>JAFIDM010012231.1:18294988-18363222 GCA_023159025.1 Thereuonema tuberculata
ATGTTCCATAGGTAAAAAAATTAATTCATTCATTTCACTTTTTTTTTTTGTGTTTTGAAGACAACTGCTACCACTTGGCTTTTCTTTTTGTTCGCTTGAATGATCTTGAAATTTTTCTTGTCATCGGTTGTATTTGTTTTTCAGAAGAAACTTTTCTTCTCCAATTACAAAGTTTCAAAAATGCAAAGAACAATAGGATCTCTATTATCTCAGCCAACGAGATCGCAGAAATTCCAATCCATAGGCCTAAGTTACCTCCAATTGCTCCCCATAAATCAGCCGCCTGAAACGATATTGAAGTCAAACAATTTATTAATTGATAAATCGGGTATTCTATTACAAACTTACTTTATTTTATAAAATCTGTATTACGGCCAACACACAAGTATAAGTTAAAAACATTTATAACAAATTAAAAATATGCTGTACAACCGGTTTCGCCCAAGCACGGGCTTTTACGAAATTTAATTGAAATATTTAAAATCTGCCTCCAAATGTGTGGTAACATGCTTATTTAAAAATCACACAAGAGACATCTGGTGGTCATCTTGTGAAACAGAAAAAATAAGTGTCAATTAATGTCGGCTGCATATGGATAACCTACAGCCAAATTAGGTTTACCAGATGGTCATCATGGGATGAGAGCTGAACAAAAGAGCTCCCTGTCCTTTCGTCTGCTAAAGAAAATCCAGGAGCCAGATGGATGGCAGAACTAAATCCTTCTGAAAGATAGAGAAGAAAAAAGGGAGGAGAGTACAGGGAGGGGGAAATGGTAAGGGCACAATTAAGGGAATTAATCAGTATATAATGATTAAATTTGATCCTTATTGTCTTTTTTTCACATCGAAAACCATATTGAGATATTGTTTGTACAGACAATAAGTCATTATAAGCCCAGGGATTGGAAAGAATAAAGAAAGATTCAACGCATTTACGACGAAAATGATTTTGTTGATGGATTATAATAATAGATTTATTGGAATTTATGGAATGTCCGGTGTCCGTTACATAAACCGCAGTATAATTGCGATCGCTGTTGCGGATAGCCGTCATAAGCTGTGGAATTCGTTTGTTGAGAGGTTCTCGAGTCTCTCCAATGTAAAGGCATGGCGATTCCATTAAAATTAGCAATCCCTTTGTACATTAAGCAGTTAACTTAATTTCCTAACTATAATTTTTTTTTACTTGATATCGTTTCATTATTCACCTTCATCTCCTTGGATTTAGTTTTAAAATAATTACAACATATTCAAAGTATACAAGTTATTTTGCAATTTTACTGTTAGTCCAACGAATTGAGGTGTTTTACCTTACAAAAGGTCCGGTAGTTCTAATTTTTTGATATGTTGTCTAGGATGGTTAGTAAGTGTTTAAAATGCAAAATGCACAATTCCTCCCCAGCCGCGCTCGCCGCCATCTTAAAAAACCAAAAAAAATTGGTACTTTCATTAGATTTTGGCTTATAACTTCGTTTTGGTGCATTGTAGCTACAAAAAAGTTGCAATGTTGTAGAGAATACAATTTCCTACAATTTAGTTTTTAA
This sequence comes from Thereuonema tuberculata, assembly GCA_023159025.1. Lineage (NCBI taxonomy): Eukaryota > Metazoa > Arthropoda > Chilopoda > Scutigeromorpha > Scutigeridae > Thereuonema > Thereuonema tuberculata. The sequence goes on from JAFIDM010012231.1 coordinate 18,296,532, forward strand.
ATTTTGTTTTTAGGACTGATAGTTACGGAGATATCTTTGTTTTGAAGAAATAAACAAAAACGCACTTTCTGGAAACTTGTCAAACTTCTAACTTTAGGACGCTATAATTCAGTTATGGCCTATTCTAGGGAAACAAGTATCAGAATAAAATGTATAGGGAATGTAATTACCTACAAAACGAATGTAAATTTTTTGACCCTACGTAGTGTAGGGTAAAAAGAAATCAAAAACAACGGAATATTGCGGTTTTTGTTATTGTGACACACAGAGTATCTAAAAAAAATTCACCAATTACCTTCCAGTGTTGACTTGAAATTGGAGTGTATACCAACCCTTCTTGAGTTTCTGACATGAAACTGAAGATGCTGACAGGTTGACAGTTGCAACAGCTAAATGCCTCTCCCCACGTACGACGCCGTCGTCATTGTCAGTGAAGACATTGACCTACTCGTCCTGCTGACTGGCACAACACCTGCGGTCAGCAATGTCTACCTCAAAAAACCAGCGAGAGGGAAACAGCCAGACGCAGTCTACTCCGCCTCCTCCTACAAGTTCAACTCCACAGGCTGTATCTTGCTCCTGCACGCAATATCGGGCTGCGACCTCAATTCAACCATTTTTGGGTTTGGAAAGAATAAATTCTGCCAACTTTTTAGGAAAGACCATCATTGCTGGAGCAGGCGGAGAGGTTCGGGGACCTTGCTGCCACTCCCAACGAAATTTCAGCAGCAGGGGAGAAAATCTTGGTATCACAACTGGCTGTATGGGGGCGTGTGGCTGTAGAAAGCCAGGCCGCAATTGTTCCGCCTTATGCAAATTCTGTGCTGACCAAGAATTTGACAACAGGAATGAAGTCCTCGTCGACGACGAAGACGACGACGATCGAGTAACTTCGTCATTTGACGAAAATGAAGACCCCGACTTCATTAACCCACCCTCTATGAAAGCAGCGAAGCGGATGTAAATTTGTTTTCATTTCAGTTTTAGTTCAATTAATATCGATTTTGGTATAATTATTAATGCCTTTTGTTCTTACTTTGTTTACATACATGCATCTTTAAAAAATGTATCTGCTGTGTTGGTGGGATATTTTAAATTGAACATCCACTCTCACCAGTAGGTATTCCAGTGAAACAGTACCTGCCGCATGAGCATTGCGCTGTAACATGTCAGAAACTCAAGTAGGGTTGGTATACACTCCAATTTCAAACCACACTGGAAGGTAATTGGTAAATTTTTTTTCGATACTCTGTGCGTCACAATAACAAAAACCACAATATTCCGTTGTTTTTGATTTTTTTTTACCCCACTCTCCGTAGGGTCAAAAATTTAGATGCTTTTGCAGGTAATTAAATTCCCTACACATTTTATTCTGATACTTATTTCCCTAGAATAGGCCATAACTGAATCACAGCGTCCTAAAGTTAGAAGTTTGACAAGTTTCCAGAAAGTGCGTTTTGTTTATTTCTTCAAAACAAAGATATCTCCGTAACTATCAGTCCTAAAAACAAAATTTAAAAACTAAATTGTAGGAAATTGTATTCTCTACAACATTGCAACTTTTTTGTAGCTACAATGCACCAAAACGAAGTTATAAGCCAAAATCTAAAGAAAGTACCCATTTTTTTTGGTTTTTTAAGATGGCGGCGAGCGCGGCGGGGGAGGAATTGTGCATTTTGCATTTTAAACACTTACTGACCATCCTAGACAACACATCAAAAAATTAGAACTACCGGATCTTTTGTAAGGTACCCCCCTCTTTGGTCTCTATTTGATGGACTAGTGCGTCACAATATTAAAAACCAGCAATATTCCGTTGTTCTTGATTTTTGATTTTACACAACACTCGTACGGTTGGTTCATAAAAATATACATGCGTTTTATAGGTAAAGTTAATTCCGTACAAATTTTATTCTGATACTTGTTTACCTAGAATAGACCATAACTGAATTACAGCGTCCTGAAGTTCGAAGTTTGACAAATTTCCGAAAAGTGCGTGGTTTTTTTTTTGCTTTTCAAAAAGTGCATATCTCCGTAACTATAAGTCCTAGAAACAAAATTTAAAAACTAAATTAAAGGAAATTGTATTCTCTACAACATTGCGTAGAACTTTTTTGTAGTTAAAATGCACCAAACAGTAGTTATAAGCGAAACTTTAAAGAAAGTATCAATTTTTTTTGGTTTTCTTAAGATGGACGCGGGCGCGGAGGGGGAGGAATTGTGCATTTTGCATTTTAAACACTTACTAACCATCCTAGACAACATATCAAAAAATTAGAACTACCGGACCTTTTGTAAGGTAACCCCCCTTTTTTGGTCTCTATTCGTTGGACTATGTTTTATCTTTCCTGAAACTTATTATAAATGTTGCAAAAGAAGTAATAAATAAAATGCTATACTTTTATAGGATGATAAAGCCAAAAATCTAGGTGATTAACTAGCATTACAACGTTATATCACGAAAGAAATGCAATATCGCAGTTTTATGATTTGACTTTGAAAAAGGTAAAAGGATAGTAAATATACTGCAGAAGTATTTTTTTATTCAGATATTTAGAATATCAATACGACATACTGTTACAGGCCACATTAATGTTATAGAAAATAAGTTTGGATATGAAATGGAAACTATCTTTTCCATTTTAAATTACAAATTTATATTATTAAAACTGTCTATGATTTTGAATACTGATAATTTATTTTTGTCGGAAATATTTTCCTCAATGCTGACAATTATACGAATCCAGTAACATAAAATACTGATACTAACGTTCATGTCGATACGTTTGCTGCAATGTATTGACCAAATATTTTACAGAAAGATTTCCACATTCTTCAAGGAACTTCTTGTTTATTTGATGATCTTAATGAATAATTTTTTTATAGTTACTGATGAGATTCAAGTATGGACTTTAAAAAAGAATTTTTGAGACAGAAAGAATAATTCGCTTCGTACGTATTTGGATACTTTAACATCCACGATTTTCTGCTTGTGATGTTTTTTAGTATATTTCTTTTGCATTAAATTAAATTCCTTCCTTTCACTTGAATAAACAAATTTTCAAGAGGCATTTAGATGAACCAATAGAAAAGATAACAACGTAATAATTAAGAATTATAAACTTATTAAAGATTGTATTAGTTTATAGGTAAGTATTAGAAAAACAAAAAGTTGACACTGCTGTCTTTCAACTTACAATTATCTTAAATGTTTCCTGTATCGGAGAGACATATCTTTACAGATCTTTATCTCTTTAAGAAAGCTTATTGAGCAAGTGAGAACTCAAAGGAGATAGAATTAAAATCCACTGACAAGCTAGTATACAGCTAGTTATGAACTATTCGTCCACTTTGACAGATGTTTGAACCAAATAAAGAGTTTCACAACTGTCCTAAATGATCAAAAGGCAATAATTCTACTTTGTGAAACAAAACAATTCACAACAGTAGAAGAAAACAGGAGAAGTTTCAAGGTTTTGCTTAATTAAGATTAATTTTAAGAAAAAAAAAGGTAGATATCTAAGTGTAACCCACGGGGGCCAACTTTGGCTCATGTGGGGTTGGAGGTATGGCTCCCAATATGTCATTGATCTGGGACTGAGACGAGGTCGGGTTAATGAAAAGAAAAAAAGAAGACAGTAAAGACTAAGACTTCAGAAAGTGAAATGTTGTAAGTCCAGGAAAATGTAATCATATTTTGAATTGAATATATTTACCGCACCACTTAACATTTTTGAAGGGTACATTACATTTTGAAGAACAACATTTCGTTCGCCGTTTTATATATATAAATATATCTATTAATCTTAGCTTCTAATAAGTAAAAAAAAAATTAAATTTAATTCCCTCACCGTATATTCTGGTTTTTCTTCAACTGTTTCAGAAACGATTGTTTCAAACATAACCATAATCATTGTACATTTACTGAAAAAACTGAAATGGTAAAATAAAGTTTAAATTAGAATGATTATTATATAAAACTACTGTAACTGTCAATCTACATTTTATTCAAGCTTTACTCTTTACTTTTTAAGGTAACTAGTTGCAACCCGTGAACTATTCACGGAAGTTAAACCTCCTGTCTTAAAATAATAGGCTCCTCTAAAGTGAGTCAATGAGAGAGTGCCCCACAATGCCTTACAGGGGCGTAGAATTACGCACCAACATTAAATCAACTATTTTTTCTTTTCAAAAAGACATCTGTTAGTGTATTTTTAAAATTAAAAATGCACTAACAAAATTAAAATTAAAAATACACTTTAAAATATTCTCTCTCCGACTCTCCCCACTCTCTCCACTTTGATGACAAATATACATCCGTTTTTGCCTATTAATAGTATGATTTCCTCAGTAAAGAATGAAGATTGAATAAATAAATATATATAATTTATATGAAGACATTGAAATATCCCGAAAACTACAAATCGGATCAAAAAACTTTAAAATTAAAATTTGTTCGTTTCGGAGGGGGACATCCAATGATACTAAACTCGACCCCAATCCCCTATGAGGTGAGGGGTTGGGAAGAAAAACGTAAATAGGAACCCTAATTTTTTAGTGCAAATTCGGATTCTCCAGAAAATTTCACATTGATTTGATATACTGTACGTCGGGGTTGCTCGCAGATGGCGCTGTAATCGACAAAAATCAAAATGGGTAAAACATCGTTGAAAATTGGATATATCTCAAGAAATAAAAAAATCATATGAAACCAGAGAAATAAAAATGTAGACGTATGTGATATTTATCAAAATGCTATCCAATGACACGTGAATTAGCCCCCCCACCCCCACGCTTCGAGAGTGGGAGAGACAATTATTTCATAACTTGTAATGGGAAATCCCATTCTCAACGTTGTATTCCTCCGACAAAACGAAAAGGGGACTAGTCTATCATAAAAGGCAGTGCAGTGCGATTAGAGCTCATTTATCTTTCAGAATTAGAACTGAAAGCATCACTTTCATTGTAGGTGAGTAGGTTTTATTGCCTTCACATCTACCCTTCATTTCTACAGTAGAACAGAATTGCAAATGGACAATGAATCATGCAACCGTAGAAGAAAAAATTGAAATAATTCTGATTTATGGTGAATATAGGAGAAATGTTGACGATGCTGTTGCCTTGTATGCCGAGCAGTTTCCAGATAATGTTCGCTCTCGTTCTTTTTTTTACAAAATTGTGAATGCCTTTATCTCTGATGGCAGCGTACAAACCAAGAAAAGGAAACGAAGAACAACTGTTACACGAGAAGCTAATGAAATAGCTGTACTAGCAGCTGTTCACCAAAACCCACAGATAAGCACTCGGCAATTACAACGCAATTCCGGAATGTCCCTAGATAATATTGTCAAGATATTGCATCGTTATAGGTATCATCTATATCACATTTCACTGCATCAAGAACTTCATGGCGAAGATTTTTATAATCGAGTAGTATTTTGTGAATGAGCTCTTCAACAACTGCAAAGTAATCCCAATTTCTTTGCTAATGTACTATTTTCAGATGAGGCTACATTCACAAATCATGGTAGCATTAATCGGCATAACATGCATTATTGGAGTGTAGAAAATCCCCACTGGTTACAAATTGAACATCAACGTCATTGGTCAGTTAACGTTTGGTGTGGAATCATAGGGAACAAACTCATTGGTCCTTATTTTATTGAAGGTACTTTGAATGGAATCAGATATCGAAATACCAATACTACTTCAGGATGTTGCCTTGGACGTTCGACAAAGTATTTGGTATCAGCATGACGGTTGCCCAGCGCATTACTCAGATCATGCACGGGAAGTATTAGACCGTGATTACAATGGTCGGTGGATTGGCAGAGGTGCCCCTATTAATTTGCCTGCTAGATCGCCTGATTTGACATCGCCGGATTTCTTTATGTGGGGTTATCTAAAAGAGAAGGTTTATCAACAAGTGCCAACAGACCGTGAAAACATGATAGAACGCATAAGAAACGCTTTTGCTGAAATTCCTGTAGATATGCTTCTGTCCTGTGTACAGTCATTTGACTACAGGATCAATAAGTGTATTGAAGTTAAAGGTCGTATTTTTGAACACTTACAGTAATTGGGCAAAACACTGCGATTTTTGAGACAAGAAAAAGAAGAGACAACGGAATTGTGTCAAAATTCTCAATTTTTTATTACAAGTTATGAAATAATTGCCTCTCCCATTGTCGCAGCGTGGGGGTGGGGGGGTTGATTCACGTGTCATTGGATAGCAGTTTGATAAATATCACATACGTCTACATTTTTATTTCTGATTTCATGTGTTTTTTTTATTTCTTGAGATATCCCAAATTTTCAACGATGTTTTACCCATTTTGATTTTTGTCGATTACAGCGCCATCTGCGAGCAACCCGAGGTACAGTACATCAAATCAATGTGAAATTTTCTGGAGAATCCGAATTTGCAATAAAAAATGGGGGTTCCTATTTTCGTTTTTCTTCCCAACCCCTCACCTCATAGGGGGTGGGGGGTGAGGGGTCGAGTTTGATATTATTGGATGTCCCACTCCGAGACGAACAAATTTTAATTATAAAGTTTTTTGATCCGATTTGTAGTTTTCGGGATATTTCATTATCTTCAGATAAAATGAACACCATATATATATATATAATATATTGAGTGGCCCTTACATGGGATCAAATTCTAAAAGAATTTGAAAGAATTCTAAAAGGCGCCCCTAATATTGGTTACGTTTGATGTAAAAATTTTGAATTTTCAATAATATTTATGGTATGATCAACTAGCCTACAAAAATTATATAAATATATTAAATAGCAGATAGCTATATGCAATGAATAATGCAGAGAATAACTGTTACAGTTCAATTACAGTTCAACTTGTAAACAAATTAATAAAAGTATAAAATTAAATATTCTTTTTATTCAAAATGCAAATATAATTTAATTTTAAATGCAATGATGCAGCTTAAAGTGATGGATATATCACTTCTTTTTGGGGATAGCGGACTAGGTGATGGAGGGGAGAAGTTTACGATGTTGTACCACAACGTGAAGGATGAACCAAGGTTGTTCTTCCGATTTGGTGCCTGTTATACTCTAACACCTGTTATAATCCTGCATGAGAGTCACTTCTCTCTCAGCAGTATCGTCGGAAGCGCGTAGTTTGGCAACAGGTCATTGGCAGTTTCTTAGTACAATAGGTTATCTGTCCAAGACGCTGGATCCTCGGATCCTCCTTCAGGATATTGGTGTTTTAAGGGTAGAACTTCTAAGAACTTCTTTATATTCCTTCTCGCGAAGTCAGGAAAGTCTTTCACTCTGAAATATCTTCAGAAATGGAGGCGTATCTAATCCCAGTACCACCTTCCTCTTCTCTTCAACAGATATTTGATTCCTTTAAAAAACTTTTTTACGTGCGCTAATCATAGTTTAAATAACAGAAATGAAGCCGACACACTTGTAGACAAATAAAAAAACTATTTTAATGATATAATATTATACGATAGTTTCAGATACATATTGGGAGTAACCTTCTTCAAGTGAGTTTTTGCTCATTAATTAAAGTATTTGAAATAAATCCAAAGTTCGGTTTTAATTTATTGCTGGTTAATTTACTTATAAAATTTAATAACTTGAATAATGAAATTTAATAACTTTGTTAAAATAACGTACTATATGGAATTTGACAATTATAACATGTTTTCTAGCTATAGAAAATCTTCAAAATTATGATTATTATTAAAATTATGAAAAGGAAAAAAAATTTTAAATTTTGCTTTCTAGCACTTGTTCCAAGTGTTCCAATCACAATTATATATTTGTAATTAGATCATCTGTTCACTTTAAACTATCTCATCTTTTTTATTCATTATATTCTATATTTCATCCAGATTATTTCTGGACTTCCTCAGGTTTCTTTGTGAAAATTAATAATAATAATAATTATTATAATGTATTTGGATGAAATACAGCATATAATGAATAAAAAAGATGAGATAGTTTGAAGTAATGACTGAAGATTATTTGTTTATCTAAAATTTTTGAATTGGAAAAGAGATTTTAATATAAAATTTATATTCAAACGCCAATAAATGCAATTAATGCCAATAAATGATACCGGTACTGCTGTTATTCACCTCTATTAGGCTACTATACCTCTATTAGGCATTGCATTTAGAATTTAAATCACGATTTAAACTTGAATTACTTTGATAGTTAGTCATGCTATGAGTAAGTGTTTTATATTTGTAAATAGCCACTTGGCATTTAATTAGCAACCCATTTGGGAGCTACTGTGATAGCGACCAAAATCGGTATATTGAGTTTGTCCTGTCCGTCCGTCCATCCGTGTCTGTCCCTCCCTAACAACTTCTGAACTGAAGGTCGGATCGATAAACCGATTTCATTATCGTGGAGGGCCAAGCCCCCCCCCCCTCCCATGTTCAAGATATTTGGCATGTATCTATTGATTTCTGCTATAAGCTTAAATGTCACAAATGCAACCATCTGGTTTCAGTTAGCAGCTATATCGTGATCGTACTCACATGCTGAATGTTGTCGGTTCGAATCCGTGTATCTACTATTTCTTTTTTTTTTTCTTTCTTTTCTTAATCTTTTTTTCTCAATGTCCCGTGGAGTTTTTGTTGTCGTTTCTTGTTTTCCAAACGTATATTTTATTTTTCCTGTCGTTAATTTATATAATTCCTTTTATTTTATTATTATTTTTAATTCTTTTTTAATATTGTGTGTCGTTCTTAAATTTATGCTTTAATACAAATTTATATTAACTAGTTGTAATAATTTCACTAATATTACCTAAAGTTCACTGTTTAGCTAATTAAAAATAAAACAGATTCGTTAGAGACTAGGATAGAATTAGCTTTAAGAATATTATTAATTCTATAATGAATTACTTAATTAATTTATTACAAACCCTTTACAATCGTAATAAAATGCAAGGAATTTCAACTTACTACTTTGATGTTTCTTCTACTGTCATATTTTCATACGTTTTGTAATGCCACAGTTGTTTCTGAAAATAAAGAATGATGAAACGAATTATCCATTTATTAGAGAGATATTTGTAGAAACAAAGACTTCTGAATAAAGTCCAACAAATATTGATGCTTTTGAAAAGACGAATAAAGATGTTTTAGAACATTACAATTCTTATTATAACTTTCTATGTTAAAACATGAAAAAGAACTGTTGTTAATTCAAAAATGTACTTCAATAGTTTTTGTATTGCAATGAAAAATTATACAAATCCAATACGTAAAAACTTGTTCATCGGTCCCACCGAGGCTCTACAGCCTCCCCAAGATTCACAAGAAACCCCCCCCCCCCTCAGGCCTATTGCGAGCACTATAAACAGCCCAATCCGTAAACTGGCCAAATTTCTGTCTAAAATTCTTTTATCTTTAAATGAAAAAATGTCCCCATTACGTTAAGAACTCTCGTGACTGTAAAAACGCTCCACACCTTGTAAACTAACTCTTGTTAGTTAGTTTCGATTAGTTCCCCTTTTCACCAAGGTACACTGCAAGAGTCGTTACATTTATTATCTTCCCACTTCTCTCCGGATTTTACTGCTCTTTTTAAACATGCTTTAACATCAACATATCTCATGTTTAATGGTCAGTTCTATGAACAGGTTGATGGTATGGCCATGAGTTTTCCACTCTCACCCGGTCATTGTCAAATTTTTTATGAAACACTTTGAACACCAGGCACTGCCCAAATCATCTCTAAAACCTAAGCCTTTTACAGATAAGAAGACTACATTTTCGTTATCTGGCCTCATGGCAAAGAAACAATCAGAATTTCCTTTCTGAACAATCAACATCGAAACATCAAATTCATGATGGGATTGGAGGAAAATGGTGGCCTACGATTCTCGATATTTTTATCCAACGCAAACCCAATGGGAAGTTAGGACATTCAGTTTATAGGAAAGCACACTCACAGCGACCTCTACTCAACGCCAACAGTTGGCAGTTGTTTCCAGCCTGATTCGCCGTGCCTTTGCCATTTCGGATGAGGGAAGCCTTCCTGCGGAATTTCTGTACAAGTCACTACATTGTAATGGTTACTACTCTACAAAGGCCATCCAAAGAAAAAAAAAAGAGGAGGTAAATACACTTACTTGTGAACCGACAGAAGATCGTGCCATACCCATTTCTATTGCTTTCATTCCTTACTTTCTGGAATTCTACGCCGCATCCTCGCCAAATACAACATTAGAACCGTTTTCCTTCTTCGCACCAAAATCAGAAATCTCATTCCCCCTATTTAAAGACAATCGTGGACTTGAAACTCCCGATGTTTATTCTGTTCCTTGCTCCTGTGGAAGAATTGACATTGGCCAAACAGGCCGCATAATTGAAATTCGATGTAAAGAACATAATGATTACATACGGTTAGGCCAAACGAAATCCAGGCTGCCAGAACACTGCATTGATAATAAACATCAACCCGATTTCTCCAATACTACCATTCTTCAAATAAAGTCACTCATTATTTAGATATTAATTTATGAAGCCGTTGCTATCAAGGATAACAAAAACAAACTCAATAGGGACGATGGAATTCTTCTTAGTGACAAAGGCATTTCCGCTCTCGAAATCCGTGGTAGACCAAGCAGGAAGCGTCAGTTAGGGCTGGAGCCGCGCCACCACACAGAGAGCTCTGACAGTACTATTTAAAGAGGTTTGGGCCTGACATCTCCATTCATTTGCCTGAAGATGGAGTTGCAGTCCGCATCGAAAGTTCGGAGCCCTACACTACACTTACCTGGTTGATCTCCCGAGAAGAATTTTTCATTTCCTGCCAACGTCAGGAGAGCATTAAATCTTATTAAATACAGTGAAACTTGGATAATTCGAAGCTGAAGGGACCAGAGAAAAAGTTCGAATTATCCAAAAATTAGAATTACATATATTCTCTCAAACAGAAGAGATAAATAAAAAAGATTAACTCCACGATCAAAGATTTAACACATAAACTTTATCTAAGAATACTGCTACATTTTTTTTTCATTAAATCAGACAGATCAAAGAAGATGGATTGAAATTGAAGGAAGTCCTACAAATCAAACATTCTATTACGTATTATCAAACATTACTAGCTTAATTATTCATCACTTTCAAAAAAAAAAAAAAAAAAAAAAAGGTAGATATTTTTAATTGCTTCATTGAATGCAATCTTTGTGTCCTAGCATATGATTCCAACCTCTGGGTTGCCAGGTCCTCTCGTTCTTTTTCTATTTTTAACATTGCCATTTTTGCTGCTCAAGATTTTATCTTCGTTCTTCAAATATGTCGATAATGTGTTGGATGGAATTTCAAATTCCTTGGCGATTTCCGATTTCTTTTTAAGGTCTTTTTCTACTTCCTTAATCACCGCTACCTTTTCAGCTAATGTTAATTACTTATAAGGAGCTTTAGCTTTTGACAATGGCATAGTAAGAGCATAGAAACAATACTTAAAGCACAAGCGCAAAACCTAAAAATGTATATAACTGCATTAAATCATTCACAGGAAGCGCACGTGACTCTAATACGGATACGGGATACGGAGACGGGTTCAATGCGCGTTCAGCTTGAGACCGAAGGGGTGTGGGAGGGGGAGGGTAACAACAGAGGGTGGACAGAAAAATCCTCGGAAATCCCCACATAGTGACATTCCAACCCTCGTTTTTTTTTCCTTAGAAAGACCATCAAAATAAATAATGTATCTTAGCTGAGAAAAGTCTCAGGAACAATTTTTACCGTAATATTTTAAGGACAATCGTACGAAAAATTCGAGTTATCCAGAATAAAATTCGAATTATCCACGATTTTTTAACATTATTTTAATACAGAATTCTAGGGACCGAGCAAAAAATTCGAATTATCCAGAATTTCGAATTAAACAAGTTCGAATTATCCAAGTTTCACTGTATAATGTTTTGGGGGGAAATTTAGTTATTGGGCGTTATAATTTCGGTCTTTTAATAAAAGGCTAATTGGATTGATTAAGATCAGGGGTTCCAAATAAGGCCATCTCTGAGTTCTGGTTGTTTTGTTTTTTTTTTGAATTTTGGAGCAGCTCAGAATGATACAGTGTTAAATAATATTTTCATTTAATCTTTTATTTCCTTTTTTATTAAAGAAAACCAAAGAAAACATTAAAACTACCTACTGAAAAATAGCTTATAAAGCTTTAAATCAAAGTTTTAAATTAAAGTTTTACAAATGCTTCCTACTAACATACATGTCTGCTGTTCCACATTTTCATTTTCGATCCCTACATCGAGAGAGCAATAGGACTGACTGTGCTACTTTTGTTTTGCATCACGGAGTCTTTCATTGCATGTGAAGTATAGATCTAATATGTGCTCTTTTAAGGCAGAAAATAAGATTGCTGATAGCCAAATCCGGACTGTACGGCGGATGTCTCAAAATTTCCCAGTGAAACTGCGCAGCAAAGTCTTTGCATTCCGTGTAACATCTGATCGAACATTGTTATGAAGAAGGATCACAAGGTCGTTCAGAAGACCAGAACGTATCTTCTCGATTTTGTTGCGCAATTTCTTTAAGGTTTCAATAGGAGACCAGTTATCCAAGAGGATCACCATTTTGAAATGACAGCGCGCACATCCAGTGACACACGAGAAAGATCATGTGGCACTGAGCAGTACAGCCCTCTAACGGATATTTCAGCAACCGCCGCCATTACGACAAACTTAAGTAAATTTCATTTCTAGCGATTGTAAGCTTTTTTTCTAATCAACTGCCGTATCTGCGATTACATGATTAATAACATGAACTATTGTCATGTCTTATTTTTTTTAATTCTAAGTACTAAAATGCATTTCCTTATAATTAGTTTAATATTCTTCTTTCTTCTAATAACTTATCTTCTTATTTGGTTACATTTTAAATATCACTATTTTAGAACAATAAAAAGTTAAAGCAAACCCTCAAACAGGCCTTACAGGCGTGGGAGGTAAGGCTCCCAGCGTTTAATGACCAACGGGAGTAGATTGAGGTCGGGAGGTATCCCAACGCTTGCCCGCCTTAAATCCCGGGAAAGAAACCTGGTACCCATTCTACAGAAAGCTGGGTAGACCCTAGGACCTGTTTGGAGGAGAACGGAGCTTAGAAAAATTCTCGCCCTCCGCCGAGGCCGGGAATCGAACCCTCACCTCCATCCCTTAGCCAAGCGCCCTTACTCACTCGGCTACAGGGCCGACATTGTAGAACAATACTTAAAAGAATATGATGATGATGATGCAAATATTGATTAATATTATAAGAAATATCATTGTTGTTAATCTCGCTAAATACAAAGTAGTACTAATAGCAATAATAATATCACAATACCCTACTTTCGTTGAAGGATTTCCAATCCCTGTCAATAGTCCAAGTATACTGAAAAGTGGTTTCACTGAAAAGACAAAAACAAAATACTCAATAAAATATTATGGATTAATCCTTATGAATATAATACTTACAATATATAAATAATGAACTAAATAATGAACACAGATTAGAATTGTTGGGTTGACGGCGAACGTCGTGAATCAATTGTAGCGATGAATTGTTGAAATCAATGAAAAGAAAGAATAAACAAGTTGTGAGATGCTATATTCAAAGTTCACAACGCTGGGATCACGAATCTACGATAAATCTATTTTTTAATTATTGCTTGATTCAGTTATCAATGACTTGTGGAAGGATCAATTACAAGTTGCGTCAGTATTATAACCCATTCCACAAATGTTCCGAATAGTGTAATGTTTAATTTAACTTATTGTAAATATTCGAAAATAAAAAACCTAAAAAAATTAAGTTTTACATCAGCTTAAATCACTTATGACGCTGAATTTTTCAAACCCTGTTTATTAGTGGAGTCTTTGTCGGGAAATTCCTCAGAGCTTTGAGAAAGAATCTCCTGAAAGGGTGAAAACTAAGGTACTAATGATATTTTCAACTTTTTAATCTAGAGTTGCTTAAATGATATACATTATTATTGCTTGTAAAAAAGTATCTTCGAAATTCACAATCTCGTTCATTGCTTTACTTAAAATAACTATAAAACTGCACTAATATGAGAATTTCAAACTAAACACAAGAAGTGGGTGAAGAGTATTTTAAATCAAAGCAAATCTACATGTTTCTGATCTTGTGTGATCCATTTGCAAAGAATTACAAAATATGCAGTCAATTCACAAAAATGAAAACGGAATAGAAATATTAACAATATGATAAGATCTCAAATAGAAAAGGTACAAACAATCAACAAATTAGAACCCATTGCTTGTGCTATGTCCGATTATTTATAAGTTTTGTTTCCATATGAAATATCATTGCTAAGAAGATTATCACCACCTCTTTAAGGTAAAATTTAAATCCCTTTCAGTTGTCTTTTGTGATATTATTTTCAGGATGAAATACAATTGTTCACTTTCAATACTACGAATTCAGATATTTACGACTTTAGATATTTTCTTATTAGTTTCTACATCAACTTAGCAGTCGATAAAACTTATTTCATAAAAAAAAATCAAATTTTATTTTAGAATTAAATTATTTTAAATTATCTAATTTAATCTACTATAACAAAATAAATAACGACTAACTTACTCGCACGGAGCGTAGCAGTGGCAGATTTCTGTACTTCTTGAAACTGTGGACATGTTGCAGACTAATGAATAAAAAATAGTTATAGTTTACATTAGTTACAGTTATAATTTAATTGAGATAGTAACTACAGCAGTCCAGCAAGTGGCATTACGAAATTATTCTAGAGATAAATGTTTTACAATAAAAATAGCATTTTACCAAGGCAGTGCAAATATATGAAAGCTTGAAGAAAGTTCTTCAGTAATTAAGTAACTTTTTGAAACGTAATTTTAGATTGAAGTTAAAAATCCTAAAAAGTTTCAACAATTTTGTGGAAGATGGGAGGGAAACTGCTTTCTCTCCTTTCTCTCCCAGGACCTTGTCTGAACTGTCTCCTGGATAACAGACGAGGAAATAGTCTAAACAAGGGGTGCACAACCCGCGGCCCGTCGGTATATTTGCTGCGGCCCGGTAGTGTTAAACTTAAATTAAATTTGACCCTTCCCATTGCTACCAATAGATAGGCTACATTTAAAAATGTTATAACTTGCAACAGCAACTGTCTCAGAGTTTACTATTGGAATGTGGACATGAAACACAACTAGCGCAATATTTGATAATTTGAAGTTCATGTAAAGTAATTATTATTATCATAAATGCAATGTCAAATCATTAAATCAAATCATGTATTACTATGTATTGCCGGTACGCACCGAAGTGCGCGCTTCGTATCCAAAGCCTCCGTGTTCCAGGGAGCGCTAGTGTTCCCAAGATGGCGAACCCCTAGCAGACTCCCTAGAATTTCAAGGGAAAGATACTGGGGTGTTTTCCCATGGCCTTCCCCAGGACGCCATTAAGGAATGACGTCAGACCGAAGAGAAAGTGAAGAAGAGGCTGGACAACACAGGAAAGGAAATTGAAACAACCATGCCACTGCCGGGATTCGCATCCAGGTACTGGCGCACTGGCCGCCACGGCAGACCGCCGCCGAGACCGCACGGTCACGCAAGCACGGCATATATTACTATACATATATGTAAATTACATGTATTATTAATAATTATTATTATAAATGATATCAAATCATTAGTGAGCTATAATAATGGTTGGAGAATTAGAGGATGGTATGCCGCGGCCCTCCATTAAAACTTTTATAGAAATATTGGCACTCAGACTACTTAAGGTTGTGCACGCCTAATCTAAACAATGTGTCGGGATCAAGAAAGATAGTGGTATTCATATGTTTTTTCACAGTTTTCTAAAAATTATAAACGAAACTTTCCCACTTCCTAATCCTTAAGTCCTGAAACATCTGTAATAAATCTCTCAAAAATTTATTAATTATTACGTCTTATGTTTTAGTATACACAGAATTGTTGGTCAGTTACATTTCATTCCTTATACTTGATATATAGTTTCTAGAGAATCATGTCAAATTTATATTGTGTTCTTATGTTTTGCATTTTTTTCTTTAAGTTTATTATTCATCGAAATATGAAATGATGGTGAAATGGATGATTAAATCGGGCTGTAGGAATATAAATTTCAACAAGAACGGAACATAAATAAAGTTGAATTACAACATTTTTCCCTGGAGGTCAAGAACTAGTATCCATCAAAAATCAGATCATCAATCGACTAAAAATCTAGAAACATATGTCTCTCTTCTCGTGAGGTTAAATTATACAGTAAGCTTATAAAAAAGGCTTGATAAAGTAGGGCGATTAATCCTACGAAATATTGTCGTTGGAGTTATGGAATTAATATAAGTTAAAAAAGAGGTTATTTGAAATATTAATTAAGAAGAATTTGTTGTAAGGTACCTCAGCCATATAACGCCATGTATACCTTTAGCGCCATCTATCTAATTCTTCATAAATATAAGAGATGGCGGTACTGCACTAAAGTAGTTTGCATTGACATGCCATCTAGTGTTGAAGGAGTTACTAGCAGACCGCCAACATTTTCGAGTGAAATTTTATTTCCACCTTTTCGTGTCGAGAACTGGTTCTGAAAGGCTGCTACTATATCAACGTAAGATAAAATATAGATTTTTTAATGTTCAGCAAAGATTAACTACACTCATTACCAAAAAAAACGACGCACCTAGAAGGAGATGTCCGATTGTAATGAAATTTCGTACGCAAAGACATTGGGACCCCCCATGCAAATGATTAAACTTTGGTGTCCAAGGAATGAATAGCGAGAGCTACAGCGCATCGGAACTGCGCACTCAGCAGATGTATATAAGAAGCGATTCTCAATCTGATGGTCAAAATTTCTGTTGCATTGCGATTTAGGATACCTTTCAACGACTGAAAAAATTCCTCGCTGCAGGATTCGAGCTCATTACATGCAACTGTCAGAGTTTGAAAGAGGTCGTATCATTGGATTCAAACAGGCAGGTTGGGCAAATCGGAGAATCGCTCGCCATATGGGTGGAAGAGATGCGGCGATTAGAAGATGCTGGCAGGAATGGGTGGACAATGGCAGATTTCAGCGTCATGAAGGTAGCGGTCGATCTAGGGCCACAGCAGAGCGGGAGGATAGAGAGATTGTCAGATCAGCTGTCACAGCGCCTGAATCATCGTTATCAACCATCAGACGTGCGACCAGCACACGAATGTCCACCATAAACATTTACAGAGGGCTGAGAGAGCGACATCTACGCTCGTATCGACCGCTACGCCATCTGCCACTCACGTCTGCACACCGTTGGGCCAGATTACAGTGGTGCTTGGCTCGACCCGGTTGGAATGATGCTGACTGGGGACGTATAGTGCTTAGCGACGAATCCTGCTTCCAACTATGTCCTGACGATCGTCGCAGACGTGTCTGGAGACGCCCAGGGCAGCGTGCCGATCCTGCTTTCACTATTGCACGCCACACAAGCCCTCAACCAGGAGTTATGGTCTGGGGTGCCATTTCCCTTGATAGCCGGACCCCTCTGGTCGTCATTAGAAGCATATTTACAGCACAGCGGTACGTCGACGACATTCTGAGACCTGTTTTACTACCCTTCCTTTTGCAGTACCCTGGCCTTATTTTTCAGCAAGATAATGTCAGACTACATACGGCACGTGTTACTATGACCTGTCTTGCAGCTTGTGAAACACTTCCTTGGGCAGATCTCTCTCCAATCGAGCATGTCTGGGATATGATGCGAAGGTGACTGCATCCACCAGGGAATGTGGATGACCTAGTCCGACAATTGGAGCAAATTTGGCAAGAAATACCGCAGGAGACTATCAGGGATTTTTTTGTTAATGAGTGTATATAAAACTATAGTTTCTCTTGATTCTTGAAGATTCTTCTATGTAGATAAGTTAATTGTTATTTTTAAAATTCAGAATTTGTAGACAAACAAGTGAATCATGTGATCCATGTGCTCAGTAGCGCTTTAACGCCAAGGGGGGTGTTAATGATCTAAATATACGATTTTAGGTTACGTACGACATTTATATGTTTCATGAAAATATAGATTTTTATATTATTTATTATTTTGCTTTTACAATCGGAAAATGCCGAAATTAATTAATTTTTACATTTCCTCTTTTATTTTAGCTACAGATTAGAAAGACTGCGTTAATTACAAGTGTTTTTTTATTATTTTTTACAGAAAGTCAAATTTAGTTGCTTTTTACTGTAATTTTGTACAAATAATGTTTACAATGATACAATGATAATTTTAAATAAGTTACTAGAAAGTAGGTGGCGTTAATTGGACCAGGTATTCCTAATAACGCCAGTTTGCAAAGTTTTTTTTATTTAAGTTCTCATACTTACTTCTCCAGTAAAGGTTATCATATGTTTCATTATGGTATGCTTCAAACAGAAAATTAAACTTTCTTGGTCATAATTTTCGTGTTTCGATACACCTTATTTCCAGACTTACAGTAATTTAAATGTTAAGGTAGGCAGAGTACCTTATATGCATGACAATTTAACACCAAAGAAACCCGATGAAGCAGATGAATCAGTGATATTTCCAAATAATTGATCAAATTTCAATTTATTATTGAAGCCCGTAACCTTTCATTTCTCTTTCTCATTGACAGTGCTTATTAGTGTTAAGTAAATATTCCATTTCCACCTCTACATTAGTCCTTCCACAACACAATCGACTCTAACCATCTTGGATAGAAAGCTATCAAAGTTAAAAAGATGATACTACAGCATCTTTGGAAATGTCTAATTTTATCATCACAGTCTTACATCGCATGCCTTATTTAAAAAAAAATAAAAAAAGATATGCACATTCTTTCATCATCAAAACTGAAATTAAGAACTTGAAAACACTGTCCAATGAAACAATGATTTTTTACCAGAGCTTTTTTACTCAAAAAGCACGCCTTTAAATTATCAGAGCAGTAGGTTGTATCTCCTAAAATTTCAATTCCAAGACATGTTCTTGACTTCACTCTATTTTATTTTTGCTAAAATTGTGCTTGTCTCTTTTTGCCTGAGCACTCATGAGCTGTAGTTTCATTTAAATATTGTAAATTAATATTTGTTAATTTTCGATTGGTATGGTACGATTTTAAACTTTACTGAATAGGAAGTATTAAAAAACATTCACTTACTTATTTCACTTAAATCATTATATCCAAATAATAAAGTAAATGTGTAAAACCATTCATTGAAGTTGAAACTTTTTTATTATATGTATAACAAGACATTAACAAAAACCCACAGATATGAAGCTTTTGAAATATATATGCTAAGTTTAATTATGTACACATTTAAGTTTCGTCATCAAAATGGCCGAATTGTTCAAATTGACAGAAACTTCCAAACCATTTGTAAATATTTAAAGGATTTTTATTTCAAAGCTGCAAGTCTTTTTGTAATTCTTAATCTTTTAAAGGAATTTATTAAAAGTATATTAAGTTTTCTTTTTATTGTGCACGTTAATCATTCATATAATAGATTTCTGTTTATTGACGTTTCACTTGGATTTTCAAGGATCTATTTATTAAAGCCAGACAGCGATTTTAAAGGAGCAATCATTGCTCAATTAATCTTTCAGGTCTGAAAATATGGTTTATTTTCAGAAAACTCACTTTACTCTCAGATGTTTGGCAGTTGTCTTAATTGCATGAGACTAATAAACTTTTCGTATAAATTTAAGTATTATAGCTTATATATTGGAGAGGAAATTCTCTCTTCCTTTTTTTTTGGATAGTTAACTTCTTATATTAATATAAAGAATGCCATTTTTGGCTTTCTCTTCAAAGTTTCGTAAAAAAAATCATCAAAAAATTAATAAATAATATAATGTCATAACTGGAATTGCAATATTGCTTATATTGTTTTTAAAGATGAACACAGGTGTGTTGACATATCAGAAATATATAAATAAACGATTCATTAATAACGATTACACTTAAGATCGAATATTGCAGCTATATAAAAATGAAACCTAGTTGCATATTAAGAAAATATGAATGATTGACATTACAAACTTACATTCTTCACAGACATTGTAATTGTTCAATTGATTATGTGTCACGTAAACTGGATCAATGCATTGACAAAGCTGATTCTGAATATCTCTTCTGCAAGTCTCCAAACAAGACTAAAAGTAAGAAATTGTTTCAAATTTAGAATTTTGAGCAGAAATTAATTCTCTATAGAAATTTAGTTTGCAAAGAAAACAAAGGAAATGAAATAAAAATTCTTCCTTACGGAGTAATTTTTAAACATTAAAATCTAGAAAATAAGTAAAATCGTTATCCTAAAATTCACATATCTTCATGAAACAGAGAATTGTTTATCGTTATCGACAATAATATTTCGGAAATGAACTGGCCTGCCCAGAGTGCCAACCTGAACCCCATCGAACACCTATGGGCGGAATTAGAATGTAGACTTCACTGTAGACCTCTAACATCCAATATCGCGATCTACTGCAACTACAGTTCTTTAGGAAGAACTGGCTGTCATTCCTCCAGGACGTTCAGGTACATGGTGGAAAGTCTTCCGGTAGAGACACGGCTGTGATAAAGGCGAAAGGCGGACCAACCCATACTAATGTCACGGGGAAAGGCGGGCCCACCCTGTACAGGCGAGTGTGTCACTGTGAAAGCCTCACTGAAGTTTCAGGTAGGTGTCCGGATATTTTTGATCAAGTAGTAAAGGTCGTACCCTCTGTTAAATCGGTAAAGAGTGCCTAATCCTAGCCCTCAGATCTTATCTCCTAACTTCTCAGGATATCGAAAGAATGATGCTTTCACCTTAAAAGTATATCTTCTTTTTTTAGTTAATTAATCAAATGTTAATTAATAATTATTTGCTGTCAACATATGCCAAAAACTTATTTTACTTATATAATTAATAAACTAGAAAACTATAATAAAGTTGACAATTTTTTCTGAAACTCTACGATATCCTTTTGATGATACATATTTTATATATGATATATAATTATAAAACAACTTGAAAATAACAGTAAGAAAATGATAAAATTTCCAATTTTTAACTGAAAAATAATCCAATACAAAAGAAACTGATTTAACCAGTGCTACAAACGAACTGCAATTTGACTCGAAATCAACCGAAGAAGCATTTTATTTTGAAACACTATCCCGCAATAATATTTTTTATGTAAATTATTGAAATTCAAACAACCAGTCAAGCTTAAATAAAAACTTTCATTTTCTAATTTCTTATTTATTCAGAAATGAAATATACTTTTTCTTTTACAATTTATACAGATTATAAATAATTTAATAGATCATAAATAAATAAAAGTGAAAACAAAAAAATAGAACCGAATCGCTCATGAGAACTGGTTCAAAAACCGTTCCGTAACTTAGAACAGAAAGAAAAAAAATCGAACAAGAAAATGTAATTATATAATTTCCTTAATTAAATTTAATTAATTTCTTTAACGTAATTTCTTTAGCCGTGCCGGAGTGGTCAAGCGGTCTTGACGGCGGTCTTGACGGCGGTCTGCCATAAGGGCATTGTGTCGGCACCCGGGTTCGATTCCCGGCCGTGGCTTGGCTGTTTCAATTTCCTTTCCTGTGTTGGTCAGCCTCTTCTTCAATTTCTCTTCTGTCTGACATCATTCCTTATAAGGCGTCCTGGGGCAGGCAACGGCAAACCACCCCAGTTTTCCCCAGGTGTTTTGGGAGTTCCACGTGAATTCCATAGAATTGGACCTGTCTCCGGACAGAATACTATGAATGGATGGAATTTCTTTAACGATATTCTTTAACGTAATATTGATTTTTGATCTATTAGGCAGTACACATTAAAAAAAATTAATAAGCAAATATTATTTCGAACTTACATCAACGGAATATAAATATGGCGAATCCTCAGTATTATAAAGGAGCTTAGTTCTTAATACTGGATCATCTGGTTTTACACATTTTGATGAGAAGGGAGCTGGCAAGCGCTTAAAATCGACCTAAAACGAAAGAAGGAATTAAGCCTTAAACAAACTGGTGTATTGTTATTAGATTTCAGATCGTTTAAATTCTAAAATTTATTAACAATATAAGTTTGCTAGCAAATGAAAATATAGGGCAATTCATAAAGTACTGGAAACATAAGCCTATAAAGAACGAACATCGAAAGAACGAACAGGAAAGTAATACCCCTCCGCCAAAATTTAATTTGTTTTGTTTATCCCCCCCCCCCTCCGGGCTCCTTGTGTTTGAAATAAACGCAATGGAGTCAATACTCCGTTTAACTTAGCCTATTCTAATCTCGCTCCCCTTTCGTTGCTCTCTTCCCGGTTGTGAAAAGTGCTAACTAGGCCATTTTTGTTCATCGGGGCAGAAACAAAGGTTAAATTGGGGACCCCATCATTCGACTTAGAATCGCACTTGAGATTCGGAATTCCATGCCCTATTTTACTTTTTTTTACCGAATTTGACTTAGAACAATATTTCGATGTTCGTTCTTTATAGGCCTATGTTTCCAGTACTTTATAATCACCCTGTATACATACATTATTTTATTATATATTTAATAATCATAACAGAATTATTAATTGCAATTCCTAAGCCATATCTGCTTGAAATCATTCTGTACAAAAGCTATTTGATGGTTAACATTGATTTCGGTTAAATAATATTACGATATCGCTGGCTGAGAACCAGCTTGTTCCATCTCCATTTCTTCACTTTGTGAGAAATTAAACTTAAAACTTTCACTCATTGTTTAACACACAATGTATTATGTATTTCTTTTTATCGTTTAGAATATTAAAGATAGTAAAATGCCCCACTTTCTCACATTTACTAAAGATGAGATTCAAGGGGTGAGGCTAAAAATGGAGATAGGATATGTTTGTTTGTCAGAGTTATATTATTCTAAGTAAAGAGTAAAATAAAATTATATAACTAGTGAAATACCGTGTTTATTTCACAATATTACACGTCAAACGCAGATAGAATAATAAAAATGGTTCTAACACAAGTATGGAAAAGTCAGTCGTATTGTTCTATCTCAATTTCTACCCCCCCCCCCCCCGAATCTCGTCTTAGTAAATATGAGAAAGTGTCTTCACCAATTTTACTGTCTTTAATATTCTAAATGATAAAAAGAAATACATAATGAATTTGTTCTTGTGTATTAAACAATAAGTGAAACGTTAAAGTTTAATTTCTCACAAGATGAAGAAATGGACATAGAACAAACTGATTCTCAGCCAACGATATCTACTATGTATTATAGTATTGGGCAAAATTAACAGTACTGAAACATTCCACATCCCATGCGATAATAGGGCGTGTCCGAACGTTACGGTCTATTTGAATATATAACATATAGTAAATGATATTAGGTTTTGAATAAGTCGAGGCAATAATGGTTCTGAACAAAGAAAAGGTATTTTTGGTCGAATATTACATCTAGGACGCTCCATATGTGGAGGAGGGTTCAGCTTACTTTTCGGAAGCACGTCCCAAGTGACAGTGTGATTCTTGACCTCATCCAAAAATTCCGACGGACAGGTAGTGTGCTGACACAGCGTACAGGGAGCACGGGACGCGACTGCCAAAAACGATAACAATAAACGAGAATCACTGCCACCTCTTGGTAGAGTAGCTTACCTGTCATAAACTTGTGGCGTGAAGGCAGTTTCTTCATGCACACTTAACTCCTTGAAAAGGAACTCCTTGAGTTTCTGAATAGTGCTCTGCTTCAACATCCCCCAACGATACGTGCCAGGTGGCGTAACATCGCAGAATGGGAAGGACATGGAAATAATTTTAATGAGTAACTTATTTCAATACAGAAATAACATTCTCTTTTATTAACGGAGAGAAGTTTTTATTACAAAAAAATAAATAAATACAGGGACGTTTTACGTGTGTTGTACATACTTTCCATGCGTCAAAAATGAAGCCTGCACACCTGATTAATAACTCAAAAAAATTAATGAAAAAATTAACAAAATTACACGACCATGGTTTCCGTTCCAGATAGAGGAACTATTCTCAAGTGAATAGTACAAACTGTCGGATTGGATATATATACATAGGGAAACAAACTAAGACATGGTTTGGCTGCTGTAGAACCCGTAGAACATCTGACAATTTGCTTACTACTCTGCAGAAGCACAACTGACGGGGAAAGTTGGAAGCTGCCAAGTAAACAACATCGAAGGTTGATTCATTAAAGCCACATTACAGCTGTAAACAGCTAACCACATCACATGTAAAATACTGAAAACAAACTTGATAAACAAAACAAAAACTATAAAATGCAATTATATAAATCAACCCGACAGTTTGTACTATGCACTTCAGAATAGTTCCTCTATCTGGAACGGAAACCTTGGTCGTGTAACTTTAATTTTTTGTCATTAAATTTTTGAGTTATTAATCAGGTATGCAAGCTTTATTTTGACACACGGAACGAAAAAATACAATATTTTGATCTCTTTGGAGTGTGTATCATTTCAGATGTTGTTCGTTTGCCAATTGTCATTCAATATTTGATTGAAGGTTTATGATTTGATTTCTCTGCTAAGAATGGCATACTTATCTGCAGATGAGAAATTTGCAGCCATGATGAATCTGAACAAAATATGGAACAGTGTTATATAGTGAACGGTTTCCCAAAAGACGTAATCCATTGTCTAGTTCTTGTTGTGCAACAATTTCGGAAAGTGGAAGTGTACAATCCAAATAAAGGAATCGTAAAAACACTTAACAGGCAAAAATAATCAAATCGCAATATTAGCTGTAGTCACTCATGTAAGCTCTCGGGCATTTGCTGCTGATTCTAGAATATTTTAGAAAAGCGTTCTAAGAATATTAAAACAACAAAACTTTCATCCCTATCATTTGTCGTTATATCAAGATCTTCCTGCAGGGAAATGATAATTTTCTGATGAATCGACGTTCACTATCAAGGGCAACTTAACCGACACAAAATGCATGATTGGTCCGTTGAAAATCCTCGATGGTTAAAAAAAAAAATTGCAGGACCGCATATGAAATGATTGTGCAAACATTGATCAAGAAAGCTTTTAATTACTCATCAACAGTTTCTTCAACGTCTCAAAAAATTTATTGAGGTCGATGGTCATGAATTTTGAACATTTATAGCAGAGAATGATAATGATATGCAGGAGATGTTAGACAGAATAAATCAACAATAGAATCATTTGGAATGAAAATGAACATCAAGAAAACCAAAGTTATGTTAATATCAAAACGAGAGAAACAAATAAATTTAGCCATCAATAACCAAAGCATTGAACAAGTACAAAGTAACTGGGACAAATTATCATACAAGACTGCAGATGTACCATGGAAATAAAAACTAGAATAGCAATGGCTAAGACTGCATTTAGAACAAAACAAAACTTATTGACATGTAACAAAATATATATTAACCTAAGGAAAAAGATTTTAACAACTTATATTTGGTCGGTGGCATTATATAATTCGGAAACATGGACATTTAACACTAAGGAAAATAAATATTTAAAAGCTTTTGAGATATGGTGTTACCGTAGGATGGAAAAAATCAGCTGGACGGAAAGAAAGACAAATAGCGAGATATTAGAAATGGTGGAGGAAGAAAAGAAAATTACAAGTATAATTAAAAGAAGACGATTAAAATGGCTGGGACAAGTTTTGAGACCCAATAATCCTGTACAGAGAATTCTAGAGGGGAAGATTCCAAGCGAAGGTAGAGGAAGAGGAAGGCCTCGCAATAATTTTATAAGACAAACCTGGAAGGATTTAGATGTTAGAGGCTTTGTGGAGTTGAGGAGGATGGCGGAGGATAGAACAAGATGGATGAACATGACATGGATCTCACCTAACCAGTCTTCGGACTGAGCCACTGATCATCATTGGATTAAGTTAACATTGTTTGTTTTGTATTGCTAATAAAATT
This sequence comes from Thereuonema tuberculata, assembly GCA_023159025.1. Taxonomy (NCBI): domain Eukaryota; kingdom Metazoa; phylum Arthropoda; class Chilopoda; order Scutigeromorpha; family Scutigeridae; genus Thereuonema; species Thereuonema tuberculata. The sequence goes on from JAFIDM010012231.1 coordinate 18,322,490, forward strand.
ATTACTTTCCATTTTGAAACGCAAAATGTTCTTAACCTGCCTTTAAAATTGAAATAGAATCGTCAAAAGACGGTTAAGAGAAAAATGTTTGAGATAAAACTTAATCATTTTCGTTTTTTGCGTAGATTCAGATGCGGCTAAAGAAAATACAGGTTTCCATTAAAAAAAAAACTTGAATGTTAAATGACCATGAAAATACAAATCAAATAAAAAAACTAATAGTTCTACTTTTTTTTCCCCTTTCAAACATACAAATTGTATTTTGAACATTTTTCTATAAAACGTTTCCTTTCGGAGATATTCACTTTTTCAGATTAAATTTCACTTTTTCAGATTAAATGCCTCACCCTGTAAATGTAATGGACATGGATTTGATAACAATGAAGAAGAAACATTAAAATACATTCATGAACATGTAAGATAGCTAATTCCAAAACTGGTTCTGTGACAAGCTGCAAAATTTTCTGTATTAAAAAAAATATAAAAATATATTAATAAAAAATAAAAACAATTTTTCACTGAACGATGAAAATAAGAATTTCTTAATTCCCCCCCCCCTTTTACTGTACTTCCTTGTAAAGTAGAAATAAGCCCATACTTGTATCCCATAACAAGTTATGGAATAACAGTGCCCACAAATATAGCAAATATAGCAAATTTGAAATATATTTAAAAATAAATGAATATAGCTGATTTTGAACATACATCAGAGGAGTATGTTCGTGAAGAAAACGAATTCACTGGTAAAATGTTATTTAATGAGTGCCAAAAAATGATGCAAATATCAGAAGAATGATGATACAGTATTGTTAGCATTTGATTATCTATGTAAATTCAAAAAAAAACTCACATCAGTTAGTGTTTTATAATCGCTACTAGAGAGTGAAAAAAATCAATGAAAATAAAAGGGTTAATCTTACCTTTTTTATCATGAATATGTTCCAATCTCCAGTTGGATAAAGCCAAATAAAATTGGAATTATCCATTACAGGAGCAATACCAGATGGATGAATTAAAAGTCGAAGTCCAAAGAATCTGTTCAGATAAGGATAAATATTGTCTGTTTCCAACTTCAGTGCAAGATATAGTGCTGAAACAATTGAAAACAATAATCTTAGATATCTTAAAGATATTTAATTGAATTATTGAATAAAGGTTTTACAACTGAATAATTTAATTACATTTACTGAAACTTCCTTTTGTTTTTATTTCTTGTTGGTATTTTGTTACACTTTGATTAATTTTGTAGTTTGATTTTAATTTTAAAGCTTGATTAATTTTACACTAAGCGACAAAATCCAACTCTTGAAACCACAATGAAACTTAAATATTCTAGGCTATTAATGTGATGCACTATCAATATTATTATCTAAGGTCATAAATTCTTTATTTAGCAAACTTATGGGATATTTAAAACTATCATTAAGTAGATAAAAATATTATGCATCTGTTCTGTTAAATTCCGCAATTGAAACCCTTCACTGTTTCATGTTGTCGAGAGTTCTAGACAATAGTTCGAAGAGTGATTATCTAACCTTTATCTTGAATGGCAATAATAATTTTCTTGGATAAATATCCATTTTTGTTAATTTCTCTTTTAAAGTATCATAACGTTTTAAAATTATTTAATTCTATTGCTAACAGAAATCTACAAAAAAAACATAGAAAAATGCCCTTGTTTTTCTGAATTCCTATACAGAAATTTCAGATATTTAGTCATATACTATACTTAAAGATGGCTGTATTTAGCTGAGATAGGATTCAATGTTATTTTCGTGTCAATCTTTCAGGGATTTTTTATTATTGTTTTTCCTAATCAGATCTAAGTTAAAATATGTTGTTTTTTTATAATTAAATCAGATTTTTAATAGAAGACAGAAACTATTACTCTACTTGTATCGTATTGTGATGTCCGGAGAGTTTCTTGCTTGATTCCTGGATTAAAAGTGAAGCAGTTTCCGTAATATAAGTTATTGTATTTGTAGAAAAAACTGCAAATTATAGAAAAGAAAAATACTTTGAAGTAATTTCATTAAGATGTAATAAGTTTACAAATGAATTTATACTTTTAAGATATTAAAGAAAAAAGAAAATAATTAACCTTTCATCGCAGTCGTTACTATCGAAATTGCAGTAATCAACGAGATCATTAAAAGCGAAATTTAAGTTGGATCTCTCTTCATGAGACAGCTTTTTCATCTCATTAATCAGCAGTTTCTCTCCTTCCACCATCTTCTGTCCTTCCACCTACAGTAAAGAAAGAAGATTGGAAAAACAGAGAAATGAGTCATTAATCATACAGAAAATTATATACTGTGGGTGGCATTCCCAATGTGACATTGTGAAATAGTGCTTTCCTGTATTGCTTTCTTTAAACCTGCTTGATGCATGCGGGGAAGCATCGGGCAGCTAATGTGACATTGAGAATGCCACCCACAGTACTACGTAGAATGTTGTTGTGAATATATAAAATATAAAAGTAATAAGCATTAACAAATCAAGATTTATTATAAAATAAATTTGTTTTTAAAAATAAAATCAGTGACACTTTTAAAATTGTACAATAAAGTTAGAAATTAATCAAAAACTTAAAAATACTTAAAATTCAGGACAGTTTCAAAGTGTGGACCGCATCGTTATCAAAATTGTGATGATAACCAACGGCTAGCATTAACGAAATAGCCATTTGGCAATATTGAATAAAGTCGCCAATATAGGGAATATAAAGCTGTACAATATAAAGAAAATTGTGAAAATAGACAGACAATAAATAACGCATTTTGAACTGCAATGAATGATTACCTTTTAATTTAGTCTAGCAGTGATTTGGAAAAATAATGGAGCAAAAGTTTTGTCAGAAACGTATTACTCGAATCCATTGAAAAACCTATGCAAAGAAGACCTGTTTCACTGTGACAACTACTCTCGTGGACCATAAATTCCATCCTATACAAAGGAAGTAAAATTTCTACAGAAATGTTCGTCACAGTCTGTGCTAAGTTGTCTTTTAAAGCTGCGAAGTTCGAGACAGCCAGACGATAGATGTTGCCCTACAGGTAACATTAAGAAAACCTCACATGGGTGCTCCAGCTTCCTTAAAAAAAACTGTCATCCAGACACTGTCGCTGCTGAAGTTGCGGAATGACGAAACTGTTCAACTTATCGCGATTACGGACAGTTTACTGTCGGAGAGATGTCCTCAAAACCGGAATTGCCCTATTATAAAATTGGCTGTGAAGCCTCAAAAAGAATAACTTTGTGTACTTAAATGGATTGTACGGAGTGATTCGGAATTCCAAATTCGAGAACTTGGGTATTTACGGTCTCCTTCAGCTACTAATGTGCCTCATAGTTTACAAGTTAAGAACTTTACAAGGCCAAGCATCTTCGACCTCTATTCTGTACAAAAATGTCAGCGCAAACAAATTATGCTGATCTTGTATGCAAAAAATTGAATAATTTTTCTTAATACTGTCTTTACAGTGGAATGCGACACATCCACATTCGCGCTACTGCTGGGCGCTGCTTATACCAGCTACAATGTTTGATTTGTCTAAGATTGCATTTTCCTGAATTACCCGTGGTTTCACTACTTTCTATCCTTTGTGAGGTCGAACTTTCAAAGATTCTGTTCCTTCAAACTTTCGAGTCATCAATCTAATAGCGTAAGCTGACAGAGGACCTTTTCTGGCGGATTCTAAACTCAATGACTCTGGCTGTATTTCAGTCATTCAGATAAAATAACTTAACAAGTACATGTGATGAGGTAAAGTGAGGCGCATTTAGAGCACGACTATTAATAGGAATGCGTTTGTGATATTTTCCCTTTATTCTGTGACAAGGATGGTCAACTTCGTTTTATGGAATTATCGGCTTCCTGGGGTACAACAGCATACTATTCCCCTATCGGCAACTTTTAGAACTAAATTTTTTTTCTCATGAAATCCTGCTTCTCATGTTTATTTAGTCATGATCTATTACCAATTAAGGACACCTATTAATGACATACCGATTGTTAAATCGAGTTACATACGAGGAAATTTAATTATGATCAACATAATTGATCTTTTCATAATTTAAAAATTCAGAGAAACTTAAGTTTTCTTTTTCATTCATATAATAGATTTTGCCGTTGTATGAAGAAGTTGCAGATTGCATTTTGTATTTTTTTTAATAAAAATATAATTTAGAAACATAAGGTCTAAAATGTAAGATTATCTGTTTGAGTTAGATAAGGTTATCTGTATGAGCTGTATAACACTAGATAGAAACTTTAACTCAAAATATGAATTATTAACTAAAAATATGAATTATTCAAGACATATATAAAAATAACAGTTAAAGGATGTTTCAGATTCAATAGTTTTAGATCGTGTATTTAAAAGTTTTTCCAGGAAATCGTTTTCTTCCTTTGAAAACCTTCCCATAATTTATTTACTGTTTTTTAATATTATTTTTGTGGTGTTCAGCTTCAACATGATGTTCATGAAGGTTAAGATTATATCTAATTATTCCCTTGAGATTTTATAGCACCTTTTGTGATCCAGTACACATCCAAGCGATAGTCTAATTTCTGTCAGACTCGATGATGAATGGCTTTAGCAGCATGGATGATTCGTTCCTTGATATCCCTGGTGGATTTGGACATTGGGGTACATAAACGTTGTTTTTAATACTCCCTAGGAAGAAGTCACACGGTATTATGTACGGCGATCAGATGTTCTCCTCAATCATGTTCTGTCAGAGCACTGATTTGGACGTCCTACATATGCGGACAACCTCTACTGCGGTGGTCATTTCGATCCAGGACCTAACACTATGTGACTTCTTCATTTGAGGGTAAGTGAAAGACAACGTGTAAGTACTCCCAATGTTCAGATTCAGCAGTGATATCTAGAAATGGATCGCCCATGCTGTGGAGGCCATCCCACTGGACATGCTTCATCAAGTCTAGCAGGAATAAACTACCGCTTCGATGTGTGCCGGATGACCAAAGATGCGAACGTTGTGGAACTTTAAGTTATGCACTTAATTGGAAAGAGATTTCACGAATGTATCCGTTAATCAATACAGAAATACACGTCTGTGAAGCTTCACTATTCTTTTATGCTCAAAAACTCTTATTGAACTTTTTAAAATAGTCTGTTCGTCCAGGGAAATTGCAGAACATTGTTACATGAATGAAATAATTTTAAGAATTTCCTAATCCTTTTGTAATTAGAGAGCTTATAAAACCTCAAGGGAAACAGAGTGAATGTTTTCCTGGCTATTTATTACTTGAAAAATTATCTATGAACTACTTGCATAGAAATGGACTTTCACTTTATATATTCGATAATTGCCTTTTGATGAAATTAAGCTACATAAGAAATGCTTTAAAAAGATATGATTAAAGGAGCTAACATCTTAGAATGAGAGGCTTCCTTGCAAAATTATGGAGATTTTTTTATTTACGGCCTCTTGTTTGTCCAAGGCTGGACAAAGGCTTCTCCAATAACTTAGGGGAATCTGATCATAATCACTCCTACTGACAAGATGAAGAGAAAGCGGACAGAGAAGAAGCAGACAATACAGGAAGGAAAATAAACCTCCACACCGACGCCGGGATTCGAATCCAGGAAGATAATTTTATATTCAGATAATGGGGAGAAACAAGTTTTCAGTAAAAATATAGGCTAGATTTATTTCAGAGACTTCAAATTAACACTGACAAGCTTACTTTTTCAAATTTCTGTTTGAGCAGGGAAGATAATTGCTATAATAGTTATTAAAGGAAAAAGAGATCTACATTGAAACCTTTCTAACTTATTCTTTTCTATAGCAATTATATTCTATAATAACGATGAATATTTAAATTGAAGAGAATTTCCACAAAACTATCTTTGAATTCGTGATGTAAGACAAAGGATGGCAACAGTTTATTACATTTTTTTATATCATTAAAGTCTTTAAACCACTGAGATATTCACTTAATATCCTTTATCAGTTTAGGCAGCCATCTCTCCTTCATCGCTGCATAAAAAAAAAATCGTGGAAACAAATTTTGTATCTCTTTAAATAAAGAAAAAAGAAATTCATAATAAAACAAGTGGGAAACTTGATTAAAGGCGTGTGAAAGTCAACCACATGAATTTTTCTTTGCTTTTTAGTTTGAATTTCGTTTTGATTCCAAGGGATACCACATTTGTGCTCTTTAAAAAAAAGAGATCTCGGTGATGCAGATGGTTTATCCTTACTACACTTTCATATCAAATATATCAAATACTAAACCGACCTACCAAAACTATTTTCTATCAATCGCTAATTTATTTAATTAAATTAAGTAAATTTCACAATAAGTTCAATTTAATTTACATTAACAAAGAGTAAATATTAACATGCTATTTTGAATTTAACAGATTGCCAACTATATTAGCACTCAAATAATTAAACGAAAACAGACAAAATAAATACGAAACAAATACAAATAAATGTAAAACAAATACGACTTACGTTTCAGAATCTCTTAACAGATTCTCTTTTCAAGTAAACATAAGAATAAAAGAAAAACAAACGACCTGGATTAAGGCCTATAACTGCGATGTACTATAATTTACTATAAATTACTATAAATTTCCTAAGCGCAGTCCCACTTACATATAAAAGGAATTCGGTTTATATGGCTATTGATAGGGCACACAAGGTTTGCTCTACTAATGCTACCCTAAATAAAGAGCTTAATATTATTAGACAGATATTTAAGGAAAATTGCATCCCAGACAAGTTTGTACAGAGTTGTTTTCGTAATTTCTACAAAACAAATTTAGAAAAAGAAGTGTGATGCCTATTGTGGACAAAAAGAACGTTAAAATTAAAAATAAGAACATTTTGCGCAGCTTTGTAACTCTTAAATATGATGAGGCTACTTTACAAAAAATAAGATCGGTTACAGCAAATGCGGGTATTGGCATAGCCTGCAAACCTTATAACACAATAGGTTCTTTTTTAAATAAAAAGAAGTGTCAAATGCTCTAATGAGGACAAATTGAAATTGCAGGATACTATTTATGGTATCAAATGTTTGTCACACAATGGTGAAGCAAAGAATTGCGTTTACATAGGAAATTCTAAACGTGAGTTAGGTGTACGAATGGAGGAACACTTAAGAGCAGTCAAAAGCAACAATGAAAACTACAGCACCGCAACACACTGTAAAAGTACGGGACATCGGTTAAATTCTGAAGATGTGATTATTTTTGGTAAACGTAAATTGAAATACCTACGAGAATTCTACGAGTCATGTGTCATTGGAACAGTTCAGAGTTACAATCAGGACCTGTCTACAAAAAATGTGCTTGAATATGGTCTATAGTCCTGTATTATAGCGTTTTTATATTTAATATTCCCTGTGTTTTCTAATCTGGCCGCTAGGGTAGTGTAGATTGGAAACATCGCAGTTATAGGCCTTAATCCAGGTCGTTTGTTTTTCTTTTATTCTTATGTTTACTTGAAAAGAGAATCTGTTAAGAGATTCTGAAACGTACGTCGTATTTGTTATACATTTATTTGTATTTGTTTCATATTTATTTTGTTTGCTTTCTTTTAATTATTTGAGTGCTAATGTAGTTGGTAGGTAATCTGTTAATTTACATTAATTTGAAGTGGTTAGCTTTGTTATAAATTTTTTAAAAAATGGATTTTTTATTGATGAATAAATAAATAAATAATAATAGATGTAATATATTTCATACCAAGCTTTCGTTATTATCGACTTTTTCTTTCAGTTTTTGCTTGATCATGTTTGTGAATTTTGAATTAGTTTCCTGAGCTTTTCTCCAGAAAATTGGTGAATCAGCGCAGAATGTAACAGCTGGAAATGGCAAGATATTATTTCCAACTACAGTAGTCACTTGCTTAACATTATACCTGAAGAGGAAAGAAGAAATAAGGGAAAGAAAACAAACATTAAAATCAATTCACTTAATAATAAACAATTGTACATTACATTTCGATTATTAATAAATAAACATGTATATACACCCCGCAACAACGACGGGATGACGGTTTTTAGTTGCATATTTGCCCATCCTTTGTAATTTCTTCATTCATGTCGAGAAATGTCTAACGACTTTTCAGTTCGTCGCTGAAGGTGAGCTTCTGCATCTAATGCTTGTCTGGCCTGCGCTTGTAGTAGGGTAAAAAAATGAACAATTGAAATTTAAATTTTAATCTAGTAGTCTAAAAAGTAATGAGTAATTTTTTTCTTCTCTCATTGCGTCGTCACACAGAGAGAGAGTGATAAGAGATATTAACAATACTTTAAATGTTCACCCCGTAGCCAAATGTCTGACTTCGGATCAGAAGGTTGTAGATTCGATTCCCGTCACGGACGTTCCATAGTAGAAATTTTTCTATTTTCACAGGAAATTAAAGTTATTTTTCAAACACAGAGAAAGTGCGTTACGGAAGTGAGTTGCACACAGACAGATCTGGAAAACTAAATACGAGATATTGTTATTCATGAAAAGAAACTTCAGATGAATATCATTACGCATAAATCTTACTATTTGAACTTTTGTTTCTTCCTTATTTGTCTACTTGGTTGGTTGGTTAGTGTTTTATGGCGCAAAACAACTGCGGCTAAGCTGCGCCAAGAAAGGTAAAAAAGAAAAGAAAATGGAATGAAAACTAACTACATGTATCTAGCTAAAAAGGACAAAAACAAGAAAAGAACAGATAGTGAGCAAAGCAAGATGACAGGATATAGGTAAAATGGTAGGTATTTAGAAGAAAAGTAAAAAATCTGAGAATTACAAGAGAGTGGCAAGGCCACATTGATGAATGAAGTGTAAAACTGATAAAATGGGTAAAAGATCATTATCATTTAAAAGCAATGAAATATGAAAAGGAACGTGAAATTTAAAAAGAGGATAAAAGCACTGACGACGATGTTGAGTAAAAGCAGGACAGTCAATTAAAATATGATGGACGGTTAAAACAACGTTGCATGTAGAACACTGGGGAGGTGGACGATTGAGCAGTAAGTAGCTATGTGTCAGTCTTGTATGGCCGATCCTCAGACGCACCAGAAGAACATCCTTCTGGCGAGTTGGAAACAGTCGAGTGGCAGGAGAGGATAATGAAGGACTGACAAGACGAAGTTTATTGCCGTGAAGAGCATCCCATTCGTGTTGCCAGGCAGATCGGAGACGAGAACGTATAAGTGCGTAGATGTCAGAGGCCGGAGTGGAGATCCGTCGCAAGGGTAAACTAGCAGCAGACTTTGCGAGAGAATCAGCGTGGTCATTGCCGACAATGCAAACGTGGCCTGGGATCCAGCAGAAAATGATAGTGCAACGGTGAAAACGCTGTAAAAAATATAAAATGGATAAAACAAAAGGGTGACCCTTCAGGGTGTGACTGCACAGTGCCCGCAAAGCGCTCTCAGAATCACTGTAGATAAGTGTGTGCGTAAACTTCTCCTGCAAAGCAGACTGTAAAGCTAGAAAGATGGCATGAAGCTCAGCAGAAAACACAGATGCCTCAGAAGGAAGATGAACAGCATGACTGAAAGTAGCAGTGTAAAAAGCAGCTCCAACATAATCTGCACCTTTAGATCCGTCGGTATAGAAAATGTTGAAATCAGAGTGACGGGACAAATGATCTTGATGCAGAGACTGAAATACTGTCGAGGGAGTGTTGATTTTCGCAAAAGTACGAAGAGAGAAATCACAGTTGGGTAGAGGATATTTCCAATGCGCGGATGATGAAGTAGGTAGAGTGGCAATGTGAAGGTCAGTGAGCTGTAGTGTAGTGAGCCAAGTCGTCACCCGATGTCCAAACGGTGGTATAATGGAAGGACGATTGGTGAAAAGACGTCGTTGACGGGGACGACACACACATTTATAAGCAGGATTATTTGGAAGTGAAGAAATACGGGCGAAATATTGGAGAGACAAAACTTGTCGACGAAAGTGCAGGGACGGTTCCAGAGCCTCTGCGCACAGGCTGGGATTCGGTGAAGTACGGAAAGCACCGAGGCAGAAGCGGAGGGCCTGATGGTGTACAGGATCAAGTGTCCGAAGGACAGACGGTCGCGCAGAGCCATAGACAATGCAGCCATAATCCAATTTGGATCGAATAAGGGCTCGGTAAATGCGCAACAAGGCCAAGCGATCACCACCCCATTTGGAATGCGAAAGCACTTTGATACAATTTAGTTTTAAAAGACACCGTTTCCGAAGGTCTAGTATGTGATCCTTAAAAGTCAATTTCTTATCAAAAATGAGGCCTAAAAATTTATGCTGAGACACACATGGAAGTGAGACGTCACCAAGAGTCAGCTGCGGATCAGGAAAAATTCCCTGACGTCGAGTGAAATGGATACACACAGTCTTGGATTGTGAGAAAGTAAAACCATTAGAAACACTCCAAGTCTGCAACCGATGTAGAGCTAACTGCAGTTGTCGTTCAATCAAACGTAAATTAACAGAACTGCAAGAGATCCGTAAGTCATCAACATATAAAGAGTGGTGAACCGACGAAGGCAAAACAGAGATGATGCCATTAATCTTTACAGAAAAAAGGGTAATGCTCAAGACAGTCCTGAGGTACTCCGAGTTCTTGAGGATAACATGTGGAGAGCGTAGATCCTAGACGTACTTGAAAGGTACGATTCGCAAGAAAATTGCGAATGAAAATAGGCATGTGACCACGAAGGCCGTAATGATGAAGATCTTGTAAAATGCCAGATTTCCAGGTGCGATCGTATGCCTTCTGCAAGTCAAAGAAAATGGAGAAGAGGTGTTCTCTATTAACAAATGCAGTGAGAATAGCATCTTCCAAACGTACAAGATGGTCAACCGTAGAGCGATGCTGCCGGAAACCACACTGTGTGGTAGCGAGAAGTTTATTGGCTTCAAGATACCATTGAAGGCGGCGATTTACCATTCGTTCAAGCGTCTTACATAAGCAGCTAGTGAGGGCAATGGGGCGATAATTATTTGGATCACTGGCGTCTTTACCAGGTTTGGCAAAAGGAATGACTATAGCTCGTCGCCAACTATCAGGAAATAAATGTTCCAACCAGATTTTATTAAAGATGGACAGAAGAACATTCAACGACGAAACGGATAAGTGTCGCAACATCACATAATGAATTCCGTCAGGGCCGCAGGCAGTATTTTTGCTAGTGTCTAGTGCAAACAATAATTCCTGTAAACTAAAAGGGAGATTGTATGGTTCTCTGTTGGAAGAAGAAAACTTTAAAGGAATAGCTTCAGCACGGTCTTTAATCGTTTGAAAAGTAGGAGATAAAAGTGCAGGGCTGGAATTCCGTGCAAAAGCACGTCCAAGGGCTTCAGCTTGTGCGGAGATAGTAGCTATTTCTTTTCCATCTTCTTTCAGTATGTGCATAGATTGAGATCTGTACTTTCCGTGCAACTTACGAATGTTATCCCAAAGGGTCTTTGAAGACAAAGTACCAGTTAGTGATGAAACAAAACGTTGCCACGACTCTCTCTGACCAATGCGACGGACACGACGAGCAGAAGCACGTGCTCGCTTAAAAGCCAAAAGATTGGCCGAAGTCGGATAACGGCGGAAAATGTTCCAAGCTTTCTGCTTAATCTTCTGTGCAGACGTACAGTCACTAGTCCACCAAGGTTTGGGATGCAGAGGGAATCGTCCAGATGTTTGTGGAATTGTTGCTTTGGCAGCACAAATAATGATGAGTGACCTCGTCAATAAGTTGATCAATGGTAGCTGAAAGATCAATGGCCTCCAGATTACAGCGGCTAGTAAAAGTTATCCAATCAGCAGTCAAATTTCCAGCGATGACGACAGGGTGATGAAACAGCTGAACGAGGGAGCTCTTTGAGAATGATTGGGAAATGGTCACTGCCACCAGGGTCGTTGATAACATCCCATGAGAAATGGGGGAAGAGTGACGCAGAACCTATAGCTAAATCAATAGCAGAGAAAGATATTGGCGAAGATGTGAAATGAGTTGCGGCGCCTGTGTTAAAGATACAAAGATTACGCCGAACTAAAAGATCTTCAATAACAGCACCTCTAGGATTGGTGGATGAAGAACCCCAGACAGGAGAATGAGCGTTGAAATCTCCAACTAAGAGAAACGGAGTTGGTAATTGATCCAGAAGCTGAGCAATATCTGTAAGCGAAACAGGGGCTGTGGGGGACAGATATAAGCTACAGATAGTGAAAAGGCGGCTGGTGGAAAGGCGAGCAGCAACAGCTTCCAAAGAAGTCGTAAGTGGGACATGAGAGGATGGAGTATCATGTCGAATAAAGAGACAAACGCCTCCGCCGCTTCTATCGGTCCGCTGTTTACTCAGCATGGAATATCCTGGAAGAGAAACTGTGTCGTTTCCTGTAAGAAAAGTTTCCTGGAGACACATACAGACTGGATGATTTGTAGAAAGGAGGGCTTTAACATCGTTCAGGTTGGAGCGAAGTCCAATACAGTAAGGCCATTAAAAGATAAAAAAGGGTAAAAGCCTAAAAATCAAGGTGGAGGTGCTGGTGGTGCCCTAAAGTTTGGGTGTTGGAGGAGTCCTCCAGATCGTCTTCATAAAACCGTCTAGGAGAGAAATGTCTCCGACGGCCACGAGAAGGTGAATGTGAACGTGTGCGATGAAAAGGTCGGTGTGGAGATACAGATGGTCGTTTCTGAGTGAAGTTGAGACCGGCAGGGATATTAGAAGTACTTGAAGAAACTGGCAAAGATAACATGGTGGATTGTGACGTAGATTGAGTTGATTATGACGGAACTGTTGTGGTAGGGGTAGCAATGTTTTGAAATATAGCTGAAAAGGACTCGCGAGGAGGACAAGTGATGTCTGTTTGACAGGAGATTGAAGCAGTCTGTTTGGACTTTACCGCAAAAGAGAAAGTCTTCTGGGCCGGCGCAGCAGAAAGCATCCTCCGGGCCTCGGGATAAGAAAGAGAATGTTTAACTCTGATAGTCTGAATCTCCTTCTCCTCCTTCCAACGAGGACAAGATCGAGAGTATGAAGGATGGTCTCCAGAACAATTGACACACTTGAGAGGCGAAGTGCACGGTGTAGACTCGTGGGATGGCTCACCACACTTAGGGCAGATGGACTTGCCACGACAAGCTGCAGAGCCATGACCTTAACGTTGGCACTTAAAGCAGCGCAAAGGGTTCGGGATGTAAGGACGCACAGGACAGCGAAGATAGCCAGCTGTAACACTCGTGGGCAGTGTGGAGGCGTTAAAAGTAAGAACAACTGTTCGAGTGGGTACTTCCTTATTGTCACGACGAACGTTAATCCGTCGGACAGCAGTCACACCCTGCGAAGCAAAGCCTTCGAGAAGGTCAGCATCACATAGACCGTCCAGATCTGGTTCGCGGATCACGCCGCGACTAGAGTTTAGAGTCTTGTGCTTTGTGACAGATACCGGAGTATCTGCCAGAGTTGTCAAATTAAGTAGTTGGTCCACAGCTTTTGAAGAAGGCTGGATTAACAAATCGCCAGATTGCAGTTTCTTGACTGACTTGATATTTGAAGTTACACCTGAAAGTGCTTTGGAGATGAGAAAAGGGGACAGTTTAGACAAAGGTGTCTCAGGGGTTAAGGAATGCATAATTAGAAATGTCTGAGTGATAATAGAAGAAGAGCGAACATCGACGGTGTGGGAATTGCTTCCCAATACAGGAAAAAAAGAAGAATCCATACACAACAGATTTAGCTGGGGAAAGTAAACAGTCACCAGGCAGCTATCCCCATATCTGCCTGGAAGGCACTGCCGAAGCAGTTTAAATACTGTGATTTGTTGCCAGGCAATCTTTTTTTTTTCCACAGGGATCGTTCATGACACTAAAATAACCCCGTAGTGCCACACATCCATCGGCACGATGCCTTCCACCTTGGATTCGGGGGCGGGCGTTTAGGACCCATGGAGAGTAGCTCATGGAAAAGAGAACCCTCCATGGGTGGTCCCCTCACCACGTACAGGAACCCGCACCGAGGGGATTTGTCAACTTATATTCACATTAAGTTAAAACAGTTGGACTGATTTCCAGTAAATTTGACATTTCGTGTACGATCTAATTTGTAATAAAGAGCACATTTATTTTGATGTTCATCCACTCTTCCAATCGTCAGAATTAACTTTCACGTTCAATTCTTACTAGATACGTCGTTGAACATACACCTAGTTTTTTTGTTTCTATTAAAATATTTTTTTTCCAATGACTGGGCTCGTAAATTAATAAATCTTTCTTTTGGCCAACAACAAGGGGCGACAAAAGATAGCATATATCCGGCGAAACGTTGCCCAGGGTACGCCATAGGAGGCAGCATCACGTTGTACCCGCAGAAACGGACAGAAGGAGAAAGAAACATCCATGCCACTGCAGAGATTCGAACCCAGGTATCGGCAAACTGGCCGCACGGCAGACCGCCGTCTAGACCACTCGGCCCCGCCGGCACGGTATTCTATTAAAATATATAAGTATTTTTCTGATATTGATTACCGAAGCAATGCTTCTGGTAGTTATACAACAATTTTTCAGGAGCTCTTCTTTACGAAATTTTATAGTAATAATTATTTTCTATTGTTCATTTTCAATTATTTTCAGTATTATATTTTACTTTATTAATTTTTTAAATATAAGTTTTGCTTCGTGTTATTATTGTCGCATTGAAACACTTTCAATTTTGTATACTAAATCATCAAAAAACACAATATCAAACATATAAACAAAACTTCTTTATTTCCTCCAAACATCTCGAGAATTCACTATTTCAAAATTCATGAAAGGATTTTCTTTCTCAAGCAATAAGGGGCAAAGAAAACAAAAATTCCTAAAACAAAAAGTAAATAAATAAATGATAAAGCAGAATTTTTTGATTCCAAAACAACAATACTATAAGTGAACAATACAGAAAGTGCCACGCTCCACACGTTTTACATGAACATATCAAGCATTATTACAAAATAAAATAAATTCTCGAAATTACAATTTATAAATTTTGATTTAACATTTATTTATTTATTTTTTGTTTTGGGAAAAGAGAAAGGTGTTTTCTTTGTCCCTTATTGCTTGAGAAAGAAAATCCGTTGAGGATTTTTGAAATATTGCATGCTGGAGATGTTTGGAGGAAATAAAGGAAGTTTGGTTTATAACTTTCAATTTTTATTGATATCGGTTTTCATCATATATGCGTATATTTACATCATTTTTAATGTTTTTGAATTGTTTTTTTATAATAAAACTTACTTGAAATATTTTCCTATTAATGATTTTGATTGCCAAAATGCCAGACTAATTCCTGCGCAGAAAAGTAATCCCCAGAATGCTTTGAGAAGCCATGTTCGTCTGTAGTACACTTGGGAGACTCCAGGAATAGCAGTGTGTTGGAGAAAGAAACTCCATAAGGAAGACAGCTTCGTTTGATCTTCGAATTTCTCACCTTGTGAATCATACTTTGCAGAAACGTCTTCAAATACGGAAAGAAAGAAATATTTAGCAAAAAAATTCCAGAAAAGAAAAGAAAATAATATTCAAGAAATAAAAATCAAAGACTGCACATAAATAAACAAAACACGCCTTTGAGTTTTTCAACAGTGAGAATTGGGAACGGTCGTTTCGTCCTTAGAGACTAATCAGCCAGATCCACCAAAGGCACTGTTTCCTCTGTTGACAAACTAAAAGGCGCGTTTTTGTTTATTTATGTGCAATCTTAGGTTTTAATAATTTTTGCTGCATATTAAATTTATTTCTTGTTAAAATAATTTACTTGTTTCAATATTGGCGCTTATGATTTATCCGTTGAAATGTATTTCATACATAATAGTTTTCTTAAATATAAGTGTTATTTTAAATTTTATATTGTTAAATTCTTTAAATCAGCAAATCCTTAAATTTATAAGTCCAAATAATTTCTTTCATTTATATGAAACTTATTTACTATACGTTAAATTAATAAGCGTTGTTAATTATATTTATATTTTAAATTTCTCTTAATTTATTGTTTCCTTTCTTTAGGAATTTCTGTTAGCGTTTAGGTGTACATTTCTGGAAGGAGACCGAAACGGAAAAGCTTTCAAATACAAAACTTAGATTGTCTCATATTCGTTGTTATCTATCGAAGTGTCAGAAAGATTCAGTCGAGGATTCAAAAGGTTATTAGGGAAGACACACGCTCTAACAAATACAGAAGTACCAAACTAAGCACGCAAGCACACATACACGCATATGTATATGTGATAAATATATTAGATATAGGAGGATGCGTGTATGAATGCGTGCGTGTTTATGTTTGTCCGGATGTGGTGGCGAGGCGTGCCTCAATAAAATTTTATAAGATCACCTTTCCAAAATAATAAAAAAGAAATAAAAAATTAATAAACAGTTCATAAAGAGACTGGAAAAAAAAAGTCGATTAAATGGACGAACAGCTATTTTGTGTTTTGAATAGTTAATCAGAATGTAGAAATATTGACGAAAAAAAAAACACATGAGGACAAAAAGATAAATTCAAAGTTTTGAAATTTAGAATAAATTTTTACTCCCTATTTGGTTGTGATATTTTCTCCTATTTATTATCCCGCTATTGCAAGATTTAGATGCCAACTATCCGAATGGTAAGAGCTCGTAAAAGAAAATGTTAAATGAATATTGATCATTCATAAAAAAAAATAAAAAAAATAGGTTTGTACATTCATTTACTCGGACGGTTTTTGGTCGGGAGATTCTTATCTACTTGTATGGTTTTTACCGAAATCATTAATAATTGTCCTTGTAACAACACGTCCTCTAGAATTTCGGTTTTTTTTTTTTCGGATATACAGTTTTAGTTTCGTTAAATTTGAATTAAGGAATACCCTATTGATTTTATCGTCAATTATATGTTTACTATTTTAAACTTAAAATATTTAATATTTAAAATCTGACAAGAGGGCAAGGAAATAGGAGACGTACAGTTAACATTTGTTTTTAACTGATAATGGGATCTTACCATTCGGGTTTTCAAAAAATGGTATATCTTGTTTTCTGTAATGAATTCTAAGATGTAGAATTTCTTCTTTATATTCAATCACAATTTTCATTAATCTACTGGTCTTGAGCCATCTTCGAACAAATTAAAAAAAAATCCTATCTACTACAATGGGTTGAAAAATTTTTTAAATGTGTTCGAAGGGCTTGAGAAGAATAATGCAATGTCAAAATCATAAAAAAGTAGTAATTTGAAATGATTTAATACGCTTTATTGATCGTCTTAGTTTTAAAGCGATTCAAATGTACATTGCAAATGCATTCCTATACAGTCAATATACTCCATCTCAGCATATCAGTATATCACAATCCTGCGAAGTCCCCTCATGGTATGCACAGGTGCGAAGGAGTTCAGGAAACACTTACAAACCCCCTGCGACTATATGTTTTAATGAGACTGGAAAGCGATAGGGTTTCAGTGACTGCTATTGTAACAACTTTATGGATGACAATTGCCAAATCTATTTGGCGTTTAGACATAGAACAAAAAATCTTAAACTAAATCTAAAATTCACTAAAAAGTAAAATTATTGATTCTTTTCCAGCTTTAAGAAATTATAATTTGTTAAAAAAAATTATGTTTTATAATAATTTTTATTATGTCTGTTTGGTTTTTGAAATTGTAAGCTCAGCAAACTTAATTGGATAATTCATCGCTGTTCGGGCGTACATCTTTCTTTCTTAAAAACGTTTTGAACTATTGAGAGAATATTTTTTGACACTTTCCCTATATATTGTATATCATGAGAAACACATACTCTATACATATACATACTCACACCTATTCATATATATACAAGCTTTTGTTATTATTTTCCCTTTTAAGTAATTCATGTTTAAGAAGAGTCCAACTCTAAATGGCGAACAAATGTTTAATCGTCATTATTTATATAATATAAACGGCTTCTTACCTACAGTTTCTTCTAATCCTGATACGAAACGATGCGAATTATAGTTTCGAGGATGATTATCCATTGGATAAGAATAAGGCCGCATTTTATTCCATGTCATTTGCCTGAATAACAATGAACTGTTTATAGAAAGACGCCAGTGAATCTGTTAAGAACACCATCAGTTAGATGTTCAAAGAAATAATCAATACTTGTTTTTCACTGGAGGACAAGGATACTTATGACGCCGGAAATACAAATTATCCTAGTGGAGTCAATCTATTACCCTGCAGTCACGATCACTCTGGCCGCTGGATTCGATTTTTCTTTGTTAGTAATTTGTGTCGATTAGAAGATTAAGATATTATTATAATGATATGATAAATTTACAAAAAAAAAAAAATTAGTTAATAATGGAATAATCATGAATGAAAAACGAAATTTTGGAAGAAAAAAAGAAAAAGTTTTTCCTGAAAATATAAACAAGTAATAAATTAAGTAAAAACAAATAAAAAAAAGAAACATTTTAAAATAATATAAATATTGTATTGTAAAAAGAACTTAATATTTTAAGTAACAACAATAATAAAAAGGAAACATAATTGACTAAAATTAATTATAAAAAGAAGCACTTATGTAAAATATTCCAAATTTCAAAACGTTTAATATTTTAAACATTAATTATATAAAATTATTTGTTACACTTTTTAGAACTAAAGAAATTCGGCAATAGTTCACTTTTCCGAATATAATCAAAATATTTACATGAAAGGTCAACCATCTTTTCATGAAGAATGAAACTTCTAAAAGAATTTTGTGCAACTAGAAATAAATTTTGGAAACAAGTTACAGTATATTTGCCACTATAATAGAAAATAAAAAGAAATTGGATATTTCAGGCGATTATTTAGACTATGTTAACAAGGCGTGCTAAATTACGAATATCCTCATAGTAAGACTAAAACTAATGAATCCCAAAGACAAGTCTTAAATTTAATGTTTAAACTCCCAGTTTAAACTCCCAGTCTTTCAACTTTCCATATAAGTATATGGAAAGGTTGTTAGATATATCTGAAGCCGTAAATTTCTTTCAAAACAAATTGGGCTCACATTCAAAAACATTTTTCATTAAAACATTAAATCTTCACTTTGTAAATTAGAGTATTGAGATTGAATGGCAACGAATTCTGGTGCTTGCTTTGTCTTTTGGTCGTTACTTAATCATATATATATTTTATATATATATATATATATATATATAAAATAACTAGAACAATCCTTTCCGAAACTAACTTATATGTAAAATTTCATCTTCCTGTAATACGTGTTTTTCAGTTATCTTAATCACAGATTGAGGAGGTGAACAAGATGCATTCTCAGAAAGACAAACGTACGGATTTGCAAATTTAAACCTAAAACAGAACTTTTTTCCTTTTTTCTCTTCAGTTCGTATTATACGACATTTCAATATTTCCCCATGTAAATATTCTATTATCAATATTTATTTAAGGATATAAAACTTATATTAAACATAAATGTTACTAAAAATTTATTACTAAACTGATGATCTAAATTTAAATTTTTCTTTTAAATTTTTTTTAGTTACCTTGACTTGACGCCTCATCACCCAACATGGGTATAGGCGACTTCCATAGAAATTCGATGTCTTCGGTCCTGGGCAAGAGTTGTCAGGCAACCGATGTTGTTTGAATGGATACGGCGATCCATGGATGCTGTATAGGCTGGATATACCCAAGGGGGCGCCAGTCCCAAAGGTCGACAAAGCCCGTTTAGTGGTAACAGGGAGCACCGCGAGAAGGCCGGGTTGTCGTTTGATAGCAGAGAGGCTTAGCAAATAAGCTTGTATATTGCGCATCAACTATTCTTCCTCCCCCTAGTTATCAAGGTTCATTGTAAATTGATTATGTTCATAAAAAAATCAAAAATAACGACACACCTTCTTATCTTACAGGACCATGGTTACAGCTCAAATATAATATGATCATAGGAGGGCTACTGTACAGACTCAGAAAAAAAACAAAGATCACAGATAACCTAGAAGCAACAGAGAAGAGGGACACAATCACAGGAAAGAAAAGCAGACATCCACGCCATAGCAGTATTGTAATCAGGATTCCTGTTCAGGTCGAGCCCTATAGTTAAAACAAATATCAAAAAATAACAATAAATATCAATAATAAGGTTTTTTTTTTCTTGCTTCTATGGCTATTCTGCATTGAATGTAAGGAATCATTTTAATCGGCACTAAATTCCTTATAAACTGTCTTTAGTTTAGTTCATTCTGACAACCTTTTTATGTATCAGCGTTGTCATCTCTTTCGTACTTCTTCCTTCTATTCTGTTGTTCCCACTTCCATTTTTCATCTTTCTTTCGTTGTCCCAGCAACCAATTGTTGATTATCAGCTTGTGCAATCATTATTTCTCTTTAAATAATAGCTCTTTGTTGCGTTAAGCTTACGAGTGCATTGCACGTCTGGGATTGTAAACATTGAAAACAAATTATTAATGATTTTTTTAAGTCGATGCTTTCACAATAAGGCAAGTGTAGAGCCGTGCCGGCGTGACCGTGCGGTCTAGACGGCGGTCTGCCGTTGCGGCCAGCGTGCCGGTACCCGGGTTCGAATCCCGGTCGTGGCATGGATGTTTCTTTCTTCTTCTGTTCTCCTTCTGTCCGTTCCAGCGGGTATCACTTGATGCTGCCTCCCTTGGCGTACCCTGGGCAACGATTCGTCGATTAAAGGCATCATATCTCGCCCCTAGTTGTGGCCTAAAGAAAGCTGATCAAGCAATGAGCCCGGGCATTTGTAAAAAAAAAAATAAGGCAAGTAAGCTTTCAGTTAATGAAGAAATTTAAGGCCACCACACAACGTAATTAAAGCTCTAAGTTCTTTCTTGAAGTTACTATTGGTGCTGAGTTTTATCTGTTATAAAAATTAAGGTTAATTCATAAACCTTTTATGGAACAAATATAACACTTAAATTTGAATTGAATGACAAGCTCTGAAACGACCGCAGATTGTTGCAGAAATTGAGAAATCTTTGATAAGAATCTTGCCAAAAACTTTTGTTTTTTGTAATATTTTCACATACAATTTGCAAGTTTTGATATCTGAGCATATCTATCATTTAAGAAAAATTTTATCTAAACAACTGACAATAAAAAGAGTTAAAAATTAAGAATATATCTGAACACAAAAACTTTAAATTAGTATTCTAACAAAAAGGATTTGAAGAATTGATTGAATCATTTTACTTCCTTGATTGATTGATTATGGTGAACATGGGTGGCACGGAAGCCAAGCACCGTGACCTGTAGGTCTATTGTGTTATCCCACGGAAATGAGGACAGACGGAGAGAAAGAATGGTGGGAAAAGAAAAACTATTTTAATTACGATGCAGACAGATTGCTATTTCTTAAATATCCTATTCATTATTCTAAATTATATTTATAAGTAGATTCGAAAAACTTCAGGTGACTTCTTGAAATTCTGTTTTGTTTTTTTTGTTTTGTTTTTTTATAGTACAAGTTGTATTGAACTGAAAAATTAAAGACTAAATGGAAGAGAGGGAAAAAAATAGAAATACAAGCAGTGAATCTTATTTTGTGCTAAAGCATAAATTTAAGGGTAACTCATAATAATAATAAAAAAAGATAAATTAATGCTTTTAGACAGTGTCAAAAGCAAAGCGGCCCATAATATGCACAATTGTATAAACAAAATGCGCTCAGAAGTGTCGATATTGGGGGGACGTATATCGCCGTTTGGCCCCTTTTGACCCCACAACATCCGGTTAGGCAGTAGTCCTAGAGGTCTCATTTTTTTGGACGTGGTCACCTACTTTTTGATGCTGAACACATTGGTGAAGGTTTCATTCTAATATCTCTAACTGTTTGGCCACTAGAGAGTGTGACATCCTGCAATCATACCACTTTTGACCCCCCAACTTCCGGTCAGGGAGTGGTCCTAGAGGTCTGATTTTTTTGTACTTAGTCACCTACCTTTTGATGCTGAACACCATGGTAAATGTTTCATTCTAATATCTAACTTTTTGGCCACTACAGAGTGTGACATCCAGCAAGCATAAAAGCAAGAGCGGTCCCCTATGTTTTCCAGACAAGCTGTATCTGGGGGCCGCTAAAAATTATAATAATAAAAAAGGAAGTACATTAACGTAAGGAAAAATTTAAAAATGTTAGGAAAATAAGAAAAAAAAAAATCAGTGACATTAAGAAAAAACAGATTAAAAGAAAAAAAAAACCACCAAGAGTAGATATACGGACTCGAAGCGACAACCTACAGCATATATAGAACTTTGCGATCATAGCTGATAACTGAAATAAAATGATTGCCTTTCTGACATTTAAGCTAATAGCGAAAATCCAATGAAAAGAATGCCAAATATCTCAAACATGGGGGGGGGGGGGGTTCGCCTCTGAAAATACCCTTTTCCTACAGTTTTTGGGCCTCTGAACACGATGGTGAAATCCGTTTTTCGATCCGTTGTTCCGTTCGGGAGTTGTTAGGGAGGACAGACACGGACGGACAGGACAAATGCAATGGCTACCAATTTTGGTCGCTAAAAATATAAATTTAAAATCGATTGTGTAAATGGTTCTTTCCCATTTTGATATTGATTGTAAGATAAACTGTCTTAGAATGAATCCTTGGAGAGCTGATTTTAGCATCTGCGGTTCATTTTAAGTTAATGAAATGCTTTTTTTTTTTTTTTCAAATCTTGAACCAACGACTATTTGTAATCAGCAAATGACTAACCGTAACTTACTCAAACGTTTATCTTAAATTTTGAAAAAAACACACTGTGAAACCACAAAATTCAGAACCTGATTATGAATAGAACTCAATTGATTCTTAGTCAAAACATTTATTTACATAACACAACTTAGTATTCGCTAAATGCATAAGTCTTTAGATGATGATATTCATAAATTAAAATTAATTAAGGATTTGTTAAATAGAAGGATCTAAGCTATTTGGTTGGCGTAAGGTTGATGTAAAGTGCATCTGCATTCAATTCGCATAGTATTTTAAAATTACGAATTACAGTGAAGATCGTAGTGATCAGCATTGGGCTGTTGGCATAGTTTCTTTTGGAAACATTGATAGCAAAGTGTTCACTTTTTTTTTTATTATTTGTTGTTTGTTATTCAATTTCAAAATAAATTATAATTTAAGCAATTTTTATATTTTGTCATCTAAGTAAATAAAATGTTGGCGTTGTCACTAAGACGAAGGCCTCTCACCTCTGAGTATCGGGGTTCGGTTCTCATGTGGTATTCGTAATGGTAGATGATCCGCGCTCGGCAGGTTTTCTCGGGGTTCTCCCATTTCTCCCAGATTGTCTGGAAAACATAGGGACCGCTCTTGCTTTTATGCTTGCTGGATGTCACACTCTGTAGTGGCCAAACGGTTAGATATTAGAATGAAACCTTCCCCATTGTGTTCAGCATCAAAAAGTAGGTGACCACGTCCAAAAAAAATCAGACCTCTATGGACTATTCCCTGACCCGATGTTGTGGGGTCAAAAGGGGCCAAACGGCGATATACGTTCCCCCAATATCGACCCTTCTGAACACATTTTCTTTATAGAATTATGCATATCTTGGGCCGCTTTGCTTTTGACACTG
The DNA here is from genome assembly GCA_023159025.1 of Thereuonema tuberculata. Lineage (NCBI taxonomy): Eukaryota > Metazoa > Arthropoda > Chilopoda > Scutigeromorpha > Scutigeridae > Thereuonema > Thereuonema tuberculata. The sequence continues at coordinate 18,346,076 of JAFIDM010012231.1, forward strand.
TCTAAAAGCAATAATTTATCTTATTTTTTATTATTATGCGTTGCCCTTAAATTTATGCTTTAGCACAAAATTAGATTCACTTCTTGTATTTGTATTTTTTTTCCTCTCTTCCATTTAGTCTTTAATTTTTCAGTTCAATACAACTTGTATTATATATATATAAAACAAAAACGGGATTTCAAGAAGTCACCTGAAGTTTCGAATCTACTTATAAATCTAATTAGAATAATGAATAGGAAATTTAAGAAATAGCAATCTGTCTGCATCGTAATTAAAATAGTTTTTCCATCAGATGACAGTGCTCGCTATTCATTCACAAAATCAAAAAGGCCAATGAAAGACACAATCAATTTTCGATCTCATTGGAGTAAAGTCCGACCAGTGTCCATTCTATAAACATTATTGCACTCTACAATGAAACTCGCATTTTACCTTGAGATCACTCCGCTCCAGTTAAAGCAACCAAATATAATATTCTCTATTTCAAATGTACTTTACGCAACTTCGTTTTTTATGCAATGTAACATTTTTAAAAGAAACCAACTACAATTAATATTTATAAGATTAATAAAGCTTAGCTTTATGCATTACATATTGAAAATGAAATAAGCTTGCCAGTTTCTTTTTTTTTTTTTAAATTTATCCATTAAAATTGCTTTAAATTTTCATAATACACCGAGCTTATCTTTTATATAATACCGGTAATTATATACCTTCTATAAATAGTGAGAATTAAAATTAAATTAATATTGGAAAATAATAATAATAAGTAAACATTATTTTGTTAAACGGTTGCTTAATTATTAATCAGAAAATAGGTTCTGTGAATGGGAAACGTCTGAATCAAACCCAGTCTTAAATTTAATAAAATAACAAAAAAATTTTATTAAAATTACTATTATTATTAAAATGGTGGATAGGTGGAAAAAAATACGTATTTTTATTTCTATTTTTTTTTTTTTGCTCTGTATGTACCTCACTCATATCCTCGGGAAGTTAGTGTGTCAATGATTACAAGGAATTCATTATTCTTCTATATGGTCCGCACAAACATCATTACTGAGGAGAATAACTAAAAGAACGGACAAAATTATAATAGAGATTTTGCAGCATAATCTACCAATATTGAATTTTTCTTGTTTTTCTATTATTATTGCGGATTATCATAATAAGTACCTAATGAACTTTTGAATCATTTGTGTGGCATTTCTTTTCATTGAATTTTTATTGGTTCCTTTTCAAGCGGTTTAGTAATGTAATTGAGCGGAAATAGAACTATAACAAAAACTTTCGGAAGTAGTAAAATTCATTACTATAATCTCTTGACAGACATTGGCATGTAATTTTGTTGATCCTGTTAGACCTATTTCTCTTAACTTCCTTTCTCTCTTTTTTTTTTAGAAAATAATCTCAAATAGATAACAAATTATTGTTTGCTTTAGATAAATCATTTTGTTTGGTAAGAAAAAAGAAACAACAAGATTGATTGATTATTAAACGAAAGCAACATCTTACAGAATACAATTAATACTAGGATGGAAAAACAAAAGTCAATGAATCATCGTTTAAAAATATTTTACTTTGTTAGTTCAGTTTGTTAGCTAATTAACTGATTTGTTAATTAATCACCTTTTAGTTAATGATTTAAAATTTATATAAATTGCTAAGTTTAGTTTTAATATTTATAATGATATGAAGTAAAGATGTACCACTATTGGCCTTAAAGTGAGAGATTTAAACTCCGAAAGATTCTCGATCAATGGGACTAGTTGAAGTCGGATGGTCAGTCCGACATTATGCTGTCTTTAACCCACGAATAAGAAACCCGTACTCATTTGACAGACGAGTGAGTAAATCCCTGGATCCGTCTGAGGAGAAACAACCGTGCAAATACTCTACCACTGTCGGAATTGAACCCGGGCTCCTCTAGTCTGCTGTCAAGTACTTAAACCGACGGTGGCTTACACTAACCAGGTCTTGCCTTTCTGATTTGGTTAAGGGAAGGCGGGAATTGGGCTGATGAGTCCGCAGAAGGACGAAACGGCCGTTCCCAATTTCCTTCCCATAATCTAAAATCAGAAAGGCAATTTCCTATTTTGTTCATGTGCTGTTTTCTTTTTCTTATCATTTTTCACAAATTATACTTCATTTCAAAATATTTTCTCAAAGTGTAAAATTGAGAATAAAATACAAATTTAGAGATTTTTTAAAAATTTTAAATCAAGACAAAACGATAAAAAAAAAAAAAGACCAAACTTTCATGAAACTTTATAAGCCCCCAAAAAATTAAAAAAAAATCATGAAAAAAAAAAATCATAAAAAGCAAATTGATAAATAAATCGAGAATAGAAAAAAAAAATCCCTCATTATCATGGTGTCCAACCAGAATATCTTAATTCTTTGTGTTAAGAGTTTGTAGCGGTAAAAGATGAATAGCAGTAAATATCGGTGTTAGTGTAGTTTCACTTTCATGAATGTATAGAAAAAAATTCATCCAGAACACAAAGTGTAATAGAAAAAGTATAGGAAAAAGGATCCTATAATTTTGTTGAAGATAGAAATTTATATAAATGATTCAAACCATAAATTAACGTTCTAGGAAGATCAGAAGGCTTTTTTTTTTAAGGATATTCAAAAAAATTTTCAACAGCAAACCAATATGGTGAACAAATCAACTGAGTTCATTAAGAGAATCAAGGAACTAGGGGTCAGTTTATTCATTTGTCCAGATCGAATAGCATAAATTAAAAAAAAAAGAAAAAAAAAAAAAAACCCTAATGTGATGATCAACATCTCCTGGAAAAGTCTCAAGCTACTGGGCCGAAATATGGAGTGAACCTCACTCGGAGTGAGAAAATACCTCAGACAAAAGTATATCCAATATTGAAGACTAGTTATTCTACAAGACAAGGAAACAATAGAATTTCTGCCAGTTGTAAGATATCTTCACATGCACTAACAATTGAAACAGAAAACAAAATAAAACTGAATTACCAATTTTTAAGGTATAAATATTATTTATATGAAGAGGAGTGGTTTATTTAACTGTAATTGGACAGAGTGTCGCAACAGGAGAGGTCAATGGGAGGTCTTAGTATTAGGGGCTGTCCATTAATTATGAGAGGTGCTTTTTTTAAAAAATTACGACCCCCCCCCTCCCTCACGTGAAATTTCAAAAAGTCAAAAAAGTTCAAAACGTCAATACTATAAAATGTTGTAATCTATTATAATACGTACTAGCCGGGTACCGTCGCTTCGCTCCGGAACCCTTGCGTATGTAGCATTAAAAAAAAAAAACTTTATTTATTTAGCAAATTAATATTGAGATCGGAGAATATACGACTTTCCAGCCCATTGTGCCCTTCTCCACTTAACTCAGGTGTATTGCGGGTTGGCACCATACACCTGGGGTTGCCGCCATACACTTCATCGTCAGTTTGCCAGATTATTCCCTATCCCGAATTTCTGGTGTTTTGATATCATGTTTATTTATGAAAATATGATCTATATTTGTTTTCGTATTTCCATGAATTGTACAGTTTCTTATTGTTCCGTAAAGACGAGTTTTGAAACCATTATTGCACATAAATTTTGCATATTTCTGTACTACATTGTTTTTATTCATTTTGAAAATATCTATATTTACGTCGCCAATCAGTATAGTTGGACAGTTGTTTAATATATTTTCAATTTTTATGAATAGATTCTCTATTTCAGTAACATTTTAGAAATTTGTAATTTAGCATTTTGCTTACAGAATGACAGACAGAATAACGTTTTATAATATACGCTTTTATAATATATAATAATAGTAGCCGGGTACCGTCGCTTCGCTCCGGAACCCTTGCATATATAGCATTAAAAAAAAAACTTTATTTATTTAGCAAATTAATGTTGCGATCGTCGGAGAATATATAACTTCCCAGCCCGTTGTGGCTTCTCCGAATAACTCGGATGTATTGCGGGACGGCGTCACACACCCAAAAATTCACATTTTTGCATGTATCTTGCAAACGCTGAAGCGTTTGTGAATAAGTGATATATCGTTCGATAGAACTTTCAAATACCAACATTTTCTCAATATAATGTTCTCTTCCATCTTTTATACTTTTCGTTTAAATTGAGAAAAAGTCAAAATTGAACCCTTTAAAAGGCGATATCTTGGAAACCAAAAACTTTTTTCGAAAGATTTTTGTAGCATTTTGTTTGTCTTAAAAAGATCTACATTTTGTCCATTTACATGACCACTTTATCTCTTATAGTTTGGTCACAAAATTGGAAAAACGTAAAGTCTTATGACAGACAAAATAACGCTTTTATAATATATAATTCTCTATTTCAGTAACATTTTAGTAATTTGTAATTTAGCATTTTCCTTACAGAATGACAGACAGAATAACATTTTATAATATACGTTTTTATAATATATAATAATAATAATAATAGCCGGGTACCGTCGCTTCCCTCCGGATCCCTTGCATATATAGCATTAAAAAAAAAAAAACTTTATTTATTTAGCAAATTAATGTTGCGATCGTCGGAGAATATATAACTTCCCAGCCCGTTGTGGCTTTTCCGAATAACTCGGATGTATTGCGGGTCGGCGTCACACACCGAAAATTCACATTTTTGCATGTATCTTGCATACGCTGAAGCGTTTGTGAATAAGTGATATATCGTTCGATAGAACTTTCAATTACCAACATTTCCTCAATATAATGTTGTCTTCCATCTTTTATACTTTTCATTTAAATTGAGAAAAAGTCAAAATTTGACCCTTTAAAAGGCGCCATCTTGGAAACCAAAAACTTTTTTCGAAAGATTTTTGTAGCATTTTGTTTGTCTTAAAAAGATCTACATTTTATCCATTTACATGACCACTCTATTTCTTATAGTTTGGTCACAAAATTGGAAAGACGTAAAGTCTTATGACAGACAAAATAACGCTTTTATTATATATAATATTATCTGAATGAAAAAGTTGACGTGAGATTTTCGTTGACCCCCCCCCTCCCCGCTTTGACTTCACAAAATTAATGGACGACCAATTTTTTTAGTCATTCTAAAAAAGTGTAAATGAATCTGAACGGTTTCCAAGATAGAGTAATTTGAATCAACAGTATTATGAATTTCACGCGCAATGATGTCCTTTCCTCCCGCCGCGCCGTAACCTTTTAAATAACATCAACCGGTGTTTAACATGCAAAGTGCAGTGATGTTGACAGAGGAAATATAAACTGAAGCAAAATTGTCATTTGAACATAAATATTAGAAAATGTCTAATATCTTTCTTATCAATAATTTTGCAACTATACCTTCAAGAACCTCAGAACAGGATTCATGTTTTTATAAACATTTTTTAGAATTAACTGTATTATGACCTTCCAGTATTTTGACCTGAAACATTCTGTATGAGTAGCTACATTGCATAATTAGTATATTGTATGTATTCCCCTAAGTATTGGATGAATTTAATTTGATTTGGAAGTATTACCTTGAAATTAATAAAATAATTAACTAATTCTCTTCCTTCTTGCTTATAAAACTAATAATATAAAGTTTAATGTACAAATTGTTAAGAAAACGAAGTAAAAATGAATAAGAAACGTGAATAAGAAGACTTGATAATATTTTCGATAATAATTTTGATTAGGAATGAAATTATATTATGGGAATGAAATGTTATCTTAAATTCAGTGTACATTTGCTCAATTACCATATTGTTAAAACGTTCTGTTTTGCTTCAAACTCTCCAGTAGAGTACCAGGGAAGCGAGGAACGACCGAAGGTTTAGGTTTCACTGTAAAGCCGTGCGAACACCACGCAATTTTACTGCAACTTAGTTGCGCGATTTTGACGTCACGAGTTGATATAAACCTTTGTCAAGCGCGAACACGATGCAACACGGATAAGCAACTCGAAAATGCAACCGACCCATGACAACGCAGATTTTAAATACGTCACATGTGACGTCAAGCAAAATTCGGTTATGTCGTTTCAAACATAATATAAGAGTGAATGATTTGCAACATATGATAAATATTTTTTTTTTAAATTATTAGCCGCTGTGGAATTTAATTTCATGTTATTATTTCGAATGAAAAGTAACGGATGACTAACAGCCAATAAGAAACCATGCTCCCCTGGAAACAATGACGTCATAACTTTTGCATTGTGCGTCAGCAGCCTTCCCGTTTGCCAAACCCGCTGTGGAAAATCCAAAAAAATCGAGGTTTTGAAACCTCTCTGATAAATTCTGCCGCATACAATTACTGCATTTCAGTATAAACTTTATTTATGCGTGAAAGAAACTCGCAATACTGTGATATTAATGGAGTATGAGCCTGTCTTCAAAACGAATCGACAGAAATCGTTTTCGACGCCATTTTTTTCATGGGCGTGGTTTCACAACTGACGTGTTCCAACGCTGTCCTGTGATTGGGTAATTCCCAGCGACTTCGATGCAATTTTTCGAGTTGCAGGTGTCGATGCAACTCGAGTCTCATGACAAAAGTTGCAAAGAAATTGCAACTCGGGACGTCAAAATCGCGCAACTAAGTTGCAGGAATGTTGCGTGGTGTTCGCACGGCTTAAGGCGCAGTAAATAACTGTTGCTAATATTATTTTTTTATTTATTTCGAAATAAGATCCTGTTTTAATTTATTAATTACTGATTTATTTTTTATTTTTTTTGGAAAAAAAACGATCCTCGAGCGTTGGATAAATAGAATAGAAATATACAATATCATGAGATAGTAATTAAAAACAAAAATTTAAATTTAAATTTGTAAAAGAATTTTGCTGAAAAATGATAGAGAAAAAAAAACCGCTGTACTTTTAATTTTTCTAAAAAATTTTTTTAATTTAAGCTCATGTAAAAATTGTTAAAATACTGAATCTTTCTTGATTGAAAGATTGGAACTTCTTATTTATAAGCCAATTGAGGCTTGAGTTCTCTCCGAGATCGATCTCTCTGTAATGGTCTTTCAATAACAGTTATTTTGCTCCTTAGACTTGTCCAACTCTAAATGCTGTACGGCTACATAATATCGAAACATCGTCCCATTTTAGCAGATTGATATATTGATGGCCGAGTGCATCAAACCTCAATTAACTTTGATGGCTACAGTGTGGACGTAGGTAAAATTAGTGGGTGGTGCTGCTCCAGGAAAATTTTTGCCTTTGTTTTAAAATTGTGTGAAAGGAAACTAACATGTATTAAAAAGAAAATTTATTCAGAAACTTGATAAATTTCTTTTCATACGTGTTTGTTTCCTTTCACAGAATTTTAAAACAAAGGCTAAAATTCTTCTGGAGCAGCACCCCCACTAATTTTAGCTACGTCCACAATGCAGTCATCAAAGTTAATTGAGGTTTGGTGCACTCGGCCATGAAAGATTTTTTTCTGGCTCTTTCTGAGTTATATATAAATACTTACTCTTTTGAAGTATAGATCGTAATAGATCAGAAACCTTCTATTTAGGGAAAACAAATGGATTCCTCTGAATCTTGTTTGATATCTTCTTGCGTCATTATCGTAATTCTTGTAAACATTAGTTCAGACTAAAAAAAAAATAAATCCTCATAGTGAGGAATAGGAGGATGTAACAATGATTATAATAAATTCACAACGAAAAGTTTCGCCCATAAAATTCAAGGTCTTAAGTCCGACCACGATATCTTGATGATCGAAAGGAACCCCTCGTGATTTTGACATATCTATTTTTTCCGCATATCACAAACAAGCGCGCCTCAAAGCACAGCGCTTTAAAAATACATAGCATTTAAAAAAATAAATAAAACTTAAATATAACAGTTAAATCTTATATTGAAAGCAGTCAACCAATAACTCTAGCATTTCCTTTAAACATCATCAAAACTAATACTAAAAACATCATAAACGCGCCAAAATTATAAATTGACAACTTTATTTCCTTACTTTGGTTAGGGAAAGGAGAAAGATGTTTTCTATTTCCCTTATTGCTTGAGAAAGAGAATTTGAATAGAATTCCCGAAATATTGCATTTTGGAGATGTTAAGTGAAACTAATTTTTTGTATGTTTTAACGTAACATTCTTGGGAACCTCTGACAGAGGCTAGAATTTTTCTAATCGTCAAGATATCGTGGTCGGACTACAATTCTTTCGATGTGTATCCTCTCATTTTTAAACGCTGGATGGAGCTTGTTGAGACATGATATATTTAAGTACCAAGAGGCAATCATTATTGTATATAGAAATCATTTTCCTTCTAATGACCGAGTTAACAAATGCTGTCGGATATTCATTATCAGCCAATATTTTCTTAACAACACAGAGTTCTTGTTTGAACAGTAACTGATTGCTGGATAGGGTGAAGGCCCTCTCAACGGCCATGGCCACCACATTCCTCTTAAATTTGATTGCCAAAGGGGGGGTAGTTCAGCAAAAAAGATTTATCTCGATGGGATACCACCCCGAAAGGTTCCCGGCTATTTCCAAGCTCCTTAAACCATTTAGTATTCAGATTACGTCCCTTTGCCACCGTACGACCTAGTCCATGTTTAACAGTCACAAACCAAAAAGGAATATCATGCATAGGAAGGGTGTAATTTACGCTCTGCACTGCAGCAGGTTTGGCTGCAGATATATAGGCGAAACCGGTCGGGCTTTGGAGGAGAGGGTGGATGAACATATTTGGGCCCGGGATAGAGATGATACAGCCTATGCTACGGTACGCCATTGCAACAGCACCAGCCACCGTATTGACTTTAATAATCCTAGGATCCTTTGTAGTGCTGCCAACATGTTCCTGAGAAGGTGCAAAGAATCAGTGATCATCTCGGTCATGGATGACTGTTATAATGATGGCCTCTCCATTCGCAACATCAAACAGTACGCCTTGGCAAAGAAGAAAAGAAAAAGGAGAAAATAAGCAAATTAAAATTAACTTTCAAATTTATTTATTTTTTTTAATTTTTTTTTATAATTTGCATATACGTTTCATTTTTTATTTTTACTAGGTGAAACGCCATCTGTTTAGGAAATGGGTAAAAAACCATTGGTGTGAGATCAACTCCATCAGGAGAAGAACCTGTGTTTACAAACAACTCCATCAGGAGAAGAACCTGTGTTTACAAACAACTCCATCAGGAGAAGAACCTGTGTTTACAAACAACTCCATGTGCTTGGATTTGCTGTTCATCCATCGGCTTGTGATCGCCACCAGATGTCACCAGATGATGCTGCCTTACGAATCTCATTGCTGTTTCCAGCGACCAATGAAATAGACAACCATTTTCATTGGTCCGATTTTGTTTAAATAGAAGAGCTGACGGACTGTCTAACCATCTCTCCTGATGAGGCCATGTCCCCCTAGTGGCGAAAGCTAGAGACTTGTGTTTTTAACTTTTTTAAATTTTAAAGTTTTAATTTTTAATGATTGTGTGCTGGCTGGACCTTCAACAACGTTATTTGGCACACATTAAGCATTATATATATATATATATATATATATATATATTAGGGTGTCCCTTATTTTTCAAAGTTTTTATTTTTTAACGCATAGGTCCTAGTTTTTTTCTTTAGCCTCTAAAACACTCGGAAATAAATTTTTAGCTTATTTGGATAACGGCAACCCGTGCCGACATGCATCGAAACACGTTCATATACGTTGCGCGCGAGGAGCACAGCGCGAGGAGCATAGCGCGAGGAGCAGCGCGCGCTCGCGGCTTTGTTATTCGCTCTTGGATTGTCGAGTAATTAACACGTATTGTTTTACATTAAAAATATGGCACGAGAATTAGGAAGCAAAAAAAAACGTATTTTCTTGGTTGGTAACATTAATCATCAAATAAAAGGTGCAAAGTTACCGTCTAATCGCCAAGTTCTTGCAGTTCTATTTTTTAATATTCGCGAAGTTAAATTGACTATCAGTGAAAGCGCAAATCTTGTTGTTCGAGAGTGTATTATATTCTGGGAAAAAGCTAGAATACCTACTAGAGCTATACCTAACTGTGTGAAAAAACTTGTAGATCTTTATCAAGCTTGGAGAGAGTTGCAGAAAAATTCAAAAAAAAAACAAGACTATTATAAACAACGTGAGAAGGATTTTCAAAATAATTTAGATAATTTATTCGACATAGCACACGCTGATGCTTTGGAACGAATGAAAATAGAGGAAGACAAAATATTTTTACAACGACAAAGAGAACCAGGACGACCAGGTTGTTTAGCGGGTGTAGACAAAAAGTTAACGGAGAAAGAAGAACGAGTAAGACAGAGAAAGCTAAAAGAGAAAAAAAGGATCGAGCAAATGTGTTCTGCGAGTTCGTCGACACCTCATACTGTTCAAGACTCTTTTCATCCTCTAGAACAACAGGATCAACCTACTAGCTCTGATGAAAGTCTGGAGGAACCTTTGCCATCGATATCTCAATCCATCAGTTCTGGAACTATAACAAAAAGAGGAAGGAAAGACTTTATCACGCCTAAGCTAGTTGCAGCATTAGATAGATGTCAATTAAGCATAAGGGATTCTGTTTTTATACTTCAAGCTGCAGTAGAAGCCCTAGGTCTTAACTGTGATGATTTTCCAATCAACAAATCTTCTATTCAACGTATTCGCACACAGGGTAGAAAAGATAGAGCGGATTCGATAAAATCAGATTTTCAAAACAACATACCTGAAGTAGTTACCCTTCACTGGGATGGAAAATTATTACCCGGATTAGACATAAGAAGTCCCAAAGAAGAGCGCTTGCCAATCCTTATTTCATTCGCAGAGAAAGAACAACTTCTTGCAGTACCAAGACTGGAGAGTTCTTCAGGCCAAGAACAAGCTAAAGTTTTGGCAAATGCTCTTTTTGATTGGAACCTCGATGACAAGGTACAAATAAAGTGCTGTGATACAACGGCATCTAACACGGGGCGTTTAAACGGAGCTTGTGTACGTCTGGAACAAAAACTAGGGAGAGAATTGCTTCTATTTGCTTGCCGGCATCATGTATATGAACTAGTCTTAAAATGTGTTTTTGAAACAAAAATTCACCAAATCACTAATAGCCCTGATATTCCACTATTCAAAAAGTTTCGAGACAACTGGAAAAATGTGAATCCTACAGCTGTTGAAACCTACAACGACTTTGATAAACAACATTTATTTTTTTCTGATACAATGATTGAAGGATTATTGACTTTCTACAATGAAGAATTGAAAAAATCTTTTATTCGTGATGATTACAGGGAACTCATCGAATTAGCTATTATTTTCTTAGGAGGAGACGATGAGAGAAAATTTAAAATTAGACCTCCAGGAGCAATGCACCAAGCAAGATGGATGGCTAGAGCTATTTACTCTTTAAAAATATGTTTGCTGCAATCCCAGATCAAAATGAGCACCAAAGATAAACGAGCACTGCAAGAGGTTTGTTTGTTTATCGTGACTATGTATGTAAAGCCCTGGCTTCAATGCAGTGTTGTAGTGAAGGCGCCAAATCAAGATTTGTGCTTTTTAAAAATGCTAAAAGAATACGAAACAGTGGACAAGTCGATCTCTCAAGCGGCTCTGAACAAGTTCAGCCAACATCTGTGGTACTTGTCTGAAGAAATTGCCGTTTTATCACTGTTTGATGACGAAGTTGAAGAAAAAGTTAAAGAAATGATAGTAGTAAATTTACAACGAGAGAGTTTGTATGATTATGGAAAAAGATACGTTCCATCGAAAGAGGAGATATCTAATTATTTATATGGTGAGTGGGAATACTTACATAATTTCTTACATTGTTTTTACGTGATAGATTTAAAAATGAAAATAATATGTCTTTATTTTATTCTTGCAGATAAATCATTAAATGATTTCGTGTCCGTCAAGAGTACCAATTTGTTTTCTCGGTTGAAAATTGATCAAGAATTCCTCCAGACACATGTTTCTACATGGCAAGAAGATGTTCGCTATTTGGAGGCAAAAAAGAAGGTTCTTTCTTTAAGAGCTGTCAATGACACAGCTGAAAGAGCCGTTAAACTTATTCAAGATTTTCATGGCCTAATAACTGCAGAAGAAGAACAGAAGCAATTCTTGCTACGTTGTGTGCAAGAGCATAGATATTTGTATCCAGATTGCAAAAACGATACCCTCAAAAGGAAATATCCTGCATGATAATTTTCTAATTTTCTTTTTTTTTTATAAAAATAAATACCTTATATTAACTTTAAACTTGATGTTTTATTTTATATTCTTATAAAATAAAAAAAAATTTAAACTGATCTAGTTGAATGACAGAAAGCATTAAAAACACAGATTCTCATAAACTTTGAAGCCCTGTCGGCACAGGTTAATATTAACATAGGAAGATAAAATTTTGTATTTGAGTTAGTCTATGTATATAGAAAAGAATTAGGAGGTATGCGTTTCAATATTAAAAAAAAAAAAAAAATCACCCATATAAGGGACACCCTAATATATATATATATATATATATATATATTATCTTACTTATACTGGAATTCTTTTTTTTTTTTTTTCAGTATGTTCTTTAACGGGCTTGTGGGGGGCAAAAAGTGACATATCTGAAAAGTATTAGAAAGGAAACAATGTTAGGTAACAATGGCTTTTATTTCGTTTAGTAATCAATTAATTTGTACGTATTTTGATATCATTAAATATAAAGGAGTGGTGTAATTTATTTATTATTTTTCCCCCACACACACAGAGACATGATATAAAACTTTCAATAGTTTTATTGAAAATATAATAATAATAACTTCTTCTTCTGGAGAAAGAAGACCACTACAGCATGGATTAAAGAAGTAAAGAGGGATATGGAAATATTAAACATCTCAGAGGTCGAAATGTTAGACAGAAATACATTTAGAAACACACTGAAAAATTTGAAAGTGTTTCAAGTCGCAGGACGAGTCATGAAGACCGGAAGAGCCTGGACTGAAGATCAACGGAAGCAGGCCAGTGAACGCATGAAGGAGTATTGGAGACAGAGAAAGCTTCGCGCAGGGAAAAGGAAATGAAGTTGTAGCGTGATCCTAAGTGGTCAATTCGCTTGTATAATAATAATAGCTTCAAATATGATAATATGAATGATGACTGATAAAATACTTGTTATAAAACAGGTTTGAATATATAGTTATTAAGTTCTAAGAATAAGATTGAATGTGAGTTCAGTTCACTATCACGCAGGTGAGTTAGCACTAAAGTTCTTCTCACGTGATAAAATCTTTCACAGAATTTCTCCTCAATAGTATCAACTTGATACTTAATAATCACTTTAATAATAATAATATATTCACTGTATAAATAATAATCGTTGTTGTCGACTTGACAAACACTGCTTTAAATTAACTGAATAAATATTCTCTAATTCGCTCGATGACTACTTTCAATTCTCATAATAGTCAAATAAATAATGAAGCAAAATATTCACTTTATAATAAATTAATTCGAAGCACTAAGTTCACTTTATTCCCACAATCTCGTGACGAATATTCACTATAATAATTCATTAAAGTTAATATGCACTCACGTTTTGAATGTATATTCTTCCACTATCGATAATTCACTTTTATAATTATCGAACAAACAATCTTCAATTTAATAGGTAAGATTAACTTCTCGATAAACTCGATGTACGCTTCTGGAATATTACTGTTCCTTCCTAATCCATCCTTATATATTATTTCTCAAAGCTGTTTTGTTGTCGGAACGCCATATCTCTCTTAATACTTCAACAAAATCAATGATTGAGACATCATTTTGAAGATTACGTTCCCCGCTAATGACGAAAAATAAACAATTTGCTTAAAATTAATGTTTTCGTTAAAAAACTTCATTTTAAAAGCCTTTTTATAAAAAGGTAGACACGCTGTAACAGAAGCGGTTTATTTTTCGAAACCGAAACAACATTTTAAATAAAGCTTTAGCGTTTTAAACTTCAAATATATACTATTTTGAATAAAAATGCACTTTAAAATGATATTTCATCGTTTATTTAAAAAGAACAGATAAAAAAACAAACAAAAGATTTATAATTTAATAAAAATAAAACGATTTATTACAATAAAAAACATAAAAATTTGTTAACTTCTCTTATATTATTTCTCAAAGGTGTTTTTTTTTTTTCTCTTAATACTTCATCAAAATCAATGATTGAGATATCATTTTGAAGATTAAGTTCACCGCTAATAACGAAAAAGTAAACAATTTTAGTAAAATTAATGTTTTCGTTAAAAAATTTGTTTTAAAATTCTTTTTATAAAAATGTAGAAGGCGCCAAATAAGACAGCTGTTGGATTTGTTTATTATTTCTCAAATGTGTTTTTCTTTGTTGCGAATTATTCGCACGGGTGAACTAGTTAATATTTATTCTCTGCGCGTTCGCTGGTTCCCTTTCACTTTAATTGTAATAAAACGTACTCACAGTTTCTTTGAAGTTTCGTTGAATTGTCCGCATAAGGTTCCTAATCAATTTACATTGTACCAGGGAGACGCACACTTTCTTTTCGAAATTCGCTCCGCTGCGCTGTCTTGAATCCTCTCAGCTGACTTCAGTCTTCCCATGATGCACTTCGCACTGGGTTCTCTCCTGATCGTCTGCTTAGCTGGAGAATATCTCGCACTGGACAGTAACTGATCTTACTCACATTGGAAATTTCCCACTTCTCTTCAAAACGAGGCTGCGCCTCTCGCTTAAGTTTGCTGACGTTTTAATTATGCAAATTTATTCATAATATATTTAATTCTTCATATATCGAATTATAAATTAGGCTTCAAGCTTTCATAAATTTTATTTTAAATTCTATTCAAATAATAGTAGTATCACTCTACATTAAAGCTGCTTAAGTATATGAAGATATAAGTAACTTATCTACAATAACGGAAAATAAAAAATGGAAAATGGGAAATTTCTCCTTTTTGGTATTTTAAAAGAAAGAGTAATTTAACAGAAAACGGAGACTTTTTTCTATATGTTTTTTTGTGACTTTAAAACAAACAAAAAAAAATTTAAAGAACCTTTTAAGAAAAGTGAACTTTAATTTCTTTCTTATATTTCAATCCGAGGCTAATCATTGGTATTGGTATTTCATAAAAAAGTTTGTTTATATTAGATTGCGTTTATTTTTTTCCAGTTTATCCTTCATTAAATAATTCATTGAAATTTAATCTTATCTAAAAAAAGAAAAAGATAATCTTATAGATGAGATCATAAAGAATTAATTCGGTCATGATAACAATGGGATGACGTTGTTTCTTATCAAAAACCTCATGATATTAAAGAGAATATAATTACTAGAAAACAAGTCCCTTTTTGATTTTGTTATGTTGTGCTTCGAAATGTATCACCAAATCATAGCATTTCTGCTGACTTTTTCTGTTGGTTAGTACCATTTATTTTGTTTTTCAAGGATTCCCTTAGCGTATTTGTCAGTAATTAATCGTTTCAACCGCTTGTGTAACAGTGGGTGTCATTGTGATATGCATCCATTTCATTTTGAAATTATTGTAAATCTTTCAAATCTGCCAAAATTTCCTTTAAATTGATCTACGTAGCATTCTTTTGAGTAAATTTATTGTAATTGATCTGCGGAAATAACATTATTTAAGCAAAACCATTGAAGATCAGATGATTCTTCAATGATTTCTTTTTGAGATAAAAACAATAGAAAATAAATTCTATTTATATAATTTTTCAGTCCAGCTAATCTTTTAATTTGTCACTGGATGGAAGCAAAATTTACAGGTTCTTTTAAGTGTATTTTAAGTTAGCGAATCGATCTTAACCTTGAAAACTGACTTCGGGCTTTTCATTATTTGGGCAGATTTTATCCTTTCTGATGATAATGAATTTGTCGAAATTATTACAGATGCATAATATAATTATAGCAGTCACAATTACAGGAAATGTTATATAACGGATAAATATTATTGTTTTTATTTTCTTTACGCTTGTTTGTTTATTATTTATTGTCTGCTTATTATTGGGTGTAAATATCCTAAATACAATACCATAGACGGATAAAAGAAAGAAAGAGAAGGAACAGATAAACACAGGACAGAAAGGAAGTGGCTATGTCTTTGAACCCAGATTCAGAATATTCCTGGTCCCGACCTCATTGCGTGCCGTCGCGTCGCCTTGAGTGTAATGCTGTGCCTAAACTTAATATTCCCTTTGTAATCAACTTCATTTTTTATTTTTTTATCATTAAAGATAACTGTTCATTGAAGGTCGGAATATTCATTTTTCCATATTCTTATTTGTCCTTTCTTTTTATTTTCTTAAATAAATAGAAAATGTAAATAATTCATTTATTTTATTACTAAAATCCTTAAAAAGATTCAACTGGTAATCTTATTTCTTAATATATTTTTTGTTATATATCATTGTCATATATTTTATTAATAAAATAAGTTGCAATTTAAATAAATCAATTTAAGATTACATTACAAAATGATAAGAAGAGAGATAAGAAATGAGAAAGATAATATTTTTCATTGTTATTCTCTAGAGTGACATCTCTATAGTCAAAGGAAACGAGTCAACATTAATTATGAAAAAGTATTCAATCATGTAGCGTAATCAATAGAATTGAACTATCTTTTATATACTATCTTTCTACAGCACTCCAGAGCTGCTGAAATTCTTTATTCATTACGTTTCAGATAACGTGGTTTATAGATTGGTATTTTAAAATCTATAAATTTTTACATTATTCAGCTGAATACTAGTAAAACAAAGCTGTAAAGTAAGTGCTCAAGAAGCAAGATTTCTTAGATTGTTGATTATAAAGTAATTTGCTTGATTTTCTGTGAATAGATTTGAGTTCTTTTTTGTCTACTTCTTTTATACTATCTGAAACAATCAAAATTTTATTCATTTCTCGCTAAAGTAAACAATTTGCAATTTTCTTTTATATACGAATTGCAATTAAAGCATTAGGAATAATAAAAATGTGTAGGGAAATGAAGAGCCAAAGTCCACGGTAATAAGGAATCTACATTGATTAGAAAGCTTTAAGGCGTATCTGGAATTGTCATCAATTAGTTCAGCATAATGATAAAGGATATTAGCAGGGTTAGACAAGTTATTTTTAAGATGGTAGGGAAAAAAAGACAGCTGCTTCAGTCTTATTAGGCTTCTTCAGCCAGAATACCCTTGATGA
>JAFIDM010012231.1:18389229-18402387 GCA_023159025.1 Thereuonema tuberculata
AAACAACTGTTCAGGATTCCCGTTGATGTTGACTCAGTGGGCGAAAGCATATTTACTGTCGAGTTGTGGTTTTTTTCTTGATTTAATATGAAAATAATACAAATAATAAGTCTCCGTTCATTTTCAAAATATAATTTACAAAAACAGTTAAAATTTTGTATGTTCCGAAGAAAATTATTAAATCTTCATTATTTATTGAAATGTTTAAATCCGATTAATATTAATTATATTAAAGCTCGTGCAGATTAAAAGAATATTAAAAGGATGATCAATTTCCATTGTTTAAGATATCCATAGAAATCCTTTCTTTATAATACCTATCACAATCGTTGTCACCTTCAGGCGCTTATGTCTCGACAAGGATCCACTCAGTGTTAAAATATCAACCATAGAAGTTATTCGCCTCTCGCTTTGAAATATCAATGTCATGTTTTTAGAATCAAGCAGCATTGAAAAGTATCGGGGCTGAAGAGAGGGCGCACACATTACAGACTGATTGAGAGTTTCAGTTGTATGTCTATGTTGCATGTAGTCATACAAGTAATTCTCTGTTGAATAGAAAATTTCCAAATGAAGCTAAGATGCTAAGAACATAAAAATATTATACTTTTTATGCGCTCTTTGGCTTTAACTTTTCCCCAAACATAGTAATTACAATCATAAGGATTCTGTACATATTAATTTAACAGTTAATTTGATTTTAATAAGTAATGACTTACAGCCTCTTAGTTCATATTTAGTATTATCTTAGGGTTATCTTAGTATCATTGTTGGCAGATGTCATAAATTTATATATTTATTTCTAATTTGCATGAAAGTAATTAATGAAAGTTTTCTTAATTATTACCAACTTTCCGTACCTCACTGCTTCAACGTTGCATGAATGTGGAATATTGCATTAGCATAAGAAATGGAACCAATTTATTTTTAATTAAGAAATCCGATATTTATCATAATATAAATGTACTGTTACTAATTTCTTATAATTCATTCAGTAAGATAAATATATATTTGAAACCAACCATTCTTTGTTTAGCATTCAAAGAATATTTATTCAATATCTTACCGCTTTTTTTATGCTTGTGGATTTCTATAGCTGATTTTCTTTTTCATTGCAATACTGTCTCCAAATTGAATACTTAACAGTTTGTTGATTTAGCTTTTTTTTCAATTGCATTAGTTTCTTTATTGATATCATAAGCGACCTGCAGTTTTATTAACGTTGCTGCTTTAGAAAAGATTTCAATGTGCTTTAGAAAACACATCAATCCTTTTGAATGATATTTTTCTGATTCCTTTAATGTGGTTCATTGAGGAAAGTATTTATTATAATGTATTTTCATTGGTCTCAGCATTAAATGAACATCAAGGGAAAATAGTCTTATTTACTGGAACATCATTGCTCTGAATTAAGAACAAAAAAAACAAAAACTAATTAATTGATAATTAGTTTTTGTTTTAAACAAATATTGCTAAAGCGATATTTCTGGAAAGTTTTTGACTAACATTTTCTCATTTAGCTAACACATTAACTTAATATTAGAATAGGGAAATAGAATCATTCTTTCATTCTTCTCCTGCTTTTAATGTTGTTTAGCTTCAGGAATACTTGATTCCCTTTGTATGAAGTTATTATATCAATAAACAACCTTCATGAGTTTGATATTTTTAAAAAATACATTGATAAGAACAGGAATTTGAAAGCGAAACTAAATTTAGTGTAAGTTGGATTATTTTATTCCTCTTTTTGATCATTTTTGTTTAATTAATCTCAACAAAACAAAAATAGCTAATAGTCAACATTTCTACCAAAAAAAATTTATACATTGGTAACCACTCTTATATGATGGAACTTATTGATCGGGAGCTTTCTTATGTCTTGGGGTAGACCATATTGAATTTAAATCAGAATCTGAGCCATCTCTTTGTGATTATATGGTTTCCGTGTAAAATAACCTCTGTTAGGGAATCCTTTACTTCCTTTATTTATTTTGTAGTGGCTCTGTGATATGGATATTAAAAGGAACCATGTCTAAACACGACATGTCCGTAATACGAGGATGTTTTCCTTGAGACAGCTGCTATATGAGCATTTTGTATCACTCCACTTTATACTTTGATTAAATATACTACTATACTGATACTTTTCCCCAACCCTGTGAGTAATCATTTGCGTACTCTCTCTTTAGGGTACATTACAAAACCTTATGATTTATTTTAAATTCCCTAACTTCATTAACTGCATTAAATCTGTAATCAACAACTGATGATAACATTGATAAATGTGTACAAAGTGGAAAATTCAAGACTCTTCAGCAGGTGTTTTTCCTGTAACCGTACAAGTGCTGCACGGTGAAATGCAAACATTGAAGTTTTACAGTCATGGGACCTGAGTTTTTCCAACTGATGAAATCACTGAATGCAATTTGAGTTTTTTTAATGTTTTGAACAAATCGCTTGTCCATTTGAGGATGCATTGTATGGTGGTTTGAGAAATTGTTTTATACCATGCGTCTTACAATATTCATAAAATTCGTTGGTCCAAAAGGTGGTCAATTTTCAGTTACCAATATCTGTGCAATACCATTTCAAGCAAAGCATTCATCCAACTTAAATATTACGTCTATTGCTCATGATCTATTCATCATCCAACGTTCGATCCGTTTTGAACATATTCTCCCACATTCACCACAATCAATCAACAACACCTATATGATCCTGATGTAAAAGATGTAAAATATTGGCTTGCTAGGACTTAGAAATTATAACTCTTCTACAAAATAATAAACCCTTATTAACCAATCACTGTAACTAAATTTTTAAATATTACTTAAATTATTATTGATGGCCAACAAATTTTTACCCAATTACATATTTGGGTACTTTTATTAACAAATGGCTTTTTACTTATTTCCTTAACAATTTCTTAAGTTATTAACTTA
Organism: Thereuonema tuberculata; assembly: GCA_023159025.1. NCBI lineage: Eukaryota > Metazoa > Arthropoda > Chilopoda > Scutigeromorpha > Scutigeridae > Thereuonema > Thereuonema tuberculata. Next base: position 18,392,172 of record JAFIDM010012231.1, read on the forward strand.
CTATCAAGAGAATCTGAAATTGGCAAATATTAACAAACATTTGTACTACCACACAAAGGCAATCTCTGACTAATGAAATTTCCCTTTTCACAACATAATGAAATTATATGCTGACAGAATTAAGGCCCACCTTTGTAATGTTTTGTTGTCCTAGTTAGAGACACTCATTGATTATTTATAAACTATAAATTGTCTGTGTACCATGCAAGGTAAAATTCACCTGTGAGTAGATTTAAAGGTAACTAAGTTTGTTAAAACAGATCATTATCCATTACAACTTGATGAGGATTTATGCCATTCATTATGTAGATGCAAGTATTTTTGCGAATTGGATTTGACAAATGCTTATTCATAATGCTTGAAACAATTCCTTGAGTTCCTACTTTGACCTTAACTCTTCCTGAACCTTTTCATGTAAAGAATATGATAAACAATACGTCCTATGAAAAACTGGTTTGGCATCCTCTTTCGTTACAATTGACATCTGAAAATCGTTAGCTGGGATCATTATTAAACCCTGGAAAAATGTTTGGATACTTTGAATGTTCGAAGTGTTCAACTCCTGTGACACTGATAAACCCTTATCCTACAAAAATCATCCACTAACTAGGATAACCAATCTCTAATTAATAATGTTTTGTTTTAGGAATTATCTCTAAAAATGATAATGATACTCTTTTTCTTTTACAAAAGTCATTGACATTTATTTCTCCAATGAAGTTTAATATTGGCTGAAGTAATTTTAAATTGCTATGTTCCAGTAGCAACCCATTAAAGAATTTATTATAATAAGAATTAATGTGATGATCTATTGTCAAACTGAAAAATTATTGGTGAAGAACATTCTGGTGAAGAATCAGTTTGATTTGATTGATTGATTGTGGATGACAGGGAAGCCAAGCACCGCGACCTGTAGGTCTATTGTGCTATCCCACGGGAATGAGGACAGACGGAGAGAACGATTGAAAAAGTATGGTGGGAGAAGTGCAGGGGATACGGAAGAACCCCCAAAAAACCTGCCTAACGCGGAACGTCTGCCATCACGAAACCCACATGAGAACCGAATCTCGGTACTTAGAGGTGAGAGGCCAATCTCTTAATGACAACGCCAACTACGCGGCCTAAAGGATCATTTAGTTGCATTAAAAATTTCTGTAATTTTCTTATAAGTGTAAAAATAGAAGAGTGTAATATGCAGATCCTTATTATTCAGATTTTTTTGTTTTGTTAATGATAAAAGAGTTAACAATTTAGAATTGATAAACTTTTGTTGAAAATGCTATCTGAAAGACTATTGTTAATTAACTGTGAACATTAATGAAGGTAACTGTAAAAATGATTGTAAAAAGAAAATGAAAGTGAATGAAGAAGGTATTGCACTGTTTCGTCCGTTCTGTATTGGAAGAACGATGTATGATGTCCAACGAATGAACTTATTAGATAAGTATGAACTTCTAAAGAAATATGTTTAGAAGCTTGAAGTTATTCGAAGGAATCTTCTGTGAAATTAATGCAGTGGTAAAATAGAATAATTTTCATTAATGTTTGATTTTTGTATCGTTTCTCAACTGGATACTTAGCCTGGAGTCTGGGCCTAATGCGAGTTCCTGAAGGATATGAGAGAGACGCCATTATCAGGTTCGATTGGAGGATTCATTAAATTAAAGGTACACACGTTAATAAGGCGAAACGGTAGGGAAATGTGTCAACTAAGGTTACTTCATTATGAGAAGATCAAAAGATTTTTATTCTTTTGATAATTCGACGGGATAGAGACTTTAGTGAAAATCATCGTTGTTAAAGGAAATAGAATGATGGTACAACACAGCGAGGGATAACTTCCGAATAAGCCGATTTAAATATTTCATTAAAGACTTGGAATTACAACAAGAGTGATAAGTGTTGCTTTATGTTAGATGAACTTGATATATAGCGTAGAGACCTTGACATGCAGTTCCCATTGATATGTTTATACTGAACAGTGAACTTTTTGAACTCTGTAAAACTGTAGTTTGATTAATGTACACTTATATTTTCATGGCCGCGTGGTTGGCGATGTCGCTAAGACACTGGCCTCTCACCTCTGAGTCCCGGGTTTGGTTCTCATGTGGGTTTCGTTGATGGTAGCGATCCGCGCTGGGTAGGTTTTCCCGGGATTCTCCCGTTTCCCCTGCATTTCTCACACCATCCTTTCTTAGTCTTTCTCTCCGTCTGCCCTTCTTTCCGTGGGATAGTATAAAAGATCATTCAGGTCGACATGCTCGGCAGTTATGCCACCCACTTTCAATTAATCTAATCTAATCTATATTTTCATTGAAATACTGTTGTATTAAGAAAGAAATACATAAAGTTCAAACATACACCACAAATTAGAATGCATCATTTATTTCAATGTGTGATGATTAAACCTACAAGTTAGCAAGGAAAAGTTTCTTCAATATTACAATTTGCTATTCATTGCATTCAGCCAGTTTTACTCTGTTGATACTAAATCTAAACAAATTTACAGCTCGAAAGATTGTAGGCATTAATAATTTTTTACATTTTTTCTCATCAATCAGCAACTTCATATCAATAAAAGTAATCTTAAGTCTTAAAGTGAGACCAATGTTCATAAGTGACATAAGAAAGCTTGTTTTGCGCTAATATGGCGATCATCAGTTGAGAGTAGTCAGAATAAACAAGCAGATTTCATAAAGGAGGTGTATTGAAGTAGAGTAGAAATGAAATGGAACTGTAAATCTAAACTAAAATATAAGAACACATTAAAAATAAAGAAAAAGAAAATTAATGTAAAAATTTATGGAGGTAGTCACTGCTGTAGTTTAAAGATACATAATCTTAAACTACTCAGCTTAAGACAGAGGGATTTAATTGGCTATGTTAATATTTACCCTATCTTTTCTCCTCTTGTAAATCTTGAAGTATCATGTTGAGTCTAGTAGCTTTCATTATTGTACAACTTGGGTTCAATCAGAGAGAATTGAAGAAAAATACTTTATACTCCAGTCTTAGGAATTCCCCATATTATTGCCACTTTTTACTTTCATCGAAATATATATTTGAATGTGTTTGGTATTTCTCCATCTTTTCATGTGACATAAAGTTGATATTTTAAATTTTTCAGCTGTAGTATCACTTTACTCTGTGCATTCTTTTAAACAGAAGAATCATCTGCTAAGTTGAAAATGGTCAAACCCAAGCACAAAATGCATTGTATTGAAAAGTTTATGTATTGATATTACGTGTTATAAGAGGAGGTGATGAGTTATGAGAGAAGAGCCTTTTTGTGTTAATGAAATGATAGTCAAGGCCCACAGTGATTTCATGAAATAGAATAAATCAACAATTAATGAGCAAATACTTTCTCAAGCCGTAGTTTGCTATAGGCCGACAGATGGTTCTTGATGATCACGTTTGCACGAGAATAACGAAAAACGCGAGATCTGGCCATTAGCCTCTTCAGCAGGTCTCAAGGAATGTAGTATTTTGAATGTCTGTCACTAGGAAAATGCTAGAGAAAAAATGTGAAAGTTGGATTTTTACCTTCAGCGTAGAGACGATGGATGCAGCGGCGAATAAGGCATCGGTCAAAATCATCTACATCAGTAACGGGGCTTGCTCGTGGCCGCTTCTTTCCCGGAGTCGATAAGCCTTCTTTCTCGCCATTTTGTGAGAAGACATGGATAGAGGCTATTCTCACGTCAATCACGTGAAATCGCGAAAATTCGGAATCATCAAGAACCGTCTGTCGGCCTATAACAACTGAACTGTCCTAAACGTCAAATGCCATTAATGAGCATCTTTCATTTGCCCAGGTTTAAGTTTCCCATTTTTAATCCTGAAAAATCACAGTGTACTTTTAACTGCAAATTTACCATTACTTGTTTGAAGTTAAGACTGCTGATAAAATATACTCTTTATAACTAAAGTGCCAAATTTTATTCTTTAAAGTGATAATAAGGAATAATTTTGAAAAGAAAAAAAATAGCATCTTAAAAGTATCATTCAATAAAAATAAATTTAACGTGCATGTAATTAGTGTAAGAAAAAGATAAAATGCACAAAATTAAATAAGGTTCTCGCATCTTAAGCTATCATCTCGTGAATCCAGGACAGCTGTTTCTGTCTTATTAGGTATCATCGCACTCTTAAGCTATCATGAAGAGTAAATCTAGCTGATGACGCTTTATTAAAGGCAGAAACAGCTGTTCCAGATTCTCGAGATGATTGCTTAGAATCTTATTTAATTAAAAAAAATGATTGCATTTTCCATATCTGGAAATATTTATTCATATCTAAATTATGTTGTTGAAATCTGGTCAATGTATCAGTGACAGTCTTTATTTCCTTCAAATTCTAATTTATAAAATATCTGTCTTGGATTTTAATTAATTTTTGTACACAGTTAAGGACATATAACACAAAATTGATTCTTTGACATTTGAATACCATTTTATTTTTCTGTGCAAATCAACAATGATTGATTGAAAATTGAAGCTCAATAGAATGATAATGCTCAACTTTTAGAAACTGAGCATTGGAAAGTGCTGGGAATAATAATTAATAGATCAAGAGATAATGTCATTTTGGAGATATTTTAATTTTATTACTTAAAATTTCTGGAAGATTTGTTTAGTAGTTGCTTAGTAATATGTACTTGAGATTCCTTTATTCCGTATGATCTTCCCTATGATATTTATTCAGAAGCAAAATTGAATATCCTGATTTACCTTTGGAATGGAAAATATTAATATCAGATGAATTGGAAAGAATTTTAATATGCAACAATGAAGCTTGAAAAAACTGAACGAAAATTCACATTTTGATATTTTTCTTTAATTTGAAAATTATTTTTTATTCTCACTGGTCTTTATGTCTGTGCAGCTCATAAATTTACTTTCACTACATTTTATAATAATACCAGGTATTTATAATTCTAAATTATAATAATAATAATAATAACTGTTATTGGTAATTATTGTTTGGGAAAATATTACTCGCTAACATATTTCATTAAATCTCATTTCCTTTCATTCTCTCCTTTTCTATCCAGTCTAAGTAATGAGATACTCTGGTGTAGACTCCAAACATATTTGGTCGCGCACATCCTTCTCCGTATGATACAATTCCAGCCAAGTAGAATTTCTCATCTTCAGTGTGGCATATCAGTGGACCTCCTGAATCCTCCTGAAAGAATTAATATATTGAAAAAATCAGGATTCATTAAGCTATATATATTAATAACAGAAAGTTTCAATAAATGACATTTTAATTAATGTATGCAAATAACATATATAATTTTATTTTATTTATTTGCGGAAGGGATTAGATTAGATTAGATTAATTGAAAGTGGGTGGCATGACTGCCGAGCACGTCGACCTGAAAGATCTTTTGTACTATCCCACGGAAAGAAGGACAGACGGAGAAAGGATGGTGTGATATATGCAGGGGAAACGGGAGAACCCCGGGAAAACCAGCCCAGCGCGGATCGGCACCATCAACGAAACCCACATGAGAACCGAACCCGGGACTCAGAGGTGAGAGGCCAGTGTCTTAGCGACATCGCCAACCGCGCGACCTTGCTGAAGGGATCAGTGAGAATGACTAAACTGTTAAATGGACTTTCAATTTAATTTTCTTGAGACTGCCGATAGAGGACTAGATTAACATGCACTTCTTTCTATTTGATTATAGTAATCTTGAATTTTATGTTTCAGTATTCATTATTACAGAGAGCTAATTTAAGAAAGCATACATTTTTTTTTATTGGGCTTGGGGCCGTGGGCACACCCCACTTGTGCTTTTATCCTTCTGGATTTATCGCACTAACCCAAGAAAGGTCAGAAATGGTGAAATTTTTGCTTTCACAATTCTTCAGTGTCATAGACGGCGGAAGAGAAAGAGAAGAAGAAAAAGAAGCAGAGAAACACAGGAAAGAAAGTAAACGTCCAAGCCGACGCCGGGATTCGAACCAGGTGCCGGCGTATCTTCCTTGTAGGAGACCGCCATCTAATTTTTGTTCACTTTCAAGTATTTTAATTTTATTTGGAATTAATTCAAATACAGTTATTCATTTTAACAAGTATATTGAATAAAAATCTCAGTAATGAAATATATATTTTTTTAATTTTTGTCGTGCTGAATTTCACAATTTGATGAAATGCTAGTTTAGAAAAATTTTAAGTTTCAAGAATGTTGACAATTTGTTTCATTGTGAAACAGAATTCTTCACAATTTTCAAGAAAACACTATATTAGTCCAAGCATCTTATTTTACTGAAAATGTGTTGTCTAAGACAATAAAGCCTATAGTCTTTTTTTCTTCTTATCTCTCTCTCTCTCTCTCTGGTGTATCTGTCTTTATGACAGGTTTCAATTGGACGCTCTCCATTTTCTTCTATCCTGTGCATCTTTCTTCAATTGTTCATACTTTCTTCCTCTTTTAACATCATCCAGCATTCCAATCCTTCTTCTTCCTCTTCCTCTCTTTCCTTCCACTTTTCCTTCTATTATTCTTTGTTGTAGACAATCTCTTCGTAGCACATGTCCTAACCAAGATGCTTTTCTCTTGCGTATGGTTTCTAACATTTTTCTTTTTTCACCCATCCTTTTTAAAACGTCCTCGTTCTTTACTCGATCCGACCATTTCACTTTTAACATTCTTCTCCAGAGCCACATTTCAAAACTTTCTAGAAATCTCTCTTCCTTTTTTTTAATAGTCCATGATTCACAACCATATAACACCACACTCCAAACAAAACATTTAGCAAACCTTTTCCTTAATTCTATTGAAATGCCTTGTGCTGTTAACAATGCTTTTACCTTTTCAAATGCTCCTTTACCCATTGCTATTCTACTTCTTATTTCTTCAGTACAACTTCCATCCCATTTCACCAGACTTCCCAAATATTTAAAAGCCTTTACTTGTTGTATAATCTTTCCCTCTAAGGATATATTAACTTTACCTTCTTGCCTGCTTATTCTCATCACCTTGGTTTTTCCCACATTTAAGTTCATTCCAAAGTCTTTCCCAACTGTTACTATACTGTCCATCATTTTCTGTAACTCTTCTTCTTATATGAGATATTAAATGCAACACTAATTTCTACCTATCTAACATTAGAGATTCCTGACATTAGAGCTTCTGAATCAAATTCAAAATTTAACTGCTAAATGAAAAATATTAGTGTATGGAGGATACCTGATTAGAACTTTTCTGGTCTAGAGAATTTTAAATAAAGTAGCTTTCGGAGGAAGGATAAGTCTTTGGTTGATCTTTCATAAGTTTTCTTAATGTTAATCGTATCATGAATTAAAAATATTTCTTACACTGCATATGCCCTTTCCACCATTGAAATATCCAGCACATATTTGAAGTGAACTATTGAAATCCTTGTACTTGGTTTGACAGAAATCACCTGGGACAACAGGAAGAGGTAATTCCCTTAAGGTCATGGACATTTCTCCACCTGTTAAGAAGGAAAAAATATTGGAAAGAAATTATTACTTTTCATTTACAAGAAGCAAATTGATTGGGAATATTTCAAACATTCACATAGATGTACAATCGTTATTATTTCTCTATAGCAGTTATTGACAAATATTTTCAAATTTAACTGAATAGTTATCACACGATGGCATGTAAACAGAACCAATACGGTACCTAAGAAACTTAATAGAAGTTTTCTATATTAAACTGCTTTACATATTAAAGTTAGCTTTAATTATAGTACATCCTTATATAAGAAAAGTTGTTTTTGTTATTGTTGTTGTCCAATGGCTCGAACTGTCTCACACCATCTTCGACCTTGCTGCCTAATAGAGTCCAGGAAAATCTTTTCTTCTCTGCCTCTACTCATCTAATTTACTGCAGACCAAGAGGTGGTGTTAGTAAATAAGAAAAGTAGTGGAACTTAATTGTAAATTAATTAAATAACTTATTTATTTATTTAAACTTATAATTTCACGAGTAACTCTTCTTTCTGTGCAAACATAACTTCTGATTATGAAAACAGATTGAATTTTAATCAAATTTTATGTGCGTTGAGGATATATAACAAGAAAAAACAACAACTTAAAAACGAACACAATTAAAGGTTCACTGAGCTAGGTTTCGATTTTTCATACTGGGAACCTAAGACGGACTGTTTCGAGATTCCAATCTCTAATTGCATGCGTTTTTAAGCTTTTATCTTGTTAAATATCCTCAACGCACGTTACATTTGACTATTTTGTGTATGTTTCCTTTACAAATCAATCCTTCACATGGTAAGCCTTGATTTAGCGACATTTACTTTAAGAATAAAAAGAGCAATAAGATATAAATTAAGAATAAAGAGGGCAATATTTATATTTTGATGTTTTTTTTTCACTTAAGGATCATTGTTTTGTTTATTTGTCCTTTGTTTACGCTTCTTCTGGTTCCACTGAGCTATTGAGTACTTGGCGAACCCAACACGACAGATTGGAGTCTCGTAACAGTCTATCTTGGGCTCTCGGTACGGAAAATTCTAAAACAGCTCAGTGAACCTTTAATTGTGTGCGTCTTTCTTGATTGAATTTTACTTTTCAATTAGTATATATTCTAAATTATTAATTTATCTTTGTGTTGAATATATTTTCTTGTATTTGGCTGACTATAGAGCTACCTAATTATTTGGTTAGGCCTAATTTCATAAATCTTACAAAATTTACCAAAATATTTGAAGCTTTTTTAGAAAATTTAGTAAATGATAATTACTTGTAAGAATGTAACAAAAAAAACTGTATTAATCAAATACCTTCTTTAGTTAATCCCCAGCCAGTGACAATACAAGGACCACTGACTACTTTGGACTGATCTGGAAGGCAAATTGGGCTGACATAACGACTGGTTAAATTCAATGGAGAAGATAACTTCAAAAGGGCGATGTCATTATGAACTGTGTCACTATTTAAAAAATATAATAATTGGAATATATCTTTTATATATTGTAGATCTCCTATATTTTTAGAATACTTGATTAATGTGAATTAACAAACATAAAATATCGGTGAAAAGTAAATCAAGCCAAATTACAACTCTAATTTGCCGACTTCTAATTTTCATATCTAAACTTTCCATTTGATTTTTCTTCACTCACATGATTTAGTGGCTACCAAAGACAATAAGACGTTTTGTAACTTCTGTCAATATACATTTAAGATAAAAGGTTTTTTTAATCATAAAAATGCTTTTAGAACAAAAGAAAGAACAGTTGTAAAATAAAGTTTTAAGTAAAAAAAAATACTCAGTTGGGTCCATCTGTAACTCCAGATAATTTTGAAGCTATATAACCTAGTATGCTGACATTTTAACGGTAAAAACACAATGTTGTAAGGAAGATCCTTGTAGATTTTCTTTGTTTTATGATCATTATATAAAAGAGTATGGTAAAGAACCATCTCTAAACTGCAATCATTGCAATAACTAAAAAAAATATTTGTCTTAGGAAGGTCAAGTTTTAGTGGTAGATAACTTTCGCCAAATCGGATCATCTTTTTGAATTTGAGAGCATTGGAAAAATAAGAAAAACCCTTACAATATACGAGTCTCCATTAAAAAGATATACCATTAAAAATAAACACCAAATTACATAGAAATTTTAAAAACTTGCTATTAATATCTTTTGGTACAGTTATTTTCGAATCTTACCATGTGGATATTCAAGTTCACCGAGGCTTTGCATAAATTGAAAACCGAAGTAGGCCAATTCTATATTTATATATTTTGAAATCATTTGTTTTTGAAAAATTACTAGGATTCAATTTACTTTAAGTTTTCAGTTCAAGCTGTCATTTATTAACGAAAATTTCTGGGTAATTGCTAAAATGATGTAATAAAAAGCGCTCAAATTAGAATTACGAAATTCAGTTACAAAATTCAGAAAATAAAATATGATATAGTAATTGTTTTCGTTCTGAAATCGAGATGTAATCAGAAAATGATTGTTGTACGTTTTGAGTTCGAGTCCTGATATTTTTTAGTTTGGGTTTGTGATATTTTACAATTTTGGATTATATTAGTTATTTATTCGAATTACACCTAGAACATAAAAAAAACCCAACAACAATAACATAATAAATTGGCACCATGTAAGTCAGTCTTTTACTGAAGCTATGTAAAATGTAAAATTAATTTTCATCGTAAGTTTTAAGCTTGCATTTGCATTTTTAGCAGTATGAACAATTTAAA
>JAFIDM010012231.1:18402487-18424985 GCA_023159025.1 Thereuonema tuberculata
TCGTTTCATTAATAATTTCTTTTGATTGAACGATGTGAGATTTAGTTTTATAAATGGGGCTTCACGTTTCTTATCTGAAGTTATTTGAAAAGGACAACTCCACCTAATCTTGCTTAAACTAAAACATTTAAGTTACCTTCTAGTTAGTCTTCTAAGTTTTCTTCTAGTTAACACTACCATTACCTTACTATCCACAAAGAATAAAGAAAGTAGCGTAACAATCAGGGTGAAAACAGGTGCGGTTGTACCTAGGCCCATCGACTGCAATGAACGGGTACAAAGTAGATCCAGAAAACCGTGTTTTACCGAAACCCACGACTCTATAACTATTCAACAAGATATGTACAATGTTTTATATTGAAATGCAAGAAAATATAAAATAAAATAAAAAAAAAACAACTTACAAGTAGTCTACAATTTCAAGCATTAAATAAACGTTTGATTCCTTTAATCTCTATAATTATTCTATTTAAATTTAATTACGGTTTTGCAATTTTTTTGATACGCGGGCAATGCAAAAAGTTGGTACACTTTGCGTACAAAATTAAAACTATATTAATAAATTGTATTTTAAATTAAAAATAAAAATAACTTTAACTATAGAAAATTCTTAGTTGTAGTTATCCTTAATAACTTTCTTAGGTAAGCATATTAGAAAATAAAAATAAATCAACATTCATAATGAAAAATAACGAATATTAATAGTGTAAGGTGAGTTGGTAAAGTATACTGTAGATTGAAAAGATTAGGAAGTACTGCTTTATGTAATCCACGGAATAAGAGTAGGCCTAATGGTTTATCCTTTTTTCAGTTTTCATTTGTATAGTTTGTTTTTTGGAGAGTTAAGAAGTAAAGTTTTAATTTAGAAATTCCGAAATCGTTCATATAACTAATTATTAAAGATCTAACATTGCTCTTTTCACAACATTAATTTAACTGATTGATAGCAAATAATTCGTTATTTTAATTAAATGATATTTAATCGGTATTTTCGTTTGTTGTTGTTTTTTTATTTTTTGTTTTTATCTTTTTCCTGAGAGGAAGAAAATTAAAATGATTTTTAGAAAGTGTAAAAACAGTGTTTACCTTCCTTAATCTTAAGATAATTATGTTCAGAATTTATTTACTGTTGTTTGATGGTGGTATCATCTTGAATAAGTAGTTTTCCATTTTCGATTCAAGATTTTTTTGTAGCCTGCCTTCTTTATAGACCATTCAGACGAAAATAATAGTCAAAGTAAACAACTTGGAAGTTTTATAACTTCTTCAAGTGCTTCATCGTATGATTGCAAAGTTATGTTTCTGTCTTCGACATTACTTCAAATTAAAGAGTTAAAAACAAACAACTGAAACTTTTTATGATGTTATCTGTGATGATTCAAAGTTCTTAATTATTAATTCAAGTGAAAAATCTAAAATATCTTTCATTCTATTATTCACGCTCAGCCAATAGATGGAAAAGTAAATCACCTGGAGAATTACCTCTTTCCTCATCCTATCCATTAAAACTAGAATAAAGAAAAGATTTATCCGAGAGGAGTTAAATAGCTTAATAGAAAATCTATTAACTTTTAAGGAAATATACTAATGAAATTAAAATTTCATTAGATATCAGCCAGAATTCCATTTATGAAATAAATTCATTGTTGGACATTATTGTTTCGTTTCTAAAGCTTTATCAAAATTTTTATCTTCTTGATTTACATGTTTCTGGAGGAGTTCCACTTGGAAAAGATTTCACGTGTAAACACAGGGTGTTTATAAAAAAGGTCATATATTTTCACAGCAGATAGTTTGACCAAAACAAGATAAAAAGATCTAGCGAACATAGATCCTAAAACAAATGCCTGTTCTGATATGGGCCAGTCTTCATCATCACGACAGGAGATGTGGTTCCCATTCTGAGAATCACGCACTCTTGCGAACAGCCAAAAAAATCTAAAAGGATAAGATCAGGAAATCGGGCAGGCCGAGGCTAGACCTTCCCGACCAATGATGTACATTACCTTCTATAAAAATAATTGTATTTTCTTAAACATCCTGTGTACATACAGATTGTATACATATTTAAATGGCCGCGCGATTGGCATTTTGGTAAGTCATTGGCATCTCACTTATAAGGTATCGGGTTCGGTTTTCATGTAGATTTCGTGATGGTGGACGATCCGTGCTGTGCTGGTCTAATTTCCGTGGGATAGCACAATAGACCAACTGTCGTCTTTCTCAGATTTCCTGCCACCCACACTCATCACATACACACAGACAAACATGTTTACATCTAAAAAAATGTTTATCTCTGAATAAATATCTTGAAATTTATTTAGTGTATGCATAGACAGTTGTTTTATTTGGACTACTTAATTAATAGATTATACTACGCTTCTAAAGTTAGCAGACTTTAATTACTCTTTTTGGGTTTTCGTAATTTCACATTTTGCCTTTCAGTCATAGCGAAATAATGTAAATAGTGGCCTAAATAACTTGTGTATACTTATTTGAATCTGGATTCGAATACTGGGACCGACATGGATGTTTCATTTCCTTTCCGTTTTCTTCTTATCCCTTCCTTCCCATTGACTACGACCATTTCTGTTATTCTGGTGTTTGTACATAGACCTAAATACCGCAACAGCTACGCGTGTGCACCGACGCCACATTTAAATCAACAATCAATGCCACAGTTTTCCAGTAAAAACAAAGTTCTAACGTAGAAAATTTATTTAGTATCTGAAATTAATTACGATACAAATGAGAAATTCATTAAGATTAATGAATTAATCTTAAATGAACAATGTAGAAATACAAAGTATGAATAATAATTTTTTGAAATATGGGGAAAATTATTTTCCTATGCTACAATTATTTTCACAGAATTAAATGTAGACTTAGACACGAATGTCCTTCACAATTTTTATAAATTATTTTATTATGAAGATTAATTTTTAAAAAAGTTGCTTTATTGTGCAGCTTTTTCTCAAGAAATGAATCTTATTTTCAATATACAGTAGAGCCCCGATTATCCGCGAGTGCCCCGAAAAATTTTTTTAATTACGAACTTCAATAAAAATCAATTTTAATCCAAGCCAACAACAGGGAAAATACAATAGGCCCTACAGTGCGAAGATCGAAAATTACTGACAGGTTTATTGTGCATCGTGATCCTATAGGGCTTCTCGGAATTTGTGGATGCAAACGTAGAGCAAAGGTTTCTGCTTTAGTGTACTGTTTTTATATTTTAAAAGCTTTACATATTATGTTTTTTGTACAATAAAACGTAGTTTTTAATGGTGAAATATTTTTTTTTCGTGTTTCCACTTCATTTTTAGTCTTTTTTCGGATGATCCGCGATTTTCGTTATCCGCGAAGCCCTTGCCACCCAATCCCGCGGATAATCGTGGCTCTACTGTATTTATTTTCAATTCTATTTTTAGTTTATCTATTTTGCTTTATTTGTTAACTTGGTAAATTCTTGAAATTTACTTAACCAGCAAATCACCTCACTAAATTTTTATTGTAAAGCGTTTTCTTTTATGTTGCTGATTTCTTTAACTTTGTTTCTTTCTCGTATCTATTTCCGATAATTTTCTTAAGAATTATACTGATATCCATTTGCTTGCTGATAGTTTCTTAGGAATGGACTGTTCCTCTTCAATCTTGTTCTCTTCTCTTTCTTTGGTCGACTTCATTGTTCTTGATTTTATAACTTCGTCTCTGCTTTCATATAGTCTTATCTTGTCGTGGCCTTTTAAATGGAGAACCAGCTTTAATATTTTCAGGTGTTATGTCTTTATCAGATACAAGATAAACTATTGGTTCATTCTGGATGTGTAGAAAATGAAAACTTTAAATAGTGAGTTTAGAATAAGAAAGAAAATTTTTTATTATGCAAAAATAAAGTTGGTTTTAATTCAATATTATGCATATGAAGTTTTGTGTTTAGTAATATTTACAGAAGTATTCGAATAAGTTAATCAATTTTAATTACAAGGCAAATAATTCACACTTGTATTCATATAAAATATGTTATTTTATTATAACAAGATGTAGTAAATAAAAAAATAACAATGTTATTAGGAAGTTGAAAATGTGTGAATGGAAGGTTAGTAATTGTAGTTCTTGTTAGAATGAAATCTAAATCATTGTTCAATTAAAAGAAACTAACAATTGCGCAAGGAATTTAAAGTAATCTCGTTTTATTAAAAAGCGTTTTATTCTCTAATACTTCGAATTACTTTGTGGACTTCGTTATCAAGTGTCTAGAAAAAAAAAATCCAATGAAAAACAACTGCATAGTACTTTTCGTGCAATGTTGAAAACCTAAATTTTACATTATAAATTCTTTCTATTTTATTTATTCTGTGAAAATTTTCTAAAGAATTATTATGAAGCTGCAGTTATTTCAACATAAATCTTTAAAGAAGGAAATAAAAATTTAGGAAATAACTTTTATTCTTATTTTTTTCCAAATATAAATAGATTTGGGTTAATGTTTAAATATTACTTCAGGTAATAATAATATGATATTTATTCTGTATGAATGTTCAAAAAACTTAAACGAGTTTTAATCACTACGATGACTATTATTGTTTTGTTTAAAATAAGCAAAGTATTTGTTTTGAATAAGGATAAATTCAAATAGTCATTATCTCTGCTTCCTATGATTTTTATCATTTGCTAATTGTACGTTTCAAGAGTTCTTTCTGATGTTCTTTATATGGATGAGGTCTGGTTTTTGTTGTTGAAAATGTCATATTCCCTTATTAGGGCGGGAATGACTAAGTCCGCCAGCCGAATCTATCCAAGCACAACGGACCCAATTCACAAAATCCGTTGAGACATGAGGGTTATGAAGAGCTGGGCCATTTTCAGGCGAACTATCTCTTGCGATTCATAGGGACTGTTTTAGGTTCCCTCGCCTTTCAAATGATACATACGATAGTACAATGAAATGGTAACATGGGATTGTTGTGTTTAAGTTTTAAGAACATTCTTATTTTTTTTTAAAGCACTCAAATCTCACAGAACAACTGAGAATGAGAAAATGGAAAATTAAAAAAGGATACGAAATTACTGAAAGAACTTGACACCTTCTTTCTTTAAAATATTGCATTTTTTTTAATAATTTTAAAATCGTGAAATACAAAACGAAAACACTCCGTTTTTAGTTTTAAATCATTCTTTCCATTGAATAGGTACAATACAGATTTCCATTTCGTTTCTAAATCCAATTAATTTTAGTGACGTCAAAGAATGCACAAATTAATGTAATTAAATTAAATACACAAATACGTTCTTTACTAAATCATCTTTCTTAAGATATTTGGGATCCCAAATATCTGGTAATTTTCAATGGGAAATCTTCACGAGCTAATTTCTTGGCAAAAAGCCAGCACGAAAATACATCTCAATAGAAAAGTTAGTTAATCTCCTGTCTGTAAATATGCATGTGAATTTTTCAACAAAATCTATCCAAGGATTCAAAAGTTATTAAGGGGACAAACACATACACACACACATAAACTTATGCTGACGGATTTAGTAAGCCTCCCAGGAAATTAGGCCAAAAAAGAATAGTTAACTAATGATTAGTACAGTATAATTGGCACAATCATTAAAAACTGACAACTAATTAGTAATTAAGCACTGAGTAATTAGTAGTTAACGACTTTTTCTGGATGTTTCAACAAAATTAATGTAATGAAAGATTACCGTAAATTTCGTCCAATAATCTGGATGATAATCCAGTGTCAGATGTTAGGTATCATCAGGTCTTCATACGAAGACTTTCCTGATTTGGCGAATGCTGATTATTGAAGAATCCATTCGATCAGATAACCTTCAATTTTGCTGCCAGAGCCCCATAGTTCTTGATCCTTTCCATAAATGTTTTACGCTCAAATTGTTGTTGAGATCTATTTTAATAATTTTTTTTTTTAAGCAGCACACCAGTTGGTTACTTCGAATTGTCTGATTTGTGATGATTTATTAATTCTAACACATTTTTGTATTTGGGGCTGTCTAGGATTAATTAATGTAGCACTTGCTGACGAAAAGCAGAACCCTGAAATTCAGTGATGAGTGAACTGAACTCTAGCAGTATATTTATATTGAACTAAGAATACATCAGGTAAGAAAGTTTAAAACTTCATCGACGACGATAGCATATCCAATTTACAGTACAGAACTTACGATGAATATGTCAGTAGCTAGGTTAAGTCATCTAGATGTTCAAGACGATCAAAATCATACTTCTATTTCAATACAACTAGCAGCAAAGCCTGTCGGCTGACGCATAAAAAAATCTGAAAAATCATTTTATTATCAACTATCAAATATAAAGTAAATGTAATCTAAATACTAACTTGTGAGCGAAGCTTCTACGGCAAAAATGGTTTTGAGTTTCGAAATCAGCGTAAACAACTGAGTGAGTACGCCAAATTTCATTAAAATGAATGCAGTGGTAACAAAATTATTTGGTTTTGAACTTATGTTTTGTTAGAATTCCAGTTGTTGAGGTCAGTTCCCAAGAATAATATTTCATGGAAACAACATGGAATGACACAATGAACAAATATTTTCATCCAATTTGAGTACCCTTGATTCAATGGTACCATTGAGAACCGTTGGATCTATCTTAATAGCTTAATTACATTAAGTTACAGACAGCCAGACAAACGAACTTAGCCAATTTATATATATATTTGATTCGATTGATGATTTGATTTGAAATTTTTTTTTTTTAATGTTTATCAGACCTATTTAGGTGTACTTCTTACCTGTACACCTGTAATGTAGGTTCTGAGAGTTTAATCTAAAGGATCATTTTCCACCCAAAAAGAAAAACGAAATACCAACCATATCTAAAGTTTAATTTATCTAAAGAATAATTATTATTTTTGACTCATAACGCCGAAAGGCATTTAAAACTCACCTTTGTATAATCTAAATACTGCGCTAACTTGTGAACGAAGCTTCTACGGCAAAAATGGTTTTGAGTTTCAAAATCAGCGTAAAAAACTGAGTAAGTATGCCAAATTTTATTAAAATCGGTGCAGTGGTAACAAAATTATTTGGTTTTGAACGTATGTTTTGTTAGAATTTCAGGTAAAATTTCATGGAACCAACATGGAATGACAAAATGAACTAATGTTTTATCCAATTTGAGAACCCTTAATTCAATGGTACCATTGAGAACCTTGGATCTATCTTAATAGCTTAATTATATCAAGTTACAGACAGACAGACAGACGAACTTGGCCAATTTTGTAAGTTGATATCATGCAAACCAATGGAACACATTTCTGTCAGCACTGTTAATCTCAATGATGGTCCGATTAACTTATGAAAATTTCAGAAAATGAAGACTGAGTCAAATACTTCAGTTGACTTACATTTCAGATCGAGCTTTAAATGTAGGTATATAAAATTGTCTCATCCGGCTAGGTGGAAGTATTTTCATCTAAATCTTACTCGGGAATCACGAGCTCATGCGCTGAAGAAATTTTAAAATGTATTGACTACTTTTTATAATTTTTAAATTAGCCACTGCACTTAATTAAAACTAAATTTTATTTACAATTAAAAAATGCTTCCTACTAAGCACGTCCAGAAGACTGACTGGACATAGATTGGGAATGAGGAAGACAGATATACATAGGGAAATGCAAACAATCAGGTATCCGTAGGGGAACAGGGACATTGGAACCCCGTAGAACCGAATCACCAATGATAAGTGAAGACCACTTCATTTTTTTTTATTATTGCCGCCTACCTTATATAAAAAAGAAATATATAATCATTAAATCCGGTCCCTACCCAATTATATAATTTAAGCCATGAAATTTGGGCATTTCCTAGTTTTTTTAAACTATTTCGGGGCGCCGATCTATAGGAAACATAGATACATTTAATGATATAAAAGTGTTTATAGAAATATCAACATAATTACACCATTATAGTTAAATATAAATAAACTTTGTAGTTTATGTTTGTATACAATCTTTGATTAACTTTTGATAACATTCTTGACTTTTGGTCCACAAGAAAACTTACATTTATAGTCCGATAAGAAATAGTTTTGAGTTTACTGTAATCATTATATCACGAAATTAGAAGCTACACAGATGGTTTAGAATTTATTAGTGGAAGCAGCACACATAGTAAAAGTCTAATAGGAGAAAAACCAGGAGAGAGAGATTTCTATTCAGTTCTTCCCCTCATCTACAGAGAACCAAATTTTTTTGAAGCTTTTGAAAATTTTTTAATTGTTATAATACAGTGGTGCCCAACCTTTCGTAATATGCGGGCCAAAATTGACTTTGCTGTGAATCTCGCGGGCCACAATGTGGCGGAATCTCCTATTCAACAACAAAAAAAAAACCAGATCCTCCTTTTTTCAAACCAAAAAAAAAAAAGGAATTAAAGAGCGGGCCACATGTAACACCTTCGCGGGCCATAGGTTGGGCACCACTGCTATAATACATTATCATTCAATGGTGAATTAAATTTACATATTATTTGTCATTTAACTGAATAATGGAATTACCTGATAAAAACTTAAACTAGTCTTAAGTTCTTAGTACTTATTGGATTACCACATGCTTATATGCTAATTATGATTGCAAAATTCTGATAATTTTTTTTAAAACAACTAAATCAAGAACTGTAATTTTCAGAATAAAAATCTTGAATGAAAATTCTTGTCTCTCAAAAATGAAAAGACTAACAAAAAATTTAAGATTATTTTGTTATCAGCCAGTCTTCCAGAGGAGATGAATTACGAGTAGATGTAAAATTTTTGTTTATATACAAATCTACTATGAAGAGATTGAAATGAAATATCATAACTTAAACATAACAATTGAAGGTTATTATTTGTCAAATTCTTAAAAGAGGTATGGTAGTTTAAAGTAAATAAACATAACTCTTACTATATTGTAACGAAGCTATTGGCGGACTGAGGGAGTGCTGTAACCTATTACATCTCAACATGGAAAAAAAAAACGGTTTTTGACTAGAAAGTTTGTAACCCCCTCCCGCTTCAGAAAAGGACATAATTTTTTTTTTATTTTGGTTGAACGAACTTTAGACCCCTCTTCTCTCCAAAATCTTGGGTGTGCCTATGAACTAAAAAACACACTGACATACATTTCTCTCAGTTAGTATACTTAAAAGCGATGAATTTCATTTAAGCTCCTGAAAGATGCCTCAATAGTACATCTTTCAAAAGAATAACCCTGATGTACTATTTAGTAAATCTTTGTACTGATACTGTACGGACATTTCGAACATTTATTTGTTTGAAAGTTTCTGATTTCGAGAGTTTTAATTGTATCAGATGCATTTTGTTATATTTTTTATATTTTTAAATTTTTCATTGTATTGTTTGTGTTGTTTCCTTAGATTTATCTAAGGATGTGGACATGTTAGGTTTTTTTTTACTTGTAATGCCTCTGTAATGACATGTTGAAGTTTCGCCATTCCTTCTAATTGATAAATCCTTAGGGTGATTCAGAAATTTTCAATTAAACTATTTATGCTCAGTAAATAGATTTCTTAAGAACATGTAATTTAGAGTAATTCGTAAAGAAACTATTATGGCTGCTTTACACGTTCTGTTAAATTTACCCCCACCTGCAAGTTGCTTGAAAAACCTGTCACTTGCTCGAAAGACATGCAGTTAATTTGAGGCAAGTTTTACAAACAACTAGATACCAGTGCGCTTATTGGCGAGAAGAGTTTATTTGAAAAACTGTGATAGAGTTAACTTCAGGCTAGTCTGTTCGCGTTGCCATCCACGGCTGGATCCACCACCTTCTCTTCTTCTGAGATATATTTTTTTTTCCTTATTCTTTATCTCTGCTAGGAAATGAGATGAGAATTAATAGCAAAACTAAAGCTTCAAAATCATGTTCTTTGTTGCTTCACCGATCTTCATTTTTAATCGCAATCTCAACGAGACCAAACGAGATTTGCCATTGTTTTTGTAAAATGAAGTCATTTTCGCTAAGCTGCAACTGGCAAATGACAAGTTTTCTAGCCTGGTTCTTTTGGGCAAATTTTCGAGAACGTATAAAGACATTGCAGTTATTTTTATATTCTTACAAATGCTCAATAAGCGCCTATCGTATCGTATGATTTGTTACTGCGAAATAAATATTTGAGCATTCAATTCAATTTCAATCATGTTTTATTATATATTCCATTATATATTTTATATGCTTTTTTATTTTTTAGCCCAGTTTCCTATTTTATGTGAGGCTTATCCCGAATCAGTCACTCTTAATATATTTTGCACTGCTGATCGGTCATCTTGAAACAAGGGGTACATATTTAAGGTTTAACATTTATTAATTTAACTTTTAAAATTTAATATCCATTTTGAATTTTTTTTCCAAGTGTTTCCTTGTGGAGAAATTAGCGCGAGAACTTGACAAAAATTCCCGTAGAGTCAACAATGGATTTCTATCGATATCTGAACTTTATTAATCCTCTTTTTGTATGCAGGAGCAGTAATTTGATAAAAATTACTTGAATTTATACTGTATTAAGTAAATCATGTTAAATTAATTATTTTTCAGAAATTGAAGCAAGCATTACTGTTTAAACTCAACAGATATTACGAATGAAAAAAAAAAAGGACATATGATTTATATTATTTTCGCAACTTTAAAAAAAAAAGAAAAGAAAAAGAATCAGATTTTAAGAAATGTAAGCTTCAAGTTCTTTCAAGAACTCCTGGTGAATATGCAATAGAAATGCTTGTGATTTTCTTATAACGCATATGGTTTTCATATTTACTTCTTTAACAAAAATCAAAAAATAACCTTACTAGTTCTAAGAATCATCATTAAATGCCCCATAGAACAGAAATAAAGCGATAGCCGCACCCTATTGTTATTCTTCATCACTAACTAATTTCTTCTTTGGTTTTTTCTTTCTTCCCGGATATTTCCGTAGAGACAATTGATTTCTCCCGTGAGTGTAAATTTCATTTCCAAACTGTTCCCGAGCGTAACCTTGTTACCTGGTGCTAAGTAACTGTTCTTTGTTAATTACGTGGGAGTGCAGATGCTCCCAATAAGATTCTTCTCACGAAATCTTATTGGCACCTATAAGTGGCTCACCCAACAAATTAGATTATTAGGATAAAAGCTCAACGTCTTTTTTTCGCCTTTTTCTTGCGGAGATCAACAAGAGCGTCTTGAAGATGATAAAAAGACTCAAAAGATATGGGGTCAGTAACAAAGGAAAAAGTAAATAAAACATAGAAGCATAATAACCTACGTTGAAAAGAGTATTTCATACTATTTAAGAAGTTTTTTTTATATTTTTATATTTTATAAATCAATGGGATTACGGAGATGAATTTAAGCTTAGAAATATACTTAATAAATCTGATTATACAAAGAATCTTCTACAAAATTCCATTTTTGACGGATTCTACTTTGGGTAGTGTATTTTCATGCGCTTATGTTAGTGCAGAGGTTCCCAATTTTTGTGCTCAGTATCTCAACAATGTTTCCATGCGGGTTCTAAACAGAAACCCATGTCATCACCTTGTGCAATCGAGGTTCTGCTTTTCTTTTGAAAATTTGATGTAATCCTGTGGCACTGAGACCTACAGTTTGGGAATCACTGAGTAAGTAGAATGAGAACTGTGACCATTTAGTCTACCATTATTCTCAGTTTTTATAAGTGTAAGTCACATAACATCTCAATTAATGTAAAAAAACGATAATAATAAATAATTTTTGTATTCCTTCATTTTAAAATTTTCATTTAAATATTTCTAAAAAAATTTTGCATAAAAAGGAAGATTAAAAAATAAAAAAGAAACTTAAAAAAAAGGCAAGATCACAAATAGTGCCTATTCAATTCTCATTATCGGATATCAGATCGGATTTCTGATTTGGTATGGAATCAATAAACAAGGAGTGTCTGACAGCCCTGAAAACGTCTAATTTTTTTTTTAAAACGTTTCTCCTTAATTTTTTAAAATTTTTAATTTTTCTTAATTACTTTTTTTTAAAGTCGTGAAAACGGCATAAATGATAAGTTCCTGTTTATCTTTAATATCTGTTAAATGCAAACAGTAAAGACAAAAAAAGTCTCCTTCTACTCTAGAAGTCCTGGAGGTGTATACAGGATGATTATAAATTCGTAGGACAAATTTTAAGGGTGGTACGGCACACAAAAACAAACATTTTTTTGTCAAACGATGTATGTCTGCCTTCAACTGTCTCGTTTACGCAGTAGAGGGCGCTGTTTGGTTGCTGATGATACCCACCAACAGACTGAGATAGAATCGTTGCTGGTCATCATGTGGCCATGTAGCGTGTGGATTTGCGTTTGCCCACACATGAGCACTTGCACATCAAATATTCCCTCACGTGTAAAGAATGCTTCATCTGTGAAGAGCAAATGTGCTGGAAAATCCGGCTTTACTGCACTCTGCTGTGTAAACCAGCGGCAGAAATCTACGCGGCGAGGATAATCTTCAGCTTTCAATACGTGAATTCTCTGTAAATGGAATGGGTTTAATTGCTCCTGGTGCAAAATTCTTCATATGGTGGTTTGGCTCACATGTACGCTACGTGCAACAGCTCTGGTGTCGGGACGTTCCTCAATTTGTCATAGAATGTAAAGGTAACAGTTGACGACCTACATTGTTTGACAAAAACGTTTGTTTTACTGTGTTTTAATGTTTGTTTTAGTGCCACATCACTTTTTTAAGTTTGTCCTATGAATTTAGAATCACCCTATATAATCTTCTCCCGAGTAAAAATAAGCCAGTTTAGAGGAAGAACTCATGTGTCTGACACTTAGGGACAAAACTTTTAAGCAAGGAAGTTATCCTTTAAAAGTTATTACGACATTTACAAAAATACTCACATTCCCAAGTCCTTTTCTAAGACCGTAGGCTAAAAAGTTAAAAACAAAACAAAGTAAAGCATCCCGTTTTAAGTTATTTTTGGATAAGTGTATAGAAATTACCTACAGTACTTTGGACAGCGTTATGACTATTGACATCAATCAAAAACTAAAGATCTCTCAATACAAGGTGATCGTAATGTATATATAAGGATATATTTTACTTTATTAGGTACACCCCTGCTGAGCGCACAAATGCTGTGTCTCACAACAACTCTTCAAGTCTATGGGGGAAGTGCCATGGTGTTCGGGATGTTTTTCCTCATCAAATCTTCAGGAACTGCGTGACACACTCATGTCTGCATGTTACACAATACCTCAACAACGGTTTTAGCATCTTGTGGAATCCATGCCTCGACGAATTCAGGCTGTTTTGAGGGCTAAAGGAGGTCCAATACGCTACTGGATACGTGTACTACCTAATAAAGTGGCCGGACAGTGTATATACAAGGTGATCGTAATGAAACTTGCCCTATTCAGAACACACTGTAGCTGAAACCAATAGGCTGATTGAAACCAAAATTTGTATACAGACTATTCAAAGTATGCGGAAAAGGATAATACAAAAAAAATAGTTAAAAAAATTCCTCTAGAGGGTGCTTTACAGCAAAATAGAAGAAAAAAAACGGTAAATAAGTTAGATCAAACTAAAATGACATTTCAAACTTTTAGTTTTGCATTTGTCAACATTCGAATAAACTTAGTGAGAAGAATGGCACATTTGGCGCTGCAAATTTGGCGAAAACGCAATCTCATTTGCAGAAGCACTGGGTATAAAAATAATTATAACTAGTGAATGTGCTTATCCGAACGTGCTTTAATTGTGTAGCTTTTTTACGAAAACCATGGTAATGCTTTGGCTGCTGTTCATGAATTTATAGCTGTTGAAATCACTGTTCATTGCTTGCAAATTTTACAACTTCACGATGGGGAACATATCGAACAATTTTCCTTACATTGCTAAACAGTCTGTCAGTAGGCTTGTTCCGTATGGAGCAAAAATCAACAAATAAACAATAATCAATAAAAATACAATGCCTTTTTATCGTGTTTTGTTGATTATTATTTATTTTGGTGTTTATTTGTTATTTTTTTATATATTTTGCTGTAAATTCCTCCCCAGGGGAAATTTTTAAGCTATTCTTTTTAACTATTTTTGCATAATCCTTTTCGCATCCTTTAAATAGTCTGTATACAAATTTTGGTGTCAAACCGCTTATTGATTATAATTACAGGGAGTGATCTGAGTAAAACCAAGTTTAATTGCGATAAACTTCGTAATGAGCGATAATGTGACGTTCCAATATCAGTGATTTTAAACTGTGATTGTGATCCATCTGTTACTAGTAGCGTCCGGAACGTTTTAATTGTGATTCCATCACGACATTGTCTAGAAAAACGAAATTTGAGGAAATTGCTGTACTTATAGGAATATAAAATAACATTTTTATATATAAATAATGTATTTGACTTCATTAAATTAGTTTTATTTTACTTAGAGTATAAATTCATCGTAAAGAATCATTCATAAATGTTTTCATTAGACTGGCTGAGGACCCCTAATAAGACAGAAATGACCGTCTTAGTTTCCTGTCCGTGATAGCTCAAGGTGCATTTGAGAATATACGTGGTCCGTTATGGAAGTCATGGCAACTATTTTTTTATCTGCCAAACATGCGGCACCACTGCAATATAGCGTTAATTGTCTCAGATGTGTTATTTTGTCTTTCAAAGTTGCTAAATCAGGAACACGTCCTTTATGCACCAGGATCTAAGATACCCCACAACCAAAAATCACAGGGATTGAGATCAGGCGAACGAGGTGGATATGCTACGGGTAATGGACGACTAATCAATTGTTTGGAAATCCAATGTGTGATGGTGCTCCATCCTGCATGAAGATGCCAGAGTCAATGTATCTTCGCTGCTGAAGTTACGGGAAACAAAGTTGAATTGTTCAACAAATTGAAAAACAAATGGAAGTAAGATTATCTCATAGACATGAGAACACATCTTGCCCTAATTTGGGTTTAGCAGTTTGGTCAGATCATAGAATAACTTATAGTATTTTTCTGTTTTATTTTTTCAAAAGGGAATTTCAAGAAATGATGAATTTTATTTTGCGATTTTTTTTTTGCTAGAAAAATCACCAAAGAAACCTAATCCGTTTCTGGAAATACGAAGCGTTGAAATCTTTATATCCAATAAAATCTTGAATAAAATTTGCTGCAAAACAAGAAATAACACACTTTTATTTCTCGTTCTGCAGCAAGCTTTGTTTGCAATGTTATTTTTGTGTGAGAAATAACAAACTTGTTAACTTATGTCTCACAGAAGTTTTATAGACGATTCACAAAATTTCCGGGGATAATGCAGGCATAGAAGTCCATGTTAAGACAAGATCATCAAACAGTAAAAAATATGACATTTAAATTCAATTCTTTTTGGGAATTCTTTTTATTTTTTGTTACGAATATTTGTTGGCTAACTTGATTCCATATATTAAATTTAGTCTAATTATGGGAGAGTGATAAAGAACTGAAAAAGAAAGTTAGTTTATTCTTCTTCCATTCAAAGATATATCCCTGTTGAATCATGGAAAACAGGACACTCTCGCCTTAATTTTGCAGTAGAATTCTTCATAGAGCTCCTCAGTTACCATTGTTTTACGAGAAGTAGTTTTTTATTTCTCTCTCCAAGGACTGTAGAATCTTTATGATGGTGGAATGTTTAGTTCTCTATATCTGCTGAAACCATGCAAAGAGGCAAATAATGAAGCATTCCGGCCAGCATAAGGGCCAAAGATCCTTAAACACAAATGCCTAAATCCTCGCACTGTGACAGCAACTAAACACACCAAAAATGTTCTTCTTAAAGAAAAGACTGAATTTATGGAAAACCCTAGCAAGGAATATAGTGAGATTAGATACTGTTAGAGAACAAAAGCAAGAATTAAATAAGTTCAGTCAAACCTTTTATTTATCTCACCAACTATTTGATTAGTAAATTCTTCTTTATTCTTTATTAAAAGTTTTGAGATATTAGCACATACTGAAAAAGAAGCTGCGCAGTCTATTGATCATAATTTTAAAATCTTATAATGTGATCTAATGAGTTAAAAGCCTTAAACTCATTTCTTTTCAGTATTTTTTATTTTATATAATATCAGATTAATATTTTTCATCAGTACAAAAAGAAAAAAAAATCAGTCTTTTGTAAATAAGAATGTGGTTCGCGATTCTCCAAATTGTAATGAGAAAATAAAGCAAAAACAGCAATTAATATCATCAACTGCCAATTTTTATCAATGTTTTTCTATGGTTTAGGTAGTTTTGTTACTGGGAATTTCAACTTTAAAGATGATATAAACTAGTGAAACTTGATTTTTGTTTTGTAAACCCTATTAGAATTGGTTTCGCAACAACTGTAAATAACAAACAAGGGCACTTCATTTTACATGAAATACATTGTTATAATGCAGAACGACATCCGTATAGTGCAAGAGAACAAAGCCTAACATCTGTCAGTCCTTAACCTTATGTTAAGAGATATCATAGATAGTTCTTTTTTGAAAATCACAAGTTGAAAAGAATTGTGCGTAGGATTTCAAAGACTTTCAC
This sequence comes from Thereuonema tuberculata, assembly GCA_023159025.1. NCBI lineage: Eukaryota > Metazoa > Arthropoda > Chilopoda > Scutigeromorpha > Scutigeridae > Thereuonema > Thereuonema tuberculata. Next base: position 18,419,041 of record JAFIDM010012231.1, read on the forward strand.
CCAAGGAAAACCAAATAAATTGAATATCAAAACTGAACCAAGGAAAAGTGTTAATGTATATTTTGCAGAGTTTCCAGATATTGATATCACCGAGTTTCTTCGAAAAAGCAAAACGATAAAGGCAAAGTCAACACCTTTTCGTTTGAATCAAGACTTTTTCTAAAATTTTCGATTGTTTGATTGTAAAAAAATTTTTGTCGATGAAAAAAATCCTTAACATTGTAATGAAAGTTTTTTGATAATGAAGCTAAACTCAACCATTTCTTCTGATATAATAGCATCTAATCTTTACTTATAGCAATGATTCCCAATCTCTTTGACTCACAAACCCTTTCCGACAAAAAAAAAAAGAAAATCCTAATCAGATTCTTCAACCAAAAACAAAAAAATTGATCTGAGCCACAGTTGTGAAACACTGATGGAAACGGAAATTATAGTATTTATTGGGTTCTGTGGTTTTTGAAGTTTTTGAAGTTTTTGATGTCGTAAAGAGTCTAGATCATTCTTTTTTCTTTTCATTTAAAATCAAACAAAGAAATATATGTAAAGCAAAGAAATTTAGGTTTTTAAAAAGTTTGAACATTAAAGGATATTGAAAAAGAAGAGGATTGTGTAGTTGAATAGAAAATCGAAACATTGTACAAAAGACAAACTTTACTCTCGAGCCATTAAACTTACTGCCTCAGCACAAACTTTAAAATTGATCAATAAAGCTTTTAGATAACTTGTGAGTCATTATAAATTTATTGCCATTGTAATGATGTTTTTTTTTCGAAAGGAAACACGAATTTTTCCGAAGAGAAAACTGTGTCTTTTATGAAGCATATTTTATTTTATATTTATCATATATTTTTATTTTTATATATTTTTTATGTATGCTGTCTTTAATATGTGGACTTAAGTTGTTCGTAAACTGCAGGCTCTATATAACATGATTACATATTTGTTGGCACAAGTATAATTATTTTAAAAAATATTATTCGTTGAAAGCATTAGAAAATTAAAACTCTATTCACTGAAAGACTACATGGCAGAATTTTAAAAAAGAAATAGTTTAAAATATGATTTTTGCATTTTTTAAATTTATAAACATATTTTTACATAAAGCTACGCTGTGAGTAGCTTCAAAAATTTCGCCTTAGATAAAGATGTTACGTTTTCATTAGAAGAGGTCTAGCAACTTTATTATTTAGATATTACTAAGGATCCTATGAAAAAATAGTAGAATTCAACAAAACTCTTTTCTTATTTTTTATTGTAATATTTCACACCGAGCAAATCATTCATTTGAAGAAAAAAATTGGATAATTAAATATCATTCTAAAAGAGGGTGATCTTAGGGCCTGGAATGGGGCTATTTCGCAGGGCCCAAGCAGGGCCTTTGGAGCTTTGTGTTGTATAGCAAAAATTAATAAAGACAGGAAAACTTGGAGAGAAGTACATTAAACATCCAAGTCTTTTTGTCAAATAACAAAAATTTAAAGGAAAAATTAAATAACTCGTCAAAAATTGAAAACGCACATAAATAAATAAAGGTTCACCCTGAGCTTCATCTTGGAAATTTGGGACAGCCGTTTCAAGCCTTATTAGGCTTCATCAGCCAGATTTACCCTTGATGATAGCTTCAAAGGAAGCTCAAGTGACCTCAACTTCAACTTTGTCACGTCAAGGATAAATCTGACTGATGAAGCAATAATAAGGCTGAACGGTTGTCCCTGGAGAGCCGTTCAGAGATGATAGCTCAGGGTGCATGAACCTTTGTTTATTTTGTGCATTTTTAATTTTTTCCCAAATTTTGTAAACATGCATGTTAATTTATTTTCTTTAAATACCGGTAACTCTGAATTTAAGAACATTAGAAATCATAACGTACTTTAAGAGGCCCCCATTCCTCAAAGAATTCTTCCTCGTGACTGATAAACGCTAGGAAGGACCCTTTTGTCAATTAATGTAAGTCATCCGTATTGAGAACCATTGCAAAGAAAATCAGTGGGAGAAAGAGATTTCGAAAGTATTAATGATAAAAGAATATGCTCCAAAAACTCACGAATTGGGAAAAATGTGGTGCTACTAACGAAAAAAATGTGTTATGTGACGAGCATAAGCTTGGCAAGTCGAATCGTACCGTCTATATTTACCAATGACAGTTTGCATTTCAACCCTTAACTATTTAACTTCAATCTATAAACACAATGGACACGCATAATCTACGCAAGGATTCGCAACCACGAGCTGTCATCGTGAAGAGACTGGGACGGACCCTTTCGCACTTATTAGTGCTCATCAGCCAGCCAAACTCCATCGATAACATGCTCAGATTATTTTCTCATTTGATTAATTTTTATTTTATATTTCTTTGGTGAGAGGTCCTGCTCTTGGGAGCAAGAGCCGGGATGGCTAAAGTTTCGCACCTCCTGAGCATGTTATCGGTGGAGTTTGGCTGGCTGATGAGCACTAATAAGTGTGAAACGGTCCGTCCAGTCTCTTCACGATGACAGCTCGGGGTTACGAATCCTTGCGTAGTTTGTGCGTGTCCATTGTGTTTATAGATTGCTCATTCCGCACGTTAAAGAAAGTCTAATATTTAACTTCAATTTTAACTATTTAACTAAATTTAAGACGACCACTTCTCTATCTTCCAAAACCAAGGCTGAAATCCTTGGTTTGAGGGCATCCATGAAAATTTATGATGAGTAATTTTTTTATGCATAAACGTTAAATTACTTATTTGGCTTTGAACGTTTTTAAGAAAATAAACCGGTAACGTAAAGGCTGCGTTTCCAAATTACTCGCATGTGCTAAAGTTGAATTTTATTGAAACAGGTTTAGAAATCAAATGTTAAGTTCAGCGACTAATTCCAAATTTGGTGATTTTGTTTTTCAAGAAGACATACCATTTCAGTAAAGGTATAAACATGTAACTATTACATAATATATTTCAAACGTTACGAAATTAATTTGCTCGTCACGTATTCAAAAGGAAAAATTACTGAACCTAAAAAAGTGTGGATTGAACAAATCAATCACTCTCCACTTGTACTCCTGCTTCAAGGGAATCATCCTACAAGGGCTTGGGTTGCAAATTTTTGTTATTTTCTATTTTTATTTATTACCTATTTATTACAATATTAAATATTTATTGCATATTTTATTTTATGTTTTTTGTTTAGAGACGAGAAAGCGAGGAACAAGGTTTTAAATTTAGAACAAGTCGTTTAAAGATAGACAAGCAGACACAGAAGAAAGAACAATCTAAAGCCACGCCAGAATGAACCAGGTTCGGGCGTATCATCGTGTAACAGGCGTCGGTTTTGACGATACAGCACTCGTAGCAGTGACAATAGAAACTCATTCTTACTTTTGACAGATACCTTCCGTTACAGTTCATAATCTGTTACACAACATTCATATATTATATATAAAACTGATATTTATAATGTTTAATTAAGAACAATCTTATGGAATAGACTATTAATTACTCTTGCTGCTCCTTCAATGCCTACTGATTTTATATCTGATATTTACCTGATACTATAAATGTTGTGGTAAGGATAATGTATTTGACATGGTATGTAAAATCTTAATATATTTATACTTTCATGTGAAGATGAAACCCACTATAATCTAGTATCTGGGCTTCCATTACACATAAGGCGGGGTTGCAAAACACCAATTTGATCTAAATCATTTAATACTTACTAAAGTCTTCTAGATTACCGAAATGATGGAGAGTGAAGTTTTAGCAACTATTCATATACAGGTAGACTCTCAATATCTCGAAGTCGAAGGAACGCTAAAAAAAATTCGAGTTAGCGAGTTTTCGAGATAATAAGGTCATAACCAAAACAAAAATTCACTTAAAAACACAAGATACGGAATAATATTCTAAAAATTAGAGTCTTGATAGGTGAGAATAAGTATAAATATGTAATGATAGTTGACAATAAGTCTACAGCAATTATACAGCAATGATAATTTTAATTTTTAAAAGTAGTGGAAAATAATTACATTAAATTGAAAAGAATCGCCCCTTACCCCTCAGAGAGATAATGAAAGATATGAGAGATTCTTGGAAAAATATCTCTATTGGCTTCGACACAACTGTACGGCGATTTTTCCGGAAAAATTCATTTTTTACTTCGAAAAATATTCGACATAACAAGGTTTTGAGTGAAAACTCTTCGACATAAGAATTAAAATTAACATTAGATGAAAATATAATAACAAGGGGAAAAATAATTTTTCGACATTTCAAGGTTTTCGAGATATACAAGTTCGAGATATCGAGAGTATACTGTACTTTATACAAAAAAAAATAAATTTCAGCAACAAGCTACAAAAGAGCAAAAGAATTCTTTACTTTAAGAACTTTTATGGTCGGCTTTTTACAATGTGAATTGCACATAAGAAATTATCAGAATTAAGCAATTTTACTATTTTATTATTATTAACATTATTATTAAATAATGTTATGTGTGGCCTAAACTGTATCTGAGGAAAACTGCATCTAGATTAAAGTATTAATCAATTCAATGACTATTTATTTAATTAAATTCAAACACATAGTATTTTTAATGAGAGTTTTAGCATTTGTTGATGATTAATGGTGAACATGACAAGCTATGCTTCGCTCTAGGTTCAGAATCGATTTCATCTCTTGAGTTATGCGTAACATGAACTCAACTTGTCTTATTCGAAATTACAGATAAGGGATTTCAATCATGGGTATTAAGTTTTATCACGTTTCAAACTTCAGATATAATAAGTTTTTTTTAAAAGGATAAAATGTCTTACTTAATGAATTTCTTAAAATATCTGAAAGCTTTTTCAGGAAACATCCACTTACAAATAAACAAAATAAAAGCTCAGTAATATAATATACAATATGTAAGATTTATATGTCTATGTTTCTGTTTGAAATATCTTTCGTAATCTCTGAAAATACGATCATGAAAGTTTCACATTAAGAGTTTCAACAGCCCGATTACGGTCGATATGAGATCCTGAGCAGGCTTTTCAGTTCTACATTACAGTCTAATTTTGGTTAGATCAAAACTAAAAGTTTTTTTTCACATCATAGAATATAATATAAACTTCCTAGAGTAGAATCGCTGAAATTAAAATAAAATATTAGATAAAGTAAGAAATCAGATACAGTAGTCTCCCTCTTAACCGTTCAGCTTGGGACCGGATCCTAGACCTGTTGGCAAAATGGCCGGTTAAACCGAAAATACATTTATGTTAGCTTTTAGCTGAATTAAAGTATTCTACTGTTTAATTATATGAAAAAGGTCAATAAAAAAAACAAAGATTATATAATTTTACAAAATAAAAATTTATATATTTACAGTACGTACAAGTTGCAGTATACACGCGTACACTTGTTGTCACAAGCACAATAACCAAAAACAAAATTTTCTTTTGTACTAGATATAAATTTACGTAACAAACACACACACACATTTGCTAAAGTAATAAAAGAAAACTCTACAGAAACTGCACATTTAAAGAAAAACAATTACTTAAATCTGTGATTGAAACTGCATTAATTACAGTTCAGGAGGTGGGCGGCCGGTTAGGGAGTCTACTGTAATTACGTTTAATCTAAGAAAAAAAATAATAAAGTAACAGAATCAGTCTTTTTTTTAAAAAAAAAATCAATAATAATTACTAAAAAAATATATGCTATTATTTTTACAAACATCTTTAAAAGAAACAGGCAAAACCAAAATATTGCGAAAAGTGTTTAAATACCAAAACAGTATTTTATGAAATGATTAATTAAAATTTTAATAATCATTGAAGTTATCAAGAAACAATGAATGATTCTATTTCAGATGTTCTTCTTACCTTCATGTCAATAAATTAATTTCAGTAATTTTATGTTGCAATATTACAATTACATCATGTATTAGAATTATTAATTTTTTACTGATCTAAATCAG
>JAFIDM010012231.1:18433915-18457254 GCA_023159025.1 Thereuonema tuberculata
TCATGCGTAGTGTGGCATTTTCTTCATTTGTTGTCATGAGTGTGTGTTTGAATCGTGGAGAATGTGTTTCTGGTAGTTGCGTGTGGGGATGACTTGGTCCTGTATCGCGATCATGAACCCTTCGGTTCATTATTATTATTATTATTATTATTATTAAATTTCACCTTAGCATAATCAAGAATAACTTTTGCCTTCAATATTTTAATAATTAAATGCTTTTTAAGTAATTTACTCAAAGATACATGCCTAAAGTGGATTTGTATTAATAATTCATTTATAAAGATTTAATCAATCATCTCTTTTGTCCTGAAACCAATTTTCATAAGGTAATTAAATTCAATCAACAATTGCTAACTAAAACAAAACGGTTGCACATAAGCAGTCGCCCTTCATACTCAGGCCATCACACCAAGGTTCAGGAATATCTCGACACACTTAAACAAAAATTGATTAAAAAGATATAAACAATGCACTCTGCGCAAACATCAGAAATACCCTTTCCAATATAATGAGAAAAAATTCTACAGATCCCTTACATCTCCCTCTATTGAACCCTACATAGACACTCCCATCAACGATGCATTACATGAATACTCGTCATCTGTCCAATACCATCCACCCACAATGACAAAGCACTATGGATCACAGAGGAACCACAATTCAATGAACACTTACCCTTCATGCCCTTCCATGATATTACTCTAGCAGATATACAGACAGCACTCAGTAATGTCTCAATAGTGTCTAAGATATACAGACACGTACACAACTGGAAGGCTCCTGCTGCAGACGATGCGACGTCCAGAACTTCTGAATCAAGAGGTTCACGTCACTGTATGCGAACCTAGGTCTTATACTAACTGACAGAATCCACCACCCAGAACATATGCCTCTTTTCCTGACGAAGGCTGTCACATAACTACAGAGCAAGAACACTGAAACAGCGCACCCTGCAAACTATCATCCAATCACTTGCCTCCCTACACTTTACAAACTCCTGACCTCCTCCCTTGCAGATAAAATCTACACACACATCGAGACAAATAACATTCTTTCCGAACAGTAGAAGGGCTGTCGCAGGAATTTCCAGGTCTGTAAGGAGCAACTCCTTATTGACTCGGTAATCCTGCGGCAGGCGCGCGCGAAGAATAGGAACTTACACATCGCGTACATCGACTACAAGAAGGCATTTGACTCAGTCCCCCATTCCTGACTCTTCATCTCTACAAGATACACCCCAAGATCACGACATTCCTGGATGCCATGATAAAGAGATAGAACACAACATTACATCTACGCACCTCCAACACCTCCATCACTACAGTCCCCATCCCCATAAGGAGAGATATTTTTCAGGGAGAGTCGTTCAGTCCTCTTTGGTTCTGCCTCGCCTTGAATTCATTGAGGGCACATGCTAGAAATACAAAACACGGTTACAAACTTACCTCAGGCACTCTGACACCATATAAAATCACACACACTTACTCTACATGAATGATACTAAACCCTACGCCACCAGCAACGCACAACTTATTAATTTACTACAAATCATCACACAATTCACCAAAGACATTGGGATGGAATTTGGAATTTACAAATGCCGCAAGCTACATATCACACGCGGGAAGATTAAGAATTTGGATGGTTTTGAACTGGACCATGGTTGCTCATCCAATCCATGAAAGATGTAGAGACCTACAAGTAACTGGGCTTCCAGCCACCGCTCGTCATTGACAACGCAAACATCAAAAACGCACTCAAGAACACATACCGTGCTCACATTCCCAAGATCCTCAAAGCACAACTCAACGCTACAAATAAAACTAAAGTCATCAATACTTTTGCCGTCCCAACACAAGTATATTCCTTTGGCATAATTCCATGGACAAACACCGAACTCGAAGCACTACAACGCACAACACGCACTACATTCACGAAACACAACATGTACCATTCCAAGTCCGCGACGGAAACGACGACTCATCCCCGCAAGGACGGAGGCCAGGACTCGTCAACCTCATCACTCTACACGAAAAACAAGTTCACTCATTTAGGGAACACTTCCACCAAACAGCACAACACTCCTCACTCCACTTAGACATTGTGAAGGCTGACACATACACCTCACCCCCTTGACCAACACTCACCACCCCGACATCCACACTCAGCAGCTGCGGGAGTCATGGGCCCGTAAGGAACTCCTTGGCAGATATCGCCCCGAACTCAGCCAGCCTCATGTCGACATTCACCATTCAAAACAGGAGGAAAAACTCACTTGTTTAATCAATTCCAAATATTTAAAAAAAATGACATTTTAAACATTTCTGTTATATTTTTATTTTATATTTTTTTGTAAAATAGCGAAAAGTAGCAATCTAAAATAAGTATATGTTTCTGTGTTAATATAAAAATAAATATAATAACAATAATAACAATAATATTTTTATAAAGCGTGTTAATTTTAGACGTATAATTAAATAAATTTTATATTAATTTAATTTTTTAAATATTCAAATGTTGTGATTCAGTATTTTTTTAAATAATCTGAAATTTACTTTACACAACGTTTACTGTATTTTATAGAACATATAGTGTTATTTATTTCCTAGAAATTCAGGTCACGAATTGGTATCTTTTTCTGACTTTTTCTTCAACGTTTCAAGGGAATCGACAACTGACTTTGGATCAATATCGACATTATTTCATTTTCGAGGAATTCTAGATTATAAAAAGGTTATGAGTTACTCGAACATCTTTTCTTTGAGGATATTTTTATGAGATTTCCATCGTAATACTGACTTTCAATCCCTTAAAGAACAGTCTTATTTTCTGATCAATTCAAAGTTTATGAGTTGCCAATTGAAAAACAACTGGTAAATTACAAGCCATAGGATTTAATGTTCCCGTGTAATGATTCTCTTTGATGTGATTTTACTCTTACAATGTGATAAGTATTGGAAACTGACTGATTTCTGAAAATCGGAGAAACGATGAGGCAGTGCCATTTTTTTTTAATGGACTTAAAACCATTCCATGAAGTTATTTTCGAATCTGGGTTCCGCAAAAAGGAGAAAGTTATTAAAGAATGAAGGTGACGAACTTAAATGACGTCATATGACTTTCGGCAATTTTTCTCCCCTCCTATGTCATACTTACAAAGGGAAATCCTTATGGTGCGAGGGGTGGATCATCATAAAAATACACTTTATATGTAATTTCCGGTCGGTGAAACCGGATCCCTGTGCACTTTTCGCGGAAAGTCAGCGGTTCACTTTGCTTTACCATCTGATTGAAGAGGTCGGTAAATAGCTTATCCCTGCGGAAGCTGCCGATTTTTATTTCAAAGATTAGACCTTCGAATTCAGTTTGCTTACTGGTACAGAATAGAAAACTTTCTTTAATAAAAAGGAAAAGAATTGTTGACTTTCTCTCACAGATTTCAAAAATGTCTGTATGTAAAAAAAATATAGACTGGCGTTAATTCTGTCAATAATTCCTCAACTTAAGGTCTTAACTCAAGCAATGCAGGCGACTGTAAAACCTTTTATTTCTTTTACATATTTCTTTTTCCAATGCACCTAAAATTCTGAAAATTTAAATATGAACTTGTGAAGCATCTGGGATTTATATTTTCTTGTTTTTAATTTTCCAAATATTCTGTAATTAATTAAATTAAAATTCAAAAACTGTCAATTGGGGGGGGGGGGGTTTGAGGCATTACTTGGTATTTTCAACCTAAAAAAATTTGACGAAAACCTGAAATGATAAAAAATTCGTAAAATAATGACTTGTATTTAAAATATTTAATTATTATTAGTATAATAGTTAATTTTTTTAAAAATAAAACTTCTTTTTTGTAAAATTGCTTGAGATTAAATTACTTTTCTTTATGTGTTATCAAATAATCTAAATAAAAAACGTTTTCATTAAAGACTTTCTAAATATCATGCAAATTCATTTGATGCTGCTCGTTTCCAAAAATAAATTTGTTTTCAAGCATTTTTTTTATAGAATTTAATGGAGTTAACAATATCTGAATTTTAATTTAATTAATTACAGAATATTTTGAAAATTTCAAACAAGAAAATATAAATCCCACATGCTTCACAAGTTCGTATTTAAATTTTCAGAATTTTAGGTGCATTGGTAAAAGAAATATATAAAACGATTGCAGTCATCTGAATTAATTGAGTCACACCCTTAACACAAAAAATTAACACATTGTTTTGAAAAAAAACTTCCTGTCAATTTCTCAGTAACATTTTACAATATCATTACATCAAAATACTGTTACTGAGTTTTCAGTTCGAATTTTGCTTTTTTCTAAAGCAAATTCAATTTAGTAACTAGGAATATTAATGTCATATGTTATCACTTTTTAGAATAAAACCGTCTTTGCAAATAAATTAGTGAAATGGCGACTTCTGTTTTAAAAGATGTCATCGGGATAATAATCGTAATAAAAATATCAGTCTAGTAATATGCTTCATGTAATGTAATGATGAAGCATATTACATGAAAGAATTTTTTGTTTCTTTTTAGTGCTCTCACTATCCCTATAAGAATAGAGTGCCTCTACAGTGTTTTTCTGGATTAAGAGTCATTCCTGTACAAGTTCAGATCTCAGCTGTAAGAAGGTAAGAGAAGGGTATTCAGCACGTAATTCGGGATACTTAAGAGTGTTTCAAACATGCTATAGTAGGTGCAGGTCAGTTGATCTGAATGATTCTTTGCAAATGGTTTCTGTAGCAGTGTCAACCGAACGAACTCCATTGCCATTACCGACGGGCTTTACTGTCCATCAATATGGAATGAAGATCCGTGCCTGCGAGAAATAGATGTTAGTCGTGGATGTCATCAAAAGACATTACAGCTAGCATCATCTGGGAAGTCATTGGTTGCTTAAACCAGTCCATTATCGACTTATCCGTCTTTTTCCGGGTTAGTCGTGTGATATCGAGTTCTAGATGTCCAGCTCGTTGGGAATACCTTTGGATACTGATTCGGAACTCGTCAGCGTACAGAACTTGAGCGTACAGAATTTTGTTCATTTTCAATGGTCCCGGCGGAAATGATCTCGAGATCATTCAACAGAGCTCGTATTTGTGAGGAGGTTAAGAAAACACAAACAACTGCTCTCCTTCCATAAAACATCTAGCAAAACATTCATTAATTTGGAACGCAATGGTCGATAGACTCTTCGTCCTGTGTACCCAGAAAGATTTGCAGCCAACTATCTGCAGCTTTATATTTCCTCTGACATCGTGCGATTAGAATAGTAAAGGGAACGGTCTAGAAACAGGTCTTCGGGGGACAGTACAGCATGATGCTGATTCCAAAAATGACTTATTATCATCTTTAGGCTATGATTACCGTTTAGTCACTTCTAAAACACTTTGTCCAGCCTCGAGTCAGCCTAGTTTTCTTATTTTTCCTTCTTCACGTAAATAAGGCCTTTTATTCATTTTTGAAAATGGCAATCATTTTGCAAATAACTCAAATGCGAATCGAAGCTCCTGAAACTTTCCTTCTATTATACTCTTTGTATATATTTAAGAAGGAATTCGCTCGATATCCATCGCAAAGAAGGAATCTATGTTTTGGGGCTCATTGTTCTTTTTCGCTTCTACTCTTCGCTAAATGGCTAGCAAAAAGCGTGGGGGCCACCTTGCACTCATTTATTGATGTTTCTTGATGATAATTTAATTTTTATATAAAAAAAAATAATAAACACTTCTTCTAAAGAACTGTTAAAGATCCATCAATGGCTTTTGTTAAGCAGTGCAGTGAATTTTGCTTTCATTTTTCTGATTGTTTTAATTTTCCTAAATTGAAAGAAGAGGCTTAAGTTTGTATTCAAAAATTGCTAGGTACCAATTTTTGTTTCTATATATTTTTTTTTTTTTATTTTCATTGGATTTATTTTCTTTCATTTGGAGTCAATTAATAAGTTTTCTTGTCCTTGTAAATCTTAACGGCATGTTTGTATTTGATCGATACTGGCTGCTAAACTCTAGAGTAGTATTGCTGAAAGCAGATGCCCCACCCCAACACCCCGATCTTCCCCACATTCGTAACAGGAAGCAGTAAGTCGCCTAGAAACTGATCTGTGTTCCCTGGGCGATAATGACAATGAGGGGAACGAGAGAAAAAAAGCCCACAAATTACGACTTATGCTCTTAGCCCTTCAGGATCGTATGACCTATGAAGTCATCGACTAGTGGAGGGAAGAGACAAAGCAACACCAACGACATCCATCGACTAACAAATTAAACACTGAAATTTTCGACGGTATTTGAAATAATGAAGTTTTACAAAAAAATTGATGTATTATGAAATCTTTTTACAATTTATTTTCTACAAAACTTAGCATTTTGTAAAAATATCGAAAATATTAATTTATTCTAATATAAGGAATGTGTTTTATTTCAGTAACCGACATTTATTTATAAATTTATTTATTTATTAGTTAGTTATTTGAGTTTCCTTTATTCTGTGAAATTTTCAGAAACTTCAGTTTTTCCGAAAATACTAGTACTTATATTAAATCCTTCAATATAGCAATAACTTAAATAAAATCTTATCAAGTTTTAAAATTGCATGAATTTTTTTATTTAATTTAAAAGCATAGGAAGACCCGTGATATATTAACGGAAGTAAAACAAATTCCACATTTTTGAAATATCGTGACATTTTGAGAAGAAAAAAATAAAAAAGTGATTTACCAGTTTCAACAATAACAATAACGAATGTCCAACAGCCAATATCAATAATCCTCCCTGGGCAACAATGACTGCCCATGTTCCCCTACTGTTAAGCAGTGAGCAAGCGGCTATCCCAAAGTTCAATGGGGTATCAGTCGAAATACAGCCGAAATTTGTAAAACCGAGGTTTTATAAACTCTCTGATAAATTTTGACGCATGAACTTCATGCATTTCAGTGTAAACTTCATGTGTGGAAGAAAATCAATACGCTGATAATAATTGTGTAATCGCGCTTCGTCGGGCTGAAGTGGGGCGGATAGTAGAGCGCCATGTTTACAAATGGGCGTGACGTCACGTCTGACGTTTCCAACGCTGCACTGTAATTGGTTATTTCTCCGACACTGCTTACAAATTTAAAAATATCCATACAATTTTTGCCTATTAATAGTTTCATTTTATTGACTTAAAAAAAAGGTATATATAAAACAATACACTTTATATAATGTTCTAAAAGCTTTCGTGAACAATGAAATCATGAAAAATGGCGAATTGTCTTTTTTTAATTTATTTAGATGTTTTTACGTAACACCAAAAAAAAAAATAATAATAACAATAAATAAATTGGTATTTTACAAGGATAGTTGAATTTGACTAAAAAGGATACAAGAATTTTTTTAATCATTTGACATAATAATTTCTTACTATTAGAAATCATTTACAACGAATATTACGAGTATATTCTGAAATTTAAAAATATGCATATAATGTCATTTAAAGACATTGCTACTTCATGTTTTTCCTTCATCAATATCGGGCTTCTATTTATCAAAAATTTAATCATCAATTTGAATTAATTCAAACCTTATTCTTTAAATAAAACACTAATTTTTTTTTTGAGAAAATGATAATAGATCTGACACACCGGAGAAAATTGATACATAAATACAGAATATTCTAAGGAGTTTATTTTTCTAAGTTCGTCTGTCTGTCATAGAAACTAAAAGGCATTAGGCCTACTTAGAAATATTTTAAGGGATGTTTCAGTTTCTAATAGAAAAGTGCTTTTTGTTTAGTTTTCATATAGATATTCAAGATTATATAAAGAAAATCAAAATAACTGATTTATAAATAAAAAAAATATAGCACCTGTTAAGACCCATGTAACTTTTAAAGATGTTGTAATTTGCTAAATTAGAAGTGTTTTTGTCCACTTTATTTTTCAAGAGAACTCCTTCAGGAGTTCGAATAGGAATTTTTAAGTTTTATTATAATCCTACCATTTTTTGATAATGTGATGATGATGATTGATGTGATGATAATGTGACTATATAATAATTAAATTATTATATAGTGTACATGAAAATTTACTGTACAAATTTTAAAGGAGATAGGAAGCACCAAGACAGATCTTTTTCGTCTGTGAATGTATGTCCGCTGACGGCAAGATTCGGTGCTAGAGGATGCTATTTAGAGGCGCTGCGATGGGCTAGAGAGGAAATATAGAACACCAATACAAACGTAAATGAATGGAAACAAGTGTGAACAAGTTTACTCAAAATTTTGGCCGACAACTACCAAAATTTTCCTACATTTTGAGAGATTGCCGGCATTTCGCGAAAGTTGCAGCTATGCAGCTTTGTCTTGCGACAAAGTTTTCGTATGAGTCAATGGGAGTCTCATATACGAGGTCCGATTTACGAATGCCGCGGCAAACATAAGCCCATTCTCACTTCGCCTCTCTACTCGATTGCAACGCCACTAAATAGGTCCCAACAGCCCCAAAGATTGCCTTCAACGGACATACATTCACAGATGAAAAAAAGTTTGACATAGTGCTTCATATCACCCATTGAAATTGATTCAGAGAGTAGACCCTGTACACTTTGGATCATTGAAGTTTTTTTCTATTTTAAATTCTCATATTTCTGATGATATTTTTGATTCGGTCTTTAAGAAATATTGAAACAGAATTAATGTAAACACCTGCATAAAGGAAATACTACACTTCTTCGATCTCTAAATTGTCTGTTTTATTTATTTTAGACTCTGATGTATCGAGGTTATTATCTATCATCAGATAAATCATTCAACATACTATTCAACATAAGAGCCGCTTCATTTCCAATCTAATACACGTTTCATCCAAAAGTGCTAATTATTTGAAAAAAAAAAAAAAAAAAGTAAGAAGAATCTTTTTGAACAGTCCTTGTAAAATATTCAAAAATTCATATATCCGCTTACATTGTTTGCTCTTTTATCAATGAGGTTCAGTTTCAATGTTGCTATTATGGAAATTCAAATTAATCATTTAGAATAATCATGCTAAGTCCAGCTGGTACAGATGTTACTCTATAGCAGTGTTTCTTAAGTACTTTTGCTTCACGGCGCACTTTTATCTTTCCAAAAAAATCCCGCCATATCAAACGATTTTATTGCTGTAACAGAATTCTTTAAAAAATACCTAAGATTTACCAATGAACTTAACATTCTGTTTTAAACCTTAAACAATATTTGAAAGCAGATTTGAATGTGAATTAATATTTATTATTCCTAATTCTTAATTGTTAGAACGAAACAGCATGCAATTTCAATTTCTGTTTGTCCAGTTATTTGGCATTTAGATTTTATTCTACGTACAAACATTTGATTAGTGCGAAACGAAATGTTGATTACAAATGCACTCTCAATATTTTCTCGCGGCACACCAAAGTAATCTCTTGGCACACCGTTTCAGGGCTTTGATCTATAGCTAAATAAATTAGAATTCCTTTTTGAAATTCATAAGATAGATCAATTCCTGATTCACACCAGAAAGCTACCTGCGTTTTAGAAATCTTATCTACTGTTTACGCAAAATCAGGTTCTCGAGAATTGGTACTATCTCCATACTACAACTGATTTTTCAAGATTGTTCCTGCTGAAATAATTTACTTTTCAATGATACTTCCGGGTCTGCCTTGCTGTTGATTCGGCTAATCCTGCATTTGACGAGTTTAAAATTTATCTTTCTTTTTTCCTTTTATCGAATTTGGCCAACTAGGGACCACGGAACTAGCTCAATCTGACAACGTCAGGGCGAGGCTAGTGAAATTCAAGAAAGGGGGGACGAGAATTATACCCCGTCCAGGATAACCCCGAGAGAGTGAGTCGCAGGTGGAAAACGGATGAAACGCAGAAGAAGAAAGAAACAGCCATGCCACCACCGGGATTCGAACCCGGGTGCTGGCGCATCGGCCACAACGGCAGCCCGCCGGCTAAACCGCACGGCCACGCCAGCATTTTCTTTTATTTCTCTTTTATTTTTTTTTAAATTTGTTCTCTCGACATAATGTAGACTAACACTTGTGATTAGATTAGTATCGATTTTCATTTATTGGTGTTTAATTTTTCATCATTTCTGAAATTGTTTTTAAACGTTATGCCAATCAACCTGATCTTTTCGACCAAATCAGGTTCTAAGGAAATTCCTTTATACTACTTTCCCTCCAGGCTTTTTCCTTTGATGATGCCTTAAAGTCAACCTTTTTTAGCTGACAGACCTCAACGTGGAGAAGTTCTAATCTGGAAATGATAACAAATAAGATATTTTCTGCTTCACTAAACTTCATCATTCCTGAACCTATATTTAAATAAGATATGCTCAAAAGTGCACTTTTGAAAGTGCAAGTAAAGAATAATAGTTACAAGATAAAATAAGCTTAACGTGCGGATGATGTTGTTAAGAAAAAGGGAATTTCCCATCATGCACCAATGAAAACAATGAAAAATGAAAACAATACCAATAAAAAAAAAAACAAAGCAAAATTCACGCCTAAAGTTTGTCAACGAAGTTGAGTTCGAGACGATCGTTTCAGCGATTTTACGAATCTTCAGTCAAACTTAATTTAGGCATGAATTTTGTTTTGTTTTTTGTTTTCATTGGTGCATGATGGGAAATTCCCTTTTTAACAACATCATCTACACGTTAAGATTATTTATCTTATATTTAATCATATTTCTGTGACTTTTTATTTATAATTTAATTGCCACTTTTGCCCGAAAGCTCAGGGCCAATTACTTAAATCCTATAAAGCAACAGACATTTGAAGGGCCTAACTGCAAAAGTCACATTCTCCACTTTTGGCGGGAAATGAGTTATTGATATATTATTATTGTTCACATTGAACTGTACCTTATTCTGAAGGTTTCAGCTATCAAAACTCTTATTCTCTTATATAAATTTAATGTTGAAAATCACGTTTTGGAGCAAAACTAACATTCTCCACTGAGGATTCTAGTGCAAAATTCACATTCTCCACTCAGCCAATGGGGAGCTGTATTTTGGTCACGTGATGTAGTCATGTGACACAGTCAGCAACAGGTTATGTTTGGTTAAGAGTGAAGTGTAAAGTTTATTGTAATGTCCTCTTTTTTTATTAATAATGGATCAAAGTGTTAAACCTATTGATAGAAATATTGGCGAAGTCCAAAGAAGCGTGTGAATAAACCACTGAAATGGAAGAGAGCTCAAGGAAAAACACTACGGAGAAGAGTGGCGATCTAATGAAGATTTTGAAATTTTTCGTCAATGTTTTGGATGGACCTGAAATACATGTGCCAGGAGAATATGAGGAGGAATGCCACGTTGTAGATGAATTGCAGACTTTCCATCTGATTTTGTTCAATAAACTGAACTGTTTTGATGACAATCTATAGTTTTTTTTTTTGTTTTGTTTTATTTCTATATTGTGAGAATAATTTGTAAAATTTGTTTCTTCAATAAACAAAGTTTTTGTGCCAAAAAGTATGCCGGTATTTAAACTTTTCACCCTAAACAAACTAAATAATATCGTGAGTTACATTATCTTCTCTGATAATTTCTAGAACGCATGGTGTCAAAAGTAATATTCTGGAAACTATTCAAGTGCAGAACTCACATTCTCCATCTGTAAGTACCAAAAGTCACATTCTCCATGTTTTAAAGTCATTTTTCCAAGTTATATGTTGTGTATGATTTGAAACAGCATTACACACCATATTGTCTGACTACATTATATTTTTTAAAAAAAATGCAAGTTTCAAAACCTTGTTTCATTGAAATGAGAGGTTTTTCATGTTTCCTGAAAAATTTGCTAAAGTGGAGAATGTGACTTTTGCAGTTAGGCCCTTCATTTCTCTTTTGCTGTTTGTGTTTGGTTGGAACTCATATCCGGGAGCGGGTTTGGTTACAACTTTTATTCATGCCTTCATTGCTTATCATCGAAGTGGTAAGTTTGGCTGAAGATTTGTAAAAACGATGAAACGGCCGTCTCGAACTCCACTTCGTTGACAAGCTTTAGGCATGAATTTTGATTTGTCTTTTGTTTTCATTGGTGCATGATGGGAAATTCTCTTTTTCTTAATAACAATTGTAATCCAAGTTATTATATTTCTGCAGGGAAAGCCATTGGTAAATTGGAATTAACTGTTATTATCAATTTACAATAGCGAATGGACACTTGAAAAAGTCCGTAGTTTCAAAATGAATCATTTGGAAATTACTGAAATTCAATCATTCATTTTGGAATTTCATTATTTTTTCTTAGCTAAATTACAATACTGAAATTGAAAATTTCTGACTGAATAGAAGTGGATGGATCTTTTGAGTTTAATTCCCATAAGAATAGCCTAAGTTCTGTTTTTACGCCATCTTTTAATATATTCAGAGACTATTTCAAAATTTGCCACTGCATAAGTTTCATTAATTATTATTAAACTAAATTTTATAAATGGAAATTTTCATGGCTGAAGTAACGCTTTGTATTACTTTTCTTTTTCTATTTTATCATCTGTTCAATGACCATGATGTTAATTCATGATCTTTTATGTTAATTCTCATATTTGTTTATAAAAAATTACTGGATTTCTCTGGAAATTTTGACTGTTATTTAGTTCAATTGCTAAGTTCAATTCTTACTTTTTTTTAATATTCTGAAGCAGCGTTTTGTAATAATTCAATTACCAAGAGAGACTCTTCTCATAGTTATTAAATAATTTTCTGAACTTTTATCATAATTTAATAAAATCAAGAAAAGCTGAATTATTAAAGTATGTTGAGTGCATCTTAGAATAACTTCTAAGATTGTAATTCTCGTATTAATTTAAATTTAAAAAAAAGAAAAATAAATTAGAATAAAATAATGTTGGATTTGGAATGTTTACAATTTGAAAAGGATTCTGAAAGGCATTTTTAAAAAGGTATGTTTTATTCTGAATGTATGCTTTTTGTTAAAATAGTGTGGATTTATAAGTCATTGATTTCATCTATTGACGTCTATACATTATCAAAAGTTCTTCACAATGTTAAATTAAAATTAAAAGTTTTAATTCATGTACCTGTACTATTGATACAAACCAATATTCATTTATATATTTCTCGCATAATTCGAGAATTTTCTTTAACAACCGAAATTCTTAATAGAAATTTTTAATCATCGTTTAAAAGCCTTCAATCTTTAATTGTTGTATTCCCTAACTTAATATGTTAAACTTCTTTTTCTTTTTTATTTAAAAATTATACTTTACTTCGTTTGTCTAGAAAGTTTATCTGAGTGTAAAAAAAATTTCGATTTTATTGGAAATCCAAGACCAGAAACATGTCTTCGGCCACTGGTCAATTTTTTATCAAATGATTTCGATTGAAAACTAAAACCAAGACAATAAAAGCGTGAATCTACACCCCCACAGTTAAGGTTTGGGTCAAGTTACTTATTCACCACCTTGTGACCATGGATGGAAAGAAAGACAAAACACTGGGAAAAAAGTCCCACAAAAAATTTTAAACAGTATTTAAAATATAATTACTGTAAGCTAGTATCGAAAGACCGTTTCGCTGAAGTTACAGAAAAACCTATTCAAAAACTAAAGCAACTATCATTTTATTTTTATTTTTAACACATCTAACTCTTGCGTGAATATTCAAGGTAATGCTTTTTACTCAACAAAGATTACTGAAGTAAATGATAAACTTTACTCTACTACTAAAATTAGTTGAAGAATCTATTTTTATCAATTTATATTTGTTTTTAAACATTCCGTCATCTTCAGAATCATCTCAGGTGATTGTATCTGAGAATAAAGAATTTAAAAATAGAAAAAAAGGAAATTAAATTTACAAATCTTTGCACAGCAGTCCCATCACTCGTTCTTTTCTTAACATACTTTCGAATGAGGAGCATCACAAGTTCTATCTCGGACAAATCTGTAATTTTGCTATAGGTTGTACATACAGCTAATAAGCATTTTATTTACGTTTGTCAAAGATAAGTTCTTTCGGTTTTAAAGTTTACGTATACAAAGGCAGGTCTGTTTCAGATCATCTCAAAAAGAAACCTTAAACATTTAGAAAAGTTTCTAAAACCAAGAATTACGAAATTAACATAATTAAGAACTTTTGAACAGAAGCAAAACTAGGAACTTGTGGCTTACGATTTTCTGCAATTTTAGATTCCTTGGATAAGTAATTTAATCGATTATAATAAGATTACGAAATTTTCCATTTCACTCCTTTTTCGTATACGGTAAGAAGATATTAATATTAGAAAAATATCAATAATTAATACATTCTGATAGATGGGATATCATGAAGACATTACAAGATTGAATAATGAAAATTATGGAAATAAATTAAGTTAATATTATTTTAATGAAATTAATTCCTTAAATTAATAATTGGTCTTCGTTTCAATTAAAAAGTGAATAAAAACTTTGAAGTAATAAACTTTTATATTCTGATTTATATTAATATTTGTAAGAAATATTAATATAAAATATTAATGTAATATAATATAATAAAATATAATATAATACAATACGTATTGGTATAAAATTCAAAGAGATTAACATAAAATATTATTATAAACGTTATTTTATATTAATCTCTTTGAATTTCATAACAGTACATAGTATTAAATGCATTTTTCTTTTCTTATCGCAGTTTAAGCTGATGGATTTGTGCAAAGTCAGGCTATATGAGATCTCATTCTTTAAATACAATCATGTTCTTTTTTTCACTGGAAACCTTTTGAAATCTCAATTCATCTCTTGGAATCCATTTTTGCTGCATTCTCAACATTCGCTTGTGAAGGGTGAAGTTTTACTTTCTACAAACAAAAATTCCTTGCCATTAACATCGTTTCGTTTTAATAATATAATCTCATTTGTGATTCTAAGATGATGATCGTTTCAGAAGGATCCAGAACTTTGGTGCGTATTTGCTGAGAGAATGAAATGGAGCATCTTTAAATGAAATGAGTCATTCCTTCCTCGTTTTTACTTTCTTTATAGCTACCGAATATTCGAGATAAAAGTTTAAGCTTTCGAAGTCTGAACAGCTACCGCAAAGAAAACAAAATAGTGCATTATTTTAATTATCTTCTAAACTTACTTATTATTTATTTATTGTGATGATATGTCGTTCAGGAAACTCAAATGTCGGAGGATTTTTTTTGAGTCGCTGATTATAATTTTATTAAAGTACGCTGCCCAAATAACGCCACCTTAACATTTAAATTATTGTAAGGTTGGAAATAAGGTGTGTCGAAACACGAAAATTATGACCAAGAAAGTTTAATCTTCTATTTGAAGCATACCATAATGAAACATATGATAATTTTTACTGGAGATGTATGAGAACTCAAATAAGAAAACTTTGCAAACTGGCGTTATTAGAACACCTGTTCCAATTAACGCCACCTACTTTCTAACTTAACTTATTTAAAATTAAGAATTATTCCATCATTGTAAACATTATTTGTACAAAATTACAGTAAAACTAAATTTGACTTTCTGTAAAAAATAATAAAAAAATCACTTGAAATTAACACAGTCTTTCTAATCTGTAGCGAAAACAAAAGAGGAAATGTAAAAATCAATTTGAATATCCCCTCCTTTTAAATGAAATGAGACAATAAGACAAAATACCACAAAAAACAATATTTTTCAGCTAACTCAAAAAGCTTTAGAGAAGTAAACTTACAAAAAATAAAAAGTTTATTAGTGGCGTTAAAGTGGCATTAAAGCGCTACTGAGCACATGGATCACATGATACACTTGTTTGTCTACAATTTCCGAATTTTAAAACTAACTTTAGCTCATCTACATAGAAGAATCTTAAGGAATCAAGAAAATATATAGTTCTATATAGTTAATCTTTGCTGAACATTAAAAAATCTATATTTTATCTTACCTTGATGTAGTAGCAGCCTTTCAGAACCAGTCCTCGACACGAAATACTCGAAAATGTTGCGGTCTGCTAATAACTCACTTCAATGCTAGATGGCATGTCAATGCAAACTACTTTAAAGTCACTGTATGGTCTTTGCGTCCAAAAACAAGTATGGACATCTCTCCATACGGCGCCATTTTCGAGACAACGCACTGACGTGAGTCGCGCAAAGCGCTAACGACGTTTTCCGTTTAATTTGTTTTTTCATTGTATTTGAAGGAACTTTATAGTAATATCATTATAAACCTTATCTACAATGTTTATTTAATGTCAAAATCGTTGATTTATGGTAGTTAGCTCATTATAGACGAAGTCTTTTACTTTCATATCAAAACTTAGGTTAGTAGTTAAAATGAGTAAAAATAAAAAAAAAAATTGTAATAAATCATGAAAAAAATAAAATAAAAATATAAATATTTAAATATTTATATAAATATATAAATATATATATATACATATAAACTATTTTGTCTATGATACTAATAACATTTCGTTTCCTACCTTTCGTTGATAATGTTGATACAAATGCTGCGTAGAAATTGCAAAACAAATGTGGATTCTAAAAATTAATACAACTAAAGAGTAATTTTTATAATAAAATAAGGCCAAACACACAAAATTAAAAAAGTTAAGACATACTAAAATTTAATGAGCATATATTTCGAATTGCTTACAAGTGCATTTCTTCCTCAGTGCTGATAATACAATTGTGCGATCATGTTTTTAAAGGAAATTACACCAATTAACGAAAAGTTCAAGACAGGGACTGTGGACCCCGTAGGAATGGCATCAAGACGAAGTAATTGAAGTAATTTTTATTATTCAAAACTACAAGTAACACGAGTAAAATTTTCAAGCATAAAAAATTAGTCTATTTGTTTTAATGTATATTATTGTATTATTTATTGCGTGAATATTACGTTAGTTCGTCTAATTGTACATACTGTATTTATACAAATTTCCTGAGTAAATTAGGTACCTGAAGGTTGTTAATTTTTAATTAATTGTAACATAGTGGATTGTCGATCATAAACATTATTAATGAAAAAACCGTTTTAATTGGATTCGTCTTGAATTATGGAACTAAATTTATTTAATATTTAATCAATATTTATTTGGATTATATTTTAATCCAAAGAATAAAATACAGTTAAAGAATTTCTAGCCTACTTATGTTTATTATTTTTTACTAGTATTCACATAATGAAATTTTTTACAGAAGAATATATAAACAACATACAAACCAATGAAATAAATACATATTTATTGAACAAGATAATAAAAACATTAAGAGTAAATATATAAGGATACAAACATACTAAAATATAATATAACAGTAAATACATAATTTAATAGATATTATTATAGTTTAGTTTTTCCTCAGGACGATGGACAAAAACTGTGGGCACAGCATTTGGTTTTAATTTTCGTTTCCCGTCAGCACGATGTTTTTCAAATTGATCTTCTGTGAAATGTTTCTGTAATTACAAGAAAACAACAATTATTGTTTTAAAAATAGAGGTTATTGTTTTAAAAATAGAGGTTATTTTTTTATAAATAATAAATGTATTCTAGAAGAAAATAAATACTTACTTCACAGAGCTTGCATTTTTATACACAAAATCTTTCCTGCCAACGATGTCGAACCAGCATTTCAAACAAAGTTTATTTCGTTCTCCCGTCGGAAAGCTAAAAAAAAGGCCTGTTCTGTTGCTACACCCGAAGGCAGCACAACCAGGCATTCTATTTTACAAAAAAAAAAAAAATGATAAAAAGTATGAGCAAGTGATGTAGTCGCCTCGCAAAATCAGCGTCTAATGTAATGTCGTCGAGCACAAGTTAAGCGATGTCTCGAAAATGGCGGACATGGGGTCACGTGGCGGTCTTCAGCCAATCGCGTATTCGCATTGTCGGCAAATGCCAAGATCAATCGCTTTCCACACTTGTCTATGGCCGCAAAGACCATACAGTGACTTTAAACTACTTTGGTGCAGTACCGCCATCTCTTATGTTTATGAAGAATTAGATAGGTGGCGTTAAAGGTATACATGGCGTTATATGGCTCAGATACCTTATAACTAATAAAAAGATTAAATTCAATAACATTTATTTATATATACTTTTGTACTCTGGATATACACTCACTTCCAAAAGTTAAGCACGGAGAGGAAAAATGTTAATTTCCTTAAGAGATCTGAATTAAAGAAGCTGAAATTTGCTGCAAAAATAGAAGGAGGTATGCAAATTAGATAGGTAACAGCCAATCACGGTTTCGCGTCGAGAAATATGCAAAACAGGCAGTCGTATAAGAAGCCGGCATTGTGAAGGGTACAGGAGTTGCAGGTAAGTGCTGATGAAAGGTGTTTAGAACATTCGTACGATTTGTTTTCAAACTACACGTGTTTCTATGGCTTCCAGAAGACGAGTGGAAGATTCTGAGCGCTGGCGGGCTGTCGGACTTATTGAAACAGGACAATGTATAACAGATGTTGCTCGTTTCTTCGGCGTTCATCATTCCGTCATTTCACGATTATGGAAACAGTTCCAAACCAGCCAAACAGTTGTCCGAAGACCTGTAGCCGATCGTCCAAGGGTTACGACCCCCGCGGAAGATCGATATATATAGTCAAGCGGAATTGAAGATCGACCTCCACACGTGTGACATCTATGGTTGTAGCGGCCATTGGTAAGACGATATCTGCAACTACTGTTCGTCGAAGGATACACATGAATGGTCTGTACGCCAGGGTACCACGAGTTTGTGTTCCTTTATCCGTCCAATCCAGAGGGGCACGATTACTGTGGTTCCGCCAGCATTTGAATTGGACTATGTCTGATTGGGGTAACGTTATGTTCACAGATGAGTCCAGATTTGCCCTACAACCCGATGATAAGCGTGTAAGGGTCTGGAGGGAGCAAGGCACACGCAATCGGCCCCAGAACATCACCGAACATCACGCATTCCGCAGTGGAAGCATCATGGTCTGGGCAGGGATTTCATTGGGATATCGCACCGACCTGCACATCTACAGGCGAGGTTCTGTGACGGCTGTACGGTATCGAGATGAAGTCCTAACCCCATTTTGAAACGGTACGCTGCAGCAGTTGGCCCTTCTTTCGTTTTAATGGACGATATTGCGCGTCCCCATAGAGCTGCCATCGTTGACGACTTTCTGGAGAGTGAGAGGATTGCGCGTATGGAGTGGCCGGCTTACTCGCCGGACCTTAATTCAATTGAAAATCTTTGGAATGCCCTCGGCCGTGCTGTATGTCGACGTTTCCCACCTCCAGCCATGTAGGAGCTTTAGAAACTGCCCTATAGGAGGAATGGCGATTACTGGACTCTGCGGTGGTTATCACCTCGTAACAAGCATGATCACACGCTGTAAACTTTGTATGCAGGTGAGGGGTGCTCCCATACCGTATTAATGTCGGTTTTTATTGTTTGTTTTGAATTTAAACATCATTTTGTTAATGACGCAAATCTGACGTCATCTTATAATTTATGAAATTCTGTATGTAATTCTTTGTTTTGTTTCATGAATAAACATAGAGCTACTTGCAGCATTTCATATCAATCAAAGCAGTACTTGTCCATTTTTTCGCATTTTACCGCTCCGTGCTTAACTTTTGGAAGTGAGTGTATTTGATTGGTACCTTCTTATCTAAATTTGCTAAATTTCAAGATTAATAGGAATTTTATTAGGTTTTTAGCTTTTCTTAAAATGTAAGCTTTTGGGACTAAATAGTTTTTTGCTATTTTTGATTACAGATGTAGGAACGGAACGAATGCCACCTCGACATAAATTGCATTCCAAAAGTTTATTCTAAAAAAAATTCTTCTTTTTTTGGCAAATTAAAGAGATATTGTAGGTAAGAAATCATACATATCCTTTCTACCATTTCTTATTATAACCAGTTTCAGAAAAAGATCGGGAGTGACGTCAGGTGTAGGAAACTCTGGTAGCGAGATGGTCTAAGCATCTTTCTTTCTCCCTATCCAGTTTTTAGTTTTCTTTGTTTTTTAATTAATCTTGTTTAAATTACACATATTTTGATTTTATTCTCGCCAGTCAAATCATAGTACCACGCACAGACTCACCTTTACAATTAACTTTAAAGTACTGTACATTTGAGGAGACACGTGCGAGCAAGTGAAGGCAGCCATGATGTTCAACAACTTAATAACTAATAGCATGTTTCATTTTTTTACTACTTTGAAAATTTCCACAAAAATTATCTTAAACACTTTATTACATATCAGTACAAACTTAAAGTAGTTTCACATTTTAGTATGTAGTTTCACATCATACAAAACCTTTTGTTTGCAGAATGATATTTACAGAAAGGTGGAACTAGGTTTCGGGCTGCCGGATATTCTGTAGCTTGCATGTATGAAATTGTAGGTATATAATGGAAAAAAATAAACTGATTTACACGCTCATCGCCCGTCACTTTCATTATAAAATTGAGAAAAGTCGTAACAAAGTAGGTGTACTGATTGTTTATCATTCATAAAATCAGTCATTGTGTATCTATGTGTATCTGTGTGTGTATGGTGCCTGTGCTAATGCGATTAGGTATGTTGTCCCCTCCTCGAATAATTATAATACTCTTGGATGTATCTTCGGGAAACTTAGCATGTATTACTAGGAGACGATTTAACTTCAGTATTAAAACATTTTTCATCCCGCCGAAAAATTATGAATTTCTGTTATGAGTTTTCAATTATAAAAACAGATATTTTCAGTAATAGATATTAATGTTCAGCAATCTACTTATTTGTGTGTGTTCTGATTGCTGAGGATTTTTAAAATTCATTGGATTGAGGCAACTTAAATATTAATGCTAATTTAATTAATTTATCAGATTTAAAAAGTAATTAATTTCTGTTTGCATTCAGCAGATATTATAACTTTAAAAGTAAACGGAAGTTTGTCATTTACGTTATTTTCACAACGTTAAAAAAATAATATACTAAAACAAAATGGCGAAGTTTGAAGTTAAGTACATTTTACGTTCTTACAGGAATTGATTCTTAAAATCTATTAGTGCCATGAAAATACATGAGAATGGAATTGAAACACCTTGTCTATAGCATGTTCGAATGACCTAAAATCTAAGGCAAGATCTCAGTAGTCTATTTACTGGGACTTACTGAGAGGTGTTGGGTAATTTGTTGGCACTATTTACGTGACGGGTGTTGTTGAGTGGCTTATTAATCAAGTGGAAAAGTGCTTCTGGTTAGTATGTTTTCAGATAACATAAACGTCCCCTTGAGTGTCTTCATAAATAAGGAATGAGATGTCTGTTCCATCGCGCAGGTCACTGAATTATAGCAGCTAATGAGTCTCCTGGAAAAACGGACGATTAATTAGGTTGCCATGTTCTACATGCAAAATAAATTTAAAGTACAAATTAAGTAATGATTACAGTTAAGTTCTTACTCCCGACTTAAGTATAAGTCTTTCAAACTAGAAACGAAGGTAAAGGTTATTATAATGATAAAGTTACGATTCAACGTTTTAATTTGGATCACCTTTTTCAGATTAAAACAAAAAGTATATATTAATGACCAAGAACTTTTCCGCCATGACACCAGGTGCTGCAGAATTGAAAAAGGGAAAGACGAGAATAATGATGAATGAAGAAATTGAACGGAAGCCGGGAAATACTGATAAGAAACAGAAGTACTCGTTCTCATAGTTTATTCTCGAATCAATTTTCTGAATACATTCATATTTCCCATACATATAAATTGTAAAAATTAGAATTAAATCCTCCTTCAGTTTTAAATATAAAATCATTCATTATTCAAATGAAACCTTAAAAGAAGAGATTAAATAATTTAAATTTGTCTTTTTAAAATCGGTGAGGCCTAAGTAAGATTGTAAATATTAATGAGAAAGGAGAGTGGACAGATCTGCCCAACCAGTGTGCAGCGATAAGATATATACGTAAGGAAAGATCTCTATCAACAGAACTTTTTTATTTTTACGACTTGTCTCAATTATTAGTCCGTTCAGTAAGTCTAAATATGACGTTTGAGTGATTGATTGTGGTGAATGTGAGTGGTAGGGAAGCCAACCATCTACAGGCGGGGGTTGCTTGCTGTAGGTGGGGCTTCCCTGCCACTTACATTCACCACAATCAATCAATCACACTGTTAATAAGTATTATACGTAATTAATAATTAATATTATCATTTATTTCAAGTAAATAATATTTATTTACATGTAATAAATGAAAATAATATTTACTGTTACCAAAAATAAGTATTAAATGATAATTAATTAGTACATCCGGGGAATAAGATGCCAACGAGTTAAGTCATATCTAGACGTATATAACTCCGAACGGACTAATAATTAAGACGAGTCGTAATAATAAGGTATGTTCTATGTAAGTAGATCTTTCTATAGGTATATATTTTATCACTATACTATATGGTCGGGCAATTTCCCATACGGTTTGCCCATTCTCTTTTCTCTGTAAAGCCCATTTGCCTCAAAATAATTGGTTTTCTTTTTATTCGGGTTACAATAGTGAAAAATTACAAAACGAATTTCGATGCACTGTTATAGGCCATACAGAAATACATTGTTCCCCATCAGACAATTTAATTCT
The DNA here is from genome assembly GCA_023159025.1 of Thereuonema tuberculata. Classification (NCBI taxonomy): domain Eukaryota; kingdom Metazoa; phylum Arthropoda; class Chilopoda; order Scutigeromorpha; family Scutigeridae; genus Thereuonema; species Thereuonema tuberculata. Next base: position 18,456,492 of record JAFIDM010012231.1, read on the forward strand.
TCTTTTTTTAATACTTTCTATAGGAATGTATGTCATTCCATAAAATGCATGGGAAATACTTTCCATAGGAATCCATAGAGATTATTGTCTCTCTCAGCATACTTAGACATACATATCTTTAATCAGTGTATTTTCGTTTACGAAAACAGGCCGATGATAAAATAGAACATATGGTGTATTACTGTCTAAAAAGAAATGAAATGAAACATTCCGCTTGTAAAAGTAATTTGAAAAATCAATAAGTTTTCATGTTTCTCTTCTTGTGTTCATTTTTTTTCTCTATTTCTAGGAATGAATGGAAAGAAGTCATAGATATAAAGAAGACGTACAATTCTGATTGAGATATTTTGGGTTGAAATTGGAAAGCAATTTTTCTTTTGAATCCACTGGAACGTGGTTTGCTAGGAAACTTAAAAATTGCTTAGATTGTTGGTCTTCCACTTTTTAAGGAATCAATTTTCCTAGATGCGATGTTTCTATGATTTTGAAGTAATGTGGTTTAACTTTTTCTTTCTTTGGATAGACTGAAATGTGGCCGATGAACGTTTTAGAAATTTTAGTAGATACGAAGGAGCCTCAGTAGATCCAAATACCATTATGTTAATAAATAAAATTTTAAATATTGATTTTAAAAAATAGCCACATATGATGCATTAAATTATTAATAATATATTTTGATTGAATAACTAAAAATTGATGCTAATTTTTTGTTTTCACAATGGGGATGTTTAAGGTCTCTGGGTCGAGGCTGGAAAAGTCACGT
>JAFIDM010012231.1:18459539-18469629 GCA_023159025.1 Thereuonema tuberculata
TAAGCGAAGTCTCGTTATTCGATTTCAGAGAATTATTTTTATCCATTTGTCTGTTTGTTTTTGTGGATATCTGTTCCTTTCAAATCTGGAAGGTTCCTAAATTGATTATATTTCTAAGTTACTTTGAAGCTGTGGATATCGTGAATATGGATGTGGATATGAAACTATGGATATATATTACTACTGCTATAAATTCGAAAGAATAATCATACATTAGTGTAAATGTGGTACAACAGTAATGCTCCTCACAAACCATTTAGAACAAGTCTTTATTAACAAAAAAAATTTTTTTTTTTTTTTTTTGCCAATGCCCGGGCTCTTAGTACTTAAACTAATGGCCTCAACAAGGGGCGAGAAATGTGAGCATTTCGCCGATGAAACGTTGCCCAGGGTACGCCATAGGAGGCAGCTCACGCTATACCCTCAGAAATGGACAAGACACAGAAGGAGAAAGTAACACCCATGCCACTGGCCGGGATTCGAACCCAGGTAATGGCGCATTGGACGCCACGGCTGGCCGCCGCCGAGACCGCACGACCACGCCAGCACGGCTATTAACAAAACAAAAAAAAAAAACAAAAAAAATAACTGTATTATTTTTTCTCAAAGAAAGAATTTATTCAAGTAAGTCGGAACATTTTCAAGTGACAAATACAATAAATTACGATGCTTTATAGTCAAAGTCCAAAGGTGGAATGGCGTGAAATTTAACTATTTCAATTTTAAATAAAAGGCTTTCTGAATCGTATCAGTAAAAAAAAGATAATCACGAATTTCCGACCCAAAAATGACAAATAACCATAATTTCTAGAAACAAACCGCAAAATTCGTTTCTGACAGTCAATTCAATTATCTTAAGAACAGAATTTACTCATTTTCTTGATGAGTTGACAAGGAAATGAAAAGAATGAGAATGAAAAGATTAATCAAAATTTAACCATTATATATCCTTTATTTAAATTGAATTCAATAAATTTGAGTAAAGCAATAAATTCTAACAAAGAACTTTTAACTTGCTTGAAACAATGATGATATTATGACATTAGCCTTCAAAGAAGGAAGTTTTTAATTTTTCAAAACATAGAATGCACACCATATTAGAGTGTGTCCTTAAATATTATTTACTCTATTTAAGTGTTTTATTTCAAGAAAACTTGGTAGGCAGACAAAGCAAATCTCTATCTGCAAATGTATGAGAACAAAACAGAATATTCGTATCAGGATTTGTGCAATCTTAGCAAAAATGATCCAATGGTGTAGATATATAATACAGCACGGTTGGGCATTGAATTACGAGGGAAAGGAAATTCACTACCCCCCCCCCTTGCTATTAAAATATGGATAAGTTTATTGAAAATGAATTTAGGTTTCGTGGTTTCCGAAATTACTATTAGATACAAATTTTAGATCCAAATATTTACATCATTAATTAACAAAATATGACTTATTAATTATCGTATTATTAATAAACATCCACAGAAACACACACACATATACACCAATCTTCAGTGAAAATATTCCATCAGCCTGCCTGGTTTTAATTGAAGACCTTGCTTAAATGTTTGGATTCGTCAAATTATATAAGTACTAAAATCATATTCAATCATGTAATCAAATATATAAAGATGAAATTAATTAAATCTGATATTAAATCGTTCAGATTGGTTGAAGGTACTGCAAATGAAAGCTATCATATGATAAAAATTTCATTATATAAAAGGTTTGTTTTAAAAAAAGTTACACTCTATTCCTAACGAAACTACTTTGTAAGAAATGCATTTTTAAATTCATGCAAGACTAGAAATGAATCAAAATTTTATAATTATATTTCCTGATAAATAGCGCCAACAAAGATAAGTGGTTACTTCAAAAATAAGTCAAGTGAAGTGAGTTCAAATTTGCCTAGTATTTGCTTCAGTGTATTTCAATGGATCCTTCTGGAGTTATCTCCATGATAAGAAACTCTAGAGATCCATGAGAGCGAACCTCCTCCTCGGAGAACGCACTTGAAAAAGAAAATTTAAAGTCCAGCACTTGAACGATTGTTGAACTCATTGGAATATCTCAATGTCAGAAATAATCTGATTTCTGATATTAAATGAAGTGACTAGAATCTTGAGATATCTTTAGATCAGTATAAGAAGCCTAGTTCCTAGTATGATTTTCAACAACTAACCGTTTTTTTTTTCAAAGTAAGATCAGGGATGTTTTTGGTCCATTCCAAAAAAGATTTAGATTTTGTAGAGATTTTGAAGAACAAAATGAAAAAAAAAAATAAAAAATAAAAAAAAACACTAGTAGCGTAGATAACTACCGACATAGATAATACTACCTACATAGATAATAATACAATATTAACTATACATATTACCCAGCCAAACTGGCGGCCTCACAGAAATTAGACGAATTTCCTTTCCAGGGAAACCTTTCTACTGACAAGATGCAAGAGATGGCTAAACCTTTATTACATGCTCATGGTTCTATCTGACTGCTGGAGAACACGACATTAACCAACCTACATAAAAAATAATTATCCACAAAATATTTATTGATACTGTGAATTTTATTATTTGTATATATATTGAAGACAAAAATGCTAGGTACATATCGTATTTTTAATTTTTTATTACACTTGAAAACAGAACTAGAGTTTTAAGAAAGATATTTTTAACATGCTGAGTAAGGAAAAGACGTCGAAGGTGTAAGTCACGACTTGCTGCAAACATCTACTGCCATAAATTTTCATTCCTTAAACTTTTATTCAAGACTTGAACACGGGACTAATCAATTCTTAGAAAATAATAGACATCTAATTATAATGACTTCCTGTTGGATAGATGGAGATGGGACTGAGTCAAGTTGATTCAGAAATTGATGTGTCAAGAATGATTGTAAGAAGGCTACAGAAACATTTTCAGGAATTGGATATATCGGTCGAAGATATCCAATATACATCGTTGAAGGTCGTCATCATGGATGCTATAATACTCCCCCACATAGTTGTAATCTTGTGAACTAATACTTTCAATTTATCGATTAGATTGACAAGCCAATTCTCATGTCCTACATCTATTTGAACATTCCTTGGATGCTTCTATAAACGGATTGTTCTGTCATATCTTTCAAGAACCTTGTTTGAGATCCTTGTTTGACAGTAAATGTTTGACATCCTTCAGGAAAAGCGCTCTGAGACCTGCACTGCTCTCCAATTTGATCGTACATCTTAGAAGATTGGATGTCATAAATCCTTCTAATTCATTATTGTGTCAGTGAATTCCTTTCGCAATTTGACTCCGGAAGTTTTTAAAAGACAAAATGAACCTTGTGTCTAATTGCATAACATATTAATGTTCAAGTTAATGAAATTTCATCCATTTTGAAATCTTCATTTACATTTTTAACTGAACTTTCGCTTTCATTCTACAATTACGTAAACTGATAACAGAGTTTCGTTACCAACATGTAAAATGAGATTTCAAAATGAATAAAACTTAATAAATAAATTACATTATATCATATAAATAACTTATTCATATAACTTATAAACATAAATAAATAATTAAATAAATAAATAAATAAATACTTGATGGAAGCTTTTCTTGACTCAAAAAGGCATTCTTATTTCAAATAAATAAATAAACAATATTTTTTTTTTCAAAATAACAAACAGGTAGAATGTTTGTATTGTACAGATTAAAAAGATGTATAGACTTGCTTTCCTTATTTTTATTTGTTTCTAATTCATCTCTAATATTTCATTTAATATATTACTTAGAGAACATCACTTTAACCTCTATGTTGTTCCATTAGTGGAAATTCATGTTTTTTTTCCTCGAGCTACAAATCATTTTTTTTTTGTATCCGCAACATCTCTACCTGAGAAGGATTTTTTTTTTATCTGAACAGTAGAAGGTTTTTAGACTCTAGCTTAGATATTTTGTGCCTGAGATTCCTAACGGCTATTCATCAGAATTAATCTCCTAATGTCTGCTCGACCCGGTTAATGCTCTTTATTCCAGCAAATCGTATCCGATTCGGATAGCAACTTGAGGTTGTGGAAACAGTGAAATCACTACACTAATATGTGGCGAACGTAGTAGACAATTTTAGAAGATTGCTTCATGAGTATTACTTGAAGTTTAGCTAAATTCTGAGTAATTTTTGCTTTGAATTAAACTTCATTAAAAAAATATTTTTTTAAATTTTTTCATAAAGATTTGATATTTTCAACTCCAGCCCATTGCCTACAATAAGTACAACAGTACTACAGTCGGGCCCATAAATATAATAAGTAAAAATTGAAAAAAAAAAAAAAGGAAATTAAATACCTACCAAATCCATTTATGATAAATTCACAATTGAAGATTTGAAGATTTTAACAATCTATTAAATACCGTATTTACTCGCATAATTTCCCCTTTTTTTTCCTCAATATTTTGACAAAAAAAAGGGGGTGGGGAAATTACGCGATGTTTTTCAATTTGAAGAAAAAAATATGGTGAAAGTGTAAGGAAAACCATGTTAAATATTGATTTTTAAAGCAAGAAATGTAATTAACAACAATTTTATTAACACGCAACATTTAAAATATAAGAAATCACATCTCAACATTTGTTTTTTTCTTCAAAGTACAGTTAAGCAATAGGCATGCACGGAAGTGTGTGTGCGACTGTGACGTAATTTCGTAACTAACGCAGCGCAGCCCGCCATCTTTACAGCTGCTCACCGCATGACGTCAGCATTTAGCTGCCTGCTAATAGAGAGCTTAACTTTATTCGCGAACTTCACGTTTTCACAAAACACTCGAAATTGTTGTACTGATTCAGAAGGAGTCTGCTCTTGTACTGACCGGGGTGGGGGGTGGAATATTCCCCTAAAGTAGCGTGGGATAGAGAAATGCGATAGTAACGGTACATTGTCGCGTCGTCGTGAGTTGACCGCCAGTCAAGGTCATGTTGGAAACGCGTTGAAGTAGAGGTGGGGAAATTATGCGATAAAATTAAAAATTGAATTTTGTAACCACAAAAACTGGGGTGGGGAAAATACGCGATGGGGGAAATTATGCGAGTAAATACAGTACTATACAATCTATTTAACATCTATTAAACACTTAATTTCAATGAAAAGCAAATTTAACGTCCATAATAATTCGTAAATGGAGAAAAAAATCATAACTGGACAGTAAATATGCCTTCGCACACTGAGCCAACATCAACGGGAATTCTGAACAGCTGCTTCATCCTTATTAGGAATCATCCGCAGAATTCTGCTGATGATTCGTAATAAGGATGAAACAGCTGTTCAGGATTCCCATTGATGTTGACTCGGTGTGCGAAGGCATATTTACTGTCCAGTTGTGATTTTTTTTCTTCATTTTATAACACTTAATTTCACTTGGGTGAATTAAAACTAGAAGACTTTTTTAAACGACAGACTGAGAAAAAAAAACAACAACCAAATTTGCAGTTAGAGTATCAATTCCGAATAATCGGCTACCAGAAAATATTGTTCAGTGAGACAGTTATCTTCGAGAACTAACTTTATGATTGATCGTTTGAAAGTGCTTTAGTAAGTCCCTTTAATATGTTAATATGTTAATTATGTTTTTGTTCTTTTGACCTGTAGACTCTTTAAAAGCGACAAATGCTTTGGAGAGTCATTTCCAAATCACTGGAAATATATTTTTAGTTTCGTAATATATTAATGCAGATAATTGGTGAATCAATTTTTTTCGTAACTTTTTTTCTCAACTATTATAAAGATTTCAATGGTGCCTTAAGAAATTAAGCGTAAATTGCCAAGTCTAAATGTCTATTATAGTGTTAAATAATTATATTAGCAGAAAAGCCAATGATCTATTCTTGAAAGCCCCACACGTTTCTTTTTCAAAACAAAACGAGCCACTACAGAAAATAAATTAACATAATATAAGCAGTGAAATAAAATTAACAACGAAAATTAATCAAGTCATTTCGTTATAATCCATATACTGTACAAAATTTGTAATTATTCAAAAAAAAAAATTTCAAATAAAAAAAAATTGTAAAAAAGAAATCAACATTAAAATAGCTAACAAAAATATTTATTTATTTAACATTTTTATTTTATCATTGCCTCTATGTTTAATTCCTTTCTCAGAAATGTTTCAGAAGAATTTCATAAAATTTCGTAAAAATTAGGTTTTCTTATATTTGATTTTTTTTAATACTTCTAAATTTCTTTAATAAAAAACTCTGGGTGGTCAGCATTGTACGTAATTATAAATTTTATTAAGTTTGTAATCACTTTTAACTAACAGCGTAAAAAATTTTATGGATATGAAGGAGGTTGAGCGAGTTTGTATTAATTATGAATTATCACAAGATTGGATTTCAAAGTAAAAGGGCTGAGCCTTAGTTTAAATTAGGTTTTCATTAAAGTAGGTATGTCTCTAGATAGACAATGAAATCCTCAGTAAACTATATATGTTTTAGAGAATAGATATTGAATGTAAGACAGAAAAATTTGAATCAAATTCATAGCGACATTCATTTCACAAATTTTGCTCAGAAAAGATCTTTGATACTCAGAACTTTTATTGTGATTTTAAAAGTCATCTAAAATTTGAAATTTTGACATTCAAAATTACACTTGTCTCTAATGCAGTGGTTCCCAATCTGGGATACGGGGAAGGATGTTCGGGGGTATGTAAAAAAAAAAAATTGAATAATGATGGAAAAAGGCACGTAAGTGAACAGTGTAAGACAAAAGACAAGGTAAAAGTTGTCAAAATAATTCAACGCAACGGTGAGGGGTTGTTATTTTGACCATGAGAAAGGCTCTCGCTATCCCTTCCTAAACAGTGTTTAACGACTTTGTAAATATATACACATTGTTTGTTCAACTCATTATTTAAATCCCATTACTGACCCATTTATTTTCAGTTGCAACATACAAAACTGATATAACAGCAACTACACTAATTACAAACATCTTGCTAATATTTTGGGTACATTTATGAAAATGGACTGTCAAGGGATACACGAGCGAAAGAAGGTTGGGAATCGTTGCTCTACAGTTTTACTTTAGATTATGAGCAATGATTTAATGCAAAAAAATCTATTTACCGTTAAGTATAAATATCATCAAAGCGATCGCGTGCACTTTCCAAGCAATCAAACACTTTGCAAAAGTTACACTACTCTTAACGCACAAAACTCATTCATTCAAACGGTTAAATTGTACTTTAAGGGTCAAGTACAATTTCCATTATGGCCTCTTGGCCTATTGGCGTAAAAATAGGTCAACTAGCTGGAATTGTTGTTGTCGCCCAAGCATTTCCAATTCAATTTGCGGAACCAGTATAAGCTACTTTGGGTCGAGGGAATCACATTCGTTCTCAGCGTAATCAATTCACTAGGGATAGATCCCATTTTGTCCAATTACCCGCTGTTTTCCTGATCCGGTCATTGGCCACCTAAACCGGATTGTGGCCTGGCCAGGAAATTGAATTTCTCCAGGCCATTGAGAGTCCAACAAGGTAAAACTTACGGGGCTTCGACTTCCAGTTTGGAATATGTTACATACATACGCACCCATAAATATGCAGACAAGGGAATCATAATAGCTTCTCCGCATGCATTCGCTAAAAAAAGAACAGAGTATTATAAAATTCAATATTTCTGTAAATAGTAACTATATGTAAATAAAATTCTAAATAGTTCTCATTTGACATTTCACTTTTCAAATTTGGGTCTAGTTTTAAATTGATCTGGACACGATGTTGTTTGGAATGTCACATAAATAGCTGAAAAACTTAACTTAATGCTTATATATTTCCACCGGCGTTTTTCCTTCCACAATCCAATCAGGTCTCGCTTCGATGGCATTCGATTATGTCTTCAGACACCAATCGTTCACTCTTCTTCTCTCTCGTCTTTCTCTCTTTCAATTTCATTTTTTTCTTTTCTGCTACAATTTATTTCCTTTTGTGAAGTTTCAGATTCCCTTTATTCTTTCTCTCAACAAAAACAAAAGAAAATATACAGCATAAGTGAAAAACAAAGGAAAAGGAAAAGGAAAAGAAGGATTAATTAGCCATTTATTACTTTTTTTCCTTCTTCATAAGTTAAAGAAAAGCAACTCTTTTTTTTAAGCTTCTTTTAATGCAATTTTCACTAATTTACTTTACATAAGAATTTCTCGATCCCATGTTCTTCAGAAAATTCAAACTCTACTTAAATTGTCAACTTGAGTTTGTTTTATTAAATACTAGTCGGCTACCCGTCGCTTCGCTCCGGAAGTCTCGCGTATGTAACGGAAAACAATTGGTTATTTATTTAAAAAAGCACACACACAACTTACATCAAGTAAAATAAAACTAAAATTTTTTTAAAGTTTTTTTTTTTTATTATTTTAATTTTTGCTGTCTATGTTCTCTCAATCCACGAATGCTTTTAGGATCAGCGTGTGAATCATATATCTATGATATATTTTTATTTTTTATAGAGATTAGAATGTAATCCTTATGGTCTAATGCCTAAGATGTCTAACTTCGGAGCAGAAGATTGCATGTTCGATTCTAGTAGATAACTTGTAGAAATTATTTCTATTTTTGTAAATTACAATAATTACATCAGACATACAGAGAAATAAAAGATTTTGGTAACACAGATACACTTTTCAGTGGCTTTTGAGTTACAAACAGTGAGTTTTCAGTATTCTACTTAATAGAAATAGTGATTCTTTTTTTTTCTTTTCTTTTCTATTTTATCCAATTCCAATTGATACTTTTCAGTGGTTTTTGAGTTACAAATAGTGAAAATTATCTACTAATCTAGGCCATCAGATTGTTCGATATAGATATTTGAAGAAGAGATGTTCAGATGGACGTTGGTTGATATAGATGATAAATGAAGATCATAGCTTGTATGCGAAATTCTTCGCGACAAATTGATTGTGACTATATTTTAGAGTGAAGATAACCAAATTCTGTTGAATTGTGACTCAGACATAAAGTTGTACGTGAGTGAAGACAACGTTTTCCAAACATAAGGCAACTTTATTTAGAGTTTGTCCTTGAGCTTTATTGATAAACATCGCATCAGAAGGCCTGATCGGAAATTGTTTTCTTCTGGAAGTGAATGGAAGTAGATTATCGCATGGTTGCTTAGACATCCTATGGATGAAAACAAAATCTCCTTTCTGAGTTCCTGTTATAATTTCGGTTTCTATGAGATCACTATCGAATGAACGGCATTTAAGTTGAGTTCCAAGTATACAAACTTTGGATTGATGTTTCGCACCAATATTATTGGAGATCCAATCTTCAATGCCAAACGATGTTGAGGAATACCGCTAAGATTCAATGCATTCAGATACTCGGGCAGATAGAGATGTTCATGTGGTGGATTATGAGAAGTATCCATTTTATTCGCACTTGTATGCTGTGTATTCTTAGACTTATCATTCGATTGATCTTATCGACACTCTCGTTCATTTTGGTTGATGAGCCACATATTTATCGTTAATTTTTTTACTTTGATGTGATTCTAGCTTTTCGAGTTACAAATAGTGATTTTTCAGTAATCTATCTAATCGAAATAGTGCTTCTTTCTTTCATGACCCTCTTTTTTTTCCAATTGATACTTTTGAATGGTTCTTGAGTTAAAATAATGATGGTTTTTGAGTTACAAATAAGAATTTTTCAGTATTCTACTTAATAGAAATACTGTTTCTTTCTTTCTTGATTCTTTTTTTCATTCCAATTGATATTTTTCAGTGGTTTTTATGTTACAAATAGTGATTTCTCAGTATTCTACCTAATGAAGTACTGCTTCTTTCTTTTTTGACTTTCTTTTTTATTACAATTGTTACTTTTCAGTCAAAGTCACTTTCAGTTTTGACAGATAAGTCAAAAAAACAATATGAAGAGAGTTGTAGTTCCCATGGCCTTATGGATAAGATGTCTGACTTCGGATCAGAAGGTTGCAGGTTCGATTCCTGTCGCGAATGTTTTATTGTAAAAATTCTTTCTATTTTTCATTCTCACAGAAAACTGCGCCGGACAGACACACAGACAGACAGACAGAGAAATAAAAGATTTTAGTAA
>JAFIDM010012231.1:18471013-18519236 GCA_023159025.1 Thereuonema tuberculata
TTTCTCTCCATTTATAAATGATTACGGACGTTAAACTTGCTTTCTATTGAATTTTTCAATTCGCCTCTTTGTGATTAATTTCCTTAGTGCCTTTCAGTGAGAGGACAAGGGATTAATATATTGGATCTTTCAGGATCATTTTTTATTTTATTGTTGTTTATCCCCGCGGCCCATTCCCGGGAACGAGAATGCTTTTGGGTAAAGCTTTCGCCCAAAGAGCCAACATCAACGAGAATTCTGTACAATTGTAAAAAAAAAAAAAAAAAAAAAAAATGTACAGAATTCTCGTTGATGGTGGCTGTGTGGGCGAAAGCATATTTATTGTCCGGTTGGCGATTTCTCTCCATTTATAAATGATTACGGACGTTAAACTTGCTTTCTATATATATATACAGTATATATATATATATATATATATATATATATATATATATATATATATAGCCTACAGAAAAAACAATAATTAGACCAGTGGAAACTTATAGATGCTAGTTCTGAACTCACAAGGGAGACGAGCTGTATCTTATTATTTGGGAAAGAAAAGTATGAGTACCGCGAAATATTTCGGTCCAATAGATAATAGTGAAATTTGGAGAATTAGAACAAATAAAATACTAACAGATCTTAATCAAGACAGGAATATAGCAACAACTATTAAAATCTTATGTAGCATCCCATATATCTATCCTATGTGATCCAATTATTTTAGTCGTTTAGGTTACCTACGTAGATAGGTAATCAATCGGTGTTGGGGATTGAACCGGCTCCTCTAATCCGCAGTCAAGCACTTTACCACTTGGCTACTACATTTTTAGACGCTGGATAATTTGGAAAAAATGTCATCATTTACAAAGACATACTAGTCTGTAATTAAAGAACTTACTTGCAGCTCGTTTATATTAACTATTAAAAGCATTAACTCGTAAACAAACTACAAATTCGTAATGCAGTTATAATCACAGACTAGTTTCCGCTTGCCAATGAGATAGTATTCCTTTCCAACTTATCCAGTCTCTAAAATGGAAGTGGATGAATATTATTTAAATACGTAGAAGTAACTCAATAAACAGTGCGCTTAGAAAAAAACTTTAAATTTATTTTTTATCTTCAATTCTGTTCTACACTAAAATAGTAATTTAAAAAAATAATGCATTGAGTAAGTACAATATTATTTTAATTTATTTTAAGTTAATTAAAGGAAATCAATTGAAGCAATAACACGTAAATCTTTTGAAATGTCTTTCATCCATTGTTATTTCCTAAATGAAGCTTTTATCTGCCTTTGTTTGATGGTTGAATTATATCTGGAGTACAATAATGGCCTCGTGTGACACGCGTAATAATGTCCCCGAGTTCTTTTGGCACTCGGCCAGTGAGAAGTAGAGAGATTTTAAAATGAGTCTTATTAGATTCAACGGTTGCTTCTTTAAGGCACCGATTGTTGGATGCCTTGATAGATGCCGAGGAGGTTTATAGGTTCAAATGCATTTTGCTTAAAGATTCTCCAGGTGTTGAACTTCGGGTTTGTTCTGTCGCCAGTTGGAGTTGACTCCAAATAAATCTAACCGCAGTCAGAGATCAATACAAGCCCAATAATCGAAAAGCACCATTCTTGGCAACAAGACAGCTTCCTTGGCTTTCCTTTTTTTTTATCAGTACAAAACAACATCTGCTCTCGTTTAGGAATTAAAAAACTTTCTGGATTATTTTTTTAAGTTTTTCTGAAGTTAGGAAATCCGCTTTATTTATTTTTTTTAAAAGCAATAAGTTAATCTTCGATTAAGATCGAGTATGATTTTACGGCTCAAGTTTATTTTATTGATGCAAAACCAACTTTAGGAAATCTATTATCCCAACAGTTACGTCTATTGTCTCCTGTAATAAAAAAAATGATTATGAGGTACATAATAAACTAGAGTACTAAATAATCCGTAAAGTTTTTTTTTAGTAATAAATTACATATTTACATTCAGACGTGTAAATATATCACTCATAGCTCTCTTTTCGTTTTAAATTGCTGTAATCAAACGGAAATGGTTTTCTTACTTCAATTCTGCATTACAATATCAAACAGCTAGAAAAAAAATATTACTGGCCATTGTAAATCAAGTTGTATTGTCCCATAAAAAGGTCGATTAAAAAAATTGAAAAAAATAAAACATAACTGAAAATTTTTGGGGTATCTTTACTTCTGTCCCTCTTTATCAAGTGTTACATTGTATAACAATACAAGAAAATTAGAATTTCAAACATTATATTTAAGTTTCATCCATGTTAACAATATAACCTATTGTTATTGAATCAAGAATCTATTCTATTGTTAATGTGGATAATAAATATACCTTCTTTGACATTCTGATAAATTCAAATTCCTGGCTTATATTGTAAAATAAGGAAATGCTTGATAAAGTGGGACAAATAAAGATATCCCGCAAATTTGAAACTTATGTTTATATTTTTATTTGTTATATCCGTTTTAACTGGAGGAAAAGAGAAGACACGCGATAAGAGGGAAAAAAACAAAACAAAAAAAATGCATTTTATATTTGTCTTAGTTTCAATTTAATAATTGAAGGGCTCTAAAGGAAAAGGAAGAATTTAATTGTTATTAAAAAAATCACAACTTCATAGAGAACCAAGTACTTCTTCGGCTACTAAATATAAATTGCATGACAGTGAACAGAATTCAGTGGCGGAGGTTTGACTGAGCCGTCAATTGAAACAGTCAATCGAAACCTCACCTAACAGTCTTTCATCCAGCAATGAAATGAAGATTGATTGTTAATCAATGTTAAATATCACGATAAAATTACAAATTGAGTAAACATGACACCTTCATATATGCATCATGCTACTGAACAAAGAAATGAGATGGCGATTAAACAGATAAAGTGAAGAAATAATAAAATTTTAAATTAAGTTTAGTTAACTTTATTGTTCTATTAATTTACTCATTACTTCATTAAAATACATATCATAAAATATTTATATTTCCTTTTTACACACAGACACACACTATATACTGTAAATATCGAACAGATGAAACTCATAGTGGCCCAACAAGTTTTGCGAAACAAAGATTTCAATCAATCATTGCAATTTAGAATGTAATAGAATATAAGAATAAAATTAATTTTACCGAACTATATAGAAAGCTTAAATATTTTAGTTCTAAATACAAATATCATTAATTATTTTTTTTTAAGATTTGTAAATATTTTTTAAATAAATAAATGAATAAAAAAAGCAAAGTCTTAGCATACTGCGTTTTTCTTGTCTAAATTGTTCTAAATTTTAGTTACTTTAATTTCCGTTCGTGTGGCTGCTGAAACTAGATTTACTGACCATACCTTCCCATAAAAAATGATATTATTTTTATATTGACTTTTTTCAAAATTCCACATAACTGTCCAGCTTTACACACAGTATGTGTGTGTGTGTGTGTGTGTGTGTGAGAGAGAGAGAGAGAGATATCTCGAATATTTTGAGATTCTTACATACAAAATGCGTAAACTATCATGGATTTATTTGTTTATAGATATACTTCACTGCCAATTTTATAACATTTGCTTTTAAAAATTATGTAACTGTCTCATTATCTGCTCTTCGTAAAATTCTAAAGAAAAAAATAATGATATTAATAAAATATTTCTTTAGTATTCCTGTTTTTTAATCAGATCTTACTTTATTTTTTGTTGATTAATTGGTATAATTCAATAAATGCAAAATTCATAATAGGAAAATCCTTAAAAAAATCTTGTATTAACAGAGCTTTTGGAGTTAGATCATTGGAGTTTCTCTACGTTCTCTACGTTCAACAATCCAGTGATAGATAAAATCATAAGCTTCTTAAAGTACGAAAGAGAACAAGAAATCTTGAATAAAGATTTTTGAGACATTGAGCTTTTTAAAAAGTGAAAACGAAGATACTTTTTTTTTAATAAACTTATGTCAATTACGAATTAAGAACACATTTAAACTGGAAAGATATAGTTTACCAGCTTTCGAAAATCTGCATATAAGAGCGCAGAAAAATTCTTAAAATCAAAAGCAGTTTTCTTTTACAAATGAAATGTTCTTTTTCTTCTAATGTTAGTTTTGGCACATAGCTGCTCATCTTCTGGCTCGAGTTTTTTCCAAGATCAATAGGGAGCTTCTTTAGAAGATTCTAATCTTTTATAAAGGTACAGTTCCGCTCATTTCAGGCGCAGCAGCGACTGCCACCCTCGGGCGACAACCTTGACTGTGACTCTTAGGCCCCTTCTATTTTCACAAACCACAATTACATCAAAAACTCTAACTTTTTAGGATGTACATTTTTAGACTATATTTTTAGAGTGATGACAGGCTGACGGGTTGATGTTATTAATTCGACTTTACATTTTGTTGCATTTTAAAACTGTTTTGATCTAACCTTTTTTTTTTTTACTCTCTAACGAATATAAAATGATTTTATAAAGAATACACCAACCCAATAACAGAAACACCAAACTTTTCATAGGTTTGATGTTTCTGTTATATTCATCCTATATAATCATATTTATGTTTCTTGAAAACTCATTAGATAAATTTTCAATATGTCAATCGTTCAAATTAGAGATTACACTGCTATTTTACGGCAGCACAGCGTTTCTAATGTAATAGATTTTGAGGTCAATCTTTACAAAAGAAATAAAATTAAAAACAACTCAACTTGTTGAAGTTATTTGTTTTGAGAATTTAAATAATATTTATAAAAAGAATCATTGGCGTAACTGGAAGGCAGTATCTTTAATAGAGGGAAATAGCAAAATGACGAAGCAGATGACAGAATGGGATCCATGGTTGTTGTTTTTTTTTTTTTGTTGGAAGATTAGTCCATCGGATCCACTGCTACTTTTTCATATTTCTTTTCTCCCCTTCGCAAAACAGCTACACCACTGGTTACAACATAACACATGAGCTAAAGTTCCGTATTACTATTAGATTATTGGAATTTTAACTAAACCTTAAATGAAAATTTAAGAATTATTTAAAACAAGTTTTCCCATAAGTTAGGAACCAGTATTAATGTACTAAAGGAGAATGGGCAGAATCTGCAATGTATAGCGATAAGATATATACGTAAGGAAAGATGTCCATAGATAGAACATTTTTATTATTACGACTTGTCTCAATTATTAGTCCGTTCGGAGTTATATAATTGTAGATGTAACTTATGTTACGTTATTCTAAATGAGTATGGGTTGCAGGGAAGCCGAGCACCGCGACCGTTGACATGACGTATCTCGTTGACATCTTAATTCACGGATGCATTAATTAATTATCATTTAATAATTATTTTCAGTAACAGTAAATATTATTTTCATTTATTACATGTAATTATTAGTTGATTGAAATAAATGATAATATTAATTATTAATTACGTATAATAATTATTAAAAGTTAATTAAAAAATAAATTCGAGAATTACGATGTCAACTAGATAGTTACATCTAGAATTATATAAATCCGAACGGCCTAATAATTGAGATGAGTCGTAATAATAAAATATGTACTATTTAAGGAGATTTTTCTGTAGTTATATATCTTTTCACTATACAGGGATGGGGCAACTTTCCATACATTTTTGCCCATTGTCCTTTTTGATGTTTATTATCAATATTATAAACTTTGATAAGAAAGTCGTATTTTGCATACCAGAATAGACTGCAAGAGTTTCAGCGTTCAATTTATAAACAATAATTACAGATAAAGTTCTTCCAGGAAACAGACTGAGGATATAGTTAAGAGATCAATTACGTATCCTCCCAAGCGACACATTTTGTTGAAACATCGGAAATTAAATAAAATCCATTTGTTGAAAAAAGGTTAATTAAAACAAAATTTAAACGGAAATACACAAATGTCAGAGATATTTCAACAGAATCACAAATTCTAACGTTTTTCATACTAGAAGCAAGGCTTCAATAGAATAAGATGGTTTTTTCTAATCTTAAAATACCGGTAAATGAAGTTATTTTAAGGATACTCAATAAAAAAGAAATATCCAGGAAAGATACTAAAAGTCATGAAAAAAATTGTCAAGGTGACTTAAATCTAATAACAGGAAGAATAATAATGAAGTTTTAGTCTTGTTACAAGTTATGCCATTGTACAATATGCCTAGTGATCTAGGAGACAGTCTACCGTGAGGCAGATGTGTCGAAACCTGGATTCGAATCTCGGCGTCGGCTTAGATGTTTGAAAAACATTTCCTTTCCTGGGTTTCCTGCTTCTTCATTTTTCTCTTCAGGTCTGGAGTCATTCCTTAATGGTTTCCTAACGAAGAAACGGGAAACCCTCTAGTATCTGTTCCCTGGCAATTCAATGGTTTCTTCTAAGGTTTCGCCACAATGACAACCCTAGAGAACTACTGTGTGCACGGACATCTCGGACTCGAAGTTCGCATTTGATGTACACCGTGAAGCAAACAAACAAAGCAATACATATATATGTACAATATATGCATATTATACGCTAACTATTATTTCAATGATTTTTTTAACCAAATTGATTATTTTATTAATTATCTTTTATACCGATCGCAGGATAATAATCCAATAAAAAATTATGATGGTTAAAGTCACGACTTGTATAGCACTGACTACGGAATAGATTTCGTAAAGAACTTTTTCACCATAAAGTAGTATATAGTAAAAAACAAATCTACAAAATTTTGCTAGAATGAACTAGTCATTTTAAAGCTTAGAATTTTTTAAAAAAAGTAGACGTTTTGAGAATTAATAAAAGATCTTAGAAATGAATACTTAGAATTTACTAATAAGAATTTGTTTCGTGCTTTTTCGCTAATTTGACAATCCTCAAGTTTTACAGAAGCATCAGTGTTAATTCACAGCTATCCGAGGAAAAGCTAAGATTTTAAATGAAGTAAATATAAGTAAAGAACTATGAAACATAAACGCAACGAGTTAGCACTGTACAGATCCAAATCTGGTGAAATGTGAAAACCATTAACATTGTAATTTTGTTGTAACTCCTTGGTCTTATTATTATTATACTATAAAATATCAAACACTAACTTTTATTTTTTTAATATCACTATTTCTTTTTAATTGATTGTTTTATTCCATATTCTAAATAATTACTGTCACATGGATTTCCAGCTTGATTAAGAATTACAGCCATTTCCTTACTTGGCAAATTTCTTGAGGAGAAGCAACTATAGATTATACTAATTTTAATTTTAAAAATAACTAATTACTTTTTAAAGCCATTTATTTCCTCCTTCCAGACATCTTTTTTTTTGCTTGATTCTTCCCCACTTTATCTTTTTTGGGAGGGGGGCATTTATTACTAATTTGCGAAAATAGCTCACAAGAAATTGCTTTGGCTTTTCTCATGAAAATTCAGCGTCCAAAGCGGAGATTTGTAGGTTATTTTCCAGCAGAAGCCATCCCTATCGAAGAAGTGCTATCAGGATTGCAGACGATATTTGCATTCAGTGGCCATTGCGCAAAGGGGATTTGCTGGCCAATAGAGGAGGGCTTTAGGATCAGAATGAAAATGGAGTCGACGAGACCTGGGTAAACAAGAGGTGAAGGAGCAATTGGTCAAGGACTCCTTCCTTCCTGGCCTTCGGTAGACGACAGGATATGAGTGACTCTTCTTCGTGCTTCAATGGTACTCCATGCCACGCTTCTTTCATCTCGTCAGCTTCAGTTTGCTTTACAACCCAAGTCGTTTAATGAGATATCGACTTTGGTTTCAAGCAAGTTTTGGCGTCTGATTCAATAGAATGATTCAAGTGATTTCCCTGACGCTGCGAAGATGGAAAAGTTTTAGTTTGCACCTTAAAAGAAAATTACCTCCTTCCAGATTAAAATTCAGCAATTTTTAAGGAAAAGTAATCAAAAGTAATAATAATAAAGTGATTCCATTTATTGTGTCCTTTTCTATTTTTCAAATAGTTAAAAAAACGTATATCTAAAGTTACTTCTTAATTTATTACAAATTTAGAAATTTGTAATTATTTGAGGTTTGGCTGATTTTTCTGATATTTTACATTTTAACATTAAAGATAGTTATTTCCCAAAGGAATCTCACATGAGGGCGCCGAAAGTATAGGCTCCGACGTTTCAATGACCATAAGGTGGTCAGCCTAATGCTCACCCGCCTTCACCTAGGAAAAGAAACCTAGTTCTATTTTATGACACTGGAGGAACTCTAGGATCAGTTCGGAGGAAAAATAGCAAAGGAAAAATTTCCGACTCCTGCCTGTGATTGAACCCGATTCGTAGAGCATTGGACCCACTTTTAGATTGTAATAATCTACATATTTGCAATTAAAACAAAACAAAACTCCCGAACGAATTTTGTGTTGTTTTCTTTCAAAAAAGTTAATATAAATGTGAGTTTCCTTTATAAAAATTTTGTAGTAGTTATAAGGTAATCTCATTAACAAAGTCCGAAGAAATATAGCGTTCTAATTGGCTAACTTATTGTTTCTTCATAAATTTCAAATCATTGCTTAGATTAACCTCCACTTAATTTTTAAAGAAACTATTTCATAAAAAAAAAATATATTTTTTTTTAATCAAAACTACAAGTACAACGAAATTTAGATTCCTCTACAGTTTGAGGTGAGATTTTTATGCATAATTGAAATAGGAACATCACGATTTAAAAGTGAAGTAAAGTTATTTAATTAATTTGATTATGAGAAGGTCGTTTTTAAAAGAATTGACATGTCATCGTCAAAATATAAGAAACGACTACTGCAAAACGAGCAGTCATTTTGTATCAAGTGTTGGATATAGAAGATGACCTTATATGAATATTCAGATTTTCGTAGATAATTTAGATATTGTCCGTAAATCCCGAGAAGGCACTTGGCCACGCCTCTTCAAACAGAGAAAATATTTCACATAGGGTTGAGGGTTGCAAAAGAAAAATTTTGGAAAAAAAAAAAGATTAGGAAAATATTTAAAATACTTACTATTAAAGAAAAAATTATTTATAAAATAAATTATGAATAACATTTACAATGTCAATAGGGAAAAAAAATAATCAAAATTATGAAAAAATAACTAGATACAATTGGTTAAAAATCTTTCAAAACAATAAATTGAATAATAATTTTGGTCTAAGATTAGAAAACTATAAAATATAAATTATTCAATCAAATTATTTGAGAAAAATATCATTTCGTCCTCATAATATATAAAATTTAATTACCTTAATAAGAAGAATGATACATAAAACTTCAAAATTAGGCATATATATCGAATGGTCAAATTTGAAGGTCAGTCTTCGAGTTTAGCAATACAAAGATTTCAATTAATCATTTGCAATTTGTAATTAAATTTTATACTTTAACTCAATATTACAGAATATGTTCTTTTTATTTTTAATTTTTCAATTTTAAATTTGTCAATTTTTAATTGGTTTCTTTTTGATAGTTTTGTTTTAATTTAGTTAATTTAATTAATTATTTAATTTATTACTTCAATAAGTAATAAAGAGGACCAATCTACTCTTTAATACTTCAATTTAATATTAAGTATTTATGTTATTTTTTAATTTTAAACTTTAAAAAAGAGCAAAGTCTTAATAATATTGCGTTTTAGGTTTCTAAATTGTTTCCAAATTTTGTCGCTGAAGACGTGGAGATAATTGGATTATATCTCCATAGAAACAGTGATTTGTTTTTTGATATTAGAGTTTTCAAACCCCAGATCACTGTCCGGCTTTACATAAATATATATATATATATATATATATATATATATAGCCGGACAGTGATATGAAATTTAAAACCCAATTATAAAAAACAAATCACTGCCCAAAAATCAAAATTCAGATCACTGTTTTTATGGTGATAAAACAAATTTAACACCACGTCATCAGCGGCCTCTGTTGAGAAATTTTGAAATTAATACAAAAACGCAATTTTCAGTTAATTTACTCTTTTTTCTCTTTTCTTTCCTTTTTTTATAATTTTCAATTTTATATCTTTTTTTCTACAGTTTTTTATATTATATAATTTTTTTTTAATTTTTATTTTATTAAAAAATAAAAAAAAAAAATAAAAAATAAAATAAAATAAAATGTAAATTAAAAAATTATTTTTTTTTTTAAATTAAAATTAGATGACAGTATCAGATCAAACTCATAACTTCCAAAAAAGGATTTAATCATGAATTGTCATAAGATAACTTTAATGCTATTAAATCAACACATCCTATTTTGAAGAATTAAAGTGATTAAATAAAATTATGAATATACTTAATTTTGTATTTTTTATAAATTTGAAATTTAAATTTTTTGTTAAATTGCAAAATATATGTATTTATAATTTGTCTTTTAAAATTATTATTTAAAAATTCATGTATTAACATGAAAATTACAAAATTTAAATTTTGTAAAAAATCTTCTAATTTAGAATTAATATCTATGTATCTCTTGAGCTCTTGAATAAAAATATTTTTAAATAAACTTAAACTTACATTGCTTGTAAATTTATGAAACCTATTAATTTTGAAAGGAAATAAAAATGTTTTATTAAATAATTTAATATATGGAATTTGTTGATGATAATATATTCTTAAATGTAAAAAATCAACAAAATCAGCATTATTATTAGTTTGCTGTAATTTAATAATGTTTTTATAAATTTTATTTTCTATATCTGTAATGTCAAAATAAGTATTAAAAATAATTAAATCATCTATATATCTATAAATTTTAAATTGTAAAGGGGTATTAATTCCAAATTGATATTCATATGCCAATAAAAATAAATTAGCAAGAATGCTACTATAATTAACCCCCACACTTATACCTTTAATTTGTGAATATATTTCATTATCAAATTCAATATAATTATTATATAAATTAAATTGAAGAAAATTAAGAAATTTATTAATTAAAATATCAAATAAATGTTTTATATTAAATTCTGAAATTAAAAATTTAATTTGTTGTAATAAAGAATCCAAAGGTATATTAGTAAATACATTTTCAAAATCTGCAGTAATTTTATTAAAAATTTTATTATTATTTATATATTTAATAACATCATTATGATTATGAATAAGCCAATAAAATTCGGGATTAATTTTATCTTTATTGATATCATGTAATTTATTAAGAAAAATTTGCAAAATAATATTTGATTGCTTTAAAATAGAATTAGTAGTACTACAAATCATTCGAAATTTACCAATATATATATATATATAAATATATATATTATAATATATATGTGCTGCGAGTTGCTTGAAATGCTAAAAAAGTATGTATTAAATTAAATGGAGAAAGGGTGGAACAAGTTCAGCAATACAAATATTTGGGAAGTATAATTCAGGATGACGATAAATGTAACATTGATGTTAGAGATCGAATTCGTAAGGGTAAATTTGCATTTTATAACAGAAAAAACTTGTTCACAAATAATATGGATATTGATTTAAGAAAAAGACTTATAAAATGCTATATTTGGTTCGGAAACTTGTATGGTTCGGAAACTTGGACTCTGAGAAAGAGAGATGCTGAGATGCTGGAAGCATTTGAAATGTGGCTATGGAGGAGGAAGGAGAAAATTAAATGAACAGACAAGATGACTAATGATGAAGTTCTGGAAAAAATAGGGGAAGGAAGAAGTTTATTAAAGAATATTAGTAGAACAAAAAAGAACTGGATTGGTCATGTGCTGAGAGGTGAAAATCTCATGAAGGAAGTATTGGAGGGGAAGATTGAGGGAAAGAGACCAAGAGGAAGAAAGAGAAAAATGATCCTGGATGACCTAATGACTACAAGTGTATATCAAGGCCTGAAGGAGAAGGCAAGAGATAGAACGACTAGGAGAAAGAGACATTGCTGACCTTATTTGCTGCTTGCCATTGGACCTGTCTACGACAGAACACTGATGATGATATTGAAATATTTTAACAGCTTCTGGAAAGCTTCCAATTTTAATTTATGACATGTTTTGCAGATAAATATTGAATCTTAATTAACATATTTATGTAAATTATGGGATATATGTACATTAAACTCTAATCTACCGTTTAAATGGGCTTAAAGCTTTCATTTAATTATAATGAAGTTAGCTTATTTTGAAGATGATAAAATTATAATGTATTGGTGGTACTTCATAATGAGATAATAAGAAAATAAATAAATTTTTCAAAAAAAAATAATAAAAATAAATAATGAGTTTTATTCAACGAAATCTTAGATCTTCTATAAGATATCACAAATCTTTATTAAAACTCCAAAACACTGCACCACAGACCAATATTTCGTCTTATTTTTCAAAGACTTCCTCAAGGTTTTTTGGTAACATAATAAACAAATAAATAAATAAAAAAATAAAGATCAAAATGGAAAGAGAAATAACCTTCTCAAACCTTTACAAATCAATAAATAAATTCTATGCCAATAAGTAAACCAAATAATACTATTATCATATAACAATAAAACATTCAAAATATTTTGAAAACAATTAGAAGATTTGAAACTTATTATTAAATTAAATGCTACTAATATTAAATGCTATTAATTTACTGTTATTTAAAACAATACTAATTAAATTTTAAAATTTTACTTAATCTTTTGTTTTTTATCAAAGATTTTCTGAAAATGCTCAAAGACATGTTATTCACTTTCTGTGATTTATCCCTGTTAAAACATATGCAGCAATTTATTAAACAAGATTCTAATGCATATCTTTTATATTCATCCTGAATTTTGTATTATTTTATTGTTTTAATTGTTTTATTATTTAAATATTAAATTTCAGTAAGGGCAAACAATTACTTTGTTACTGTTAATTATTTACTGGTTTATTTTCAAAATATCGCTTTTAATTAATGGTCTTAATCTGAAGATACTGAATGTAATGTATCAAAGTAAAAACTTTTAAAGATTACTGTTGAGTGAATAATTACAGACAGCGATTGCATAATGGAAGGCTAATCTAGTTTACAGTAACATCATTTATCAACATTGTGGATCTGTGATGCGGTTAACCTGATAACTTTATTTATTTGCATAATGTTATTTGTATGGATTACCTTGAGAATAATTTTGAAAACGGTAGAATATTGAATTCAACTCCGCTATGAGATAATGTATTTCTCTTACGAAGAAAAATTAACAAATAGCTTAAGCAAATTCAGTTATCATTTTTCGACCAAATAGATTACGAGAGATTTTTTTACATATTTGGATAAGTTAAACGGAAAAAAGTAGATACTTATTTAATCCTTAAGTGAATAAATATAAAAACTAAGAAGTTTTTTGTAATAGATGGTTTAATCTACAAAGATAATTCACAAAGAGCTTCGTATACTATTTCTAAATGTTATCGATTATCATAGAAAATTAAAATCACATCTTATCAACAATGCAAATATTTTTTTCCTGATAAAGAAAAGGAAAAAATATTTGCATTGTTGACAAGATGTGATGTTTTTTACTTCTGAATGTATATCTTTAAAATACAATTCTTATAAAAAAAAGTTTGAGGCGACATGCATTTCATTTAAAAGATGTATTTCAAGTTGAAATGACATATAAAGCGAATTTTAGCGTGTAGACATCATTGGCAAACAGAATAGAATTTCTTGTATTTTTAGCTCGATTTATATATTACATCAAGAAATGAAACTGTAATGTTTCTATTGGTGAAAACTGGCAAAAGAAAACGATTTAGACTTTAATAGCATTTATTAAACTACTTAGAACATCTTAGCTCAGTTGTAGCTACCATAAAGCTACCATGTTTTGTTCTACGTAAATATAAATAAAAACAAAGACCTCATGGTAACATGCATTAAAACTTAAGCAGACAACATTTTAAAGGTAGTGCATCGGCTAACATCAAAAAAGAAATTCAGTTGAAAAAAAAAAAAGTCAGAAAAAAATTGAAGACAAAGAAGACAGGATATCGTAACACCGTGGGTGTCGTAAACGTGAATGAGTTTTATGATGAGTCTTGGCGCTTCTAGGCAGGTAAATGCGACTCTGAAAATCCGGACAATTCACTTCGAAAGAAGAAACATTTTCGATAAATTACCGCTTTCTTAAGACGATTTCTTCGGTAAAATAAAATAAATATTCTGTTCTTTATTTAATGAAAATTCACAAAGCAGTTCAATTACCAGTAAGAATTTGCTACTTCAGAAGTCAAAATGCAATGAAGTTTAAACAAAACAAAAAATTGGGCATCCATCTTTTAGAAGATGATGATAAGGAAACCTTTTAAAGGAACAGCTTTTCTTAAAGAGTTTTTCTGAATTGTTTCTTTTCAATCTATGTTACTAAAATCTTTTATTTCTCTGTCTGTCTGTCTGTGTGTCTGTCCGCCGCAGTTTTCTGTGAGAATGAAAAATAGAAAGAATTTTTACAATGAAACATTCGCGACAGGAATCAAACCTGCAACCTTCTCATCCGAAGTCAGACGACTTATCCATTTGGCCATCGGAACTACAACTGTCTTCATATTGTTTTTTTGATTTATCTAACAAAACTGAACTGACTTTGACTGAAAAGGAACAATTGTAATAAAAAAGAAAGTCAAAAAAGAAAGAAGCGGTACTTCATTATGTAGAATACTGAGAAATCACTATTTGTAACTTAAAAACCACTGAAAAGTATCAATTGGAATGAAAAAAAGAGTCAAGAAAGAAAGAAGCAGTATTTCCATTAAGTAGAATACTGAAAAATCACTATTTGTAACTCAAAAGCTAGAATCACATCAAAGTCAATTAACTCATGATGAATATGCGGCTCATCAACCAAGATGAACGAGAGTGTCGATAACATCAATCGAATGATAAGTCAAAGAATACAAGGAGAGACTACAGAGCATACAAGTGCGAATAATATTGACACTTCTGATAATCTATCACACGAACATTTCTATCTGCCCGAATATCTGAACGCATTGAATCTCAGCAGTATTCCTCAACATCGTTTGTCATTGAAGATTGGATCTCCAATAATATTGTTGCGAAACATTAATCCCAATTTTGCCTACTGCAATGGAACTCAACTTAAATGCCGTTCATTCGATAATGATGTTACAGAAACCGAAATTATAACAGAACTCACAAAGAAGATTTTGTTTTCATCCATAGGATAACTATGGAACCATGCGATAATCTACTTCCATTCACTTTCACAAGAAAACAATTTCCGATCCGACCTTCTTATGCGATGTTTATCAACAAAGCTCAAGGACAAACCCTAAATAAAGTTGCCATATATTTGGAAAACGTTGTCTTCATTCACGTACAACTTTATGTCTTTGAGTCACAATTCAACAGAATTTGGTTATCTTCACTCTAAAGAATAGTCACAATCAATTTATTGCGAAGAATTTCGTATACAAGCTATGATCTTCATTTATCCTCTATATCAACCAACGTCCATCTGAACATCTCTTCTTCAAATATCTATATCGAACAATCTAATAGCCTAGATTATTAGATAATTTTCACTATTTGTAACTCAAAAACCACTGAAAAGTATCAATTGGAATTGGATAAAAAAGAAAAGAAAAAACAAAAAGAATCACTATTTCTATTAGGTAGAATACTGAAAATTCGCTATTTGTAACTCAAATGCCACTGAAAAGTGCATCTATATTACTAAAATCTTTTATTTCTCTGTCAGTCTGGTGCAATTATTGTAATTTACAAAAATAGAAGTAATTTCTATAAGTTATATTCTGGAATCGAACATGCAACTTTCTGCTCCGAAGTTAGACGTCTTAGGCATTAGACCACAAGGATTACATTCTAATCTCTAAAAAAACTAAAAATATATCATAGATATATGATTCACACGTTGATTCTAAAAGCAGTCGTGGATTGAGAGAATATAGACATCAAAAATTAAAATAAAAATAAAAAAAACTTTAAAAAAATTTTATTTTTATTTCATTTGATGTAATTTGTGTGGTTTTTTTTTAATAAATAACAAATTGTTTTCCGTTACATACGCGAGGCTTCCGGAGCGAAGTGACGGGTAGCCAACTAGTTATATCTGAAAATTTTTAAAAATCGCAGCTTTTCCATAAATATAATAACAAAACAATAAGAAATGTATTTGTCAACTTCGTTTTAGGCCTGTTCCATCTTGAAATTGCATTTTTTTTTAATGCTGAAAGTGAATGATACAGAATTCAAGCTTCGTAAAGCACTTTCGTTTTAAGATTATTAGGCTCAATATATAGAATTTCCACTTTCTGGATCAAGCTATGATTTATAGTATTTGATTAACATACTAGATATCACCATTCAAGGTTCACTATTGATGATTCTGAAACACATTCAAACTTATGTAATTGCTTTTTAAAGTTTGTTCATTTTTACCAATGATAAAACAAGGTTGTTTTACAGTTAACAAAGGTGTTTATTATGTATTAATAACGTATCCTTTATAATACAATAAAAGTAACTATGAAAATGTAACCATGAAATAAGGTTTGAAATAAGGTCTTCTTACGCTTACTAAGTACAAATAGATTCTTTTTTTTTGTCAGTTATCTTTCCTTTTGAATTTTTGAAAAGAATTCAAGAAGCAGTAAAAGGAACACTAACATAAATCTGTTGATTATTATTGCATTGCTCAGTGGATTAAAGTTTTCATGTTTAATTTATATATTCTCTTGTGGAGCCAGTGTGAATAATTATTGAGGTATGTAAAGTCTCATTGTTTACTTAATTATTTCTTAGTCTAACAATCTTGTAGGCCGTAATTAGTTAATTACGTAATTAGTTAATGTTTACACCATTCTTTTCGTAATGTAAGGGAAAAATTACAAAAATGTAAGGTTCGGTCAGAGGCAGTAGGTTTCATCTATCATCTTTTCCAAGAAGTTTATTATCTGTATCACAAACTACGACATCCAAAAAGGTATTTTACCATACAGAATTTATAGACTTTAGAGGAAAAACAATGGCACTGGAAGTATTGTTAAAACATTAAAAACTGTTCTAATATGATCAGCATGATAGATAAGAAAAATATTATCAATGTATCATCTTTGATAAACTTTGTTTCTGATGCATTTGAAAGCCTGAGTTTGAATATGGATATATCTTGTGAAAGGATAGGTCATGAAGGTTTCCTCTGGGTGTTGAGGTATAAGATCTTCTGTCTTTCATCCGGGAAAGAAACCAGGTTCTATGTTTCAAAGGACTCGGTGAATCTTAGGATCCTTCTGGACAAGAAATGCTTTGGGAAAAATCTTAGCTGGAAATTGAACCCGGCTTCTACAGTCAGCTCCCACAACATCCCGCTATTACATAATCGGATCCATCACTCATTAATAAAGGAAATCAATAAATTATTGCCATCTACAAGAATTAATTACGTTTTTCCATGCAGATTACATTTGGAGTCTTATTAAAAAATTGAAATATTTTGCATGTATCTCCATTTCATAATCGACTCATTACAAATGTACGTCAGTTTCAATATTAAAATTATAAATTAACACATTAAAATACTACAGTCATGTGACGTTTCGTCCAAATTTTTGGACTTTCTCAGACATTATGCTGCGAATTTTGTCTCTGTTTAAATACTCTTCAATAATTTGGGTTTGATTTTCCATTGTTTATAAATGAGGGGGGGGGTCAGCAGCCATAAACCATGATTTTTTAGGATAAGAGCGAATATATTACATTATATCAGGTCTGTAAATATTTTAAAACGGAATTTTTATATAGAAAAGACATGCGTATTGTACGAAAATGATAAAAAATATTTTATTCGAAGTATTGCCCATCGCTAGCTGTACATTTTTCCCATCTGTCTGACAATTTGTGAATGCACGCCAACAAAAATGTTGCTCTTCTAAGGCAAACCATGCAACGAGCCATTTTCGTACATTTTCGTAAGAAGTGAACCGCTGCTCAGCAAGTACGTGTCCCATCGATACAAATAAGTAGTAATCAGACGGAGCCAAGTCTGGTAAGTAAGCCGCATGAGAAAGTATTTCCCAACTAAACGCCTCAATCGTTTCCTTGACCAGTTGCGCTGTGTGTGATGGTGCATTATCATGAAGCAAAATCACTTTGTATTGCCTTTTTTGATATTCTGATCGTTTTTCACGCAAAGCTTGATTCAAATCGATCATTTGTTGTCGGTAGCGTTCAGTATTAACGGTTTTGCCAGCTCATAATAGATCAAACCCTTCTGATCACAAAAAACACAGAGCATTGTCTGCCGTCCATAGCGATTTGGCCTTGCAGTCGATGTCGATGGTTCGCCTGGATCAACCATGATCTTTTATGCTTTGGATTCACAAAATATATCCACTTTTCATCGCCAGTCACAATTCAATGGAGAAATGACTTTCTTTTGTACCTGGCGAGCAGCATTCCGCAAGTGGTTTTTCGGTTTTCCTGCAGTCTTTCATTTTGTTCATGTGGAACCCATTTTCCATCTTCTGGATCTTTCCCATGGCTTTCAAACGTATGGAGACGCCTTCTCGTGTCACATTTAATTGATCCGCGTGTTGTTGTTGCGTTTGAGGATCATCCTCATCCATGAATGCTTGCAATTCGCTGTCTTCACACTTTTTCGGTGGTCTTCCACGTTCTTCATTTCTCACGTCAAAATCGCCATTTTTGAATTTTTTAAACCACTCAAAGCACTGTGATTTACCAAGAGCATGCTCACCGTAAGCTTCAACAAGCATTTGACGCGATTCTGCTGCAGTTTTCTTCAAATGGTAACAGAAAATCAATGCTGTCCGCAAATCATAGTTTCCAGGCACAAACTTCGACACGTTCAACGCTATTACAAACTATGCTGTTGTATGTAATACAACAAAACTTGTATTATTAAAAGCTATTTATTTTGTATTATTTAAAGCTATTTAATAAAACTTGTATTATTGTGAGTTGAAAATCAATTGTCAGATGGTGCCAATGACGCGGTTTGCCGGTAACTACACTGCCAGCTAGTGCCATCTATGGGCAAATTCCGGTTTCATATTTACAGACCTAATATATATAAATCTAAATATCAAATACAGTTTATAGCGATATCCAAACTAACTCTAGAAAATCCTACGCCTTAACTCATTGTTGTATTTAAAGAAGTAAAGGTTTTATTTAAAATTGCATTTAAAAAAGTTGAAAAATATATTTTCACAATTTAGCTTGTGTGAGCTCAGTGTAAGGAAATTATTAAAATTAAATTATTAAAAGCTATTTATTTTGTGTAATTGTGCTTCTTAATTGCTAATTACTGACAAATAAAAAAAGAATTTGGCAAATGATTCTACTGGTTTTCTCGACATATTAGCAGATAATGACAATGAACAAATAGATACGCATAACGAATACATAAAATATGAAAACAGCATTCAAATTCGTGCAGTAGGAATGTCAGTGGGCCATTCCATACCAAGTCATCCAGGGCTTACACCCACTTCCCACAGATTTCTTTGAAAATTTGTATGTTCAATGTATACACTAAGTTCAGAAAAAAGACAAAATTTTATCTAATTCTAATAATTAGTTTCAGAGTTATAGTCTTTTAAAGTTTTAGTTGACTTGAACTTCCGAGGACAATTTGGGCACCGAACGAACTTGTATGTATTTGCGTTTTCCTGGATAAAACCAATGTTTATAAAGCTAGAGGTTTGAAACTTCATTCACTTGTTCTTAATTTCATACAGAATACGATGACACTATCAACATTGAAATTAAAACCTTCCATCATAGTGAAAACATTTACTAAAAATAAAGAAGTATATTTTTCCGAAACTGTGACATGCATAAAGAAAAGAACTTACAGCTAAAATCTCTCTCCAGATACCCTAACACAACCATATATCACTGGAAAGAGTATAAAATTATCTTTCAAATGGTGAAATAAAATTGTTGGGGTTTTGGGTTTTAAGAGTTTTATAGCAATGTAAAGTAACAAATGGTATTTACGCTAGGAATTGTTATAGTCTCCAATGTTGCGAGTTAAATATGGTTTTATGGCCTTAAAGTAAAAAGTACAAGATTCTAAAAAGTCTACTTAGCCTATAGATGGAACAATATAGGGGTAAAAGTGAACATAAATAAGCCTAAGGTCATACCAGTCTACGGTTAGTAGGACTAGATTTTTCCTATTCACCGAAAGTCTGGATTAAACAAAATCAGCTGTAAAACAAGTTTGAGACGGTTGGAATTTAAATTTTTATTTTTTAAAAGAAAAATACAATTTGGAGCATAGCTTCAATAAAGAGTTTTACAAAATTAAGAATTTATAAAATTTTTTAACAATTTTTTTTGAAACTCTGTCTGCAGTTGGATCTAGATTAGCGAATGCATATTGTAAAGTATAAGGTAACCATAGGACTTTAATTTATTTTTACTTACCCTACAGGTTAACAAAGTTTCCATTTTTTACCCTACAAATTTGTTTCTTAGTAGTGTAAGTTATTGAAAGTCTTTCTCAAATGAAGTTTTGAAGTTGTTATAAAAGAATGAGGGATGAGAGATTCAATTTTCCGAAGAGTACATTCAATGAATTCTTGACGAGGAAGTAGCATTGTCTGTAGCATCATTCGACCATCACTTACCCACTGAAAATTTGATTTCATCTTCATCATCAAAATCTTCTAAGATGTCTTCCAAATAAAGCTTCAGTGGCTTAGATGTTTTAGGACATTTATCACAGCGGCGGAGCATGCAATCTCTATTCTGTCGGTTACAAACGAACATATTATGAACAGATTCTTTATCATGCTGATTCATTGCATTAGCTAAAAGCTCCACATTTTGGTGGTATAAGCACACACATACACAATGAGTGCCTGGTGAACCAGCCAACACACACCATTTTGGTCTCAGAGAGCAAAATTTAGAAACTCCTAGTTTTAGCTGTGGATAACTATTCTTAAAAACAACAAATAGTTCATGTAGGTTGCATAAAAGAAGTCTTTTCTGCATGTACATATTTTTTTTCAATACTAACACGATCTTTAGCACCTGGCATCAGGTAAGAAAATTCATCATCATGTAAAACTCTTTTACAATATTTATTGTTTCTTCAGGGACCGTTCTGCCTTTTTTAGGTTCTGGCAACGCCAAAATGCCTTTTTCATTCGACAGAGTTCTTGCTTTTTGCACCAAATATTCTGATACACTAAATTCCTCCGCTACTTTCCGGTGAGACCAAGACTTTGGAGCGATTGTTAAAACCTCTATTTTTTCACGCCTACTCAAGTCTGTCTTTAACTTTCTCTTTCATAACATTAACTAAATAATCAAGATCAGCAGATTATTTCTTTAAATCATTTTCTTTTTTTGTACCTTCAGCTTCACTTGGTGATTCACTGTGAGAGTCCTTTATTTATAAGACATATGATAGCTTTTTTTAACTTGGGTTTTAGCTGTTTAAACTTTTTTTTTGCATGTTTTCCCTTTGAGCAAGCGGATAATGATTTAAGTTTCAATGGAGATACATCTAATCCTAAAAGAGTCTCGTTCAGTTTATCTTTTTCAAACATTCTCTTTTTGCCGTTTTTAATTCATCTTCAATTTCATTATCACTTTCATGACTTATAACCATTTCTTCATTACCTGGCTGTGGGTCAGGTTTTGCTTTTAATAATGATTTTCGATAGCTACTGCACAACATCTTTCCTGGCACTAAAGTAATGTTTCTATTTACCTTAACCTCTTTCGCTTTTTCTAAAGTTATTACCCTCAAGTCTTTTTTCTTTGATAAGGGGACAGAGTGACTCTTAAACGGATCAATAAAAGTTTTTTGGTTCTTTTCATAATATTTTAAAAAATAACACAAGTGATGAGAACAAATAATGTCTTTCTCACTATACTGATTACTTGTGCGCCACATTAAAAGATCTATTGCTTGTTTGGACATTTTCTCAAAAATTACATAAATATCCTTGTTTTTTTGTTAGTGTAGTGTTTTTACAGCAAGAGGTTAATAAAATGACAACAGTACATATCAAACTAGGTCTATAGTCACTACTGCAAGCCATTCTTCCGTAATTTAAAACAAAAGGCAAAAAAAAACCACTTAACTTAAATCACTTCACAATTTACGCAAATCACGTCATATAGATAACAGTGGCTTCAAAGGGATTTTAAAACGCAGGAAACTGACAAGCAAATTTACTTTTAAAAAAAAGCACAGCATCTATTAAAAAAAAAATAATTAATAATTGATGTTCACTGGAGCAGAGCTAGCTAAACACTGACAGTAGAATAGGCTGTTGGAGATGTGAGGGGGTTCATGTTCAGACATGATTGGAATAAAATCTTTAAAATAAGTAATAACTTTGGATATAGATTAAATAATTATGTTAAATACAAAATTTTCAAACAATTAAACATAGAATACAAAGACAATATTACATTTAAAGAAATAAAACACAAATTAATCTCAGACGTGGTGGATGGAAAAATTTTATTAAAAAACGATAACTATTAGATTTAATTTTTTACTAATATAGTAAACTCTCAGTCACATAACACAGGTATGCAGTTTACAAAAGCATACCTAATGGGAAATATATGATATACATAAAAAAAAAAAAATAAAAAAAAAAAAAAAAAAAATTTTGTGGAGCATAAAATTTTGCAGTGTTAAAAATAATTTATTAACTTTATATTGTAATAAAACTCTTATAACTCAAAACCCCACCAATTTTTTTTCACCTTTTGAAAGACAATTTTATCCTCTTTTCAGTGATATATGATTGTGTAGGGCTATCTGAGAGAGATTTTTGCTATATTGTTTTTTCTAAGTGAGATACACAATTCCGTAAAATGTTTTTTTCTTACATTTCAGAATTTTTTTAACTATGATGGAAAATTTTAGTTTTAATGCTCATGGTGTCATCTGATTCTGTGTACAATATACAACAAATGGGTCAAGTTTGAAACCTCTACCTTCATAAATATAAATTTGGTAAAAAAAAACGTAAATACATACAAGCTTGTTTCCGACCCAAACCGTCCTCGGAAATGAAAACTATCTAAAACTTCAAACGGTTATAACTCAGAAACTAATTGTAATATTTGCTTGAAACTTTGCATTTTTTCTTACTTTTATAGTCTCATAATGTATACAAATTTTCATTACAATCTGAGTACCTTGGGTGTAAAATCAAGTTTTGGCTGTATGATTTGGCATGGAATGACCCCAGTGTAAATATTTTTGTGAATCAACGGAATTATTGATTTAACACAAGTATCAACTCAGATATTTAATTTTGCATATGATAAACAGTGAAAATCCCGTGAATTCCTAAACAAGAAAAAATACAGTATATTATTTATAATTCTTAAATTACTGAGATTTGAAATAAATAGAAATACATTATGTTTTTTAATTTTAGTTTACTATGGCTGTCAACATAGCAGTGGGAAAGAATTGCAATACACTTGAAGGGATTGACGGGATGGTTTCATTGAAACAAAGAAACTGTGGAATGCTTGAAGCATCAACAAACAATCTTGTTAGGACTATCAGTTCGCATGATTTACCAAATAAATATGGTAAGTTTCCTTCTCAGACTGTTAAAAGCATTCAAGGAAGATATCTCCATTAGTAGATTACGCGATTTTACAAACTCATGCAGAAAAGAATGTCAAAACAGTGAATATTTCGCTATGTAAGATTTTAAAAATAAGGATAGATGGGTCCTTTGAAGGAGATATGTGTAGGCTATATCAACTGGAACCAGTTAAATTTGCATACAGTAGCAACAATCAAATGATCTGGTCATTTCGAATCGACTTTTTCGGACATTTCAGCAGCTCTACGACGATGATGTGTTGGTACTCTAAATAGTGATTGTGGTGCGTGACCTTTCGCAGCATTTTTGTTGCAACAGAGCCAGTGTCTGAAAAAATTTTCTATATTGCAGTCATAGTTCCACGTTCCGGAGAAAAACCGTATATCTTATCAAATAAACGCCTTGCTGCAGATATGTTGCCGTTTGACTTATAAATAAATTTAATGACAGATACAGGTTGTTTTAACGTCAACCCGGAACGCACCACTTTTCCTGCCTGCCATTGTGAATTATTGTACGGTCACTAACGCATAATTATACGGTCACTAATGTCACAAGGTGCTCGTACAGATGTCAGGTGCATGCCCATTGTTGTAAAAGGTGAAGCAATTGGGTGTCCACCTTGTATTAT
Source organism: Thereuonema tuberculata (assembly GCA_023159025.1). Taxonomy (NCBI): domain Eukaryota; kingdom Metazoa; phylum Arthropoda; class Chilopoda; order Scutigeromorpha; family Scutigeridae; genus Thereuonema; species Thereuonema tuberculata. The sequence goes on from JAFIDM010012231.1 coordinate 18,495,199, forward strand.
GATACTGTTATTCTTGTGAAAATGTTTAATCTGCTCTCGAAAATGACTTCCAAAAAAAAAGTTACCTGGTTGATAGGGTCAACTAATAAGAATGTATTGGTAAAGATTACTAACCGAGTTAGTGGAATGCAAATGTGAATCAATGTAATGAATTAATGCAATGACAGTATCTTGCAATGAAAAAGAGTTTAGGCGAAATTCAAAACCAAACGTCTCCATTGAAGGATCATAACTGATATACCTAAGTACATGAATGCAAAATAATGTCCCAAAGATAATGTCGATATAATTTGCGGATATCTAGTATTGGTTGTTGTTTTGCAATGTACTGAACAATGCTTTCGTCTTCCCATCTCCATATACATGCGAATACTATGCGGCTGATGTAATAATTGCCACAACAACTACGTATCTTTCCATCATATATTTAGACACACGATTAAAACCTTTTGTTTTGATTGTGTATTTGATTCCTTGTTATTCCTGATAGCAAAAACTCTTCATAGTCTCGCGGATTATTATACTAAAAATTACGTTCTCAATGTCATATCCTTATTTCCTTTATGTTTTGAAAATCACATTGTCTTTTTTAAACTATAATAGTTTAAATATTATTACTTTAACAAATAGTTTTGTGTTTTTTTAACGTTAACTGAATTGAAATGCTGACACACAATACGTCTCAAAATACATATTAAAAAATTGGAACCATTTTTCTAATCCCTACGCAGGGTTTGTCTTTAGCCTGCCTTAGAGAACGAAAAGCACAAATATGTAGGATTTGAGGAATGAAAAGACCTATGATGGACAATTTTATGAATTATGACGTCAGCTTACTGAACGAGCCTTCATTTGTAATAGAGAAAATATTTAATAAATCAAAACAAAAAAATTAATTATTTGAAAATTTTTTTACCGTTACATTTTTTGATTTTTTTAATGTAATTGACATAATTTCCATTAACTTTAAGAGTTGAAATTTAAGTTCTTTATTTCCCTGCTTTTTATTTGTTTACAAATAAATGTTTGAAAATGAAAAATATTATGAACCCAAACACATCATATCCAAATGAAGAGTAAGAAAACGTAAGACTTTAATTTCATTTAATCCTATTTCGTATCACTTTTGAGCAAAGCTAGGTGAGGATGTTAGTTTAATTCCTCATTTTGTAAAACGAGATAGTGTAGAGCGCAACTTAGAAAATTTTGCCTCGGGCAGAGAATGGTTTGATTCAGTCTCATCTTTGAATAAAGAATTAAAACGCATTAAATTAAAATGCAATTTAAATATTTACCAGTTTTAGGTCTTAATAGTTTTAAATTAGATAGTAGCTCATAAAAAAAATAGCCCAATGATATAAAATATAGAATCAACTTATTTACAACTAGACAAGTGTGAAAGTGAACTTAAAATCTATATTTCGGTTGACACACATTTCCTATATAATTAAAAGACATCTACTTTTCGGAAGCAGTGACAAACGAAGACTTTTCAAACGCTTTTTAAACATATATGTTTTTTAAAATAATTTTATGTTTAACTTTTACTGCATTTACTATTTCTATTTTAGCTCTGGAATGTTCTACAGTAACATAAATCTTTATTTTCCCACAAGTAAAATCCATTGTTCGGGTACTCAAAGAAATAAATGATTAGTGGATCTTTTATTTCTGACAAATTCATGAAAGAAAAAAATGCTTTAATAACAAAGAGGTATTAATACACAAACCCGATCTTTAATTGCACTATAAATCTTCTGCCACACTTTAATCCAATTGGAAACGAATGTACTGTACAATAATCCATTTAGTTTCATTTTAACTTATTTTATAATTTCGAAACACTCGTAATGTTCTATATTTCACTTTAGATTTAGATTAATTATCTTACTTTTCGTTGTAGCTGGGAAATCGAAAGATTCTACAAAACTTAGAAGCTAATTGCAGAAACTTCGATAAATGTTATATTTCTTAAAATACATAGCATGTAAATGAGTCTTTTATGAACAACAAAGAAAAATTTATTCTTTTCTGCAGATTCAATTTTGTTGTTTGAAGATTTTGTTTTATAAGGTGTATTTTTTCGAAAGTTGTCACTTCACTTTGAAAATATTTTAAATATACAGGCAATCCCCGGGCTACGAAAGAGATACGCTCCTGAGAACGTCTGTAAGTCGGATTTGTATGTAACTCGGATCCCTAATGAACAGTGTATGTACGATAATAATAATAATAACATTATTGTAATGGCTCATACGTGGTAATAATAACAACAATAATAATAATAATAATAACATATTCGTTCGGCATAATTCCATGGACAAACACCGAACTCGAAGCACTACAACGCGCAACACGCACTACATTCACGAAACACAACATGCACCACCCCAAGTCCGCTAGGGAAAGGATGACTCTTCCCCGCAAGGAGGGAGGCCGAGGACTCATCAACCTCATCATCCTACACGAAAAACAAGTACATACACTTAGGGAACATTTCCACCAAAGAGCAGAAGACTCCTCACTTCACTCAGCCATTGTCAAGGCTGGCACACACCTCACACCCCTGAACCTCGAAAACTCTTCTCCAACAATCACCACCCCTGTCACCCACACTCAGCAGCTGCGTTAATCATGGGCTCGTAAGGAACTCCATGGCAGACATCATCACGAACTCAGCCAGCCTCACGTCGACATGGAAGCATCGAACAGATGGCTGACGAGTGGTGAGCTGTTTGGGGAGACCGAAGGGTTCATGATCGCAATACAGGACCAAGTCATCTCCACACGCAACTACAAGAAACACATTCTACACGATGCAAACACACATGACGACAAATGCAGGAAATGCCACACTACGCATGAGACGATCGACGCTACCTGATTGTGTCGGTGGAGGTAGTCTGTTTGAGAGAGAAGGGGACAGCCTGATATTATGTGGTCGATCGTTCATCAACAACTAGCACAAAAACATTCACTTATTAAGAGCACGGTCCCGTACTACAAGTACATACCACAAAGCGTATTAGAGTCACCCTCATATAAACTATACTGGGACCGCCCCATTCACACAGACAAAACCATACATCACAACAGACCAGACATCACACTTGTTGATAAGGTCAACAAACAGACCTATCTAATTGATATTGCAGTGCCTATCAGCAAGAACATGCAGAAAACTCACGCAGACAAGATCAGTAAATACACTGATTTAGCACACGAGCTCCAGAAGCAGTGGAGGCAGGATCGAGTACGTGTTGTACCCATCGTTCTGTCTGCCACTGGTCTGGTGCCTCACACATTGCACCACAGTCTCAGCACACTAGGACTTCACAAAATCACTTATGCACAACTGCAGAAGGCTGTGGTACTCAACACTACACGCATAGTTAGGAAATTTATGGACACAAGCACACATCCCTAATCATTCTTGCACACATCTTTACACTTGGCAGTATGTGCTTTGGTCCTTGACCCGCCATATTGTTTTTGCTGGGGAAACCCAAGGTTTGAAACATACAAACATAATAATAAGACCCGTGAACTGTACAAATAAGTTACAGAAACTATTTCGTGATCGTAAGGTAAACAGAGACTCACGAAATCGAATAAAAAAGTTAGGACGAAAGTAATTCTACGCGTAAGCGACCATATAAACAATGAGACAAGCCACTAGCGTAAAGATACTGCGCTAACGAACCGCCATGCGGCTTTATTTACAAGCCGAAAGAAACTAGTTCAAGAATTATTAATGTAATTATTTAATTATAAATTATCCTAATGGGGAGCCTTGGGAGCCCGTTCGTATGTATGGATGTTTGTAAGTTCGTAACCTGGGAACCGCCTGTAATTCAAAAATCAAAGTATTTACCATCGCTTCTGTAACCTTCTGTCATCTCCCGGGGTAAGGATTCCCGGCAATGAAATCGTTGATCTATTTTCATATCTCAGTCACACCTAAAGAGGTCTGCATCGATCGTAATAAATGATAATCCGAAGGCTCTTAAGTCAGATGAATATGTCCGCATACGAGAGAACTTCTCAGCCCAAAGTAAAAATGATTCACTGAGTGTTAAGAGCTATATATGGCCAATAGTTGTTGTGCAGCATAGTGACTTTCAGTAAATAGTCTTTTTTATTCGATTTTGCCGGTGAAATGATTCAATTGACAACGTAGTGCTCGGCAGTAACTGTTTCCCCCCGCTTCGAAAGGCAGGTTAAACATTTTACCCTTCTTGTCCAACCAAATGCAGAGAAACCTTTCCGCAAGAATTTCGCTCTATGACATCAAAATCGCCAGCGATAAAACGTCGAAACCAATATTTGCAAGCATTATGAAACACAACATCTTCAACAAGATCAAAGCAATAAATAAACATCTTAACTATTACATCGTTCCGGCAATATTTCGTCTTATTTTTCGAAGTCTTTGAAAAATAAGACAAAATGTTGCCGGAATGATGTAATAGTTAAGATGTTTATTTATGAGTAAACATGTATTGACGGTATTTTAAGAAGATAAAGATCAAAGCCAATTGATTCACATGCTTCAGCGGCGTTTAAACCCTTGTTGGAATTTGTTGCGAAGACAATGTCGAATATACAGCTTTCTGTAGCTGAGTCATGTTAACTATTGTTTTTGCGAGGTTGACGTATCTATATCATCTCATACGATATTTCAAAGACTTCGATACCAAGCCTTCAAAAACTGAAAAGGTCGGGAAATTATTTGAATTTAAATGACAGTTATCAGAGCTCCGAAAAAAGAGACTAAAACTGTGCATACACCTAATACAAAAACATCCATAGTTTTACCACCTTCTTCGGTTCTAAAGGTAATTTCCTATTTTTATTATTTTTAAAGGTATATCCTATGTCCCTGCATTTCTTGCTGGATATCGCATACAACAATCTCGTTAGGAACATCCATATAACATTCACATAAACCAGTTGTCCTTATGTTTATTTACAGCCATTTATTTTAACAGCCGTCTATTGTTGGTGTTAAAATACGTTTTCCTTCACTTCACTAAGATTATTTAAATTACGTTTTTAAACCTTTAAACATTTACGCGTATGTTACGTACAGATTGGTGAGGAGTGATAGAAACAAACCAAATTACTTCATTAATGTTTAATAAGAAGAAAGCAATAGATAACCTTCCATTATACAGTTATTGTATATACCGACACTCCTCACTTAACGATCTATTGAAGTTGGAGGTAAAAACATTCGAAGAGAAGCGAAAAGTTAGTTTTCAGCCTAAAGAACTGTTACTAACTTGTAAGAGTGATAAGGCTGATAATTGAAAGAAATGGGAAAGTTTACGATAAGAATTAACCCAAATGGCAAGCAGAAGCTTTAAGGGATGGAGTTTAGTCAACAGCGATGAATTATTAGTGTTTAAAAAGGTAGATTGTCTAATAGTGCAAGCAACACTTCGAAGCCTATCGTCCTTCATGGATTTACTTCCACCGAAACAAGTTTGGAAAAACGAATATGGAAGAGTATAAATGTCGAAGGAAAACCTAGAGTAAATTTTCAGGTGAAAGCCTTTAAAAGAGGATAGACATCATTCTATGGAGTAAATTGCCTCTGGTCAAGGAGAATTTTCAAGATAACTGCGTAGGATCAATTTTGGAGACTTCGTTTCGAAGGTAAAAAATTTTCTTCTTTCACCCCGTTGTTAAAGCTATGAGTTTAAATAAAGATCGTGCACAAATTTTTAAATAATGAAAAATATTTAAAAAGCCATAGGTGATTACATTTGGCAATTTTCACAAACAAAACTATTGCAATATATTGAATTTTGACTAAAAGGAAAAGATAAAAGAGATTGAAGTAATTTAAAAGTCATAATAATCATAGAAGTAGGTCTATATTTGAAAGTAATAATTTGTAATAAGTATTGACCAATGCTACATGGCTTGTTCTCAAGTATCTATTAATGGGCTCATTTATCGTGGGGGTATTTTAAATTAATATTAGTATCTAAAAAACCCTTTTTTTAAATTTAATATTATTGTTTATCTTTCATAAGTTTGTAATTGCTAAAGTTTTAGTATTAAAGAATTTGATGTGTTTGAATTCTTTTAGAATGTTTGTATTAGTGTATTTCAGTATTTTCGTTATAATTCATAGTACTTAAATTTGTCTACATGTTAGATAAAAATATTACTTTAACATTTTGTTTAAATAATTTTTTTTCATTATTCTACAGAATTCTGACGATCTTAGCTTCCACTGCGATTAAGCCTTATTTTAGAATTCAGTTATCTTTTCTCAGAAACAGCAACGCTTCGCTACCTGATCAACAACCGCTCAGACTTACGACCTGCTCTCCAGCGATGGGGGAAATTCCTTTTCTCAGTCGTCTTAGGTATGTTTCACAGCAACGAAAATGCGAACGAAACATGTCCGACTTTTGAACAGTATCGAAAACTTGAAATCCCTCTGCTGGCTCATACTGATAAGATTTTAAATATCTTTTTTTTACAAATGATTTTTTTGTTTTTGTTTTTGTATCACAGGTTTGGGTCACAGCACTAGATAAAAAGTACATTTAAATTTCCCAATACCAATATCATTCCTTACGTGACAACGATTCGTAGATCGAATCGAATGTGCTCGTTTTAATCTTTTAAATTCATGTTTTAATTTTTTAAAGGTAATGATAAAATAAAGTGCGATGGCCCAAACCTGCAAACCTGTGATTTAAGATAATTAGGCACGCTAAAAATCAAGTGATCTAGGCCTTTAAATTTTTTGGTACATCATTTTTATAATTTTTGCTGATTGTATTTTTATGTTCTGTAATTAATATATAAGAGATGCAAATTAAAACAAAGTTATCAAATAGAAGAGACCTTTTTTTTATTCAGAATAAATAGAAATGATTAAGCTTCGACATAGTCGTAGGAACGGGACTCGATCGGTAAGTGACGAGCGCCTATATATATATATATATTAGAGATTATTTTAGAGATTAGAATTTTGTATCGAAATTAAAAGTATGCTTCGAAAGCTGTTATAAGCGATTACAGCTTTAAGGGTAGTTGACTGAGAATTAGCAAAAACAGAACTGCACAGTCAAAGAAGAACAGAGCGACGACTGTCGAGAGAATTTCTTCGATTAGGTTTACAAGAAAATAGAAATTTTGAGAGAAATACCCAGCCGATTTTTCAATGGAACGATTATCAATCTTTTTAAAATCGCTTTTCTCAAGTGAAGTCTAAAATTACATGAGACGTCCAGCAACTCTACTGCACCTACATGTTTTCAGTAAAATTCATGAAGCAATTTTTTTGAAAACAACATGTCATAACTCACATTTAAGAGGATTTCGCTTTTTTATAGTATCTTCAAAACTCATTCATTTCTTATCAGAAGGTGTCGGAATCGAAAGAAGAATGTTGAGTGTTGTATTGCAGTCGTGAAAATGGTGCCAGCATCAGAAATTTTTAGTTTTTTGATAAATTTTACAAATCTCTGGTTTTAAAGAAGAGAACTATTAAAAATTATCTACAAAGAAAAGATGCTGCAATTTTCAAAAATAAAATTGAAAGAAAACTTATCTGTAGAATGATTAATCTCTTAGTTAAAAAGATGCAAATTTAATCAGAAAATTAAAGCAATTTCAAGTTTCAGTTTCGAGTTGGAAATTAACAGAATTTTCGTAATCCAAAGACTATAATCAAGTTTAATCGAGTTTTGAAAAATATTTCAAATTATTAATTTACTTAGGAATTTTACTTAAGTATCCGGGAGTGAGTGATCAAAATGCTACAAACAGCCCGACAGTCTTCAACAAAACAGAAAAGCGATTAAATCACATAGGCTTCTTTTTCAGTACCGTTAGCTGTCGTTGTCCTACTTGTTCTTCTATAGTTATACTGTTCTATATATAAAAATGAGGTTAGGTACAGCATTCTAATGTACATCTGCGAGCAAAATAAATGTAATAATTCCTCACTGAGTATTCCAGGTTGCAAAAAAATATCTTAGCTGATTAGTAAAAGAATTATATATCGAATTATTTTATATAGGGTATATTATCAGACAAAAATTGCTTTTCATAAAAAGAAGAATACTTTTACATCACTGAAAAAAAAAAATCGCACAATAACTAAAAAAAAAATCAACGAGCTTATTTTTGAGCTTATGCTGGGAACCGGAGACGGCAGCATTTCGGGTTTGAACACCCTCTTCAGTCCAATCCCGCCCAGCATACCCAGCCCTGTGAAGAGGGACAATACACAAGACGGACAAATGAACAAGACAATGACCCCTCATTTCAAAAAACATCAAAAATCAAATCAAGAATAAAAGAGGGTAAAAACAAATTCACGCTAGCAAATCGCTTAGCTTAGTAAGAATTTGTTGGAATAAAATATTAGTAATCAAAGCAAAATTAACGTGCATACAAGATTAGGACATCACTGAAAAAAACAAAATTCGAAATAAGAAATTAAAACCCGAAACGGTGCCGTCTCCGGTTCCCTGCAAAAATCCAAAATAAGTTCAGCGATTTTTGTTTAGTTATTGTGCGATTTTGTTTTTTTCAATGATATCCTAATCTGGTACGCCCGTTAATTTTGATTTGAAGAATATTTTCACTTTAATAATATATGCTTGGAAATATGAAAGAAACTTCTTAAAACTTTTTGTCTGAAGTGTGGCATTATATGGTTCTGAAACGTGGACGATTGCAACTGCAGAAAAAAAGAAGATTGGAAGCTTTTGAAGTTTGAAGTTTGGTACTACTGACAATGGTCAAGATTAAAAAGAAAAAGTAGCTACTGAAAGATTTTAGAAGAATGGCAAAAATTATGTAATAATACAAAAAAAATAAATAAATAGGAGAGATGAATTGATTGGACATATACTACGACAAAATGATTTTCTAACTATGATTAATAATTAAAGATCAAATTATAAAGGAACAAATCATAGAGACAGACCAAAATTGGAATATATAAGACAAATCATGATGGAACTCAACTATTTGGAACTTAAAAAAAAAGCTGCAAGAAAACATGAATGAGAACTGTTGCAAACTAATCTTAAGATTGTTTACCAAAGAAGAAGATCGTATAATAAATTTCTCCTACGTTAAACTGTTATATACCTTACACAGGTCTTCTCTCCGTTACTAATGTAGTTACTAACGTTTCGCCAACTCTTCTTTAGGCTTCATCAGCTTACTACAAGTTTATCAAAATTTGATAATGATAATAATGCAATTTAAAAGAATAAATAAGCATTGTTATTATCACAGTATAATTCCTGTTCTCTCAGAAATTGTGGAAACATCAAGTTTACAATAAAAAAAATATTTGAACTTGATGATTGCCGTCACTTTGCTGCAGAAACTTCTCATATGGAACGGAAAAATACATTTTATTTATTCACAAAAAAAAATTACATCAAGAAATTAAAACCTTAAAGTTAGAGAAAGGAATGGGACCTCCAAGAATAAAAAAACAAAACAAGAAATACACATAAAATAAAAGAATAGAAACTCATGTGCCAGTCTCCGCTGGCCGCAATGAGATTTCTACGGGCATCAAACAAGAAAAAAAGCGCCTAAAAAGCTTAAACTTAAAAGTAAAAACTGAAAATAAAGTAAAGTTTAAATTTTGAAAAAAATTCGTGCAATAGAATATTGAAAACATTCGGAAATTTCTTATCTGGCAACGCGAGTGGGAAATTCCACTGTTGCGGACAGTATTGAATAAACAACTATACTCCTGATGCCTGGCAAAGCGCGTGCGAAATTCCATTGATGTGGACAGAGGGCGACCATACAACAAAACTCCTGTTGCCAGGCAACGCGCTTGCGACTTTAATTTTTTTTTTTTTAATAATACAGATTAGTAATAATATTTGAAGATTTTTATATTATAACAATTTAATAAGATTTAACAGTTGCATTAACAGATTTAACAGTATATTACAATATTCTCATTTGCAATTTTCTTTAAATTGTCATTATGATTTTTCAGCACATATCTCATTTTTGTAATTAAAAATTATGCTTTATACAGGGAAATACGGATATTAATCTACTGAAAGTTCCTGTAAAGTTCTTGTATCTATTCTCCTAAAGCATGAAAACGAATCAGAGACGAATGAAAACGAATCAGTAAGAGCTTGCCTATAAATTTGACCTAAATCATTATGGAGAACAATATATTCACTTCAAAATTGTATATCTCAACATTAAATTAAACTTTATTTAAAAATTAAATCTCTGATCTTAAAATGAAAAAAAAATTGAGAAGAAGAGCACGAAAGGAATTTGAGGTATTTGACAACAAGCGATAATTTTATCCTGAATAAGTTACTTTAATTTCCGAATAAAAAAATAGTAATATCTGCAACTAAAGAAAAAGTTGCAAACAAAGCTTTATGGAAAGGAAGAACAACCAGTTGGAAAACCCACAGAAGTGCCCAAAAGAAAACTTGGATTGGAATCATCAAGGAAGACTTGAAGAGCCTTCACATATCAATAGACGAAGCCAAAGTCCTAGCCGCAAACCGCCATGATTGGAGGAAGATCATTTGGAAAGTTCAATGTTCAAAGGCACCCATAGCAGTGTACTGGTTGAGAAGAAAACCCCCACCACCCGCCAGCTAGGGACAGTGATGATGAAAGAAAAAGTAAAGAACTTTGTGTGTGAGTTCGTAAGAAATTTGTGTATTTTTAAAACTTTAACTTTTGAAGAGTCCTGTTTAGTTTGAAGTTAATCGTCTTCTTTCAATAATCTTTGTTTTGAAAAAAGGGCCTTTTTCAGTCTGAGAATAGACTAATAAAAAGTTTCAAGAATTTCAAATACTTAAATGGAACTACTACACAAATTCAATAGAGTATATCAACAAATGCCTAAGAGCAAAGTTTAAAATATAAAAATATATTTTTATCTTTAGCAATAAAGAAATCTGCATTGTGAAATACTATGTAAACGGAACAAGTCCACAAGTCCCTTCATCTAAGAAGATCCACAACGAGAATCCTTGAGGCTATTATTTTATGTTAGAACAATCAAAAAACAGTAAATAAATCAGAAACCTATTTTAAAATGTTAACTGAAAAGTTTCGAAGATAAACAGAATGAATATTTTAAAACAATGCTGATATCCAGAAATATGAAATAGCGAGTCAAAAGCTTATAAAAAGTGAAACGCCGAAGTTCCTTTCTTGTGTCTAATATTATTTTAAGGTGTTTTTGATTTTATTATTATTTTTTTCCTGCGTTATTGCCGTTCTCTATTTTTCTGTGGCAACAGAGTTGTGTTGTTGGTTTGTTGGTTTGTTCACAGAGTTACGTTGTGGTTTGGTTCGTTGAAAGAATTGTGTTGTTGGTTTGTTGAAAGCATTGTTTCATTGTTTAGGCGGTGGAGCTTGGGATATTGTTACTCTCGAGGATGCAGACCTGAACACGATGGTGAAGTCCGTTTGCCGATTCGACCTTCGTTCGAATGTAAAATGTAAAAGCGTAACAGATTTTTTTCTGGTCACCCAATCAGATCTGGACAAAGCAATTAAGAAACAACCATCAGAATAAATGTGATACTTCCTTAAATAAATATAAAACATGCAACAACGATAAAGGATTTAAAATTAAAGGCCAACATTTAACTAGTTCTTTAAACACATTAAACACATTAAAATACGTGCAGGACAAGACCGGTTTCACCTCAATAACGAGATATTGACGAGTGATAAATTGTTACAGAAAATATGTCACTCGTCAATGCCTCGTCATTGAGGCAAAACCGGTCGTGTCCCTCATGTATTTTAATGTATTTAAATGTTTTTTTTTTAAAGAACTAGTTAAATGTGTTGGCCTTTTATTTTAATTTTAAATAAATATGCATGCACATTAAATCTTTTTTTAACCAATATAAGGACAAAAAATAAAACGAGAAATTCGTGTGTCTGATATATTTATAAACAAGATGGTTATTGCAGCTTATTAAGAAATAATTCGATCAGATTTATTGTGTGCAGTCCTGTATGGAAAGATTCAAGCTGCCGAACAGTTCTTTGTTGGGAAACAATGTTTATAGAGTGAAAGGTTAAAGTGAAATTAAATTTAGTCTTTGGAATTCCTTGGCAATACCGCAGTGATAGTCAACTAAACTACGTCATGGAATTCAAAGCGAGATCTTTGCTCTTGGTCTCTCTGTGGCTCAACCGAATCTGTGTCCCTTCCTTCAATTGAGCATCAAAAGATAAGGAAGTTGCCAAAGAAGTAGAGCATCATGCTTTTCTTACACAACGAATATCGTCCGTTCTACAAGTTAGCGATATAAAATTTGTTGCGAATAAATTTTAGTAGAATTCTTAACGAGTAATTAAGCAGAGAAAATCATCATAAAAGTTAATGAAAAGTAAACTCCTTTTATTATGTGTTATCGTAAAACTTCCATTTATGGAAAAGAATTAGATTACGGTTTTGATACAGGAAAAGTAAAGAGTTAGTTCCGTTAGTTATTTAAAAATTTATTAGTAATGGGAGAAATTTATACATAAACGAATAAAGAGTATATTTCGCATTTTACATTGGTTTTGCTGTATTGAGAACCCTGTTAAACATTTTCTCGTGATTATCTGTAAGTTTATAGCTCCCGTGTTTAGTGAATTCACTTAACATGTTAATATTTTGGTCACAATATCCACTTTAAACGAGGACGGCTTATAGTAACTCCTGGAGTTGGCGAGGAAATCAATGCCACATCTACCCGTCCGCAGAGACTTAGTGTTGAATTTTTATTTTTTCTCAGCATATATGAATGCTCCTCTGTGTATCATTTTTAATATTCGATCTTCAAAGCTTTAATGAGCTTAAACATTTTTAATAAATTGTTTAATTTTCTTTATTATTATTCAAAAGTAATGGAAAGGGGATCATCAAAAAGATGTTATTAGTACTTAGTTCATATTAGTACTTAGAAATTTCGAGCATTGATTAGTATTCTTAAGTCAAGTGAAACAACTGCATGAGACTGGGGATTCTATCAAATTCCAAACCATTGATAGGATGTACGTTATTCTATGCTAATACCTCAAAGCGAGTCAAGATGATATCATTTCTTATTTCCTTTAGCTGCTAAAAAGTTATTTTACTCTGTATAACAGTTTCAAGACCTCCCTTATCTCAAAATATGACAGGAAAAATTTATTGACAATGGAACAATTCACTGAAAACTTCTTTAGCTACTTCCGTTAATTTACTACTCTAAAACAAATGGTCTTTATGCTAAGGGCTACTAGTTTCAAACAACTACTTTTTCTTTTATGTTCAAGAAGTCACGGGAACTTAAAAGGATGGGTCATTTTCATATGATTTGGACTTTCAACATCAGCAAAAAAACAACAGAAAATATCAGAATAGAAACAATAGAAATACTCTTTTTTTCACTTAGCATTTTTCTTGTCATTTCAAATACAGTTTATTATAGAATATTTATTTAAAGAATGTTGATAATTTATTTTTCATTCTATTTTAAAAGAACGTTTAATTTCAGATAATCCTTTCAATCATAATATTATCTGCAAAAATATTGATTTCTGTTTATTGATATTGATAACATTAATAAATCAAGATTATCTATTTTGACAATAATGTTAATCCTAAAATTTCCATCAGCATTCCGTAAATCACAAACTTGATGAAATAATAGTTTCTTCGATTAGAAAGGTAAACGGAAATTTACCTTTATAATTACCGTCATATAATATTTACCTACATATATTTATTATTATGTTATTGTCATGTTATATTATTAATGTTATTGTTATATGCTTTCAACTTCAATACAAAGCAGCTACGTTATTCAAACCATGAGTTAAAGACTCAGATAGAATTGGCAGAAGAAGGAATTTGTAATTTAATGGCTGAGTAAACGAGCAATTTAATCTTGATGTTAGACAAATAAAGAGTAATGCCTCCTAATTGTGGTAATGTGGATTTCTCGCTGTTGAATGTCAATTGAACTTTCCAATCATGCGTATACTTCCACGATCCATTTTCCTTGTCTAAACATATCCTGAATTAACATTTCCACTAATTAATATTCAAGTTAGTGTCAATTAGTGTTTGGATCTTGAATACGACATTCCATCTCAGTAAAGAAAAAAGTAGAATTTGACTCAATTGTGATTACTTTATAAGTGATTTATTAAAAAAAAAAGAAAAAAAAACTAATAAAGAGTCAAAAGGTTTCGTCAAAAGATTGAGTCAAAAGAATTTGGGATGAAACGGTTGCCTTTATCAAGAAAATTTTCCTTTAAAGCATCTAACTATCCATCTGAGTGATGGATGGTAGAGAGATATATGCAGTACAGTACAGTGTCATTTTACATATATATTTTTCGAACAACTTAGTGCCACAAAAAACAACTCACCTAGTCTGTATATTATTCTGATTTACATGTAACTTTCTTGTTTCTATTAAAAAAAATTAATAGACTGCACTGTTTGTAAAAAGCTACATTGATGGGCAAAAGTACCTCGAAGATATTGCAAGATCGGTTCCAGATCACCGCAATAAAGCGAATATAGCAGTAAAGAGAGTCACATGAATCTTTTTAGTTTCCTAGTACTTATAAAAAGTTATTTTTACACTACACTATAGTCTAATAACAGTGAAGAGCATTCTGTTTATAAAAACATGCTTTAATTCAAGAAATGCTTTATTGATAAAAAATCCTATCAATCAGGGCCAGAAATGCGTTTGTCCACTTCGCGCTCGCTCGCGGCATTTGATGATACAAAACATTCATGACCTCAAAACGTTTTTAGATCCATTGCTGAAGTCTGTGATTCCTCTGCTCAGTTTATTCGAGCATCTGAATCAAAATCTTAGAACACAATGACAGGCTCATTCCATGACAAAATCGGGCTCTGGAAAAGAGGCGTAGGAAGAGCTTCGGTAAAGCAATATAATCCAAGCCTGATTAATAGCAAACATGGGATTAATCAGAAAAAGTTGGACGATGTAAGAGAATTATTGCGTAGCGTTCCTTTTCATCATGCAAGCTGCCTATTTTACGAATCATTAACTATTGGCAATGATGCATCGAATACTTCGGATGTAGATTAATTAGGACTCCTCCTGGAAGTGTTTTTTCTAATGGTGCATCCGCCCAATAATTAGGTTTTGTTGGTTTTGCTAATCCATGTTCAACTAATACAATATCATATTTTTGTAGCCTATTTGATAAAATATGCCATAAGCCTTAACCTTATTTTGCATCGCAGTATGACTACTCTACAGATTTTGTTCTAACCTGCTTGTATTGAAGTCGTAGCCCTATTAGGTTGTTATTCCTGGTTTACAAAAACTTTTTTATCATCGATGGCAGGGAAACTCAGATTCCGGTGTTGAGTAATGTACTGAACACTGTGATATCACTGGTATTATTGCATTATCATTCATGTATAATACGTTATGTAGACTAGGTTCCTACCATTTTCAAATATTAAATTTTTGGTCTTGTATTACTGCTTTCTTAAGAAAGTTTTGTTTTTAACCAGAAAACAGTTGTATACAATGTACAGCTATACAGTTATGATGTAATATATTTAATTTACTTTAAGTTAATGTTCAGTTCAACAGCGGTTGGTACTGCATGAATACTGCATGCTTTTGGTCAGAACATCAAACTCTGGGTGCTGTTATTAGTGTTCTGTGTTACATCAAGGATATGTTTTTTTTAAATATTGTCATCAAACAATGTGTTGCCATTACATAATTTTGTTTTATACTACGATGCAGAGTTTAATTTTGACTGATGCTTAATTTTGAATAAAGGAGTCCCCTCCAAAAATTTAAGTATTTTTTTAGCTACCATCAACATTAATAGAATTTTAATTAATTTAAATATATGTAGTCATTACAATAATAGCACCATATATTGGTTTAAGAATCTGATCTTAAGAATCTTTTACTTATTTTATACATTTTCCCAAAAAACATAAAAATGGACTTACGCATTTCTAGCACTAAGCCCTTCATTTGTAAAACGTAAAAGAACACCAGAATAATTCCTCATTTGTTTGGATAAGTGTCAATTCCTGTTAGAAAATCCACGATGCCTTTACAAATGCATATTAGGCTGAAATTATTAATGTACTGTTCACCTTTTTATAGTTTTCATCTATAAACTTCTAATAACTTTGGTTAAGATATTGTCGATACCATCTACTGAAGTTGGCATTACTGGTTTCTAATGAGAACTTCAACTTGGATGACTTCACCTTGTTTTTGAACGAAGTGAGGAGCATCTGTGTAGTGTACAAAGAGAACCTTGATTCCTTACTAAAAATAATGTCTCCAGGCACTGACAGTACAGTTCTTGTAAAATCTCGACTATTCAATTTCATTACCTTGGTTAACAATGACTACTTTTTTGGTTTATTAGCTTTGTAGCCCAAATGAACAACCCACCTACGAACAGTTTTTACACTTGACTTCACACATCTACTCTCTTTCCTCTTCTTTGGACAACTGCACAGATGAATTAAATATACTTATATTGCAGAATTTTACCATTATCTCTTGCATTATCTCATCTACACGCATAGAAATCCTAGGTCTTCCACTCCTTCTTCCTTTACCTATATTTCTTTAATTCAGATTCTGTTATTTAAAAGCACAAAAATAGCACGAAAAAATAAATGAGAAACGTATATATTCTTTGTGCACATAATGAACATATATCATATAGCGATAAGAAAAATATTGTTATGGATTATATATAGACGAGTACCCACTGCATTGTGGTTCTCGTAATTGCTTCTTTGTCTTCTTTTTCCGATTTTAAGATTACTGAAGATTTCTAATGGAGAATTTTGCTTTCATTATTTTCATGGGGTAAGATTAAATTTTCCTTCTGTCGGTTGATTGCATTCTAAAAAAAAATTCAAATGTTAATTGCTGGGACTGATTTCAACTGCAGTTTCTTTTAACTATGGATTTTCATGAAAAGTGGAATCAACTTGAATATGGACTCATTTCTCGTACTTTTGCTTTGCCTGTTGAAGTCAAACATAACAGTTAATTAAAGTTATATCAATAATCATAAGACTAATAACATTGCAAAGGTTTTGAACTGTATGATTCATAGCCCGTCTAACTATACTTGCAAAATATATTTTCATATCTGATCAAATTCGAAATACAGTAGAACCCTCTCGTCCGCCACTCGGCTGGTCCGCCACTCCGGTTGATCCGATCGTGCTCGAGCCGGCCGAACTTGTCCCCGACTCGTCGGTAACTCACCACCCGTCGCGCCATTGTGTTGTTTACTTGCATTTACAGTGACGGTAAATGGTGAAAACGCTCTTAAGAATCGCAAAACATTGAAAAAGCCTAAACTTGACTGCTTGACAATGCAAGAAATCTGTATATTTTACTGTAAATCCGTATTTTTCTGTATTTTCTGATAATCCGATCTTTTTTGCGTTCCGACCATACCCCCAGTCCCAAAGGTGACGGATTAGAGGGGTTCTACTGTAAATGCGAATTATATCAGAAGTATGAAAAGTCTTACGATATCTTCTCAATTTTCACGTTTTTAACATAATAAAGTTCATCTGTACTATGGCAGCTCTGACACTTTTTTATAGATATCAGTGTTGCCAAAACGTAAGCCTTCGTTGAAAGTTACCACATTAGAATTTTCATGTTACGATGAATATAAAGTTTCTAAAATTTTGCTTATTTTTATCATTTTCTCTAAGGTTATAAAATTGCGGTTTTTTTATTTGTACAGTTTTGTTCAACTATTTCAGAAGTTATAACAGAACTCCCCCTTTTTAAATATTCAAAACGTACATTTTGATGATCGAATTTCTAAGCAAATGAAAGTTTCAAAATCCATAGTTCTTCCTACAAACATAGTCTCTTATAATTGACTGCTGAAAGTATAATTTTTAAAATTCTACTATAAATCACGACAAGGAATGGCTTAATTTATATTTTAACTTTTTTATTTTTTCCCTCTTTTTAGCGGCCCCAAGGTTACAGCTTGCATGTAAAACCGCTAGGCGATCGCTCTTGCTTTTATCCTGTCTGTATGTCACACTCTGTAGCGGCCAAACGGTTAGAGATTTTCGAATGTAACCTTCACCATTGTGTTCAGCATCAAAAAGTAGGTGACCACATGTAAAATATCAGACGTCTATGACCACTCTCTGACGCCCTAAGGTGTTTATAAAAGAAAAACAATACCTTGGGGGGGGGGGTTAGGGAGTAGTCGTAGACGTCTGATTCACCATTCACACAATGGTGAAGGTTTCATTCGAATATCTCTAACCGTTTGGCCGCTACAGAGTGTGCCATCCAGACAGCATAAAAGCAATGTTAGCCGTCCCTAGATTACACTTGCCTGTAAAACGTAAGGGACCGAAACCTTCACCATTGTGTTCAGCATCAAAAAGGTGACCACGTCCAAAAAAAATCAGACCTCTAGGACCATACTCTGACCGGAAGTTGCGGGGTCAAAAGTGATAGCTTCCGATAAAGTTGTGTTTATAAAAGTTTGTTTATAAAATTGTGCATATTATGGGCCGCTTTGCTTTTGACACTGTCTAAAAGCATTAATTATCTTGTTTTTTTTTAATGATGCTCCTTTCCTAATATGCTCTGAATAAAATACAGCCAATCCTTTTGTTAAAAACATCAAAGTCAACTGCTATGCGTTTCTCAGAAAGTTTGAATATTTTCTTTTTGATACTTTTATATCATCATTACGATATTTCATTCTCTGCATTGAATCGTTTTAGTTATCCAACTATTTACTACCAGCTTTAGTTTACGATGCCACATATCAATAAATAAAAGCTATTCAAAATAAACATCGAAATATCGAATGTGACTACAGAAGTAAAAGCAGATAAAATAGAAACAGTTCTAAATTTTCGATCTTAACAGAAAACTTCAAACAATTCCGATCTCCAGTGACAAGAGCTATTTCTCATTTCGGTAATTCGCGGTTGTTTTTCTAGGAATTCATGATTTATTATATTCTGACATAAAAACCATCTTTTGAGATCGGCTGTGTCGTTTGGTACAAAAGTGGAACAATCAATCCTTAAACAATCGTTTGCCATTCAGGCTTCTCTTGTGTTATTGTCAGAAGCCAAAGACTGAAGATGGAAAGTTGTATAAACACACCAATTGCTGCATCTCAGCAATAGCACATGACATAGGTCAAATTCCTTCAACTACCCAGTTCACTTTGTTCAATTTTAGCTCTCTATTGTTATTTTTATTTTTAAATAGGAAGTTTCAGTCTCTTTCTTCTGTGGCTTTCGATTTCTGAAATTTTACAGTTTAAGTTTTTCTATTCAATCTATTGATGTTTATTTTGCACTTTGTTTTAACACTAACATTTAATTAATTTTTACAGTCTATTTTTATTCTAATATTTTATCGATCCATGATAATTTGACAGGGCTTACAGTCTGCAATACTTTTTATTCATTTTTTTTTAACTTAAATTAATTGTTACGAATTTATTTGAACGACATCACATATCATTTAACTGTTTAACATTATCTCTTTTAAAAGGTCATCTCATTTGATTGACAGAATATTCAAAATATCTTTGTGTAATTTAAAGGAAACAATCGATTGCCATTCATGAAACTGATGCAAGTAAAACAAAGATTTATAAATCAAAGGATTTGTTCTCTTCTTTGTACTGAGCACAATTTTTCGTTGCAGCTTTATACAATTAATCCGATGAGCTACGATTAGGAGACGCTTAGCTGATAGTGTTTTCCATGTGATCATCAGAACTGACTATCCGGATGTAGTACCTTGCAACATCATCTTTGAAGATGACATCATAAACCTAGATGCATTATTATTGATCTCGAGATATACATATTTATGATACGATATTCAAGATAAGCATTTAAAATGGGCATTTTTTTAAAAAAGGTAAACAAGATTTAGTTTGTCTTGTTCATGACATGACATTGTAAATTATGACTTGATAGCCATCGAAATTGTTTTTAATTTTCTTTATTTTTAATTTTTACTTAATACTTGAATCAAATCTTTTAATTTTATATTGTGCAGTTTTAATTTATCAATTTAAATTTCATTATTTGAACGTTAATCTTTTCTTAAAATAACAGTTCTCTAGGAAATATAAAAGGTCATTGATGGACAGAATATGGCAAGAAATGCTTATTAGGCAAATGACAGCTGATTCCAATATTGAATGCTTACAAGATAACATTTCAATCTTTGCCCTTCAAATTGAGATATTTAATGCTACTGATTTCCTTCTGAATTTTTAGAATTAATAATACAAAATCATTAAAAAAAATCATAATGTTTATAAATGCAAGCTTTTAGTCCATTTTTGTGTATCATGACATTAGGATATATCTTTTTTCTATTAGATTGCTGAACAATGGATAATTAAAATTCACTATTTCGATAATGTAATAGAAGCTTGGATCAATCATTGCTACAAAACTAGGAATTGTCCACAGAAATCTCACACATACTACAGTTCGTTTAAAATATCTTCAAGCTATTGTTGAATGTTGAACATTATCGAGATGATTTTTATACTATTTTATTACAGTAATATTGAATATTGTATGTCATATTCATTATTATGATAGTTCAAAAGATGAAAAGCAGCAATTGATGATATCATTAGTCATTTAACAAAAGCCTCAAGATAATGAAAAAAGTTGACTTAAGTTGTTGCTTCATTTTGTATTAAAAGATTACAGGTGTTAATGATGGACAAAACAGGATAGAAGCGTCGGAAATGGAGAATCCAGCAATTTCCAGCCAAAACGTTCAGGAGTAGAAAAAAAGCAGACAAAATTTGAGATCCTCCCTCTTTCGAGCTCACAGCTATAGAGACAATCGTTGTTTTTATTTTTTTTTTAAATTTTATTTAAAAAAATATATATGTCTGATAGCCTGTATGTAATTAAAATACAGGGTTGTTCATAATTCATAATTCAATTATTTGAATATTTTACAGGTCTCTTTTTTTCATTAAAAACTATTACATTAATTTCTCATCTTTACTTCAGTTAAAAGGCCACATTATTTTCTTTATAATTTATGTATAGCATATATGTTAACGTATAAACTTGATGATTAATATCTTGTTTGCAACGACGAAGACTGATGTTAAAGCAGGTGAAATTATTATTGATATTTCCATTTAAAATAGATTGATTTATGACTTGTCAAAGACAAAGTGAAATTAGCCTACACTATAATTGATGAAGCTTTTAACAAATTAAAGCAATCATATTTTCCTCATATTTCAATTCAAAAAGCTCAGTCTATGACTTAATAACTAAACAAATGATATTTTAATGCTGAAATTCTCTTTAAAAAAAATAAAAATAAAAATCGATAGCAAAAGTTAATATTGTAATTAAAATGTTCCTAACTCTTAAGCAGAGCCTCTTTAAGAGACTCCAAGGGCTGTTTTCTTAGTAGTTTGATGGTTAAATTAGCATTCTTCAAGCATTAATATGTAAGCTTTACTGACACTTCATCAGTTCGCCGATAATAGGTTGTTGTAAATTCAAATGACTTTTTTATAGTTTTATAGTTAGTTAATCAAACTTTGATAATTTATTGCTTACTGTCGAAACTTTAGTCCTATTATCTTTGTGTATTTAAACAAGTCATAAAAAAATCGCTCTAGAAAAAAATGGCAATTTGATCGATAGTGCGTTTATGATGTCATTCTCTAATAAGTTATTTGTAATCCGCTATCAGAAACGCACATGCGAAATATTTCTTCGGCGAGATACAGATACTGTCTTTATTTTGGTTATTCTAAATAAGTAATAAGGTACTCTAAGAAAGCACCTCTCCTTATCATACATCTTTATTTTTCATCCAATTATTCCGTACCTCGAAAACCAGCCATTGGATTTAATAATTCAAAATCAACATAAATCAACAACGCAATTGTACAATTAATAGCTACTGTAATATAACTTTATTCCCAAAAAATTGCCAACAAAGAAATTTTGTCACACAAAAGCATAAGACACTCTGTCAAGCAACAGACGCCATCTTATAATAATCATTGTCAGTAAAAGAGAGAAGATTTTCAATTTCTCTTATTGAACACAATATTAAATGTTCTGAAACATGTAACATTAACCATTTGTATGTCTTCAATTTTATCATGGTAATGACGATAGGTATGACTGCTTACAGCCTGTCTATAAACCTTACTGAAGTCAAAACATTTATAGTTTTTATTGTCATTTATCTGTCTCCAGCAGCATCTGCAACATCGATGGGTGGGAATACAGTACATTCTCTATAATGGGAATTATTGTCTTGCCAAAAAAGAAGGGATTCCATATTAGATGAATTTTGATGAATTGGCTTTTTATGGGAATTCATTACGTCAGAGTAAATCCAAAATGGAGTCGTGCGGGAGCTAGAAAGGAGAGCTTCTTCGTAGTAAGCAAAGGATATAATTTGGAATGTTTACCATTACTTCAAGAGTAACAGAGAGGACATGGTTCATTACGAATTGTTAGAGAAGACTAATGTATCCATATCCACCGTAAAGCGGATAGTTAGCGAGGGAAAAGCTGTAGCCAGGGTAGACGGGAAAACTTTTTTCACTCCTGGAAAATGTAAAATGGAAACAAAACTTAAAAATAATTTATATTTAATAAAGGAATTGTGAATAAGACAAATTACAGATTGTTAATTATAAATGAGGTTTGTTAAATTTCTAGTAAAAATTTCGAGCATTGCTTATTTTCTTTTGAGATATCAAATTCATATAGTTTAAAAAAATTGCCACCAGATGTCACAATAAATACCCGACATGATCAATTCATCAAAAATGGGATCTCTTCTTTTTTGGCGAAGACACTAGAAAGAATGGAAGGCGATGGCATGGCAATGAGCACTGAATGCTTTCTGCAAAGAACAGAACGTCCTCATCCTGAGACTTCGTTAGATTGTTTTTTTAAGCAGATTAATTCCTTAATGCTTTTGAGAGTAGGTCAAAGCAGTACGAAAGTATCTGGCTTTTATATTTTTCTTTTGTTCGTTTCTTTCAACAGATTGATTGTCTACGCTGTCTCTAAATATGTCCTGAGTAAACTTTCATAGGCAAAATATTAATTAGTAATCCCGTGAGACAAATTGCGCATTGACAGAAAAATACTGGAACCAACAAAATATATCTTCGTTATTTGATGTTCATATATATAATTTTGAATTAAACATTCATAATCATTATTTGAGATCCTTACATGTATCAACACTGCTTGCTTTTTTTCAATTTGAATTTGAAATGCAATTCATGATTTTCTGTTGATTTACATTTTAATTTCCATTTCGCTGATCATATCTTAGTGATGTACAAATGTTTTTTTTTCTAGAATTTTATGGAATAGTTAAATATTGTTCAAGAATTTTTTAGGGTTTCTTTTAACTACGTAATAGGGAAAAGACCTTCGGGACTCAACTGGAATTATTTTTGGTAATGTTCCGATGTTCTTTCCAATTCTTAGTAATTTCGATTTTCTAAAATAAAATTAAGTTAAAAAAATACAATCCTGCATTTAAGCTTTTTCTCTCTTGTGACGTAAAGGTAGAAAGTTCCGTTTAAAGCTTGAAAAGCACAGATAACAGAAATGAAAATCACATGTTTCTTTTTGAATAAATATGATGCTCTTCATTTTATTGTCTCATC
The DNA here is from genome assembly GCA_023159025.1 of Thereuonema tuberculata. NCBI lineage: Eukaryota > Metazoa > Arthropoda > Chilopoda > Scutigeromorpha > Scutigeridae > Thereuonema > Thereuonema tuberculata. The sequence continues at coordinate 18,518,944 of JAFIDM010012231.1, forward strand.
CAGAAGACGAAAAATACAAATGAGATTGATTGTTGTTGGCTTGAATAGAAATAAGAAACCCAATGCAATTTAATATTAGACATAACATTTTGAAAAAGCATATCACATGTAATTCGGTTTTCTTTGATATTCAATATTAGATACTAATTTGATATTGAAGTTTTCTTTGCAGTGCTGAGATTCCTATCAACAGCTACTGTATTTGGGATTGACTATGTTGTAAAAATTATAATAGAAAAATAATATCTGATTTAGATCAGTAAAAAATTAATAATTCTAATACATGATGTAAT
>JAFIDM010012231.1:18531056-18548288 GCA_023159025.1 Thereuonema tuberculata
AATTTTTTTTTTTTTTTTTTCGAAACATTGTTTTGTAAAGCTAATGGCGGAAAGACTTCGTTAGCGTTAGTTTAATCATTATTAGTAAGTTTATTTTATTTTAGGCTTTAATTTAGTTTTAGTCAGAATCTTAGGAATTTTAGGAATAAATCTTTAAGTTTTAAAACGTTAGAATTTAATATGATAGATTTAGGAGTTTAAATTAATTTTAAGATATTTAAAGGATTTAAGCTTCATTTAGCTTAGATTAGATTTAATTTTTAAAATAAGATTAATTTTCTTTTGCTTTAATTCAGCCGAGTTTATTTGAGTTTGGGAATTTCCTATTCTTAGGAATTTTCCGTGAGGTCATCATTCCATATTAGGAATTGTTGTAAGCATTGTAATCTTATTGGTTAATCAGCATTATCTCTCGATATGAGGTAATAATGAGGTGATCTCCCTTATTTGGGCAGATATGCAATCCTGCTATCTGAATGGTCAAGGGGACGCGTGACGTCATATAGCGGCACTCTCAAACTTATTTAAAGGGGTGTTCGGAGAAGTTCGCTCTCTCTTGCCGTTTGCTCTCTTGGCTGCTGTTCCCTCGCCGTTTTGTTCTCCTGACCTTTGCTGCAATGCACCTGGCCTCGTCGACCGCCGCGGACAAGGTATTGGAAGCCGTGTCTTAAATTATCGGCAAATCGAAGTCATGTCGACTTGTTTGTTAGAAATAGGGCGTGTTAAACCAAGTTATCTTTAGTTAGAATAGGCAACCCGTGGATAGCCTACAATTTCTATAATTTATTTGTGCGAAAAATTACTGAAATTAATTCACAAAATAAGGCTTGCAAATTTTGTGTTCAATGCACGTGTACACCCGTGCAGGATTCCACAAGCTATTTAGTGCTTCGCAAGTAAAATTTGTGCTTCGTAATTTAGTTATTTAGTGCTTCGTAAGTGAAATTTCAGTGCGTCGTAATTTAACTTTATGCTTCAAGAAGTTCTAAGCCATAGCTTCGTCGAAATTGTTATTCTCAAGTGAAGTAACATATTATTATTTGCAGTGTTGAATAAAATTGTTAAGTTTAATTAATGTGGTGAATGCGTTGTGCTTCTTTGTGCGTGAACGTGAAGTGTGGCTCCCCCACGCTCCGAATGGACTGGATTAGTTTTCCGGGCATGTAACGACTTTGGAGGGGGTAGATAGAAAATTCACCGAACGGACTTTTCGGTTGGCGCCCAACAAATACCCGAACAACCCCTGAAAGGCTAAAATAACCCCCAAGAGCAGCGTCCCGTTACAATATATATATATAAAATTTGCCGGACAGCTTTCTGAAATTTAAAAACCAAATTAATTTCAAAAAGCTGTTTCTGTGTAAGTATTAAGATTCGAATATACATACACGTCATCAGCGGCACCTGGTGTTGAATTTTGAAACTAAGCTAAAAAAATTTTTAGAAATCACATAAAAGCGCTTTATTTTAAGAAGATTGCTCTCTTTTTTAATATTTTTTTAGGTTTTTTAAATTTATTTTTTATTTTTTTAAATTATCTTTTAAATTATATGCTTTTTTTGCCTATATGTATAAAAATCTCTCACATATATATACATATAAAAATCTTAATACTTACACAGAAACAGCTTTTTGAAATTAATTTGGTTTTTAAATTTCAGAAAGCTGTCCGGCAAATTTTATATGTTTAGTAATGTAAGTTAATTTTATTCTTATATTCTTTACATTCTGAATTTTAAATTGCAAATCATTGAATGAAATATTTGCATCACGAAACTTGAAGAGATGGCGATTCAAGTTTTGTCTATTGGATTTATATATATATATATATATACATAGATACACTGCTGGCCATTAAAAGTGTAACACTACGCAAGATAAGAATTCCAAAACAATATTTATTTTATCGATAACTTATGGTACAAGGGTGAAATTTTACAATTACAACTCGATGCGACTTGCGGAATGTAAAGAGATTAGTGTCTCGTGTATCCACCATGAGCGGCAATAATGTCTGCCCGGCTTAGAAAAGAAGTGACATTGGATGTGCCTTTGAGGTATGTCAATCCATGAGGTTTCGAAAACGGTTCATCTGCAGTAGCCTCGGGTGGTTTGTGTGTGCCAGTCGCTGTGCGGACCAGACGTGTTCAATAGGCGACAGTCCTGGTCAACGCGCGGGTCACGGAAGCAGTTGAACATGGTGGCCATGCAATGAATTGTCGGATGTTCTGTTGGTATGTTTAGCCCAAGCAGACCCTGAGGATAAAGGACAAGAAGAGAATCCAACACTGAGGTACAGGGATTGCGTACTATGCGCGAGAGGGACTGGAACCAATACCCTAACACAGATGCGACCGATATGGCGATGCATAATGAGGAGTCACTCAGTCTTTCGCCGCTGCTCCGCCAGACAGGAATGCGACTATCAAGATGCTGCACAGATGCGGGATTCGTCGGAAAAAATGATGTCATACCATTTGTCCCTCCATGCGCGACGTTCTAGGCACCATCGCAACCGTAGATTACTGTGCAGTCAAAGGTAAACGAAGCAAATGGGTGCCTTGCAAAACTTCCCCCGATGCTGCAGACGACGTCAAACCGTATGTGCAGAGATTGGTTTCTGTACAACACACCTTAATCCTTTAGCTAGAGTTTCTGATGTACGACGGGTAATAACCATGTGCACAAGATGTCTATCCTCTTTCGGTGGTTTGATGGGAAGACTGGGATCCTTCACGTCAGTGAGTTCATTCCTTCTCGACCCACTGATTTCATAATCGCATCATGTTTTGTCCAATACGAGCAACAATTTCTACAAACGATAATCTGCAGTCTCGTTATACCACAATTCTCCGGCGACCAAAGTCGGAAACCCGCTGTATAGCTACCATATTCTTCAACGAGGAATACTGAAGCCATCAGTGCACAATAACGGAGCAGACGCCATTCCAATACTGTACAGCGGCTCTCCAGTAAACTACTGCTTCCAGTAAGCTTACTGGATCACATTATTTGCATATGTGCTGCGCTGCTAATCATTTACGTATGCTCCCATGATCTACGCAAAAATTTCGGGTCGATCGGATACGTCCTTCCTGGTGTTACACTTTAAATGGCCAGCAGTGTAGATTAGCATTCCATTTTCAAATTCATTCTTAAAGCACAGCGAAACCATTGAGTACTAAACATTGAGGATACAAGTCTATTTGGTTGTAGATATTTCAATCATTTTTTTTTTGTATTTTTTTTTTTTGCAATTAGCCATACCTAGAATAATTCTACAAGATAAGAGATCATCAATTATGATTGATATGCTTTGTTGAAAAGAGTCGACATTGATCTAATTATTAGCAAGACTATTTTTAAGCTTCGTTATAAATCTATGTAACATGAATGAAAACCTTAGGAATTAAAATCCGCACAAAATATGTACGTTTTTACGGCAACGAAAAATTTTATGATAATGAATCGCAGAAGAATCAGAGCGTAAAACTATTGTGTGAAATCTAGAATTTGTGGATTGAATATTGAAAATTGAAGACTTTATTCAATAATTTTAAAATTGAATCGCAATTCTTATTTGATTTAATCATTCATTAAAATCTTTCTTTCAAGAGAAATAATAAATATTTTTTTTTTAAAAAAAATCGCAAAACACGGACATTTTTTACTGTACGCTTCTCTGTCTGCACGTCTAAATGAATCAGAATTTTACATGAGAAATGTTTTTTCTTTGACAGAACGTTTGTCAAACAACAGAGAATAATAGAATAAAAATCCTATAACAGTATTTCATCCAAAGAAAAGAAAAAGAGGTTTGGCTTAAGAGGCTTATTTCTTCTTGAAAGGTATTTTTAGTCCGAAAGATGAATAGCTGTTGACGTTACTTTCGAATTCGAAGCAAAAATACGTAATAAATGCAAATAAATTAAATATGTCAGCATTTGATGTGAAAATAAAAAAAATATTTCTTTCTCAAACATTTTTACTTGTTAACAACTGATCTTTAAAATTATGGCTCGAATTCAAATGAAATAAAAAATAATTGAGATCATTATTTCATTTTGGAATTAATTTTTAACTTAACTTTACAACATAGAAAGAAATCGGATCCGTTGAAATCCGAAAAGGACGAATCAAAAGATATCAGTTTAAAAACAAAGAAAGACATCTGTAATATTCCATGGATGTTTGGTTGTCTCGTGTAAAATCTAAGGATGACCAGAGGAGAATAATTCCAGATTCTTCTTAGAAGAAACTGGAATAATCTGCCACAGATATATCAAGATTTTAATTTTTCAAGATTAATAAGAGCTCTCAGAGACTACGACAGCCCAGGATTTCCAGTATCGTAACACTACTGTTATGATACTTGTAAAGTTCTTTTCAACAGCAATTAAATTTGTTTTTTAAAAATGACAAAGCGAAGACACAACAGGAATGGTCACAAAACCAATATCAATTACGTAATACGCTTGTCTCATCCCAGCACACATGAGAGCTCGTTTGGAACTGGAACGAGAGCTATTCCTAAAGCAAGGAACAATGGAAAGAGTTAGTTTGCAGACTTATTCTCAACATTTCGTCATCTACAGAACTCTTTAATCAACTCTTCAATGTGTGGGAAATACATTTTTGATACGCTGGCGGCGCTGCAATCAATGGTGCACTCCATTTTGAAAAACGTCATTGCAACTTGATTCTTCACAAAGTATAATGCCTTTTCATGAGCCCCTAATTATTTTTTTAAAACAATGATGCCTTTCTACATAGAACTAGCTTATCAAAGATTTCATTCAAGTACAGTTTGGGAACTATCATTATACAGTCCCTGGCAAAATTATTAGACGCATCCTGAGATTCTTGCAATTTTCGAGTTGCCTTTTCATATGGAACTTCTCAGAAAAGCATATTTAATTATTCACATTTTGTTAAACACTTATTTCTTTATAAAATGAACATATCTACGGTGCTTTTTAATATTTTGTTACATCACTACAGTGGTTTGACCTTTAGCGAGTCAAAACATGAACTTAGTGAGCTGTTGACTGCAGTTATTTCGAACGCGTTTAATGGAGGCGGCTCCCTGTTTTATAATTAATTTTTTTGTTTAACTGTTATTCACATATTTATCTCAAATATAGAGGTGGTTTTGTTTTTCTACGGTACCTTTTCCCGTTACCTCGTAAGAGAGCACAAATAAAGGCATTAATCGACACAAAACTTATTAGAATCGAGAAATTTCAAGACGACTGAAAGTATCGTAAACGAGTGTGAGGCGAATTACAACAAAAATTGTCTTAGGAGAAGTTTTGAGACCTAAAAGAAAGAAAAAATGTGGACGAAAATCTGTCCGAACGGTGCTTGAAAAAAAAATTGTTTGGAGAATTGATTCGCCACAAATATAGTGATAACATCTAGCCTCAACAATATAACATTGTCGTGTTTGAGCGTTCTGTTAAACGAAAATTATCAGAGATGAATTTCAAGGCTCACAGACCGGCTCGGTAAAAGCTGCATCCGAAACACAGTAACGAAGAATGTAAATGGATAATAATTTATTGAAAATAATGATATCTAGCTAATGATGAATTCTTATAAAATATAAGAACATTTCTAATTTTTTTTTAATTCTTAGAATATTCTTTAACATTTGCGCTTCTTTACTCGATCTTCGAAAATATACGGGATAAAAAGAGAATATTCCGATGCAATGTTAAAAGAGGGAGCAAAGCTTCCATAGCGATGATGAAAAGTGACTCTTCATCTGGCTTGTCTATTTAATCAACATCCGCCCACATCTCACACTCCAGCTCATAAGTCTTTTTCTAGAACAATTTGCTGATAGAGGGTAAAATCATCAAATAAGTAAATCTCATAGAAAGAAGCCGTACATCCTATGGTTCGGCTTCAGCTTTATTCCTTATCTTTCCTCCTGTATTCTTTATCCTTTCCTTATCAGTTCTTTGAATTTAGCTAGGATGTAAGTAAATTCTATCACCGTAGGGCTGTTATCTTAGGAGATTTTCTTAAGATAATGTTTACATTTTCAAAAATATACGGTATTTGATCAAACGGTGTGTCGGAGTCATAAAAATACGAAGAGGAAAAGACACTGTTTTCTACGAAAGATCAAAGTTTCCAATGATTTTTACCGTCTCTCCTTACAGTAACTTCATCACTTTTGTTGTCGGTAAATCAACGTTTCTCAAATGGAGATCGTGGCATTGTTAGGGATACTGAAGGCCGACACACAATTTTTATAAACAGTACAATGTTTTTGCTATTTTTATGTATGATTGTATCTACTAAATTTGATTTACAAAATTGGAGAAAGAGAAGGGCCACAAAATTATGGGCTTTCGAAAAGGATTGAATATCCCTAAAAGATTGAAAAAAATATTCTTCTAGATGAATTCAGTCCTGAAGCCTTTGCAACATTAAAATATTTTAACTGTATTAAAATAGTTGATTAGCGTAGATTATCGTCATATTTTATTCATTTACTTAATTTTATTACCATGTTCTGGGCAGAACTGACTGATCTAATTGTGATGGATTCCTTGTTAATATTAGAATATTAATGGACAAAAGTTTTCAATAAAAATCAATACATTATCATCAATAAGCTTAGAAATTATTTCATTGTAAGGGCTCGTAATATGCTTTATTAATCTGATGTTTATGAACTGAAGTATTGTTGTTGTAATGTAAACTTTAATCTAAACCGATTGCCGATTCGACAAGTTTATTCTGCAAATCATTAAATTTTTAACTGAATAAATATTTATCGTCAGCGAAAACCGATCAGTAATAAATATTTTAAGCCTCATTCGTTAGTGGGCTCTAAATAAAGACAATTAATGTGAATCAACTTCTCGGATTATCTAAAGTTAGTTGTAGCTATCTAAATATAAATTTACTATTAGATAATTACGATTTATATAATTGATTTTCTGATAATAAGGTAGATACTTATGTTTAACTATTTGCTTAGTAAATTTTGTTATAGATTAACTTTATATTTCGGTTAATGAAAGAATAGCTCTTTGACTGCTATTATAGTCGGTTGTCTAAGCAGAGTTTAATCAACTTGCTCTCAATTTAAATTGGTAAATAATCTTTCTATCTTTCTCTATCTATTATAGGTTTCTATTATACTTTGTTATCGAGAATTAGGCATTTAATTGGCGATTCTTTTATATAACATTTAAAACATTAAGTCTTAAAAAAGTTTATTCAATCACAAATTAAGTTTGCTCTATCATTTTTCAAATGCACGCTAGAGTTAGCATTGACTCCTTTGTCCTCACTCATTCATAAGCTATACCGTTATGCATTGTTATATTCGACATAATCTGCATCTCTTATCTTTCCACATTGTTATTTTCGAAAAAAGCTTACCAATTACTTTTTAGGCTTGCTAAAATTGTTTCAATGTTTCAATATTTAGTGAACAAATGAAAGCCATCAATCATTAGTTATTGATGTAGGACTCCAAAGTTTTTGTAATTGAGATTTATCAAAGCTTATTACAGGTTTGATAAATCTGTAATATTCAAACTGAAGGTTTGATACCGATATTTCTGTCAGAATGTCGATATTATATTAACGATGGCTGTTTTATGATATCATTGTATATTGTCACCTTTTACTTAATGTTGCTTGCCAGTATTTCCCAATTCTTTTGTGTCCTTTATTTTTTTCTTTTCGTTAAGACGAAAAGAGACCACAGATCACCGTTGCCAAATATTTGGAGATGTTCTTGCCAAAATTGGCCAGCTATAACATTAGACCTTAAAAATTCAGCCATTCAAGCTAAAACAAAAACGGTCTTCCCATTTCTCGTCCGAACAACCAGTCAAAAGGCATCGTATAATTTTCAAATAACGTATTTGAATTTTGTGGCCAAAAGTATTTGAAAAAGATCAAAATTTGTTACATTTAGCTATAAAACTCCAAAATGGCAAAGCTACCACTTCGTGTCCTTTTTTTTTGTCGTAATATAAATGCTAATTTTTCACTGTTTTCGGCTAAGATCAAAACATATTAATATTGCTACCATCAAATATAAATTGATACATAACTTTCTATTCATTTTGTAACTGTCAAAACTTGGTATTTTACATATCAGTTTTATTTAGTAAAACATTACATATTATTTTACTACATGCGATGATTTATTAAAAATCACGAGTTAAGATTACGTATCTATTCTTGTAAAAATAAACTTCTTATTTTTGTTTCCATTTCGATAAAAAAATAACATTAATAATGTAATGCAGTGAAGCATTTCTGTACTCCATATGTACGTTTCATCATCTATTGTAAACTCCTTTATCAATTTTTTAGTCTCCCTAAGCCCTCGTCTCTAAACTTTTTTTTTAATTCAGTTCTTCGATCGTCTCTTTCTTCTTCGATGTTCTAGAAATATATTAGCTTCCCTTTGCCAATTTGGCTCCGTCTCGTTTCTTCTAAACTGAGTTAGCGATAACAGAAAAGGGAAACAAATAAAAGAATCGTTCATCAGATCCTTTATTTATCAAGTTCAAATTTTAAAAGACAAAACTCTTTAGATCATTAATATTTTTTGTAACAATATGCATTTCTAATATAGAAATACCATGAAATTCTTGAGTTAAAAAAAAGAGCTAATTCATTACTGTTTACACTGTCCATTGTTAGTTTCTCATTATATTACTCTCTTATTAGAGTTATCTCTTACATACAGTAGTTTTCCAGATTTGGTTGTGCACAACGGACTTTCGTAATGCTCTTTCTCTGTGTTTGAAAAATTATATTAATTTCCTGTGAAAAATAGAAATAATTTCTACATGAAACGTTGGCGACGGGAATCGAATCTGCTTTAAGTTGGAAGTTTTCCATTTTTAATGGAAGTTGTTGCACTTTGTTTACAGTACAGAAAATGATCTTATGCCTTCTACAGTTTTCAAAAGATGAAAACATTGATTTGTTCTATTATTGGGTGATTTAAATTTGAATTTTGCAATTTAATATCAATAATATGAATTTTGCAATAAGCTTCTTCTTTTTTAATATTACTATTAATTTGTTCCCAAATAAATAGTTAATTATTGAACAAGTGTTAACAAATTACCAGATCTCTTATATAGTTTTCCAGATCTGTCTGTGCGCAACGCACTTCCATAACATACTTTCTTTGTGTTTGAAAAATTATTTTAATTCCCTGTGAAAATAGAAATAATTTCAATGAAACCGCAACGGGAATTGAACCTGCAACCGTCTGATCCGATGTCAGACGTCTTATCCATTAGACCGTGGAGTTATTATTAAATATCTATCACTCCTTCTCTGTGTGATGCAATGAGAGAAGAACCACAGAAAAAAAAAACCTCATTAATTTTAATCTATTTAGCCTACTAGGCTAAAAAAAATTAATTTCAATGTTCATTTTTAGCCTACTACAAACGCAGGTCAGATGAGCATTAGATGCAGAAGCTAGCCTTCAGCGGCGAACCGAAGAATCGTTAGACATTTCTCGAGATGAATGAAGATATTATAAATGCGGGCAAATACTCTATCTCAAATAAAAGCCGTAACATTGTTATCCCGTCATTGTTGACGGAGCGTATATGCTAGTTATAAAATAGAAGATGATGTATATGTCGTGGCCAAGGATGTGGTTTCAATAAATTAATAATTACAACAATTTATAAATTTATAAAATTTATTATCAATTTCAGAAAAACCATCTATGTGAATAAAGAAAGCAGATACTTTCTTTGAACAATATATATCCGAAATATGTATATATATATATATATCCGAACACAATTTTCTTGAAAAAAATTTCGTAGTTAGTAGTGACATCTTCCTATATTGTTGGCGAAAACCAATTTAGCATAATATTCTTAATTTCTCAGGGTTAAAATTAAAAGAGATACTCTGTTCCTTATAAGATTAATTAAAGCTTCAAGAAATATGATATAGCTTCAGAGTTGTAGCTGCTCTACGATGTCGAAATGTTAAGATAGAAATCATTTAAGTATATCTTCTTCTCTGCTTATTTAGTAAGGATATGAAAAAATAAACATTAATGAAGAAGTTCCAGAAAGAACTTGAAGTCTGTCTTCGTAAAACTGGTCCTATTTTAAATTTCGTTTTATTTAATATTGTGGAAACAGTAGGAAAAAAATCTCTTCTGTAGTTTAATATATGTTGATTACTACCAAATTCTTCATTTTTTTTATCTTTTTAAAAACAATTTAATTCAAAAAGTTACCAACATCAAGTTAATTTTAATCATATCATCTCACTTGCACAAGAATAGACTTTGTGACAGTAATTTATTGATTCGTACATTTCTATCTTTTGCCTAATAAGCAAATTCCTCGACAGGAAGTAGCTTTTAAAATTTGTAAATCTTATCTTATATGCCAGTCCATACGAAAGCCACCTTTTTAAAGAGCCTTTCATTGGTTTCAACGTTCATGAATAAACGTTACAGATAGCTATACAGACATGAGAAAAGAAAATAAGATATTATCCATTTTCAATTTCTGCAAGTTAAACGTTAAGACAGACTGACTAATTTTATGAGCCCCACTTTCACAGGAGGCTAAAAATGTTATAAGATTATTATAATAAATGTAAATATTTCAGCATTCAAGTTATAATGGTTTACGTGGAACATGTAGATTTTCGAACTGAAAACTGTTTCAGCAGTTATCTTTTATATTTACAAACCTTAAACATCAAATTATGAATTCTGCAATAAGCTTCTTCTTTCCTAATATTAATATTAATTTGTTCACAAATAAATAGTTAATTATTGAGCACCTCTTAACAAATTATCAGATTGCTGTAATATATATTAGCATAGCTCCAATTAACATGCATTGATAAATGAAGCAATTATGGGTTCAGCGAATTATCTTCGCACAGAATGTAATTCATTGTTTTAGACACCACCTTTACGTCAATTAGTGAAGATATATTTGGTCATTCATTTGATTATCGCTGATACATTAATTTCCGCCTGTGAAAGTAAATAATTGTTAAAAAAAAATTGTTTACTATTAGTGTTTGCTTAGTAACAAAAGTTTTCTTCCAAACAAATTAACTTATTTGAAAACAACAAATGCAAAAGCTTTCCTTACATGTTTCTTTTAAATGCATACTTATTTTAATTTATTTATTTCCTTTTTATTCATTTACAAGTTTTTATCAGCAAAATACATAACGCTACAAATAATGTGGAATATTTTAAAAACTCTGAAATAGAAAATATATTCATTTGTCAGGTATTGCAATTTAGATTTAGCCAAAAATATAAAAAAAAAAAAAACTTTGTTGAAAAATTTATAAAAACATCTTTGTGAGCTTAAAAAAATATTGTTCCTAAATATATGTGTCAATAAATTGCAATTTTCATTGACGGAAGCAGATATCCCTCTAAAATTTTGCGATTTGATAAGAAGATATCCTTTATAAATTCCTCTGTGTAAATTAATCTACATTCTTGGCCTTTCGAATGCAGATTTAAACAAATATAACAATATTCTCTTTGACAGAATACAACAGTCATAGTTTCGAACAGAAGTGTTATTCTCAGAATACATTCAGAATTCCATAGATAAATATTATTAAAAACAGAAAAGGAATTTGCAGTATCGCTTTCAAATAAAATATAAAAAAATAAGCACATACCTATTGCTATTCTTATTTAGTAAGTTAGCAAGTAAAGAACAAATAATAAAGCCCCAGGAATCGATAACATCGCAGGTGAAATGTTAAAATATGATGGTGATCAACTATTATTTCATATAGCTATTTAATATTGAAAAGGAAATATTAAAAACGTATCATAGTTCAATTTTAAATAGTTTTAAAAGAACATAATTAAAAAAGTATACAATATGAATGTTTAAAAGTATTCCATGGACAGTTTCAAAGGCACATCGGCCTCCATCATCAGCAAGATCCGATGGAGGCCGATGTGCCTTTGAAACTGTCCACGGAATACTTTTAAACATTCGTATTTTTTTTATTATGTTCTTTTTTAATTATACGTATAATTATAATTAAATTTTTTTAATTGTGTTCTTTTAAAACTATTTCAAATTGAACTAAGGCGTGTTTTTAGTATTTCCTTTTTAATATATCACGCAAAATACGCGTAAAATAATTTTTTAAGAATTTTAATATGCAAAAGCGACGTTGAAAAGATGCCAGAAGAATGGTCTGCAGCCATAATATACTCAAAAGGAAATAAAATGGATTGTAATAATTATAGGGCTATTACGTTACTAAATAGAATGTATGAAATGATATCCTCACTGATAGCTGATAAATTAATTTGCTATATTGAAAAGATTGTGGATGGTTATCTGGGATGGTTATCAGACCATATATTTTCTGTGTAAGTCAATGCTTTGAAAAACGTTTAGACTATAATATGAATTTACATATCATATTTTTGAATTTTAAACATATGGCAACTCGTTTATCAGAAACCAATTTCTTAAAATAGTGGCTATTTTTAAAATCCTAGCGAAGTAAATAAAGACAATTATGATGGTAAGGGCGAATAGTAAAGATAGGATTAAGATTCACGAAAGCCAACCCTTTTGCAATTCAGAATTGGTTGAGGCAAGAGGACTCACTGGTTGACCCATTTAATTTATATTTCCGAATATATAATTAGGAACATTACAGTAAATCCTCGTGGGAACATCTATAATAGACTCTAGAAACATCTGACGACCAACGATTACAAGGCGATCCAGCTTTCTCTTCACAGCATTTGAAGAATGTGAAGAAGCTGCAAAGGATATTGGAAATTTCATGTTAACGAATATAAAACAGAATATCTTCCTCTTATGTAAATGGCCAAATTGGAGCATACACATTCACAAAGCATACACAAAGTTGAGACATTTAAATATACAGATATTAATATGTCCGACGAAATTCTAGCCAAATTCATGACTTGAAACAGATATTATATCCTATAAATAATATTACACTCCTAGAAATCCTTAATATAAACAAAAACTCCTTTAATTTCCACGATATGTCATCCTTCTTTCCTAAGGATTTCATCTGGTAGTAACACAGGACAAGAAACTATTCTGCTTCTTCTACATTTCTTTAGGATAGCAAATAAGAACTAAATAACATTTTCGTATTGAAATTAACAAAGGAACATTATCGTATTCAATAACCTTTTTATTAATAACGATGCTTCGTAAATTACAATAATAACAATACTAATATTTCTCACACTTCATGCTAATTAACATGATTAATAAATAAAACCTTATTTTTTCATAAATTCTGTAACATATCCAAGTGATATGTTATTGTTGTTTATATTAAGGATTGCTAGATGTTATTATTCTTTATAGAAACAATTTAGAAACCTAAAACGCAATATTAAGACTTTGCTCTTTTTTTAAAGTTTAAAATTAAAAATTTTTATAATAACAAAACTACCTAAATACTTAATATTAAAAAAGAAGCAATAAAGAGTGAACGGTCCTCTTTATTACTTATTGAATTAATAAATTAACTAAATTATCTAAATTTAAATTTAAAATTAAAACTAAACTACCAAAAAGAAACCAATTAAAAAAATTATAATAGCTAAATTAACTAATTTTAAAGTTGAATATTAAAAGAGCAAAATCTATAATATTGAGTTAAAATATGAACATATAATATATAAAAAATGTAAATACCTTAATAAGAAGTAATGATACATAAAAGTTCAAAATTAGGCATATATAAATCTGAAAGGCAAAACTTGAAGCTGCCTCTTCGAGTTTCGCAAAGCAAAGATTTCAATCAACATTCTGAATTTTAAATTGCAAATCATTGAATGAAATATTTGCATCACGAAACTTGAAAAGATGGCGATTCAAGTTTTGTCATTTGGATTTATATAAGCCTAATTATGAAGTGTATATAAACGATTACTTCATATTGAAAGGTATTTATATTTAATTTTTTTAATTTATTTTATTTAAATTATAATTAGCTCTTTATTTAAGAAATTGCTCTCTTTTAATAAAAAATTTTTTATTTTTTATTTCTTAAACACAAAACCAAACTTACCATGAAATGAAACGATAGAAGGTGTAAAACTTGTCCCATTTCTGAAGATTTTGAATCTCATATTCCATTATGCAAATTATCTTTTGTCATATATATTTTAATTTGTAAGATTTGAAATTTGAAATACATTGGACAAACAAAAACAGCATTACATCTTCGAATAAATAATCACAGATCATTTGTAAAAAATAATTATAATAGCTCAATAGAAATTCAACATTTCCAAAAACATAATTTTCAAGAGTCTGTGATAATACAAATATTAGATATTATTGAAGATGATAATTTAAGATTAATTAAGGAAGTTCATTATATGCTTACATATCATACTATTTATCCATATGGCCTAAACGAAAATTATTTTCAAATAAATGTTATGAATAATATTGATAATATTTGCATATACAATTGGTTTAATGTAAAAAAAGATAATTTAAATCTACAACATATTAAAGCATATTCTAAATTTCCTCAATTTAATTTTAAAAATACAATTGATTTTAAACAATTTTTTAATATTTTGGAAAATAATTTTGAAAATTCTGAAATGGATAGGATTTCCTTGGTTAAAAAATTTTTATTTCATTTAAATAAATCTAAGCTAAAATATTTAATACAACATTATGACTTTAAAAATATTAAAAATACACATTTACTTCATCTAATCATGGATATTATCAAATTTCGTCTAAAATTAAATAAAGTAAATTTTAATACAAGTGATAATAAAAATAAAGAATTAATATTATTTCATTATTCATCTACAATTTTTGATAACATTAATATTAGTAGAATACTTAATTCCTTTATTAGATCCAAATTTCCTTTGAATATATACTTAATGCCTATTTTTAAATATAATATACCAATTCGTAAATACATATGCAATTATAATACCAATATTAGTTCTAATCTAAATTTTAATTGTAATTGTAAACTATATGATGACAAATACAAATGGAATTCACATATTGTCACAGGTAATTTAAATTTTATAGACAATATTAAGTTAAAGAATTTTTTAAATTTAGGTATAAATTATAGACTTCGTAATAACAAAACACACAAACAATTACTTAATATATTTACAAAAGACATAAACAATTTTATACTAAAAATCAGTTATAAATATAACTTATGTTATCAAAATTTTATAGAATGGAAACAAAATCTTATATCCAAAATTAATAACATTCAACTTAATTCACATGACAGGGTTACCAATGCTATAGATTATAAATTTAAATTACACAAAATTAAAAAAACTATATCAACATATCAAGATAAATATATTTTTACAACTATAGACAAGGCACACAACAATTTAGCTATCATTTGAAAACAATTTTATTTTCAAAAAATTCAAGAATTATTGAATGATCAAACCGTTTTTTTAAAAATTACTAAAACTAAAGAATTTATTTTAAACAATTTAGATAAAAGTTTTTCTAAATTCCAATCACAATTTAAAACACTTAAATATAAGAAAATCAATATCAATAAAAATCTCAATTATTTATTTTTAAATCCAAAAATTCACAAAACAGGTAAATTTAGAATGATATGCAGCACAACAAATTCGATATTAAAGCAATCTAATATTATTTTACAAATTTTTTTAAATAAATTACATGAAATTATTATAAGTAAAATTAATCCGGATTTTTATTGGCTCATTAATAACCATGATGAAGTTATTAATTATGTGAATAATAACAAAATTTTTAGTATTATTACTGCAGACTTTGAAAATTTATTTACAAATATACCATTGGATTCATTATTACAGCAAATCAAATTTTTAATTTCAGAATTTAATATTACTAATCTATTTAAAATTCCTATTAAAATATTTATTAATTTTCTTCAATTTAATTTGTACAATAATTATATTGAATTTAATAATGAAATATATTCCCAAATTAAAGGTATTGGAATGGGTGTAAACTACAGTAGCATTCTTGCTAACTTATTTCTATTGGCCTTTGAATATCAATTTTGTATTGAATTCCCTTTCCAATTTAAAATTTTTAGATATATAGACGATTTAATTATTTTTAATGCTAATTTTAATATTAATTATATAGAAGATAAAATTTATAATAATATTATTAACTTACAGCAAACCAATATTCATGCTGAATTTGTGGATTTTTTGGATTTGAGAATATATTTCAATCAACAAAAGCCTCATATACAATTATTTAACAAAACATTTTTATTTCCTTTTAAAATAAACAGATTTCACAAATTTACAAGTAATGTTAGTTTTAATTTATTTCAAAATATCTTTTTACAAGAGTTAAGAAGATATCTTACCATTAACTCTAAATTAGATGATTTTTTGAATAATTTGAATTATCTCATTAATGAATTTAAAAATAATAATTTTCCTAACAAAATTTTAAATACTTATATTATTCGATTTCAAAAGAAATTTAAATTTCAAATCTACAAAAAATATAAAATTAAATATATTCATTATTTTATTTAATCATTAATCTTCTAAACAGGACTTGTTATATTTTGATCATTCAAGTTATCTCATGACAACTTAGAATTAAATCCTCTATTTGAGGAAGTTTTAAGTTTGAATTGATAACTGTCATCTTTTGCTCTTAATATTTTGTAGTATGTTTTAAGAAATTTTCTGTGTATGTATGGGAAATGGATAATTTTTCTATGTATGTGTGTGGAGTGAATAAATTTTTTATGTATGTATGTAAAATGATTAATTTTTTTTTTTTTTTTTTTTTTTTGTATGTATGTAAAATAAATAATTTTTTTATGTGTATAAAATAAATAATTTTTATATGTATATATATGTGAAAGATTTTTATACATATAGCCAAAAAAAGCATATAATTTAAAAGATAATTTAAAAAAATAAAATAAATTTAAAAAACCTAAAAAAATATTAAAAAAGAGAGCAATTTTCTTATAATAAAGCGCTGTTATGTTATTTCTAAAAAAATTTTTTTAGCTTAGTTTCAAAATTCAACACCAGGTGCCGCTGATGACGTGTAGGTACATTCGAATTTTAATACTTACACAGAAACAGCTTTTTGAAATTAATTTGGTTTTTAAATTTCAGGAAGCTGTCCGGCAAATTTTATATATATATATATATAT
>JAFIDM010012231.1:18567737-18657056 GCA_023159025.1 Thereuonema tuberculata
AGGACATTCCTCAAGAACCTCAACTTACCTTTCTAATCACCTTATTGAAATATCAACTTGAAGCTCATAAATTTGAAGTATCAGCACACTTATTTAGATATCGCTATAGTAATTTATAATTTACTACTATATGGATGAGGAATATCGGTTTTTCAAACTTAAATATTCAGTATTCTGTCTTGAGCAGTCAGCATTTCCGTCTGCGAGTTTCACTTTCTGTTTTTCTTGCCAACAAGCCTTTCGTGGACAGTTTCGAAAGCAACGGATAACTGTATGAAGATTATAATACAGGCGAGATACTTCCGGACGTTGCATTCGCGATTAAAGCAACCTTCTTATGGTTGCAATTGCACATAATTTTTCATTGCTCCTAACTCTAAGGTAGTGTCAAAATTGACAGCTTTAACAACTGCTCTGCCTTGGGTAGCTTTCCAGATATTGATGTTGAGCCATAGATGGGCGTTTCAAAATGGGTGATTAATTTTTGTTTACATAGTTACGCAAGTTAAAAGCGTAAGCGCAATTTGTGACAATGTTTTTGAACAGTACTTTCCTTTTCTGAATAATAGATTTTGGCTTGTAGTTCTATTTGTATACTTTCAAGAAATTGTAGACATTCTACCCTTTCAAATATTTACTTTATTCCCACAAAAAATTAATTTAATTAACTTAATTAAACTTTTAAATTAAGTTTAGGATTGTGACCTAAATATGAATGACATCAGGACAGTGTTTCAATTTTTCAATTTCATTCGTGAATTCGCATTCAACATATCGTGGTGTTATTAGTTGTAAAGCATTTTGTTAACTTGTTTTCAGCCTCAAACACTTGATATCAACAAATTGCGGTCAATTAAATTATGAGCAATTCGTGATAATAATCGGATGATGTTGGTCTAACTACGAGAATCAATCCACAACGATGACCCATCGATTGATAAGCTTTTGGACCATGTGATTTTCTTACAGGAGTATGACAATGATGGAAAGGTTTTAAGATCCGATGGTCAGTTTAAGCTCCTGTAACTTGGATGCGGTTTGAACTACTAAGAAATTGCGTCAATTCGAAAAAGAGCCAACATTTCTGGAGAAATCGGAGTTTTTCAAAAGTTCATTTCTACGTTTGGCTCCATGTCAGGAATATTTCTAATTCAAAATTAATAAATATATGCTCGTTTTTGTGATGTTCAGGATTATTCTAACAACAAAATCTTTTTAAGATCCATAAAAAGTATGTATTTTAGCTTCCTTAAATAAGTTGAATCTCCGAAAATTTACTTAATGTCATTTATTTCACTTAACAAGTATTTCTTGTATGAGAAAAAATGCATGGAAGACATCACTTTTCAAATTCCTCAAGGAAGAGTTCATAAAAATAGAAGTTATCTTCGTAAGAAGATGTTTCATTACTTACTCAACCCGATGGACATAAATTGTATCAAAATGACTCTGAAGTGGATAATAAATGTTATTATCTAGGCCTCCAGTTTGCGAAATCGAAGTTTTGTGTGTAATCGACCGTAAGTTCATACTGCACGGAACCTGTAAATCCAAATAAAAATATAAATTCTATCTATATATTAATCCAAAGTTATTAAGGAGATCTTCATTTTTTTTATCAATCCCCCATTGATATTAATTAATTTTGAGACCACTAGGTTATACAGCTTGACAAAATCGATATTATTTCATTTGAGAACAATATATATTATATTGATATATATAAATATAAAAAGATAAAAATATAAAAATATAAAAATATAAAAGATATAAATATAAAAGATATATATATCTTTTTGCTCTAACTTCTTTCTAGTATTTGATACCTTAAACATATCTTTAAAGTTGCTGCTTTTCAATTTTTAATTTAGAATTGCATTTAAAACTGTTTTATTCTTCATTTTTTCATCAAAGAAAACGGAAATGAATGCTATAAATATTAAACGAAACAGCAAAATTCCTTTGATACTTACAATGGTTATTTCCTTACAAAACCATATTTTTGCTGTCGTAATTACAGTTCTATATTTAAACTTTATAAAATTATATATCCAACTTTTAATATTGATTAAAACATAAAACCAAAGGCATAATTTTCAAGAAAGAAGAAAGAGCAGATGATTGAGAAACAGCTAAAAGACTTTAAAAAAATACTTTGCTCTTGAAGTTGGAAAGAATGATGCATTTTTTTTTTTTTAATGAAAGTGAACTCTATTTGGGATTCGTTGAAATTCAGTTGTTTATTCTTCGTTGATGCTGTTGCAGATACAGACGGATAGAAACTCTTAAAGAAAAACAAAATTAGGAGGTAAACAAGAGTGCGCTTGTAAAGAATCCAAATGGAAACTGGGAGAAGTGGAACGTTATCGAACGAAGGAGACAAACGATATCCGGAGGAAAAGCAGAAAAGGAAGATGATTGTAGATTACTCGGATTAAAGTGCGAGGGGTCACGGATCGGTCCAACAGATTCACACAATCACTAATGCTGTTGGACAGAGATAGCGACAGAGGCTGTCCTCAACTGAAAAATTGGATGGTTAAAAAAAAGAAAAAGATGAAGAAAGAAAACATCCTCAAACTATTCCATTAGGATTCTACTCTTAAGAGAACTTACAAACTTTCACATCTTTTGAAGGATCTTGAAGAAAGTTTCTTATTGTTTCTGTTTTGTTTTCCATGACGAAGAAAATAAATCAATAAATTATTCAATGTATTTTCTCTTTAGTAGAAGCTAGAAATAAATTTAACAAAGTTTACACGAAAGCTATGGTTAGTTCTAAATTCACTTGCCTAGCTTGTATGTTCGTAATTGTTCCTAACTTCAAGTAAATTTTATAATTAAATATCCTTGCTGATAATTTAAAAGATTTTTCAAATGACATTTTTGAAATTTTAAAATGTAATGTAAACGTTTTAGAGCTTTAGGGAAATGGTTTAACTACAAATAAGTAACAAAAAAGTCGACATCTCTTCACAGATTTTAAGGGAGCATGGCTTGGAAGTCACGCATGACCTCAAAGTTGTAAATGCAGTTTTAAACATTTTTTATCTTTGGGGAAATACTCTGTCCGCGGTGGATACGAGAGATACTTTAATTACCATTAAATCTGAATGGCAACAATTTCGTCAGTTTCAGCGCTGATTTATTTTCTTAAAAAAACTTATCAAATGAAAAGTCGAAAGATATTGTTTGAGATCACATTATAAATTATTGACACTCTGTAGGATATAGCTTTAGTTAAATTATTTTTTCAGATTCTTTGAAGAAAATTCTTATTCTAAACAAAAATTTTATTTTGTCACAATTAAGTAGGGAGATGTTTGACGTAGTGTAATTAATATTTACATAATTTTATATAGTAAATATGTTAGCATTGCAATGAGAATTTCGTGTTTCTAGTTTTCGCAGGTTAGACTACATTATATCCAGTTAAAACAGTGGATGAAAACATTGATTTTATTACTATTTAGTAGGATTTTGATGTGTAGATTAGATCTCATCTTGTTCTTCATTGAATGCAATGTTGAAGATTGTAATATTTAATTAAAAATTTAATGAATCAGCTTAAAATATCACCAAGATAATTTTAAAATTTGCAACCCAAAAACTCTTTACGAATCAAATATATTTTATTCATTCTAAATTGATCTTTGATCTACCCTTCAAACTCAATTCACATTCAGGCAAACACTTTAATGTCAAATGTCTCTTTGATCTCCCATCATTGGTGAAGCGAAACCACTAACCTTACCTATTATAAATCTTTAATGAGACCTCTTTACCTCCCACACTATGTAAAATGTGCTTTTCGATTAACTGGTCCAGAATTTACTACGATTTTACGAAGCACTTATTTTATTTTAATGCAAATCTATTTCAAATCTAAATTACAATGGTTTGAACTTTGATGATTTCCATTGCATTTTGTTGCCTCAGAGATTGCTGAGTTAATCCATAATCAATCCTTTATTCCTTTTGCTTACGAAGCGAGAGTTTATGATTCGGCGATTTTAATATTCCCAACAGAACCCTAGCAGTTAAACACTCCATAACGAAGTGGAAATGGAACATTGATGTCATTTGTTTGTTTTATTCCAGTTGGGAATTGTTCCAATCGCCACTGATTCCTTTGTAATTGTTGTTCCACAGATAAAGAGAAGTTTAAAACTACAATAACATTACAACATAGAATGATCACCACTTTGCTCCTCTTCAAGAAATAGTTCACATCACTAAAGGACTAATATTCCCCTAATAGTTTCTCTGTTAAACTTAAACTGTCTTTAACTAATATAAAGAAAGTTGTTGATAAAGCCCTGATTTTAATGTCGTGACATTTTTCTTAATGATCATTGTTTTAAGTCCATACATAACCTTTTTATGTTTATACAAATGTTTTCCAGTTATTTTGATTATATGAATATGGATATGATTTTACTCCGTTGCAGTGCAAAAACAGCATTATTTCATGTTTAGGATTGTTTCCCATTGAAATAATCTTTATAGATTAATCTAGTTTCCAGCCCTAGTTCCTAGTAAAGGGGATGCGAAGTCCTATTTTTTTGTTTTGATCTATGGTAGCTATTCTTAATTTCTTTGGTTAAATTTAGACACGTTTAATTCATAAATGCAGAGAAATTTTTAGGTCAACTTGGAAGTTTATTACTAATTTCTAATCAATTATAGAAATTCAACGATAGCGAATGGAACCTCTGAAAATTACAAATGGAATGAAACATTAAAAATTTACTGTTAAAATGATCACTTCTCTTTTAATTTTTATTTCTGTAGCGGACCTATCAAAGAATTTATTACTGGATTTACATAATATGGAAGAAGAACATTTCTATTGCCATGTCTGATTTAATAACTTCCATACAGTTATTTAAATTGAAAATTTATCAAACGTTTATTCTCCGCTTCTAAAAGCAATAAATCGTTCCAGTGTTGAATTCCATTTATCTCACCATGAAGTATAGATTAAGAGAATTCATTAAATAACTACATTTAACTGTCATCATTCCTTATCAAACTTTTGCGACCTTTGCAGTTTCAAAATAATTCTAATAATAACTTTTTTAAAGAAGAATTTGGATTTTAATGTCTTTCAAAGATAAATGAAAAGCTTATCTGGAAAAGTCAGGTTTTTCAACAATCTATATTACTGCAAAATTTTTTGGTTATAAAATAACAACCAAAGGAGACACAAGAAACCAAAAAGATTTCGCACCCTGAGTTATCATCGGCGGGAGTCGCACCCAACCAAATTTTCTCTATATTTTCAATCGAATCCTTCTTGGTCTACTCTTTTTCATTCTTCCCTCTATTCTTGCCTCTAGGATCTATGTAGGTATTCTGTTATTTTCTATTCTGTAACATGTCTTTACAATTTAAGTAATAACAAATTACTTAAACAGGTTAGTTTAAAAGCTTTGTTTTATACTGTAGACAAATTTTTGTCTACAAAACGCAGGTTATGAATTTCATATTTTTTTCTATTACTGAGTATTTTTGATTGTGTTTTACTTTTGTGCGGTCCCGCTTCCGGGAGAGACAGTGGGATTCTTATATGTTCGCACCTTCTGAGCCTGTCATCGCTGGAGTTTGTCTGGCTGATGAGTCTTAACAAGGACGAAATGATCGTTCCAGACTCTTACCGGTGGCAGCTCTAGGTCCGAAATCTTTTTGATTCTTTTGTGCTTTTCGTAGTTACCATATCTACACAATTTTACTTGTTTATTTTCAATATATTAAGTAAACTAATTTTCATTTACGTCTTCTCTTATTCTTGTATTTCTTATTTTATCTCTGTTATTGTTTCTTATAACAGTTCTCAAATATTTCAATTCTGCTGCCTGCATTTGGTTATGATATTTAGTAGTCATAGTCCAACCCTCAGCATCATAGTTCAGTATTAGTTTATAGAAAGATTTAAAAATTTATAATTTATTTATTTCTAATTTAAAATAAAACTATAAACAATCAGACCACGGTCGCACAAAAGAAAAAGCTTTACTGACAAAATCAGCATTATTACATTCATCTGAGAAAGAGGGTCGATTGACCCTAGAGACATGTAATGATGTTTTTTGTTTTGTGTGACCGTGGTCTGATTGTACATATATTCCGCACGTTAAAGTTGCCATTATTATAATAATACTGTTTAGCTTAAAATAATCTTTTTTTGATTGATTTACTCTATTTGGAATTCCCTCATCAAATTTAACAATTATTCTTTACTTTTTCCAAAATATTCTGAGGGGACGCAAACGCCCTTTGAATTCTTTTCGCGGCAGAAATTACATTTCCGTAGCTTTTCTTTGTTTGGTTTTTTTTTCCTGAAAAGTCGTCTGTCATTTTATTGAAAATGATTTATTGAAGTGATTTCAGAAATAATAGTATCAAGAAAAAGTAATAGTATTTTATACAATGAAATTAGATGCTATTCAGACTAATCTCCGCCCAATGAACTGAGACTTCAGTCAACATCACAAGAGCTGATGATCATCGACCAGTCACCATCATCAGACATATCTCAGTGGAATAATCAGATGAATAATTAGGAGAATTTAAGTCATTGACAGTAGCAGTCGTCTTCATTATCTTATCCTATGATTATCACTCGAGCCTCGATTCAATCGCTGGCCCCATCAATGTTTCGCGTAGTAGAGATCAGAGCCGGAATAGAGGACTTATCGTCGAACCTATAACAACGAATGTGAAGCCAGCAATTATGAGCCAACAGAACTGTTGCTTTCATGCTAATACATTGACAGCACAGAGATACAGACAATTCTGCTGTCTATCATATCTTCAACGCATTCCAGATGACATTTTGTCGTTGAAAATTGCAAGATTCCGTTTGGCAATCATTATCCAATGAACTGCACGAGTTCTAGTCTTTCCTTGACCCAGAAGGATTCTATTGAGAGTACTTGGGAAGTTATGGAATGATATCTCTTACAGCCTCCACAACCGGCAGATATTGTTCATTTCTACCTGGAAGAACTAGGATGTCATAAGAAACTTTTGAGAATTTAATGCATAGTGGTTTGAGAGCTTGTGCCTCTGTTAGGTCAGACACAGCGGCATTCGATTACTTTCGGTAAGTTTTATTCTTAAAGCTAAAATTTAAATACTTGTTTATTTCATATACCCAATTTACTATGAACATTCACGCTTAGAATTTAAGATTTTTGGGTGTCGTAATATTTGGGTGTCAAAGAAATCGAGATATTATTCCAAGTTAGATCTCAGTAATTAAATAAAAATAAAATTATATAAATAAATTAAAACAGAACGATATTTACAGCCCAGATGTATTTCAGATCTTGGCATTCTCGGGATTAAGATTTAATCCACATTGGATTTGAATTTTATTTAAATCTTTATTTAATTTATTTTCATGCTTTTCTCAATTGCTGATAACTCCTTTAAATTAAGATTCTTATAATTTTCGTAAATAATTAAGCAGAACATTTTGATCATAAGTATTAAATGTTTAAAATACTAATTATTAATAAGTTTAATAATTAGTTTTGTTTTTTCAGACAAGCATTTTAATCTCTTATATGGTTTTCTAGATATGTCTGTGTCTAACGAACTACCGGAACGCACTTTCTCTGTGTTTGAAAAATAAATTTAATTTCCTGTGAAAACAGAAATAATTTCTAAAATACAATAATACGTCGGCGATGGGAATCGAACCTGTAGCCTTCTGATCAGAAGTCTGTCTTATCCATTACGGGACTACATTCAATTTATTGTTAAATATCTCCTATCAATCCCTCTGTGAGTGGGTGACACAATGAGAGAAAAGCCTGAGAAAAAAAGGAACTCATTAATTTTAGCTCACTAGATCAAAATTTAAAATCTAATGTTCATTTTTTTAGCCTGTATAAATGCAGGCCAGACGAGCATTAGATGCAGAATCTCGCCCTCAGCGACAACTGAAGAGTCGTTCGAGACATTTCTCGACATGAATGAAGAAATTACAAATGACTGGCAAATCTCCATCTCCACTAAAATCCGTCATTGTTGACGTGTGTATATTAGTTAAGATATATTTGGTGAACAAGTTTCGAAAATCCATAAATATTCAAAAGCACATACTGGAACATCTACAACGTATCAGCTTATAAGTTATGTAATATTATGATAATTTTTAGGGATAATTACGCTTAAGGATTTGATGTCTTCAAATCTTCGCAGTTTCTTGCTCCATTCTTTTCATTCTGGTCATTTAGGGGCCGTCCATGAATTAAGTGAGGTGTTTTTTTTTAAATTTGGACTCCCCCCTCCCCCTTGGTGAGATTTTGTAAGATGTACCATGTAAGATGTAAGATGGTACCCCCCCCCTCCCTCAGGTGAGATTTAAAAAAGTCAAAAAATGAAAAAAGTTCAAAAAGTCAATATTACAAAATGTTGTAATGTATTATAATACGTATATTCTCTGAATGAAAAAGTTGACGTGAGATTTTCGTTGACCCCCCTCTCCCCCTTGGTGAGATTTAGTGAGATTTTGCCGGACCCCCTCCCCCTTTTGACCTCACGTAATTAATGACGACCCCTTAAGTACCAAAATGAATAGGAATAAAGATTGGAAGTAGTAACCTAAACGTTATAGCTAAAATCTCAACTTCCTGCGATATATAGTTTTCCAGTTATTTCGTTTATGGACGGATAGATGTACAAAAATCCAAATTTCAAATTAAAATTGCATGCTTTTGTTTTTTTTTATTTTATCTTTATTTTATATCTCTTTAATGAATACTAAGTAACGTTACATCAAACTTTAACGTTTTTCCCTTTGAAAAATATCTGAATTTATAAGCTTAGTCCTGTAACTGAAAACGAGAAAGAGAGAAAATATAAAAAAAAATAATATTTTAATTATTATTATGTTGATAATAATAAATTCAGAAATTGTTACAATATCAACAATGTATTGGTGTTATAACATTGTTGTAACTTTCCTGTTAGTTTCCCAAAAGAAAACAGTCACTATCAGCTTAAAGTTACTCTGAAAACTTCCCTTTAATTCTGGTGTCAAACAAGTGAATCCCTGATGGCATTCCTAAATCATTAGTATAGGAAGATACATCAACGCTATGGAAGGAATGTCGTACTGGGTGATGAATTACGTATGCAAAGCAATGGAACACATTACAGTTTATATGCGATCTCTAACTTTATAATCTCTTCAATTTAAAAAAATAAATAAAATAGTTGTTTTGATTATTTAAGGATGATATTTTTAAAGTAAAAGTTTACTTAAAATAAACTTCATTAAAATAAAACCAAAAAAGATTAAAAGAAATTTTTGTATTACAAATTTTTAGTTATCTTTGAATTTTAAAGTAGATTTACCTTTCTACTTTAAGTGCTTTTAGGAATAAGAATTTATAAGTTATCTCCAAAATTTATATATCTTATATCTTTATTAAACCTCAAAATCATGACTAAATAATCTTTAATTTGTTCTGTCTGTATGTCATACAGAATTCTGTCTCATTCACTTCTGTTAGATTTACTTTCATAACTTTCAAAAACAGTGATGAAGTTTTGGAAAGCGGCATCAGCATCTCAGTAAACAACAGGTCGGCATTAAGCTAACGATTTTTTTTTGTGTCATAATAAGGTATTATGAAATACAAACAGAACGAATAAAGGTTATTTAGTTATGATTTTCAGGCTTAATAAAGATAAAAGACATACATTTTACAGCAAACTTTGGAAGTAATTTAGCAAGCTTTTGCCACTTTTTCATCACGTCACAGCAATAAAACCAGAAATATTTCTTTATAAATTCAGAAATCTCTCAAACTCCAAAATTTTATATCAGTAGCTACTTTATCATAGAATCCTTATTCCTGGGAAGCTTCAGATTTTTCCAGTTCCCCCAGCTGAAATATTAGTGACTGAGCCTACAAAAATTCAACTCTTTGATCAAATGTTTAGTACCCAATACATTAAGGGGAAGGTTTTAAGTCTTGAGATTTCACAGACTAATACTTTGGGGTATTAGGATAATACACGGTAAAAGTTTCAAAATTTAGTCTCATCCCCTGCATAGTTTTTAAAAATTATGAAAAACTGCATTCGTACAAAAAAAATTGCAAAATTTCAACTTAATTTCAGCTCCTCAGGCTGCAGATGGACAAAACTTTATAATCACCTGAAATATAGTCCACTTTAAGGGCAGTAAAATGGTTTTAGTTATAAATCTGTAGCTCTTTCAGTTTTGAAGACATTTAGGTGTCTGTAAATAACCGAATTCACCAAATTTCGTGGCAGCCAGGGTCGGAAAAAATGTTAAAAATTGTTTTTGAACTACTGAAATATGTACGAACGTGTGACAGAAAATAAAATTGCGTCATGTAACCACCACTGGGTGATTTCCCTTCTGCAATTATACATAAATATCTTAATAGGTATTTATAAGCAGATTATTCTTGATTCACCACATTATTTACAACATATTACATAAAACAGAGTAAATGAAGTTTTCAGCAAGTCTCAGTGTCAATTTGAATCTGAATTTGAAGTGGGAATAACAATGAAATTAGATATTAATAGTTGGAAAGACACTACAGAGAAGCCTACTTTTGTTATTCTGTCTATTTTTGTTATGGCTATGTCGGTCCCAATCACAACTTAAAAAGTTTGTCAAAATTAGAATAACATGTGACTTCTATCTCTATGATAGAATGTTTTTTTGTGAAATATTTTAATATGCCCTATAAAAAATTGAATTTGCTGATTTTCTTTAAAATTAAATAAGCTTTAAATTTTATTCAACACAAATTCAAAAACTTGTAGAGAATAAAATTTTTCTCTACAAAAACTTGTAGAGAATTATATTTGTAGATTACAAATATAATTGGAATCTCTCTTTCTTCTTCTTTACGTCGATTTGGGCCAATTAAGGACCACGGACAATAGCCCCGTATGACGAACGTCACGGTGGAGCTAGTAAAGTTCAAGAAGGTGGGACGAGATTTACATCAAGTCCAGAATAACACTGAGATAGTAAGTCCCAGGTAGACGAAAAACAGAAGAAGAAAGAAACAGCCATGCCGATGCCGGAGTTCGAACCCAGGTTTCGACACAATACCCACACGGCAGACCGCCGTCTAGACTGCTCGGCCATGCCGGAACGGCTGGAATCTCTCTTTAATGATAATCGAAATATTTCTGTTCTCAATGAAAATAAAATGTGATCAACTTAACACATATTTAACATAAGGTGGAGTGGGGTTAGTTCGGACCGGTTTTTGTTAAGTTTGAATTTAACCATTTATTTGTTAAATTGTTTATAAAATCTTTAACATACATTCCAAAACTGAGTGGAATTAATACTCTTTAATTTGTATTGATAAAAACATCAATTTACATTGTAAATTTTAATTTTTATAGAAAATTGTAAAAACTGATTTTTTTTTCTTACTTTTAATCTTTTGATTATTTACTTTGATAGAATATATTTTTATATGGAATTAGCTTGAGAATTTAAAGAAAAAAAAGTGGGATTGCTCAGGAAACTATAAATTTAAGCTTTTAAAGTTAGGAAATCCACGTAACTAATTAATGCTTTTCTACAAATGTCACTGCGCTGGCTAATAGTAAGCTTTTGATATTTTGACAACTGTCTCTGATGATGCCCTAATTGTTTGGCTAAACATTATAAATGGTTTGTCTAATGTTAAAGGTTTCTGACATCTAATTGGATGTTTTTCTTCTTGAATCTCAAAATAAAATTCCTGTAATTAGATTTTCTTATTATCCTAAACCACAAAACGAAATACAGAGACATTCTTCGTTTCACTTCAGTCTTTGTTTTCGTCATCTTTAAACCTTGGCTCTTAAGTTGTTGTCTCTCTAGAGAAAAACCACTTTTACCAACTTTCACCTTTATGACCTAATGTGTTCATGAGGCCCCCATTTGCTGGTGCCAATCAGATTTGGCAGGGAAAGCGTCCCTGGTGCATTACTGCCTCATAATCATTTCACCAGAAGAATTCCTTAGCAAAAGTTAAGTAGAAATGGTCGGATATGAAATGAAGAAGAAGCAGTGAGTGGTTGGCAACCATGCCATTTTACAAAAAAAATTAAAAAATCTATTTTGGTAAACCGCAAAAACTTTCTAATTCCCTCAATTACAATATTTTGTATTTACAGAATTTAGTTGATTTTCTGTTGAATTTTAGTTAATTTAGTCTTGTAAGGATGTGAACGATTATATTTTGAAGAAGTAATGTAGAAGTTCCGTTCTTTAAGCATTTTTGCTGTAATTAGTTCATTTCTTTAGGCCATTGTAAATTGAAGAATGATAAGCTAGGTACAGTTCAGTATTGGTTCCAGCTATTTTTCATTGTGGTTTTGTTTATGTGGGATCCCATATCCGGGAGCGGGAGATGCCTTCCAAGCCTTCTGAGCTTATCATCGAGTATAAATCTCGCTCAAAACTCATATTAACAACGAAACAGCTGTCCTAGATTTCCGTCAATCCTACGCCCAAGGCGTGAAAGCAAACCTATGTGTAAGTTTTTGCTTCCCATTTTTTTATATTAATTTGCTTATTTATAATAAAGATTTCTTGGAATGTAATTTTCGATATTATGGATAGAATATTTATCAACAGTGAAACAGTGTAAACGTTATTGAACTAATCACAAGTTGCCTGATGTTTGCTTTCTGTTTTCTCACTCTATACATTAAAGCAAATCGATTTCTAAACCCTATTTAGAATTAGATCTAATTTAAAATCAAATATAAGTAACATGGAAGTTAAGATTCTTATCCTTGGCTTTCATCAGTGCATTATATTTCATTTAATGAATTGAATATAGAATTAAGCTTCATTGAATATGCACGCTTAGATGCTGTGAAAGTATCCATTAAATCGACGATAGTGACGAAACAACAAGATCCTTTTCTAATCTAAAGCTACAGAGTTCAGCAACAGTCTTAGGGAATATTATGGTTTCTTCTGTCTTTCATCATTATTAATGTTCTTGTTTCTTATCAATAATAGTTATTAATGTTCTTGTTTCTTATCAATAATAGTTATTAATGTTCTTGTTTCTTATCAATAAAAATTGTTAATAATCCAATATCAATGAAATAAACAAGTGTTTGGGACAGTATACTAATTACGGTTAAGTCCGTAAAGCTATACCACTCTGTTGATTTAATGTATCGACTTACGTCCGTTCGACTTACGTCCGTTCGACTTACGTCCGTTCGACTTACGTCCTGCCGGATGGAACGGAACCTGAACGGAAATAGAGGAATGGCTGTAGTTTCTTTAGTTTTCATAAAAAAATATAAAATACAATCAATTGCTAGACACCGAAAAAAAATTGGTTATTTGGCAATTAAGGCAAAGGTGACCAAACTGCTGTTGTTGCCTCAAACTCAGAAAGCCAAATAATTTGTATTTCTTCTTTCTTATAATAAATAGAAAAATATCCAATAAAATTCACAGCAAAACTAAAGTAGTTATTCCCTGTGCCAGCGTTTTGGTTGCTTGCTAGTTATTTTATAGAAACTTTGATTTTATTTTAATTCTTGGAATTTTTCTTATCTATTGTATGCTTGGGTTTCCAATTGATTGATCGAAAAGCCTGAGTTCAGAGGGGATCAGTCGTAGCCTAATGATTGCTTAGTATAGTGATGATGTGATGTGATGCCGGTACGCACCGAAGTGCGAGCTTCGTATCCGAAGCATCCGTGTTCCAGGGAACGCTAGTGTTCCCAAGATGGCGAACCCCTAGCAGACTCCCGAGAATTTCAAGGGAAAGATACTGGGGTGGTTTCCCGTGGCCTTCCCCAGGGCGCCATTAAGGAATGACGTCAGACCAAAGAGAAAGTGAAGAAGAGGCTGGACAACACAGGAAAGGAAATTGAAACAGCCATGCCACTGCCGGGATTCGAACCCAGGTACTGGCGCACTGGCCGCCAAGGCAGACCGCCGCCGAGACCGCATGGCCGCGCCAGCACGGCGCCTAGTATAGTAAACTTGTTTAATATGTAAGTCATTTTTGAATTCCTAAGATTAAGTTAATTTCATTTAAAATATATTATAGAATGAATCCGTTATTATGTTTGCAATATTGTCTGTTTTGAATTTTGAATTCGCAAATCGGTTTAGTGATTGAGAAACAAGTCTACGTTTTACAAGACAGTTTTATTGTGCATAAACACGAAAAAAATGGGTAAGAAACAAAGCGTACATCATTCACGTCTTGAGCCATCGTCATGGGAATCTGAAAAAGCTGTTTCATTCTTATTAGGACTCATCAGTTTGATTTACCCGTATTGATGATCAAATCATTGGTATGAAAGATAATTGGGATCGTTCGTTCAACTCGGAGACATGAAAGGTTATTGTGATCGTTACTGAGATACAGGTTATTGGGATAGTGTGATTAGTGGAACCCCACACAAAGAACAAAGAACGAAACAAAATCATTGATTGATTTGTTTCTGTAGCTTCCCAGTCTCGGGAGCGAGTACGATTCCAATAACCCTTCACGTATTCTGGTTAATCGTCAATATGGGTAAATCTGAATGATGATTCCTAATGAGAACGAAACAGCTTCCGCAGATTCCCGTTTGACGATGGCTGAAGTTGGCGTGATATGTATTTTTCTTTACCATTTTTGAAGTCTACATTTTGCACCAAGCATTCAAAAATTAAAAGATCTGGAAAGCGGCAAATTGAGAGCAAAAAATTTAAGGAAAAAGTTTGTTATTTAATGTAAGAACATTAATGTGACAAAAATAATAATTTATAATATTACCTTATTTCAATTTAGTTTAATAAACAATAACATAAAAAATCTCATAAAGAAAATATGCAGTTTTATATTCAATGTCCATGGCAGATTTAAAAATTTATGATCAATATAGTAATTATTTCGATCAGGGGCGTATATAAGGGGGGGGGGGGGGGGGGGGCCGCCCCCCCCCCCCTTCCGAAATAATGAAGATATGTCCTACCAACGTTTTTTTTTTGATTGAACAGATAGGTTTCCATGGGGTGTCTATTTAATTATATTAATCTTGGGCCCCCCCCCCAAAAAAAAAATATTATATATACGCCACTGATTTCGATGTTATGAAACCATTTGGTTACAACCTTTTTTATTTGCTTATAGGGATTCAGATTGATTAACTAGCTGGAGAGCTGCTCGCCTTAAATTTGTGATTTGAACATTTTTACATTGCTAGTATAGTTGTACAGCTAAAATTCAAGTGTTATTCCGAATCGTATATTCGTATCCAACATTTTAGATTGGTTCTTTGAGGTGGAATCAGTATTATTACATTTTTTTATTGTAATAGGTTTATTAGTAGTGCTGGCATAGCGGTTTAAGTTATTCTAGAATTCAGAACATTCTATAGATGGAGGAAGGAGGAAAAGAAGAAGCAGACAGACACAGGAAAGACAGGTTTCGAATCCATATTCAGATCTATCAGTTTCATGGACGTCATAGAGATCATGGTAATTTAACTGAAATAATTAGAAACCACACTTTTAGAGGACAAGAAAATAGGGATCAACTTCTGTGATGTTGGAAATCATCTAATGACATTTATTAAGGAGTGCAAATATATGTATAATCAATTATATTACTTACAAATATACATTCATTGTCAAAAAATGAGCTTACTCAGAAGCAGCAGTCGAAATGGAATGACACTTGGCATAGAATGATGATGCAAATAACTGATTCGTTCTGGGTGCGGTTATTTTTATGGCAATGAGTTTATTTATCTATAAAAAATAATATTCATATGTTTTAATAGCAGACTTTAAAAAGATTTATTCGTACCATTATTATCCTTATTTTAAGAAATAAGAATTTTATGTATTTTCTAAACTTTTTGTAAATTGTAAATATAGTCATTTAAAAAAATTCTTTGAATAAATTATCTCTCATTACTCTCTTAATTCATCGATGTTCCATTTGAGGATCCCATCCCATATTTTAAGAACTGCTGTTTCTTCTTGTGGGTTAAAAGGGACAAAAAAAAATACACAAATTTAAGGATTTTTAGGATATTGCGCCTAAGTGCCTCGATTCTTTTCTCATGAAACAAAACCAAAGGATTAATCTCATTAGTTTTAAATACCTTCATATCGCTCCTATTATTTATTATATAAGTTAGCAAGTACTGAAGGAAAACGCTGATGTTTTGTGGTTTATGACATGTACGTTTTACGATTGTCGTTAGAGCTGTAATCCACCAATCGTTGTGTCCTTCCTGAGTAATGCCGTAACTGAAGCAGCGGTGACTGCATATCATCAAGTTGACATTGAAATCCAATTGTAACACAGGCAAAGCTATCCGTCCACGTATAAAATTCTCTGTTTCGAGTAGTAATTGCAGCTGCACGTCTAAATTATGGTTGAGATTTAAGCAGGCAAATCATAACAGTAACCAACCACAAAAGAATAATTAACACGGAGGTTCCCATTATTATTTTAGTAAAGTAAGTCATGTTTGTCAAGTAAATCACTCGAGACAAAACGAAAAACTTAATTTACACTACTTGAACCTCTGGTTACAGGAGATTATTTTGGAACTAAAATATACGTTTATTAAAAAATAATATTAAGGTAGCTTAGAAAATTCAAAGTATAAAAGAGAAATTAATTTTTCGTGAGAACATTCTTAGACATACATTTTTAGAGTTTACTGATATTATTTCAGATATATGGTAAAAAAAAAATATAGATTTAAAAAAAGGTAAAAAATCATGAAATCTTTTGAACTTTCAAATACTCGCAAGAAAAGTATTTACGTAATATTTGTTTTTCCTTTTTTACTCCAACCTGATCAACTTAAACCAATTATTTCAAAGTGATGAACAGTTTTTGAGTAATTGTGTTGACAACAAGAATGTTGATATTTCATTCCCGCATTTTTATCCACCTCAAGCAAATTCAATCAATAGTAACTCAGATTAGACAATATTCTAATTTTAGCGTTCTAAAACAATGTTTTACAGTTGTAATGGCTGAAAACCTAAAAATGTTTATCTTGGGCTTCTTAATCAAAGATGAAATTTCGACAAAAATGAGGGGATACATTTAAGGGAGAAACGAGATGAAATAGTTTAAATTATCTTCATCAGTATTAGAAACTGGTTTCGTTTCAAACATTTACGGCCTAAAAACATTCAAGTACAAGATAATTCACAAAAACATAGAAAAAGATTACAACAATATTTGTTCGATTTTGCGTTATTACGGAGACTTGAGTTGATTTTCTTAAAAACGCACCATAATCTCATTCTGACTTCATTCTACAAACTTCATGGAAAAATATTGATGTATTTTCTATCCATTTACGATATAAATTCAACAGAAAACTTTTCAAAACTTCCTTTTTGGATTGATGTTCTTTTGCATGTTCTCTGTCATTAAATTTTAGTTGCTGTGTGACTCCATAACTAAAATAAAATATTTAAAATAAAATAAAATATAATATAAAATATGAAATTAAGATCTGTAAGATCTGTAATTCTTTTATAAAAAAAGGATCTCACATATTCTCTGTAATGTGTGCCTCAATTAAGATAAAATATCTATTGGGTTTAATTTCCATTTTATTTGTTTTTAAAAACATGAAATACAGTAAAACCCCGTTATTACGCTCCCGCTTATAGCACTATCCCGTTTTTTACGCTCCTTTCATACGGTCCCTGGAATTTTCTATGTAGCTCTGTATACTTTTACCCTCTTACAACGCTTCAAATCCCGCTTATAGCGCTTTTTTTATATCGGAAATTTTATATCGAAAAGAAATGTAACACTGTAAAGATTCTTTTCTTTCCCGGGTAGGAGGGAATCTTTGAACTCTTTGAAGTGCGGGTCTGTGATACTGTAAGTTAGTGCAAAATTTCGAAGCGGAAATCCCTTTCTATAAGTGAAAAATTGCAAATTCTCCGTAAGTACGACGAGAATTCTACATTGTCAGAAGGATTCGCAGAATCTCTAGGAATTCCCTCATCCAGTCTGAGAACAATAATAAAAAATAAGAATGGAATTACCAATGCAGCGAAGGGTGGTTGCAAACATCAAAAAGTAAAGTGTGGAAAATGTTAAGATGCCGAGGAAATTTCAATTGAATGGATTCGTCAGTCCCGTAATGCATCAGTGCCATTAAGTGACCCAATCATTCAAGAAAAGGCGCGTGAAATAGCGGGCACTGTACTAAATCTGCTCCGAAAATATATTCCTGTTGCTCCTAGTGGTGTATCAATTGATGTTAATAGTAACTTGAACCGCATTGAAAATGTCAATTCATAACAGTAGCACACACAAACGGCAAACCACAATCAAGGATTTTTTTAATAGGAAATAAACTCAGAATCAAGTATCTTTCCTGTAAAATGGTGTCTAAATGTTTCCCCATCTCATAAATCATTTTCCGTCTATAGCTCTATCCCGCTTATTACGCTTATTATGCTATCCCGCTTATTACGTAGTTCATGGTCCCTTGACGAGCGTAATATCGGGGTTTTACTGTATTAGAAGATTTTTTTTATTTTATAATTCTTTCAAGTAATGATTAATAGATAAATTTTGGTTTAAAAAAGAAGAAAGAAAATATTGTAGTACTAGTGTATATTTCGAATATTAAGTAGCACTGAAATGCATTTCAAACATTTCAAATATCTTCATCATAAATGCAAAATAGAATGTGAATTTCCAACGGGATTTGAAATAAAAGTGAATTTGATAGTCACTGAGAACAACTTTAGGTATCTGTTTCATAGTAATTCAATTAGGGCTAAGATGTCTCACGAAATAAAGAGCTTCTCCAGAGACATAATTAACAAGAAGAAATTGTCAACGTGTAAGAATATCCATTTCAAATACTTGTTTTTATTAATAAAAGCAGTTATCGTGGAAATTCTTATCGGAAATTCATTAAAGAAGGTAAATCTTAAATCACTAATGAGTAGGAAAGGATTTAAGTGGTTGACAAAGCTTTTAATTTTGTAGAATCTTTTATCATCAAAAGAAAAATCAGAAATACAAAAAAAAAATGAAAGAAGAAAAACAAATAGATAACATAATCATAATTGTAAATTTATATCTTTCTTTGCAATTTCTAAGAACTTAAGAGGTTCCTCGGGGCAAAGAGATAAAATGTAAATAATAATGAAACTGACTTTTGTTTTCGTTCTTTCTTTATGCTATTAAAAGCCTATGTAATTAAACGTCTCTTCAAATACTATTATTTATGTAAGATAAAAAATAGTTTTCGAAAGACTAAATTTTAACATTTGCTTTTCGCTTTTAAGATCTTCGTACTTTATCATTAGTTGTTTTCTCAGTAGGTCTATTCAGTTTGTTGTTTTTTAACTACATTTTTGTTACAACATTTGTAAAATTACTGTTTTGTGAATGTATATTTATATATATGAGATCGTTATAAGGAGACTATGAACTTACTCTGACTGAATGCTAATTTAAAAGCCTTAATATTTTCAATTGTCTTCCGCAGGATTTTTTTTTATAGTTAATTATTTTTTATAGATTCACTGTTTTTTCATATAGATTCTTTAGAAATAATTTAGTATAATGTGAGCATATAATTTCTAGTCTCAATCCCATTTATGGAGTAAATGAGTACAAACTCGGTTGCGGAAAAATAAGTCATAAAAATAGAATTTAACAAGAAAACGAAGCATAAAACAGCACACAAATTAAGGTTCACTGGGCTATTTTTGGATTTTTCGTACCGGAATCGAAGACGGAACCGTTTCGAGATTCCTCTCTCATCCAATGGGTTCGCCCAGTACTCAATAGCTCAGTGGAACCAAAAGAAATATAAACAAAGGACAATTAGACAAAACAATGACCCTTAAGCTAAAAAATATCAAGATATAGATTAAGAATAATAAGTGCAATAAGTAAACCCCGCTAGCTCTAGGCTTAGCATGAAAAGGATTAATTTTTAAAGAAAACATATACATAATAGTCAAATATAACGTGCGGTGATGACATAT
The DNA here is from genome assembly GCA_023159025.1 of Thereuonema tuberculata. Taxonomy (NCBI): domain Eukaryota; kingdom Metazoa; phylum Arthropoda; class Chilopoda; order Scutigeromorpha; family Scutigeridae; genus Thereuonema; species Thereuonema tuberculata. The sequence goes on from JAFIDM010012231.1 coordinate 18,587,776, forward strand.
AACAAGAAAAACAAGCATAAAACCGCACACAATTAAAGGTTCACTGAGCTATTACTTGTTTTGCGTACCGGGAACCCAAGACGGATCCGTAGTACGGGACTGATAACAGAGTGGAAAGGGCGTTCTGGTGCAGGTTGGACGGAGCGGGGGATTTTTTTCCATGCTCCATTCTCCCGCAACGGATCCTAGGGTCTACCCAGCCTTCTGTAGAATGGTTACCGGATTTCTTTTGCGGGGGTTAAAGGCGGGCGGGCGGGCGGGCGATGGGCTGACCACCCGACCTCAACTTCATTTCGTTGGTCAAGAAGTGTCGGGAGCCTTACCTCCGACAACCCTGCATAGACCTATAGTGGCATACTTTAACTTCTTAACATAATAGGGGAGGTCCTTGTATCTCGGGACACCTTGTACCTTGGGACAAGCTCACTACATGATAAATACTCCATTGAGAGATTGCAGCTAGTATCTCCTTGACCTAACCTTTAAATACACGTGACTTGTAGTCGGCCATTTTGTCTCATGTCGGCATTGTAGTTACAAGTCAATTTTTGCAGGTGCATTTTTTTTTTTAGTAAAATGCAGGTGCATTTTAGTTTTACTGCAACTATTTTGATGTAAGTGATTGGAATAACTTATAATTGGTATAGACATCGAAAAATACAATATTTTAGTAGAAATTTTTATACATGAACGTCTTTGATTTTTACATCTGTTTTACTTTTTCAAGTCGGTAATTGTACCTTGGGACATGTCCCAAGGTACAAGACAATGATTTTTCTACATTTTTTAAAATAGTTTTAATTTGTTTATATTACCTATTATATACGAGATTTTTATTTATCATTCTCTTTTAAGAAGCCTCGAAGCATGAACAAAATAACTCGACCAAAACCCACTCAGGACAACATTAACAATGCCGTGAAATCGGTTATCGAAAAATTTATGACGATTCGAAAAGCAGCTGAAACCTTCGATATATCAAAAAGCTATACCTACTCTTTTGTATTAATTTTTATTGTGTTCTTATTAGCATTAAAGTTTTAAACATAATTTTTGGTTTTTACTTCTAAAATGTTTTTTTAAATTACTGTCCCAAGGTACAATGCTTGTACCGTGGGATAAATACCTCTAAAAGCATTTTTGACATTTCTTCAGAAATTACACACATAATATATTTATTAGCATCTTAATATTCTATTCTTATTATTATTCTTATTATATATTAATATAAATTTACAATGATAGTATAGTAATATATCATTATAGACTTAAATAAAAGCGTTAGAAAAAAAGTGTCCCAAGGTACAAGGACCTCCCCTACAACTGTGCAACCTTCGTAAAGCTTGTAACTGTACTATGCTATTACCAAAACAGCAAACTCTAGATGAACACACACGATAGGCTCATCTTGTTTAGTTGGACAATGACTCAAAACTGCATGGAAGAACATAATTCCATAGTAAATAGTAAACTGGATAATTTACCTCATAACTAACAATTTTATTTAGAAAATTATTAGTTATATACAATTATCTAACTAATTACTTACTTTAATTTAATTTTTACTGCGTTTCCCTTGTGTAATGGGGAAGAAACTTTCTCGACTTAGAAGTAACTGATTAAAAATTTATTAAAATGTGATTGATTCTTTAATTCTCCATCAGATGGCGGCAGCTAATGAATCCTGTCTTTCAAACGTGGATAAATATTCATGAATAAATTAGTGATAATTAATCAAAAACTAGTCATCATAAGAGGAAACCATTAAGTAGGGAAAAATAACCAATGGCTGTTTTTTAGTCTATGTTTTAATGTAAAAAATAAGCTTTTATAACTGAAACCCGATAAAAACTATTTTGGGATGCATGGTAGGCGTGTTAGGGCTTTTCGCAATTAATAGTAATTGACAGTATTCTTTTAAGGATTGCAGAAAAATACAAAACAAAACAGAAATAGCTGAACATGTTTATATTTATACTTTACTTAACACGTTAGTATTATAACAAAACTCCAATGGATGTAAAGGAAAACTAATATTTGAATATTTGAGAAATATTTGAATTGACAATATAGTGTGTGTATAGTGGTGCGCAAAGTCAAAATAGAATAGTGTTATCACTTAATTAAGGTTTAAGGTATTTGAAGTTGGTATTCTGGTAACCAAAGAAACCCCATTTTTCTAGAATACAGTATTTGTAACATTTGAATAAAAGGAATCACATCTCCAGAAACTGTAAAATTAAATCAACACTTAAAAAAAAAAGAAAAAAAAAGATCACTGAATTGAAATGTCACTGGAATGTTTACGTAGCCGTGAATAATTTACATTACAAAATCAGCTTAGATTTTCTTTTGCTCTTTTTTACAGGAAATTTATCATCATATGGTTTAAAATAGAAATGTCCCAATGAATGTACATCATCACTAGTCCACTTACGCGTATTTCCTTACTTCTTGAACGCAAATATGCTTTGAGTCAAACAAAGAGGAGAAAATGACCCGATCTGCCCAGTTATAGTCACTGGGAGAGCGAGGACTAATTTAATCATGGTTTTCAAGAAGAGAGTTTTAAAACGATGGACGTGTTTTCATGAATAAAATAGGTCGACAGTTATCGACCATGTAAAGGGGAGGGGTACCAACTCCGCTTCCCCCCTTAAATCTGTACCTGCATTAATATAGGTAATGAAGTAACTGATTTTGCTTGGATGGAATCATAAATCAGAGCAGCTTTCACTACTACTTTTGTTGCTTATCAATTTATGTTCAGTAAAAGTTCGTGTTTAATAGAGGAATATCTAAACAAAGTAACTGTCGTTATTCTATTTCTTTGTGAAATTAATTTCAATATTTATCTCTAAAATTTCAATTTCGCTTTTCTCAATGCCGCTCACATGTTCAAATTAAAAAAATCAAAACTAAAAGAAAAAAAAAAAAAATCAACCTTTACTGAACTAGAGGAAATCAATCCACAAACTCAGCTTGTGCCGCGGAGAAAATTCAGTTATGTTGAATAATTAATGATTATTTTCCCTCGAAGCCTATGCAAAATCTTTTGTTTATTCTGTCACAAAATGAAGTCATTTCTGGCTTCTGACACAGCCAAGTCATAAATAATAAAAATTGGCCTAAAGCAAATTAATTTCTGAACTGAATTCAAAACATTTTTACGGCTTTCATAAAACTTCAAAGCTTCACTGTAATTATGTTTCAATTCTTTGAACTCGGCTCTCTATTTTTAAACATTTTTTTTTTTCTTTGAGAAGTTAAATTATGTTATGTTGACTTAAAATAAGTTCGCCATAAAATTGTTTAAAGTATTGATTGCTTACATTTTTTGGAATTCCACATTACTTTTCAAGTCAGCATCTCTGACATCTGTTCCAGACAAATAGAATTCATCAAAAGACTTGCTCTGGTCTAACGATTGACTATAAGCTTGAATTTAAGATTTAATTCTGACTATTTTCAGTAGTCTTTTAAAAGTTATTATAGCCTACTGTTATCGAATATTAATTTTTTTATATTGTATTTATTAGAATAATATTTTCAGTTGATTTAATATTCGTAATGATTGTTACTAATGCTGTAATGATCTGCATTTTTTTTAATAAATTTATATGTTATCTCTTTGTTGTACTGAGATATTTCATCAGAGCCCATTAATTACATTACACAGGATGTTTCCGAAATTAATGTTACAGAATAATGTGGTGGACAGATGGTACGGGATTAAGTATTGTTTTCATTAAGTAGGCCTATTGTGTGTCCGGTCTTGCACCGATACGGCGCTGCAGTCGTTTTAGTGTTGTGTCTGATGGACAATCATTCGTGGAAGGGTCATTGTCACCATGGAGTGTTGTACTTTAGAATAGATGTTCAAAGTGACGCCCCTCTTGTTCTTCAGAGTAGTGGCATCGCCGGAGCAGTGACTGCCCCACTCGTTCAAAAATGCCAGGTGTAGTACGGATGGTGTTGCAAGAGGCTCTTTACATCAGTGGCGTAGCGAGCATAACTGGCGCCCGGGGCACAATGCCTTTTTTGGCGCCCCCCCTCACCTCCCGAAAACCCGAAAAACATAGTAATATATGTCTTGGGGACCATTTGGCGCCCCTCTGCGAGAGGCGCCCGGGGCATGATAGACCCCCTTGCCCCCATCGCTACGCTAAAGCTTTACATGGCCCCAACAGAAGAAGTAATCGGATTAAGATCCGACGATCGTGGAGGCCTTGGGACTCCTGTGCATGGCCAACAGCCACAACACTAAAATGACTGCAGCGCCGTATCGGTGCAAGACCAGACACACATTACTTCACGAAAACTGTTTCTTTTCGTACCTTCTATCTACCATATCCTTCTATAATATATAGTAACAGTTCCGAAACACCCTAACAGTTAACCCAAAGCACAAACAGAAAAATTATTTATCAAATACAATACATAAGATATGAATATGAATAGGTAAAATGATAATGAAATGTTAAAATGAAAGAAAATGAAAGGCCTTGACTGATTTACAACAATTTTAAGAAAAAAATATTAGAATTGAAGGTTGAGAAACTCATAAGCAAAGATATGATCAAAAAAATGAGAACCTAGACTCGAATCAGATCAAGAAACGAAGAAAATTTCGTACAGTCGGACCTCTATTTAACGAACCTCTATTTTGCGAACTTTTCTTTGGAACCAAGAACATTTTGCTAATTTCTTCGTAAAATAACCTCCAAATAGCGAAGTGCATTTTCTATTTAACGAACTTTTTCGTGGTATCTATTTTTTTTTTTTCTCCTTGAAATGTTTTTATTCTCAATATTCCCGTAGAGGAAATGAAAGAAATGTGGATGCAACTGAGGGAAAAAGAAGAAATTAACGATGATGTGCTGATTGATGAATATCTTTCACTTGATTTTGAAGTTGAGACCTCGGAAACACTAACTGAATCGGATATTTTGGACAATGTGAAAAATAAAAACAATACAGCTATGAATTGCGATGAAGATGATGAAAATGGAAATGGTCAGGATGTAGAAATTAAAAAACCTTCGTATGATGAAATGCTAAAATCATTTGAAACAATCCGACGCGGATTACAATTTGAAGTAAATACTGAAGGGGTTTTTAGTGCATTGCAAAGATGCGAGACATACTATGAGAGAAAACACTTTTTTAAAAAAAAAAACAAAACAAAAAAAAAACTCAGACAAAATTAACAGACTTTATTAGTAAAATTTAAGTACGCATGTGGTAATGTATGCTTTATGTCATTAAAATTATTACTTTCTTTAATAATATTGAATAATAAAAGGCGAATCTCTATTTAACGAATTTTCCTTATAACGAACTTTTTTTCGGGATTTAGCGACTTCGCTAAATAGAGGTCCGACTGTAATTGAAGTCGTTGATCTCTAGTTCAAGATCTGGGAAGATAATTTCTTTGATTCAACAACCTTTTTATAATTTTTGTATTTCACTGCGGTTAGTTCATTTTAGTTTAAAATTTTGTTCTGTTTAATGATAAGATATGAAAATATTATAACATTTATTAGAAATGCATCTAATTTGAGATAAGCGCTTTTGTTTTAATTGTCGAAATTTTTGCATTATTAAAGATTTAGATCGATTAAAAACCAAAAATAAACACAAAGTAAAGACATAAAGAGACAAACAGTAAAGAGATAGAAACAATTAAATAACGGAGATAAGAAAAACTGAATAAAATGAAAATCAGTTAGTATAAAACAGAAAGCTAGTAAAAGAGTGATGATAATGTTGATTAAAAGATTCACATTGAACTTTAAAGTAGAATAAAAAAAGAAATAGTTAAAATGCAAAAATTCCGAAAAGCCGAATTGTAAGACTGCCCAAAAAACTAGTTCCTGCCTAAAAAATAAAGCAGGAACTAGTTTTTCAGTGACATAAGAAAATTAAGAACATAAGATATAATAGTCGTTTGGATCCTATTGAAAATTGAGATAAAGCAAAAAAAAAAAAATATTTGCTTTTACTTCTTTATATCCTATTTAAAACCAAATTTCTTAACATTTTATTTTATTCTTAAATCCGTGATCCTTTTCAAAAATCAAAGAAATTCTCATTATTGAACTTAAAACCATCTATAATATTTATAGATTTGATGTTTTTGAGTTACATTGCTTGCAGAGGATCTATATATATATCGATTTAAATTGAATTCTAAAACTTTACTGCTAACCTTTTTTCTCTTGATTCATAATAAGGAGCATCATAAATATCAGTCCAAAACTGTAATATTTTCTGTAGCTAGCTACTATGAGGATATAAAAATTTATAAACATTCCTTTTAGAAGGTTTTAGGATTATTTCATTTCAGAAATGCGTTTGGGCGATATTTCTAAAAGTAGCAAAGATATTGGAAATCCAAGACATGTTGGTGTGTTCTCAGAAAAAAATCACCAAGGGATTGATAATATATACTTTATTTCAAGTTTTCCTGTTCCATTTCAACGTCACCGAGTCATGGTCTGAACTCACAATGAGAAAGAAAATACTCCTAGGAAGAAGAGAAAGACAGAGGCTCTATTTTAAGAGATCCAATAAATCAATAGCTGATAATAAAATAAAGTGGACTTTAAGGGAATTCTTGCTTATGACTTGTAAACACCACTATCAACACTATTAAGAAAATCATTTCTGACAAGCTTTTTGAAAATGTTTTATTGTGGATTAAATTTTTATGCCCTGAAAAGCTTTTGAAACATATGTAGTAAATATTACAAGTTTTATTATATTAAACAGTTATTAAATTTAAAAGCTAGTAGAATGTCGTAGATATTTATACTGAGTCGTTTAAGCAAGATTTCCCGATGTTCGTTTATTCACAACGGCAGTTTTTCATTAAAAAAGCCTTTAGCTGATGTTTGCAGATAACAAAACAGAGGAATAGTTTGCTCAAAATCTCTTTCCTATTAGATAAACTCTTGGAAGAAATTACCCTCAAACAATCAGCAATAAAAACAAATGCACGTTACTAAACATTACTTGTTATCTTTGATTTTTAGATTCGTATTTTAAAAGATATACTAGCAGTATCACATTTTTTTTTGATAACGATAATTCCAGGCATCCTTTTAAGAAAAAGCTTTAACAGCTTTCAATTTTCTAGAACGACCATTAAAACTACTAACATCATCAAACTCGACTATTACATAGCATAATTACAGTACCTCAGTGTTGCTAAAATATTCTAGCAAAATATATCAGCTGTTTCACCACAATACACTTAAATTTGTTCAGAAAGCTCTATTTGCTACAGTGAAAGCTTGCCGTTATAACATGATAATGGCAGAACCACTATTGTGTTTTCTTTTAATAATAAATAAGTGCCGGAATTAGACTTGGTTAGGTTCTAAGTTATAAAAAGCTTCGAGCGCCATTTTTAAAAAGTTACACCAGAAGGTCTCATTAAGTACCAAAACAGGATCTTGGATCAAATATAAAATCATTTTTATAATATTTATGTATATTTATGTATATATCATTTATATTTATGTTTTTAATTATTCTAAAAGCTAAAAAACCGTTTGGAGACTAAGCTCTGGCGTGTTTAGCTTTTACACCGGCACTGGAGATAATAGACATTTGAAATTAGACTAATTTACGTTTATCAATCGGTTTATAGTTTTGATATATAAAACAAGTCTTTATTGCATGTTTATTGGCATTATAGCAAGTGCCGTTCAATTTACTCGTACAATGGATTTTAATCATATTTTGATGAGATTTACACTTACTTATAAAATACCTATTTATTAAGTAATATAGGCGTATAGTTAGAAATAAAATCATTTCGGAAGAAGACTAGCAACTTTTTCTTCACATAACAGTGAATAATACAACAAATACTGATATCTGCTATAAAGTTACATCATTCCAACAATTTATATTAAAACTTGAAAACAATTTAGAATTTAAACGGATGTTTAAGAATACACTTCAAGTAGCATTCTTCATAATTTCCGAAATTTAAATTTTAGCTTCTTTTCATAATTTACTTTATTGGAATCCTTTCAACTTTTTAAAGTTTTAGAAAAGATTTCTGCCTAAAACCTTGTTAGCATGTTGCTATCTCCTCAGAATCTTTCTCCAATTAGTAACTTTGTGCTCTTGTTTTACAGAGAGTCCGGTAGCCAAGTGATAAGGCGTTTCACTATGGTCTAAACGAGCTGAGTTCCATCCCTGGAAGAGGTGAGCGTTGTGCACGCATTCTATTCTTTGACCAGTTCACAAAACTTTGGCAACTTTATCTTCAATGACATCAATGGTTCATCGTGAGCCTCTGTGATATATCTATCTAAACCGACTTAGCTTTTAATTTTAAGAAGATTATATTTCATCCTCTCAACAACTTATCTGACTTAATGGAATCTTCTCAACTGACATCAAATATTACATCCATTCATCCAACATTTCTATCATAGTTCCTCCCACAGAGTTTTTTGATGGATGAAGAAAAACTTGGGACAAATTCAACAAACTTTTCCAAACGATATCGGAAAGTTTGTATGTTCCACTTTATTTGTAATTCTGATATTAGACATAAGCCTGCCAGTTTCTGATGTTATATCAGAAGGATTGAGATCAAATGGATTTGTTTTTACTCAGTAAATGAGACCTTGAAATGTGTGCTAGTACGTTTCACGTTTTTTAACAAACTAAGAAGGGGAAAAAGTGATAAAAGTCCTCCTTAGCAAAAGACAAAATATCTCGCCCTCTCATCCTCTGCATGTAGCTCACACGCATTCTGCATTCAATAGAGTACTATTGCTTCTGTCTTGAGGCTGAACCCACAAGTCCCTCCTGTAGTCTGTGATGTACTCGTATATCCAGTCATTGTCAAATGCTTCACAGTCTTCAATACTTTATCATTGAAGAAAGCCAAACAAAGGAAATCTAGTCTTTTAATTGAACAGAAAATCCATTATTCAAGAAATGCCCTGTAAGCTAAAATGGAATTACGGATATAAGGGTAATGTATTTCCTCCAAAGCGAAACACCAAGGAATTATCATTTTCAGTACAATGGAAATAACTAAGCTTCTTGATTGACTCTTTTGTCTTAAGAAATCTCAGAACAGATCTACAAGGTCAACATAAAAATCGTCCAAATTGATGAATTACCGTACATGCTCCAATAAACGCCGAGTCTCTTATTGTCGCCGGTCTCTAATAAGCGCCGGGCTGCAGACGGGACACGGCCAAATAGTAGCCGGTCTCTAATAGTAGCCGGGTCTTTGATATTTGCCTACCGGTACTAGTGTAAGCATCTTCATAGTCGTACATAATATCTTACGGTACATTGCCTTACAAAATGCCGCCGAAACTGTCATTTGAAATTGCCTTTAAGATTCGCTCGGTGGAATACGCGAAAGAAACTTCCGGTGAGGCGGCCGCCCGTCATTGAGGATTCAGACGACGAATAGCAGCGAAAGGTACAGAAAGACATTGCTATTTATCTTTAACAGTCTTATGTAGCATGTGAAATTCAAATAAAGAAGCTGTTTATAATATTAGCCGGCATTTAAGTGTAAAAATATTGCGTTGTGAAGGTTTTGTTAATAATGGCCGGCATCTAATAGCAGCCGGTTTCTAATAAGCGCCGGAAGCCAGGCTAGTTTTGCAAATAAACGCCGGGGGCCTCTATTGGAGCATATATGGTATTCATTTTCTCTTTGGAGACCATAAAAATTTTCAAAATTTCTAAAACTGTTTTATGTACATTCAGCTACATTTTTGAAGTCTTTAATTCATTCATATCATTTTGATTGCTTATTTAATTTTCAGTACCACAAATCTGTTCTGATACCTATTCACGGGTATTGGTCCATTTAACAAATAAGCAATCCTCCTGATACGTTTGATTATGGAAGACGTTAGCTCAATTGTAAGGTTTCCCTTTTATGTGCGCTTACTTCTAACTCAACAGTCAATCTCTTATTTTTCAATGTCTTGTAATACGTACACAAAGTGATGACTATCAAAGCGATTCAAGTGTTTTCCAAATTTGATGTGTACTTTTTTTAAAATGAAAAAAAGTAATTATTATAATTGTAATTACGTTTCGTAATTCTTTCGATAATCGGATGAAAAACTTTGTTATGTGAAGGTGATTAATGCGAAAAATCCTTAGTAATTTTATTTTTTATATCCTTAGGAAATGTTCCAAAAAATTACTATTCCAAATATATTGTGCTGTTTTCTGCAATAATCCCTTTTCTTTCCGTAGCTAATATTATAATTCTTATTTACAGTTCTAAAGTCAGTATTATCCAAAAATTGTAAATAAAAAATAATTATAAAGTAAAACACGGATTTACTTTTTTAGCGAAAAGTAATTTCCTTTGCTAAGAATATCAATGTTTTAATGTTTCAGGTCTCCAAACATGCCTTTTATTGGTTTGCCGTTTTCAATTAAAAATTCATTATCTCATCTCTGGATCAATCAATCTCATGTAAAAAGTTCAATTTAATCTTTAATTCTGATCTGAATACTTTTTTCCTCGTAAGTTTAACGTTCTTAGAAAGTTCTGAGATGGCTGTGACGTGATTTCATTGTATATGAAAAATAGTGAACATACCCAAGAAGTTTCACCAAATCCCTTCATTTTTAACATGAAAGGTAGCACATGGACTTAATCGAAAATGTCAATAAAAACCGATTAAAACTTTTAAATGAACTTTTTTGTTCTGTGTTTATTCAAGATTAATAAACCTTATTTTGAAGAATTTGGTCAAAATACCAATTGAACTTAAAAAGCTGCATTTCAGTTAAAAGATTTTAGGCCTTAATAATCAAAATAACAGAATCCGATCAAAAAATAATCAAATAATGTTAATGTGGAAGATTAGAAATTGCTAACATTTCATAACTAACTAAAAAATAATAGCAATTAACTTGACTTGTTCCAGAAATATCTGATCAGTACTAAGACAAGGTTTGCAACATTGAAATCTAAGCTAAGTAAGATCTGATATTTTGCCAATTCACCTAATGCGGTAGGGCTTATATTATCGCCTACCTTATAATAGACTTTCAATTTATAGTATTATGATGACATCATGAGAACTACATAACCAGAATCTCAGAAAACTTGAGATGCTCTTCAAGCGAATCTACTACCTTCGGCTCGACGAAAGAAGGGATGAAACCTTCATATTTTACGTGGGATTTTAAATGTGAGTAATTGGTAGTTGCTAAGTCATCTACCAGTGGTTTCACCAACTGACCACAGCAGGGCAGTTAAGCTGACACAGTTCAACTTGAACTCTAGTTGCAGCCATTGTCTTAAAGTGAAAATTAAAACTTTCTACGTTTTACTAAAAAAATAAAAATGATCATCAACATCCACCATTTAGTAGAAAATCAGTTCAAATAATTCAAAAAAAGTTGATATTTCTAACGACAAATTAAAAAAAAATCAAATTATTTTCAATTATTTTTGTAGTTTATTGCACTTGCAACTAGAAAATTATGAATATTTAAAAAATAAACAGTTTAAAATTACTACTACTAGTACTAAATAACTACTATGAATTTTTTTAACTTTGCATTTATACTTATGTGATTAATCATTAACTTTTAAGAAAGTAACTTAAATTTGAAATTTATTAATACCATTTTTGACGGAACAATAAGCTATGACTAAATAGCATTATCAAAAGCATTATCAAATAGCATTTTCAAATTTATAATTATTAAAGATTTTATAAGTATATTTCAAAACTTCTGTTAATAAATTTGAGTCAAAAGAAAGTAAATAAAGCAATAGCTACATGTAAGTGTACTTTTTATATCTGCTATTTTTATAAATTATTTCACTACATAATATATAATTTATAATGTTCATTATAAACTGTACTGCATTTCAATAAATCAAGATAAGAAATGAAGATTTAGAATTTAGATGAAGATTAAAGATTTATTATAATCAGATTGTTTGATAAATTTTATTAACAAGATTCGTTCTAATAACTTCAGTCACTTGTAAGAAATACCACAAACTAATTACAAGGCCGCATCTTTAAGAACTTTGATTTAATATCCTGGAATTTTATCACACATGAATCGATATACATGAATTTATCAGTTATTTTTGATAATCATAGCTTTGATTTTTCATTAAAAACAGCAAATTTGCTTAATGTAATCCAAAAGGTTGGAAAATCTAATAAATATTGTCCAGACACTGTTTTTGTATAATTGACGGAAAATGAATTCATAGCTTGTAGTTATTTACCCATTCGAATTATATTTTTAAAGAGTTCTATAAGAGAGAGAGATCATATTTTAAAGAGCTTCTATCTAAGTAAACAATTTTTAATTAACATTATCGATTGTCATTTAACTAAATAACTAAATCATTTTCCATCAAAATACATTTAAAAATCTATACATTCTTTAATAGTTAAAGTTGCAAAATGTGGAACTGATTTTTACTTTATACTTTGTATCATTTTGACAAGATTTTTTTTAAGTATGGTTTTTACTTTACATCCTATTTTATCTTTTTATAATATCCTTTATATTGTCTTTTTTTTACACTAACATTGTTCTTAGCATATTTGGTCGTGCTACACTAATCTTTATATTAATTTAATAGGCATTTCTATTGGGCCCAATAGGCATTTGTTTTGGTATTGCATTATTATTTTGGGGCCGGTTTTGTGTACGCCACCCTCTATAAAGTTATGCAGCATTTCTTAACATTTAATTTAACGTAAATTTACAGAGTAGCGATTATGGGATTACTATATTTCATAAGTCGAAGTTAGTCTTTAGTCGGTAGATTTTATTTATTAATAAGCACATTACTAGTAGGAAATAAGTTATTTTTCATTACATAAAAAAAAAGAAAGTGCAGTAGAATTTTAATATTTGATAGAATATTCTAATTCTATTTGTAATTTAATTAAAATTTATCCTTAATTAAAAATATTTGTTTGTAGAAAAAAACAATGTAATTGTTCACTCAAACAATCCTGTGCCTTTTTGATATTACTTAACATTATTTTACTAGTTTGATATTAATCTTTCTTTATATTTTAACTTCTTGGATTTATGATATATTATATCTGTTGACTACTGGTAAAGATTTTTCTTACAAATAAAAATTGAATATTTGAGATGTTCTTTTCGTAAAATTCAAGGCAACTTTCAGGAAAATCTGTTATCTTATTCAGAAATAAGAGGAAGTTTTTTAAGGTTAACAAATACACAAAATGATGTAAATAATTTTCAGAAATAAATTCATTCTTAGCCTAAATTCATTCTTAGCTTAAATTCATTCTTAAAAGAGCTTAAAGAGAAAATATCGGATGACCATAATTAAAGAAGTGCTGTCACATTTGCCCACAAAAACCGAATAATTGATTGCAGTTCTTATTGTGTCCACTCAAGAGTGCAGTAGTCATTGTTGAACTGTCATGTTCACGAAAATGGTAATACTTTGGCTTGATTAGGGTTCCACCGAACGGCCAATGTCAGCATCTAACTGTAAGAAGGTCATCGGTGGCATTTGAATAGGAACGTTATTTTTTGATTTCCCCTCGTGTGTATGTATGTAAGTATATATGTATAGTTTGCTTTTAGTATGGACGCTTCCTAATTTTTAATGTAATTTTTACTTGTTTACATAAATAAATGAATGCTTGTTTGCTTGCTATTGCTGAGACCTGTTGCGAACTAACGAGAAATCTCTAGAAATTTTAGTCAATTATTTTAGGCAAATGGCTGCTTAAAATAATGGCTTTTCTTTTCTTTACTGAATTTCCACTTTCAGAGTTTGTAATAGAATTTTCATTGGTTTCTAGATGAATTCTCGAATTTATATCGAGTTGTTTCTTTTACGAGTTGCTTCTTTTCTTTATTTATAGAGAAACAAGCAATCGTTAGCTTTCCTTCAAATTACTTTTTCCTAATCATAGATAAAATAAACTAATAAAACATTAATTTCAGTATAATCCTTTTTTTTAATCATCTCACTCTTATTAACGCCACCTATATATCTTGTAATTATCGTAAAACTAACTCTTTCCATTTTCTTTATAATGAGACCAAATATTAAGAATTATCAAAGCTGGTAATCATAAGTTTCTCATTTGTAAACTATCCCACGTAAAAAAAAAATGTAATAAAAATCCAGATTCTTCCTCTTTAAATTCTGAATGGAATCGAAGAACAGGATTAGTTGTATCCATGATTTGAGATAAAAATAGAGCATTTGCTCCGTTCCAATCCCTTGTTCTATGAAATCTCTCGTCTGTTGTTCCACTAAATCTCTTCTCATTTTCATTCAAGTACGGATCGCTCGTCCAAAGCCTCTTCTTAGAGATCTCTCGTCCAAAGCCTCTTCTCATTCGCTACAATCTATTTGGTAATGGAAGGAAAAGCCATTAAACTCTACTTGAATCACGTCATTAAGAAAATGATTGTTTGAAAAAGGGATTTTGAGCAATCATTGACTTGTATATAAAAAGAAGTAATTAATTTGCCAAGAAAATTGAAGGAACCAGATTAAGACTTTGAAGGAAACAAACAAATTTTTACGTGTTTTGATTGAATTAAAATTAATGGATTCTTTATGATCTTGACTGGCTTTCTATTAATCAGAATTAGGCAAAGTAAGAAATGAGGAGACTGCTACAAATTATACAAAGTAAACTTTTCAGTAAATCAGAAAGTTTAGTCAATTGACTAAACATTGAAATACATTGAACATAAATACTTTTTGAAATAAAGTTTTAGAAAAGTAACGGTGAAAAATAAAAAGTTTATGCTTTTACTTTATTGAAAGCACATCGTCAAGTAAAAACGTTAACGTGTAGGTGTTCAGTACTGCAGAAACATTTATTACTTTATTAATATTGACTATTATCAATGAGATTGATGAAGTCCATGGATCTGCTTAAAAAACTTTTTATGCACAATAAAAATACAGTAATACAATCCATTTCCGTCCCGCGAGGGACCTTTCTCAAGCTATGAGTTAAACAATAAAATAATCTGAATAAATAGGAACAGTTTCAGGAAATTTTTTTGCTGAAAACCGTGCTGAATACAAATTAAAAATTGCCTACCTTATATAAGCACGAGTGAAGTGTGGATTAGAAACAACAAGTTTCTGACCATCTACTACATAAGGTCCATTTTCAAGTTTTTTTTTTAAGTTTTTGTTTTTTATTTTACACTTGGAAATGGACCTTGTGTAGTAGATGGTCAGAAACTTTGTGTTTTAACTTGTTGTTTCTAATCCACACCTCACTCGTGCTTATATAAGATAGGCAATTCTTAATTTTTAGTTTCTGGAATTGTTTAATGAACTTCATCATTCTCATTGATAAAATGAAGAGTCATGTAAAATTGTAATTTGGATGTTGAGTGTTACGTTATTTTTGTTGTAGTGGGGATCAGTCTTAAGTCCCGGATATTTCAATTTGCTTGACTTTAATGATTATCAAACTCTGTGTCAATTATTTTAAATTTACTTTAACTATTTCAGTGAAAAAAAAAGTGTCTATTTGCAGTGAATCAATGAAGGGGATGAAAAAAAAAGTTTTATTATTACTGTCTAAGGTGATTGTGAAGTCAGTTAGAATAAACAAAGGAAACGTTTGTAGCGCTCTCTTTGTTATTACTGTTTTAAACCGAATTATTTCTTTTCTCCCATAATTACAGATATAGGGTTTTTGAAGCTGCAGATAAATATAATCTTCCAACATTAGCTTCCCGCAAGCTTTTCCGTTGGCAATGAAGATTATGTTGGATGAATACCTAGGGAGCGAAAACACTGAGTTTAGTACAATATTTTTATATTCATTTAATTGACTATATAATTATTACAGTCTTACCTCCGAATAACGGACAGTCATGGGACCGGAAGTTTCGTCCGTTATTGGGAGGTGTCCGCTATTTGGGAGGACTATCTTTTTTTTCATTTTTTAGCTTACAGCATGTCAGTTAATGAAAAATTACATACAATCTTAATTAAATTTCTACAATTACCATTGCGATATAAGATAATATGAGCAATTGCAAATTATTTACTATATTCCTTTTTAAATGAGTGCTAATCCGTTTGTCTTACTTAAAATAGTGACAAAATTAATTACAGTATATAGAAAATTAATTTCTTGCCATACATTTGATGCCTTAAACGTGTCCAATCCTAAAGTTTGACCGAATTCTCTGGCTTTTTCTTGAAGCAAAACACTTCTTGTAGGAATGTTCTTTGCACGAGCAGAGCGGAACCATTTTATGACCACTTCGTCGGTTTTGCTTGTTTCAATTTTACGAAACTTCAGATTCTTCGAATTACCATGCGCATTTTACTAATCTCATCTTCGTCCTTCAAAAGTTCACTTATCTGAGTTTTTCCAAATTTTAAAACGTTCAGCAAGACAACGCACACTCAGCTTTTCTTTTTCAACAACTTCAAGAACATCAATTTTTTCTTCCAGTGCCAATCTTTTCATTTTTGACGCCATTTTAATTCGCATTAAATTTAATCAACACGTTTATAGGATAGCTTTATGAGGTATTGGCATTTACAAAGCAACTGCAGTGAAAAATAGTCAGATGCATTGAATCATGGGACACAGATACAATGTATCAATGTATGGGACACCGATGTAAATACAATCATGATGTGTTTGTCAAAATGTTAATCGAACAAAAAATATATTTTTTTTTTTTACAGTTAAAATAACTGTCCGCTATTCAGTGTCCGCTATTCGGAGTGGATAACGTGGAATGTCCTATTGGAAGGGACTGGGACCCGCATTAATGTCCTATTGGAAGGGACTGGGACCCGCAATAATGTCCTATTGGAAGGGACTGGGACCCGCAATAATGTCCGCTAATTAGAGGTGTCCGCTATTCAGGGTGTCCGTTAAACGAGGTAATACTGTATTTTAAAAATTAAAATACAATCATTAGTTACTTTTTTTTTTTGATGCTATATTTTTTTAACAGATCGGACAGAGAGTCCTTTGGAGATTCACCTTGGGATTTGTCCACGTTCAACTCGAAGGAGATATTTGCACTGTCAAGGATCGGAATCATTCCCGAACACAAAGGAAAGAATAAATGTTGCGTAATCGTGGTGGACGTAAACGAAAAGGAAAAGCAAATAAACAGTGCGAAGTGTTTAGATTGTTTAGCAGGTTCAGATAACGGAAGTAATTCCTAGAAACAAATAACTAAATAAATAAACACCACAAGGAGATAGGTGTCGGATTTTAATTCATTCTTTAGTGTTTACTTAATTTTTCACACAAAATCACTGCCCACATTATCGAATTTTAATGAAGGAGAATAGAATTGAATCACATCTAGAAAGATATTATTTTGGAAAGAAATGTATTAGAAAATACAAAATGTTGGCGCCCCAAAAATTCAAACAATTCTACTAGGGGGAAAAATCTTAAAAAGTTTAAATTAAATTAAAAGTTTTGATAAAATAAAATATTTATGAGCAGTGTCTTAATAGTTGGAATTGACTATTAGTAAATTGTAGTATTTTAGAAAGAAATATCCCAATATTGATCTAATAAATAATTTACATTACTAAATAAAATCTTTAATTTCTCTGTCTGTCCGGCGCAGTGCAACAATGGAAAACGATTGTTCCTGTTGCATTGTTGCGAGGAAGTCGACAAATGCACAAGGCGCAAGCAATTATTGCGATTTCCAATAATCGCAATGTTAGTGCAACACTGGAAAACGGTTGTTCATTGTTCATTGTTGCGAGGAAGTCGACAGATTCACAACGAGTGTTGTTGAATTCAAAATTTTCTGTGAAAAATTTCTATATTCAAACGTTCGCGACGGGAATCGAACCTGCAACCGTTTGATCCGAAGTCAGACGTCCTATCCATTAGGCCACGGGGACTAAATTAAAATTATTGTTTCTTATAACTTCCTTTGTGCGTGTGTGGCGCACCGAGAGAAGAGCCAGAGAATAAAATAGAAAATAACTTATTAATGTTAGCCTACTAGATTAACATGTAAATTTCAATGTTAATTTTTTTAGCTTTTTTTTTTTTTCATTTTTCACTTTTCTCCGTCAACAATGGGGCGCGCTATAAAATAATGAGTTCATTCAAAAAGGAATAAAATATCACTTTTTGCCGTAACCGCTTGGAATCGAGTCTTCTTGGATTATCTCATACTTACCAGAGGGAGACAGGGGGATGGCCTAGTAATAAAAAAAAATCTTTCAATGAAAGCGATCATTTCCTGAATACAAATGATATAACAAACAATAAGCTTTTATATAAAGAAATAAAAAAGCAATTTAATGCCATGTGTAAAAACTGTAATGAATAAAAATATTTCCTTCTTTATCTTCATTTACACAGATTTTACAAGAAAAAATAAAAAGATATTATCATCATTTTAAGAAAAATTCATAATAATAGAAATAAAAATAAATATCTAAAATAATTAATAATAAAATATTTTCTATAAAATATTTTTCCCTCGAACATTGTTGCTTCCACAGGTCAATTTACAAACAACTATATTATCGTGATAATGCAATGATATTATTTCTGATATGAGAACCATTCATAATAGAAAACAGCATTGGAAACGAGTTTCTTCTAAGAAACAGGGAAATACTGTAATTTGAGAACAGTGATTTAAGGCTGTCAGAAGCCTAGATTCAAAAACAATGTTTCTTCCCTCTTTTTCTCTCCATATGTTTACAAATTTATATCTTAATACAATTAAAATTCCAAATCTACAATTAATTCAGAAGAAATTATTAGCATGAATTTATTTTAAGATTACAATATCAGACTACATTAAGTTCTTCATTTACGATATTAAAAATGAAGACTTAGACATGCAAAGGTAATGTAGAAATGTTATATATTTTGGAGAGTTTCTTTAACTTACTAGACCTGTTGATCGCCGAAGCTGCCGTCCCACCTGGTCCCACACATGTTCAATGGATGAAAGAGTATCGACAGCACGGAGGCAGTCCAGGGAAACCAGTGTTATATATGAACGGGTATTATCTTGTTGGAAAATAGACCTCAACCTCATTGTTTCCTAATCACTACAGGGAAGTAATTGGAAGAATTAAACCGGGAAAAGCCGGGAAGAATTAAACTACGAATCCCAAGCTCAAGTCGAGAGTTAAAACAAAAAGTTTCCAACGGACTGCCGAAATAAGATATACTGTGGACGAGGTATCTTAGAAGAGCCAGCGAGCTAGAGCTGCATGGATTGGGCGAGAGCCGATAAAATAATTTACGAATTCCAAGCTCAAGGAATGCCGACACCTGAAGGCGAGACAGTGTCAACGGACGGCCAAAAGTGATAGAGAAATAATGCCAATGCTGAGTTCAAAAGAAATGACCAACGCAGTGAATTCAACATAAGGAACCAAGCCTTATCAAGAAAAAAAGGCCGTGAGTACTACAGAAGAGATCGTTTGTTTTGTTTTTCTTTTTAAAGCTACTCTTTCGTGATTAGCGTTTTAAAGAATACGCCGAAGGACTGTTTAATTTGCAAGTACACTTTTAGCCAGTCTTGTCCAATTTTGTCAATAATTTTATTTTCCTAATTTAATTTGTAAAAATCTAAAACTGGGGAAATTTGGGGCCCGGAAGTATTATAAATCTAAAGTTTATTTTTATTATCTTAATTTCTTGCTTAATAAATGTTTAATTGCTACACTGTTTATATCAGAGTTTGTCATTTCATTTAAGGATGATTCCTCTGATAGGCTGTCTGAGAATGATTCTTTGTAAAATAAATTCGTTTAAAAACCCCTTTTTTAATTTAAGAAAAATAAGGGAAGTAACAACAGACATGCTCAATTGGGCCCCTTGCTGACCATGGGAAATATGAACCTCAAGGTTCATTGAATTGAAGAGTGAGTGTCAGGTCTAGGGTTATGGTGTTGGTAAACAATTTGAATAGTTAGGCTTGCTTCCCGTTACGAGTGTCAGGAGATTCTAGTGGTGACGTCACATTACCTTATCGTGAACAATAATCATCACGTGAAGCCAGCATAGAATATGTTTTGCTGCTTTTGCTTGTTACTCTTTTAATCTACTAACTCTATAGTAGCTCAGTTTACTTTTTATGAGTATACAGACTAAGCTGAAGGATTCAAAAAAGATTTGAATTTTAGGAGGTAATCAATCAATCAACATTAATGAATTAATGCATTCTAGAGAACCGCCTTTGCGATACCGTGACTACATATCATACGTATGTTTGGAAGGAACGTTTATTTTTATTTTTTTGTTACTGGCTTGATTATAAATTTTAAATTCTATTGTTCTCTGAAAATTTTTTTTTTTATGATTCTTTTATTTTGTACTTGCCAGATTACAATCTAACTAGACTGAAACTGAAAATTCCTTGATTACATTGCTACAATTTTTCCATTTAAAATTTCACAAGAAAGAAGAAAGTGCATCCATAATTCACAAAGAGAAAATGAAATGAGAATATTAAAATTCATGCAAAAATTATTTGTTAAATCTCAAGATCGTCATCGTCGACAGAAGAGAGGAGCATTTTCAAATAAATTGGTGTTTATTTATTTAACTCTCTTTTGTTTGTCTTACAATTTGTATTTTACAAATAATTACTACCTAAAGATATCTTTGTTTTTGATTAACAAAGTTTCAATGAGAACTCCAAGAACGAAAGATTCGACTTTATTTTTTTGTTTCTTAAAATTACTTTTCGGTTAGTAAAGAAATATGAGACTTAGTGGAAAAATATTCCTCGAGCTGCTGGAAAGTTTCAATAATAATTGCAATCTTTTTCTTTTAAAGTGAAAAACGATATTAAGATTCTGAATTCTCGAGCGATTTTTTATCATGTGTTTTGTATGAGGTAAAAAAAAAAAAAGCTCTGATATAATCAATTGAAAAACAATTGCTTTTATCAGCGATTTCTAAATTATTTCCAAGGTGAAAACCTGAAAACATTTACCGATATCCTGAGGAATGTTCCTGTTAGTTCAGAAGCTTATCACTAGTATTGAAATTGAGCTAAAATCGTAGGTCGCAGCTAAAATTATTGTTCATGAAAATTATTTGGAAAGCGTTAAGCTCATGATTACAAGTTCATTTTATATTCAAATTAATGGTTATAACTCAAAATGGTTTAGAACTTAAATTTAACTAAAAGTAGACTGCAATTGATGTTAATGCATTGAATAGATTCACAAAATTTCAAGAAAAAAAAAAAAAAAAAAACTTTTTTTACCTTCTGAGAAAGGTAGACAATTTTATCAAAATTTTAAAAACTGAATACTAGGTTAGTGAGAAATTTTTGTAGAAGCGATTACTTAAGCTTCCTAATGGAGCTGTTGTTTTTTAAAACCTTTACTCCGGCAGAGAATATACGAATAATATAACGCACCAAGATAATACTTATGTGTAGCTAACCTGTTGTAAATAAAAACAAAGCCAATAATTTAAAACAAATCTATGTATATATTCTTTCAATAGTTCTTGTTACATAAATATGTTTGCTTTAATCACTTGCACGAATTCACGTGTTATGATACGAAGTATCTCACGTTAAAGGCATGTACAGTACTCTTCTTAAATTGACGTTTTAAAGTCTCTTTCTGTCAACTTTATGTGTACTTATATTATCGCCCTAAATCTTTACTTTGTAATCTTTACTTGTGTCTTGTGATGTGACCTTCTTGAGTAAATAACGGTATTCTTGTGTAATTGGCCCGTCCGTGTGAACAAATCAAAGGTTACTTACAATATCTTGAAGTTCTAATATCTTCCGTCTACTCGTCCGGTATTGAATAGCCTACTAGGAATACTTGACGTTGTCTTCCTATTCGCTGACTTTCGAACTCCGTTGAAAATAAGCATTCGAACCAAGTAACTTCTTAAATACTTCTTGATTCGAACGAACTTCCAATCTGCTTCCAGCATGTACCTATTTTGTTTCACTGCCCCTTACTTTCAGGATCAAGGAATATTCAGCTTCCATATTTCCTTGCATCTTATAACGAGATAACTTTATATGTACACTCATTATCATCTACCGCCATTTTTTGCATACTTCTCGATTCACATTCACCAACAACAACCAAACTCTATCGTCCCACGAGTTCATTGTTTAACAATCGATACTGCATCGCATCGAGTGTATCACGTCTTTTACTGTTCCGTTGTTCTTTTGTTTTAATCTTTCAACTTAGATTATTCACGGAAAAAAATCTTGACTAATTTTTGAATTGCATTCTGTTTGATAATTCTCTGGAAATAATTCAGGTAAGTATTTCAATTCAAACCTACAATTTTTCCCTTTAAATATTTCATTAAGACATTTTTTCAAAAAATAAGTCAGCCTTTCTTCAAGACAATGATCTGTTTTCTATTCAGTGAAGAAATAACGACGAACAACAAATCGAGTGCTATTGATAGTCTATTGCTAGTCTGTTAAAATGTTAACTACAGCTTATGTCAACTATAGTTGATGTTTAAAATAATCCTAAAATAATATCAAGAATTCGTAACAACTTACTTCTTCTAATATATAAACAAATCAAAAACATCGTTTCTTACAGTATTAAACATCCTTATGGTTTCTCAATATTTCTACACCCTGAACGGGTATTTTCTTCAGGAGAAAAAAGTGAATGTATTATTTTAAAACAATTATATTGCAATTGTTTCCTTCATAGATATCTACAGTTGATTGATACGAGGAGATGCTGTAGTGTTTTTATTTTCTTTGTTTTATTTATATTGTAACTTTGTTGTAATATATTTCTTTAATTTGAATTATTATACTTCACTTCTGTTCGTTAAAATGGAAGAAAGATGTATATTTTATTTTTTCTCCTGAAGAAAATATCCGTTCAGGGTGTAGAAATATCAAGAAGTTTAAAATTGATCATTTATTTCACCTATATTCTAAGAAAAGATTCAATTCTATTAATTGAAAATCATTTCAAACTCAGGAATTCAAAAAAGCAGAATAACAACTGATTTATAAAAAATATTTGCAGGAGTACAAATTGTATTTAAATTCTGTTTTCCAATTCTGAAATTTAAAAACGCGATATCATTTTAAAATTTCAAAAAAATTGCAATGTCACAAACAAAACTAAAATATAAATAATAAAAAAGAAAATTTTCAGAATTTTTTTAGACATTGTTTCCTCCTTCAAAAATTTGAATGTTTATTCAGACAATTTCCTTGGTGAAAATCAACTATTTTGACAGAGTTGACAGAGTATCAAGGATTTTGACAGCATGGAAGTAAAAAAATTAGAACATTTGTTTTTTTTCTTAAATCAAATAACTGAATTGCATCAGATTTAAGTGTGTATTATTCAAAATAAATTTTTCAACAACGGTAACTTTCAAAGCAAAATTACAAAATTACTGTATCTGTGTCAATCTTTGTTCTTGTCTTACTTTGAAACCTTTGTAAGCAACAAAGTTAATAGCAGTAAATGTATATGAAATTCACTTTAAAAAAATAAATGTAAAAATAAGAAATAAATAATTAAACTCATCTCCTCCGTCATTAGAAAAATTTTAAACAGCTATTTATTTAATAGCAATTAAATTATTGTCATTTAAATAATAAAAAAGATAGTGATCTTTATTTCTTTTTTTATATTATAAACTTTAAGTTGTTATTTTTCTGAAGAGAAAATGTTTTACGTCATGAAAACATAGAATTTCTACATTGCCAACTCTGAGTTACTTAACTGGAATAAACGAGTTATTCCTTCATTTGAATAGACGTAAGTGTGGTTATATGAATAATGTTGATAACCATCTTTGAAAGTTATTAAAATTTAATGGATTTCACATAGTAAACTAAGCAAAATGTTTTTTTAATTAATAACACAAGTTTACTAAATATAACTCACATTTCAAATATTCTGTAATAAAATGCATATACATGTATGTTTGTATGTCATACTTTCAAGTAACACTACATTTTTCAATGAACACGATAATCTGCTACGATAAGTTCTAATGTGATAAAAGTTTATTCATAAAATCACTTATCTTCAACTGTAGCTATCATCGCCAATGGAAGAGTCTTGCTAATGGTGGGTCATAACCTTTAGCGGGAGCCATGTCTATCGATGTTGATGTAGTGCTGAGTAATAACAAGTCCTGACTAATGAATTGATTTCTTTATTATTACTTATACACCGTTCATCCGTTCATTCGTAATTGTCATTTCGTTAATGTACTTAAACATTCTTTGCATCTGTAACTGAAAATAAAGCTGAGGCAGCATTTAAATAAATAAATACTATATATCTTATGCCTACTTATGCTATTAATATGGTTACATTTAAACAAAGTCTAAAAACTCTCGTAACGTTGTATGTGCTGATGCTGTGGACAAATACAAAATTCATTCTGAGAAATTGAACAGCAATTGTATTTAATAACAAATTATCATTCCTTTAATTTCAAACTTGATAAAGTTTCGTTACGCTTAACTATATAACGTCACAATCGCTTAACCTTAAATTTCTTTTCTTAAAATTTGTGCTGGCAAAATGACATAACAAAATCTATATACATTCAAGTAAATTAAATGCCAAATTTAAAATAATCTCTGTCACTAAGTCAATCACGAATGATTAAGTTCGCTTAGTCAGAAACCTCGAATCTTTACAATCTAAATCTATTGATAAAAATATAATCACTTAACATAATGGAATTTCAACTCCGACCTAATTCCATACCTTGATTACATTATAATACGTCCTTAAAATTTAAAACTCACAATTACAACTTGAGCTTCTAAATTCATAGTGTTCTCAGACATAGTGTGCAGCAACAAATCTGAAGTAATAAGTTTTAGCTGCATAGTTTATTCGTTAGTAGCTCACATCATTTTTACAAATATTAGTTTTGATTAGTTATCGTATTACACTCTGATTATTGAAAATAGGCTTCTTCTACAAGTAAAATCAAAATTTATGGCTAGATTTTTTTTAACACAAACTAAACACAAAATTACCACAATAAGCAATGGCACTGAGGTACTTAATGCAACGGATTAGAAATTTAAAAACTTCTCAGCCATTGAAATTAATGACAAATCTGACAACAATAAATATTAGTGTAATACTTATTAATTCTGTCTCAGATGAATCCATATTAAATTGGAAAGTTATCTTGAGGATGAAACAATTAATAGATTTTATTTTTTTAAATTACAGTTTATAAGAGATATTTTTGCGTTGCACTTTACAAGTTCTTTTTTCTTTTGACACTTAAAATTGACAAAAGCTCTTTCGAAGGAGAAAATGTAGACAACATTGTCTGTTCAAAATATTCAGAAAAATATTTTACAATTTACATTTACATATTGTCACATGTAAGTGATGAAAACACTTTGGTAAAAGAAGATGAAAGATAGCATTGTCTTTTTCTTTTGTCTTCACACTTTACTTTTTCCATTGGATAAGCAGTTCCTGTTGTTATTCAAAAGTTGTAGTGAGTGCATTTTTTTTTTGTCAGGTTCTTTGCTGCGTCATCTGACAGGCGTCAAGAGGGTTCTTGACGACAGCCCACGAGCATGTTCTCGATCCAAATCCCTGGAATGATGTTGATGTTGTTCATTTTTCAGTCACCAGGGGAATTGCACGTCTACGATCGTTGGTTGTGGTCTGATGTAGCAGTCCAAATCCCTTTTGCCTCTTTGACTCCTGTCTCCTCGCATTCTGTGTGTGGGTAGGCTTTTGGGAATTGGTTCTTGTCACAATCCGTGTCCGGAGAAAACAAGATGCTAACATTCAATAAACAAACAGACAAATTCAAAGTTAATAAAAATGATTGTTAGCTTAAAATACAAAGAAAAGAGTAAGTTGTAGATTTAAATATTAAGCAGACAACAAGAAAATAAGTTACTATTGAATTCGGCTCAGTTTTTCATGTATCAAAAGAAACATTCCTTGTGTTTTATACGTACATCTTGGTACATTCCAAAATGTAACTTCTTACCAACTAGATAAGTCAAATAATTTTGAAATTGTAATCATCAGATAATATTCACTGCCTTTGCAAGCTAAAACACTCATCTTATCTTTTTAAATTTTCTTTTCCCGAATTACTGATTCTGTTCAGAGAAACTCCCCAGTTAGCTTTTTCTAAGAATGCTTTGTACTAAAATACTTACAGTATAAGCAGAACCTTATACTAACATCGAAAAATATCTTTCTTCTCTATATATTGTCGGTTAGAAACAACGTTTGATTTGAGTCAACTTGCCAAGTACAAATAAAGTTGAAAAAATCAATCAAATTAAGATTGGAAATATAGATGGAAAAAAAAAAGAGTATGATAATCGAAGTAAATTCTTTTTATTTACTTGCTTTTTACTAGTAGAAATTATTTTGGTGGCCCCGAATCTCTTTTCTGCTGTAGTTAGAACACGAGTTTCATAGAATACATAAATAACATTCTGATATTCGTATGTGATTGTGCAAAGCTTGATCACTTTACATCTAAACGGATTTACATCCTCATCAAATCTACATTGAAGTTCTGATCACCAACTTATTGCGTTTCTTAGCAGCATTCCAATGCTCTTTTAATAATGGTTAATTATCTCTTGATCTCGCCAATGTAATAACAATCATGTTCTAAACATCTTATCCCTTATATAACGTTACATTTATTTTAATGAAATGTAATATACACGAAGACATTTCATTTTTCTATGATTTGGAGAAAGATGATCAGTTACCATTTCTAGAGGTATTGATATCAAAATCATAGAAAGCAATATCTACTACTGTTTACCATAAAGCCTCGTACTTAGATATTAGATACTTTAAACACGTTCAAAAATAGAATTATCTCTCTGGTGTTCAGAAAGACATTCAATATTTGTTCCGATGAAAATTTATTTGAAAAAGAAATTTTTAGGCTCCCGCAGTTACTTGAAAATAATGGATATCCATTGAAATTTATACAACTTAATATAACTAATACATCAAACATATTTTACAATCCAAAATAATTACCCACAGAGGAGAAATAAACCAATATCTTACGTTTCCATCCCGCATATTCCTAAATTATATTACGCTGTTAAACATATTCTTAAAACACATAATATCGGGACCACATCCGGGATTATTATCAAAATTCTCAATTCGAGTAATAACACGGTGGAGACATCTATTATGTTTAAATGTAACGGAAAAAACAGGACAAGTAATTAACGACAAGTAGGCCTACATAACAGGTAATTTGTGTACTTTAATAATCATTTCTTTTAAATTTTTGGTTAATTGATAGTGACTTCTGTCTTCTTTTCTGTTTCAAATAAATTAAAATAACATTAAAAGAAGCTACTTTATTTTTTTGTAATATTACTTAATATTTATTACTTTATAAGTATAGGGGAAAACATTTATATGTTTAATCTTTTTAAACTACTTTATATATCGTTTCATCGAACAAAAGAATAACTCACTGTGTAATATTTTCA
This sequence comes from Thereuonema tuberculata, assembly GCA_023159025.1. Lineage (NCBI taxonomy): Eukaryota > Metazoa > Arthropoda > Chilopoda > Scutigeromorpha > Scutigeridae > Thereuonema > Thereuonema tuberculata. The sequence continues at coordinate 18,615,292 of JAFIDM010012231.1, forward strand.
GCTAACGTCTCCTGACAGTGAAAGTAATTTTACTTATTTCCCTAGCGAACTAAGGACACTTTCTAGGAAATATGAGAGACTTGCAGAACATTGCCCTCCATGAACTGATCTCGACATTTATTGGTCAGCTCCTTTAATCTTAATCCGGTTGAAAACCTCAGCTACATGTCCCAAAACAAAGTAAGTACTTGGGAGCGCTATCTGTAGGATAACTTATTTGCTCTAGCGCTAGATCTGGAATTTATGGATTAAAACGATATAAATCAGTTACGTACCAACATAAATAAGAATTGATCTATAAAACACTGATAGACAAAAGAAATTAATAGATTTAAACGGATCTAATTTTATTGAGTAGCCAGTTAATTTTTTTTAATGCTGATATTTTAATTCATGTTAATATCTAAACTATTCTGTTTTTATCTTAACATCACTCCCAATGAAATAACAAGAATTTGAATTGATTTCTCGTTTCCTCTAAGCCTACTTTAGAATCTAAATTTCTTCATTATTTTTTTTTTACTTTTGTTTCATTTTGAAAGTAACAAATAAGAAAGAAATACAACAAAGAAGAGAGAAAGAATAAATATAGATTTGGCAGCAATCTTTATTTCCAGTTTCTTCCCTTAAATTAATTATTTATTTAAATTCGATTTATATTATATACATATAAGCCTTTCTTACGTGACATTCAGGAAATGAAAAAAATATTTGAGTAAAATATTAAAAGTTAAATGTTTTAATATTAAGGGATTTTTAGAATTCCATGCTAATTGTAGTGAAAAATTACAATTTTTCATCACTCGTTATTTTATTTAAGTTTATTAATTTCATAAAATGATGAATAAGATGAATAAATTTTAAGTGAAGATGAATAATAATAATAAAAAAGTTAAAAAATAAATTATTTACTTAATAAGTTGTTTACATTTGTTGTACGTATTTGTTTTTATCTTAAAATGGAAATGAAGGAAATGTCAGTGACTGCATATTTATCTCTCAAAGAAATCCTTTTCACCGCTTTAATGTTTATCTCTCAAGAATGCTTCAGTGCAAAAAAAAAGACAGTTATGATAAAGATCTGTTTCAGAAAATAAAACAAAAGGAAAATAAATAGATGTATCTGTGATAGCATTGTAAATTCTTTCCGTCATTTTTATCTACTACTTTTTTTTTAAAGTTTGAAGAAAAAAAGAAAGAACCGTTTTGTTTTTCTTATTTCTCATTCTCCTTCCTTCTGTTCTTTCCAATTCGTTTTTGATTCAGATTTCGCTGACTCAGACTGAAACTGAAAATGGAAGATATAAGATGCCATGTTTAGTCAGAATCATTTATTCACTTACCGTATTGATTTCTTTAATAAAAATTGAACTCTATTGGAAAAAGATAAAATATTTGAATTTCACTATTTTATGTTCAGAAAAGAAACATCTTAATACTAATCTTAAGCAAGTTAAAATTAAGCTACAAAAAAGGAATTATTTGGTAAACACTATTTAGTAAGGGTTATTACGTTTCTTCTTCTTTAATCGACAACGGTCAATTTTGGACCACGAGCTAGCCCTACCTGACAACGTCAGGACGAGGCTAGGAAATCGAAGAAGCGGGACGAGATTCACATTTCGTCCAGAATAACCTTGAGATAGTAAGTCCCAGGGAGAAAAGGACGAAACACAGAAGAAGAAAGAAACAGCCATGCCCAAGCCGGGATTCGGACCAGGTTCCGACACATCGGCCACACGGCAGACCGCCGCACAGTGGGGCGAAATTCTCGAATTGTTGGCAGAAACCCCAAAAATTCAAATTAATAACAGGTGGTAAATAATACCTGGAATCGAGAGATAGATGTATCCCCCATACATTACTGTAGCATGAGTTATATAAGGTGTGAAATAATCCCCACCAAGTTAGTCGAAACTTGACCGTCCTCGCGGCTTCTTGTGGAGATTGCGATTTGAGTGAAAAATCCATCACGGATTCTGTTTAAATGCTCGATGGTGCTTACAGTATTGAAGCACTTTTAACATGACATCGTTACCAACAGGTTAGTTGATATTTTTTTAATTGAAGCGCCGTCTAGACCGCTCGGACATGGCAGAACGGCTGGTTATTATGTTTATTATATTAGAAATTTCTTTATCCATTTTATAATGTTAGAATTTTCTGTCGTTAAAAAATCAAATTAAAGTAAATACTGAAAAAAATAATACTTTTAGTAAATACTAAAAGTTATTTTATAAATTATAAATTTAAGCAAAAAGCAATAGTGAATTGAATTTTGCAATTATACATTTAAAAACAGAAACTAATTTAAAAATAAATTGATTATTAATATTTTTATTATTAGTTTTGCTTGTAGTAATAGCAAAAAAAAAAAACGATTAATTAGCAATTAGCATACATTTAACGATAAAATTATATAAAGACTGATTAATACAAGTTCAAGCTGTAACAGATAGAAATGATATATAGTTTGAAATGGTTTCGTATGAGAATGGTTAACCAGAGTATGCTTGTCGTGCCAATCCCAGAAAATATTGACATCTAAAATCTATTTGAAAGATGACATGAAAGGAGGAACCCGGTTCCAGAAGACCAAAATGAATATCCAATTGGCGCAAAGCACTCATGGGTGGAAAAATGGATCTAAACCGAAAGATAAAAAATAGTAACAATTCTCATGTTGTTCCCGTTGACATGAGATTAAAAATAATTGCTTCAAGTACTATGGCACTTCTTCTGATTAAGGCAAATAAATTTATCACCCTATATTTTCTAAATTTATTTCATTTTCCGATCAAAATATTATGAAACCTTTATTAATTATTCGTAAGCATTCAACTTACTGCGATAACTGGTGGACTGGAGTCTGCTAAAAGCATTCAATCCTCCGGAATTGTTTCCCGTTAATATGAGATTGCCTGTGCTGGTGGATTTCCGGACAGAAAAATATCCCAGAAGTATAGAAGTTTATCTAGAATGCATTACTTTGTTCAACACAGTATAGATGCAGACTTGTAACATATTTGAACTACCTAAGACTATAGTGGTGGCATCTCAAAACTTTTAATTTATTTAATATGTATCATCTAGGTAACAAATCAAACCGTTATGTTATCTTGTTTAGAAATTTATTTATTCTGTAACTTGAATGCAATTGTTTACCTATGTTTTTTTGAATTGAAACCAGTTTGAATTTCAAAACCAGGTGCGATCAAATTCTTTTTAATTTATCTTTTTTGAATACAGAAATTCATGCATTCTCTTTGTAGATATCATTAATTCACTTCTAATCTTTAATTCACTTCCAAAAGGTTGGAAATCTCATTTGTGATTTAAGAAAGGACTTCATGCTATAGAATGTAATTTTTATTAGAATTTGTACTTCTTTGAAGTACCACATTGAAAATAAGTTTCAGTATTGGTTGGATAATTTCATTTAAATGCAAAGAATAAAAGAAAATTATGTAAATTTATTTACGGAAAACAAAAATAACTTTACAAACATCTCTGGTCAAATATTAATGAGACTTGACTTTCAAGAGAATGTCTCCGCGAGAATGTTACATCAAATCATGAAGTTTCGAATCTATCGATTTATGGCTAATGATTTGTTGTTTGATCAATAATTTTGTGAGTAACTGTTGGCAATTTTCCTGATTATTTTATGTTTTATTTACCTACAATTGAAGCTAAAATAAACAATCGTATTTATTTTTTTTCGTATTTCAGATGAAATGAATTTTTTCTAAATAAGTTAAAAAAAATATGTTAGAAATACTTAGAAAAAAGCTTAGTTGTTGTATATCTGGCATTTCTGAAGGAACTCATAATTAGAAAAGATATGTGAGTAGTTATAAGTTATAATACAAGACAGAAATATAACTTGGATCTGAAGGAAGTGTGATCATGTTAATAGAATAAAAAAATACAATCTTTTATGAGGATTTCCCCGCTTCGGGGAAGTTGTCTCAATATTTCGGCTTGATTCCTTGAGCCTTTATCAGAAGAAATTTGTTATTTAAAAATTGTACCTATGAAAAGCCATCACGCCAACTTCTATTTAGTTCTGTGGAGCTGCCCTTAATCCTAACAATCGCTCTGCACCGAAGTTTCAATTGTACTAAAGGTTTCTGCAGAGCAGCAAGTGAAATCTGTTCCAGTCCTCTTGTGTGACTTTCCAAAGCCCTGCATGGTCTTTTACCAACATTTTCCAATTGCATGTTATAGAAGTTCAAAGTGGTAGTAGTAGCATCCGGGACTAGACTAGAATGTTGGTAAAAGGTTGACCTGAATTCTAGTCTCGGCTTTCATGGCAGTACAGAAATTAATTGATGAGTTGAGGTCTTGTTCTGATGGTTGAAGATTTTATCTATATCGTTATGATGTAGGTTTAAAATTCCTATGCCATTTATTGGTATTGTGCTATAAATTCCAACATGATAATAAACTTTGGGATTGAAGATGAAATGACTTTGGAATTGAAAGCAACATGACAGATCTGAAGTCTGTCTTTATGACAAAAACCACAGACCAACCTTGAAGCCTTTAGGAAGCCTTAGGTTGTCGCACAAAGGTAGAGCGCCCATTTTCGTCACAAGTGAGCTATGAAATGGCACATTGATTGCCACAATCGCTTAAATAAACCTAATCTTCATCAAATTTTCATTTACCACCAGGAGGGTACCTCTCGTAAAGCTTAAGACATCTGGTCCTTCGTTCCTGGATATGTCAAATCCTATCGTAGAATAACTGAATTGGAAAAGTGCTGTTATATAGCCCTTCCAGTAGGACGGTATTTTGAAATTGAAAATAAAATAGATAAAAAGAATTCCAAGATCAGCTGCTATTGCAATTGTTAGTTGCTAAAGTTACAATATCCATTAAAGGCCAATGTTGCCTTTGGGGTTCCGGGGATAAGGCGCCACCCGTCTTTAACCTGAGGGAAAGAAACTCGATACACATTCTACAGAGAGTTAAATGGAAAGTAGGACCCTTCTAGAGGAGAACTCAGCAAGGAAAAAATCCCGACCATCGCTGGAGATTAAAATCGACTGCTCCAGCCCGTTGCGTCAAGCACCTTAGTATTTGGCTATCGGATCCACGATTATTAGTTGTGGTTTAACGCAATAACAACATGGGTTATTCTCTTCTAACTGAAACAACACTACTCAAAGCCATCATCAAAACGGAGATGGATGTACAAATCACGAGAAGAACAACAACTGTTGCTGTTCATTGATATAATTCATAGTAGATAAAATTGAACAGGAAATCTCATTGACATTTTGACAAACTATTGTTAAAAACGTATTACTTTTTTACTTCTTTCGTTATTTCTAAGTAATTTAGAGTTTTAAATTAATTAAATAATGTAATATTGTTACTTTTGTAGGAAAAGGAAACCAATTTGATACGATAGATATATGAAAAAAAACAAACAAACACTAAAAATGGTATGTTAATAAATTTGACCATCATGTATAATTTAAAATCGTAACTAAAAAAGTATGACTTAATGAAAATACTAATGAAAATGAGAATATTTAGTTTAAAAGAAAAGTTTATATTTACAAGTTGTCAACGGGCAGATTTGTTTGTTGTTCCAGCTGCTTTACACGTACTCGAAACTTACTGAAAACACGCTAGAAAACTTGCCAGTTGGAGCTAGATGAAATCGATGTCGTTTTACACGAGCAAATCCAGTGGCAAATCTCATTTTGCTCTCGTTGATACCGTGATTGAAACTGCCGACGAAACGATGAAGATGGTAGTTTTGCTGCTTTAGTTTAGCTATTAATTCTTGACTCATTCCAAAGCAGTGATAATAAAAAAGGAAAAAGAAGATCTCGGATGAAGAGAAGGTGCTGGATGAAGCCGTGAATGGAAACCAGCATTAAGGATATCCAGATATCCAGGGTAAAGTCAGCACTGTTGTAGTTTTATAAATAAAATTTTCTCGCCTTTAGGTGCGCTGGTATGGAGTGGCTTCTAAACTTGCTTGAAATTAGAACATGCTGACTTTAGAGCAAAGTGGCAGGCTTTCTAACAAGTAGGCGTTTGGGGCAAGTTTTCGAGAACATTTAGAGCAGCTGTAACTCTGGTTGTAGGCTTCTCTTTCGGAGCAAGCTAAAGGATGTGGCCGAATTGACTTGAGACAGGCGAGCTTGACTCTCATTGAGCATTGCGGCATATTTTCTTCTCACCTGAGAAGTCTTTTTTCTAATAACTGAGATCGACTTTTTAGACATATTCAACTAATTAAACATACAGGAAAGAAACTATTTATATCTCCGCGGCGTTTTAATTAAAAACGCTTTTTTTACGTTCTATACATGCTATTTCCGCAACTATCAGTTTAGATAAATAGTGCAAATTACGTTTTCATTCCTTAGAAATATAACGTTCCGTTTATTTCCTTTTATATATCTTCAAAATTTTTCCTTTTAAATTTTGGCTAATATTCATCATAAAACTAGATGCTATGAAATTGCAAAAAATTAAAAACTTAAAAAAAAAAAATGCTTATTTTGAGTTATTTGTCAAATGTTAGATTTAGGTCTATGTAATGTCTCGAAGTTCTTTTTATAGAACTAATTAAACGCTACAATTCTTCCATAGATGTTTTTATATCTCTTCCACTTTAGCCAGCGTATCGAGTTTTATTGCTCCTCCAGCGCTTTGTTCCTCGTTCCAGTTAGAAAAACTATCAATTAGATGCCTTGGTCACAATTCTTAAAATTTTGAAATAATCTTCTCTAGACTAAATCGAACCCGCACTTTTCAAATCTGGTGTTAAAAGTTTAAACAACGCTCCGTTAGGGGACATATTTGCTATTTTCGAAAATAAGCGAACGAAATTCCCGCTAAAATACGAGTTCGAAAGATATGTTTTTTTTCATAAAATAAGCTATATCAAAACTTTGTGCCAAAACTTTGTCAAAAAAATTTTTTTTAATAAATACCTGTATTTGTCTCAGCTGCGTGTTGGAGGTAGCGGGTTCGATTCCCGGCCTCGGCGGAGGGCGGGAATTTTTCCACGATCAATTCTCCTCTAAACGGGTCCTAGGGCCTACCCAGCCCTCTGTAGAATGGGCACCGGATTTCTTTCCCGGGAGTTAAAGGCGGGCGGGAGTCGGGCTGACCACCCGACTTCATACAAATCCCGTTGCTCAAGAAACGTCGGGAGCCTTACCTTCCGCGCACGCGTGGGCCTGTATGGCCTGTTTGAAAATTTGTGCCAAATTTGGTCCAAATCGGTGCTTGGGGCAGATTCACTTAGAAAAGCCGTTTTCCAATTGAAAAATAATGATTTACATGTATTTCAAAGTAATTAGTCTTGAAATTTGATTAATTTCAATTATTTAATTTTGCATTAAAAAGTTAGTTAAAATTATTGTATGGGACAATTGAATTTTAATTTTAAGATAAATATTTTTGAATTTTAGTCTTTATTTATATATCTACCAAATATTATCAAATATCAACGTATAACGATAATTATCTAACCGGAAATTTGTTTTACAGTTATCTTATGATAATACAGTAATACCTTGAGATACGAGCATCCCGACATGCGAATATCCGAGATACGAGCAAGCCTTCAAGCAAATTTTTGCTTTGAGATACGAGTAAAGATTTGAGATTCGAGCACGCTTACAGACGCCGATGCTAGGTGGCCGAGCACTAGGAGCAGCCCACGCCGCCTCACTCGTTCACTTCAAGTGTTCGTCGACTTCCGTAACCATCTCCCGCCTGTCCTCCATATTGTGTTTGTGTTATCTACGTGATTTCCTCTCTTTTTTGTGCATTATTCTTCATAATAGTGATGAGTCCTAAGATAGTGAGTGGTAAGGATGGTAGTGAGAAGAAGAAACGCATGATGAACATGGGAATAAAGCATGCAATTGTCGATAAATATGAGCGTGGTGCCCGCGTGAGTAATGTAGCACGCGTGTATGTGTGTCAATCGGAATAAAGTGTCTACATAGCGGCCAACTCTCTTCCATCCCTTCCTCCCTCCCTCCTACTCCTCCGCACATGCCGCCATTAGCCGCTACTGTATCGTCTGTCAGTAAGAACTCATAACCACATTTTGTTTTATATCAGAGGAATCCTTATATACTATAATTTTTTTTTTGTGTGTATGTCTCTATAGCAATTAAAAACATGTTTTTCCCATTATTATTAGCATTAACAAGAGAGTTTTTTAAAGGGCCGGAACGGATTAATTTTTTTCTCTATTTTCTTATGGGAAAAAATTATTTGAGATACGAGCACCTCGAGTTACGAGCGTGGTCCTGGAACGGATTATGCTCGTATCTCAAGATTTTACCGTATATTAATATGATAAGTAAGCCATTATAGATTGTCTAAAACAAATAACAGAGGTGAAATGTTCCGTTATAAACTATAGTAAAAAAGTCTTAAAATTAACAAGTAAAAGATACGATCTTAAAAAAATCCATTGATAATTACCTTCATAACTGGCACTTTAAGGCCACCATTACAGAAGTAACAAATTTAGTGTTTATTTTTTCTTTAAGTTTCGATATTTATGTATATAATTTGAATGATCAGATTGACACACAATTCCAAGAAAACAAAATCCATATTTTTTCTTTTACAGTTATTTTTGCTAGTAGTAAGGATTCTGTGAAAAGCTACATAAAATACAGAAAATGCTGCTGGCAATAGCTGTTTTACAAGAAACCTATCAATGGGGGTCAGAAGTTGATTTATGATATGAAATGAACAGCATTTCCTGGATTTCTACGTTGCAGACAAATGTTGCAATCGTTAACTGTTAATTTACAGCTCTACGTGTCTGAGTTTATGGTGTTATAAAAATTGAAAAGCAGAAGAAGAAATAATAGCGATGTTGAATGTCACTCCCAAAGAAAAAGAAGAGACCCTGGAAGAAAGGAACTTCAGACAAAAAAAAACAACAACAAAATCTTTACAGATACATTTCTTGCTGGTGATGGAAAATGAAGTGATTACTAATATGATACGAACCTTTTCTTATTTCAAAATATAACATACGATCATATAAGTTTATCTAATACAAGGAATGAGCAGGTTGTATTTAAATTCAAAACGAAACAATATATTTTATCGTAAATGTCGTAACACTTTGTAAACACTTTTACAGCATCAATTCTCCGATTTTGAAATTTGGTGAAAAGTCAATTCCTTTGGAGCAATAGTTCATGAAAGATCAAGAAAACCACAAGAATATTCTGCGAGAACAAAGGCAGAGTTCTTCAGTGATATCGATTCTTTGGGTTTTTCGCTTTCTATTTTAAATCAAAATTGTATCAACCTCAGAAGGGAATGAGTTCCTTTTGGAAGCCAATTAGTTAATAACAATTTATTTGCAGCATAATAGTATATTATAATATAAAGAAATGTTGCTTATTTTCTTTAAACATAAATAATTTGTTGTTAGAATACACTTTGAATAGAAAGCGATAGAATAAAATGATGTTTCTAAATGAGCTACTCATTTCGATATAGGCCTGATGCTTTAATTATCCAAGAAAAAATAGGCTCCAACCCAAATAACGATGAGATTCCGATTAAGCGAAAATAACGGTATTTCAGATTTTAAAACTTGCTAATAAAGAATTCCGTAGTGTAACAATAAAAATAAGCATAAAAACGCACACATTTAAAGGATTCACTGAAATATTTTGGTCTTTCTTGGGTGCCCAGTACGAAAAAATCCCAAAATAGTTCAATGAATCCTTTAAACATGTGCATTTTTAGAGTGTTATTTTTTATTATGTACCATGCACGTTAAATTTTGCCAATTCTGTTTAGTATTTTTCATTCAATAAATGATTTTGAATTACACTTGAGAAAAACCGCTGCTAATTAGTATTTACCACCATTCCTTGTAAATTTACAACATCAGTTATTCACAATTGGTATTATCTTATTTTCATTACAAGAATTTTACTGATTAGATTTGTAACAAGATGGTGGATAAAATTATTCATTTTTCTTTGACTTAGTATTCTTATTAATAAGTTGAAATGAAGTAACTGTTCTAGGCACTTTTATACGATAAAGTTTCTAAGTTTATTGTTGCTTAAGTATGATTTTCATTAAAATTGAAGAAATGTGTATGAGGAGATTTATGTATGAAGAAATATATGAGAACAGTTGCTTCATTTCAACTTAATACTAAATGAAAGAAAAATGAATAATTTTATCCGCCATCTTGTAACAAATCTAAACAGTAAAATTCTTGAAATGAAAATAAGATAATACCAATTGTTTTTTCGATTTAATCAATCTATTTTCAATTTATATTTCAAATACGTATGTGAATCATTCTACTTTAATATATGTTATTATTATTATTATTATTATTACTTGGGGTAAATGTTGGCGGCAGGAAGCCAAGCACTGCGACCTGAAAGATCTATTGTGCTAAACCCACGGAAATGAGGACAGATCAGAGAATGACTGCGAAAGTATGGTGATAGGATCGCAGGGGAAATGGGAGAACCCCGAGAAAACCTGCCCAGCGCGGATCGTCCACCATCAGGAAACCCACATGAGAATTGAACCCGGGATTCAGAGGTGAAAGGCCAGTGTTTTAGAGACAACGCCAACCGCGCGGCCTTAATATATGTTAAGAAATATTAACTTAAAGCTTATTAAGTTACTTGCTGCAATCAATACCGTATTTAATTCTTAATTTTACTTATTTTCTAACTTAAATTAAACCCTTAAAAAATAGACATTAATAATTAGTATATTTATCCCTAATTTTTAATTTTCAGTTAATTAGAATTGTAAATCAATTAAGCCATTATTTTTGAAAAATAGACAAAAATATTATAGAAAGAAATTTCGCATCATTGGAAAAAGTATAAAACATTTTTGGATTTTAAGTAGACTTTTTTATATTGAAATGTTCCTATACACAAAACTTTTATGAGACTTATAAGAAAGGGAAATAAGAAAAAAGTTTAAGGAAAAATTTACACGAAAAGTTTGGAAAAAATTAAAATATCCACGTCTTTCTATAAATTGATCTTTGCTTCATACGATATATTCATTATGAAATCTTTAGTCTTGGCTTTAATTATTATGTTTTTAATAGCGTTTTCAAACTGAATAAATTAAATTAATGATTCGTTTAATAAAAATTACTCAAAAAATAAGTTTTTCTAAGAATATGAACACAGTAGATAAGTTAGATAAATGCCTCGCTATATTAGGTAAATGTAGCAAAAACTATAGATTTTTGCGAAAACCGTTTTTTTATCAGATTATTCGGCGATGGCTTATTCATATGTGATGCCCTTACAAAATGAGTAATCAACTGTCCGAGTTTTATTGAATGAGAAACCGTGATTTTAACGTTTAAAATCCAGGATACAGTTTTTAACAACGTTTCTCGATATTAATACTTCGAGAAAGTTATCAAATATTTGTATCTGATTTTATTGATAATCTCATCAATAATCTCTTAGTGTATTCTAGAATGATTTTGTAATACTTTAGAGGTTTGATATTTTCCATTACGCCTGCAAAGCAGGAGACCCAGGAAATTTGAGATAAAAAAAATTTGCCTGTTTCACATCAGTTGATTCCTCTTTCATCCAAAGAACAATGGGGGCAGAGTTGAAACTCAGAGCAGGGGGGAATCGAACAAGAGATGCCAGTTTAGCTCTAACCACTCGACCAACACTGGACGGCTTTTGTAGATAAATGATTACTGTCTCTTTCTCCATAGAAACCTACCATTCAGCAAGGTTATTGATCGGTTGTTCTCGTGTGGATACAGTCTGTAGTTATACTGAAATCAATGGCCAGCTTTTCTTCTCAGCGTTATACGAGGAAAGTATTTTTAATATATCCAAAGTTAGCAAACAAATAGAATTCCACAAAATTAATTTTTTTGATATTTTTTTAATTATAGAATATAAATCAGGGGTTCCATAATTTCTTATTTTTTCTTCAAGAAAAACATTCGAAATCTTAAATGGCTAAAACAAAGAAAAGGGTTAAGTGCCTATTAATGATATTGATATTTACTACCTTTTTATTAATGAATAATGGTAATAACAAAACTTCAATGTTTCACTTTACGTTCATCTAACAAAATAAAGTCATGCTTCACAAAAATCTAGGAGGGAATCTGCAATATTGATGGATCCACTTGACTTTCTTATGTTCAGCAAAAACCTAATAACGTCAAATCAATATCTAGGGATTCCTTTTATTCGAAATAAATTTATTGTCAACTTCTTCAATTTTATTTTTATAAAAACAATAGTTTTATATTTCACATTTTTATAGAGAAAGTGTCTATATCAGCAAAATAAACACACATTATCATAAACAAATATTTAATTACAATCAGATGATGACTATGACACTATAATTACTTGAAATCTAAGTTGTTCAACAGTATTTTTAAATTAGCCAGTAAACCATCAAGAAATTCATAGAATTTAAAAACAATAACTTTTGAATCTGCTAACTTCGTGTTCTTCTTTATAACATCTGAAGTTCTGCATTTCAAATTTGTTTAGTTTCTATATTATGATTTTATTTTTATGTTAAGTCTTTCTGCTACATTTATGTTTATTTTAAATTCATTCTTCAGCAATTGATACCTTAGATATTAGTAAACAATATTTTACATAAAAGAAATGATAATAAAATAAAAAGTTTGTTCGTAATTGATGTTCTTTGGTCTTTAATGCAATTTGCAGTCTATAAATCGGAACTTTTAATTCTTACAATCATCACTGAGTAAAATTCTGATATCTGAGGTCAATAATTTTTTAGATGTCATGATTGATATAAAAAAGTAATAGATCTAGATCTTCTTGCGGCTTCTAGATCTTTGAGTATTGATCATTTGAAATTTACTTCTACATCTAAAAATCTTCAAAAGACGGCATATTTATAATAAATGAAAACGCAAACCCACACCTTCTTCTAATAACTTCAATATTTCAGGTTTCTCACCGAAAACTTTCTTCAGGAACATAATACAATATAAAAGGAAGAAACAAAATTCTTTCTTATCAACGAACAGAAATTTTAATAAACAATCATGAAATACTACACAATAACAACAAACATTAACGTGAACATAAAACGCTAATTTTAAATGTTACACAGTAATAATAACAATAGGAATCAAATAATAATTATATAAACTAACTGTTGATTTTCAATTTAACTTTTACTTTTTTGTTTTTATCCATAAATTTCATTAACTCTTAAAGCTTTATCTTTATTCATGTAATTGCACCAATTAATAAAACAAGATTCTAATAAAAATCTTCCTGCTTCATCTTGAATCTCATAAATAATACTTATTACAGGATCAGGGTTGTGACTTAACCTTACTGCATGATCAGCCCAATCAGATATACTTTTCTTCTTATTTCTGAAGGCTCTAATATGCTCAACAACTCGCTCTTTAAGTGATCTGCCAGTACAGTAGACTTCCTCTTAACCGGACTTCGTTTAACCGGATCTCCGCTTTCACCGGCCGAATTCTTTTTTATCTTTAAAATGTAAAAAAATAGCTACCCCCCCCCCCCAGTTGTTTCGTTATTTAGTATCGGTATCGCACGTATTTCAGATACAATTTCAAATACAACGTATCCAATGCAGTGATGGCGAAACTATGAGGCAAGTTGCCGAACTTCTAGGCTTCAACCAAAAAAAAAAAAGGTTATTAATGTATTTTTTAATGTAACTTACAATACTTTAATACATTGAATAAAATGACGCAATATTGAATTGTGTATTTATTTATAAGACAAATATATTCGAACTTTAATTTATTTCACTTCTCCGGTTTAACCGGATTTTCGCTTAACTAGCTTACCCTTGGTTCTATTTAAGCTGGTTAAGAGGGAGTATATAAATATAAATATATAAATATATAAATATGTTTGCAATCCCTACACTTCAATGAATAAATAACTCCCATTTTAAATAATATGTTTATCTTATCATTACTTCTATCAATTTTCTTTTTGAACAAACTATTACCTTTATAATAAATTACCTTAACATTGTTTTCTATACATACACCTTTAATGCTTTCATCAATAGTAAAACCAATAGGTAGCTGTAAGAATTTATATTCATTTTTTACCTCTACATCTGATTTTACAATCGCCTTTCTCTTTCTGCTGTTATTAAAAAAAACTATTAATATTTGTTTCAATAATTTTTTTTGGATATTCGTTCATTTCCAATTTCTTTTTTAAACTATTTTTCTTTCCATAATTTTTGTTTTCCGTATACTCTGTTATTCTCTTTAAATTATTACGTATTATAGCTCTTTTTGTTGACAGATTGTGATAAGATCTAAAATTTAAACATGATTACTCTGGTAGCTTTTTTGATAATGTTCATAACACAACATACCATCTTTATTTACGAGTAATACGTCTAAAAAAGGCAACTTCCCGTTTATTTTTTTTTCATACGTAAACTGTAAATTTTGATCAATAGAATTAACATAATTAAAGAATTTTGAGAACTGTCTATCCGTGTCTTCCCATAGCACTAGGATATCATCAGCGTAACGTAAATAAGAATACTTTGCCGAATTCCAATTTAGAATAACATTTTCTTCTAACCAATTGAGGTACAAATTACAAATTGCACGAATAAAGATAAAGTTTTAAAAGTTAATGAAATTTCTTTTGGACGTTTTGAGAAATTTATGGATTACAAACAAGAAAGTAAAAGTTAAATTGAAAATCAACAGTTAGATTAAATAATTATTATTTTATTCCTATTTTTATTATTATTGTGTAACATTTAAAATTAGCGTTTTATGTTTGTTATTATTGTTTAATATTTCATGATTGTTTTTTCGATTTCTGTTTGTTGATAAGAAGGAAGAATTTTGTTTCTTCCTCTTGTATTGTATTATGTTCCTGAAGAAAGTTTTCGGTGAGAAAACTGAAATACGGAAGTTATTAGAAGAAGGTATGTGTTTACGTTTTCATTTATTACTTCTAAATCGTTGTATATTGCAATCAATACGAATCTTTATCAAAAATCGAATGACAAATGAAAAATATCGCATACATTTAAAAATATAACAAAAAACATTACCTTAAGCCAGGACGTTTCGATCTGCTGAAAACTGCAAGATCATCTTCACCTGAAAACTGCCAAATAAAGAGAGCATACAGAAAAAAAGGATTATAATGGAAATAAATGTTAGAGGAAAGAGGCATAATTATTTTAAATTGGCTTAAGGTAAATATGTTTTTGTTATTATTAATGTGTGTGTGATATTTTATATTTGTTATTCCATTTTTTACAAATATTCATTCACACGTTGAATTTAAGAATCTTTCTTATCCTAAATTTACCAGAAAAAAGCGTGGGTTCCTAAAATAAATAGTTTATAGTTATTTTTGTGATGTTACTTCGAGCATTTGGTATTTCGACAAAAAATTAAATTCACTGGACAAAATCCTTTTTGTTGTAGCTCTTGTAAAACGAGAGGTCCACCAACTTACATATCCTTTGTTAACTATGATTACATGTTTAGAAATTGTTAATTGATGAAAATTTCATTAAAGTTGACAGAATGAAATTTCTACGATGATCTGCATCATAAAGTCTAGGATATTTAAGAGAACCAACTTTAACGGGATTCTACGCCATTAAAAAATAATTTTTCAACTTACCTTATTGTCTGATGATAAATAATACGGCCTTTTTTCCCTGTTCCCGCATCCTGCACCACTGAAATTCCGTAGCAATTAATCTTGGACGTAAATTCCTTTGACGCGATCAATACGTAGCTTTCAGTAGATAGAGATCGGAATGAAACTGGTTCCTGTAGGAATGTAATGAAACGGGGAGTTTTAAACAAATGCGTTTTTAATTACATATAAATTACCTTTTAGACATCATTGGATCGTCATTAGCAATTGAAGGGAAAAAAAATGCGTTTGAGAAGATCAGAAAGGAATTCACACAGCATCGCATCAATCTTCATTGAAGAAAATGAAAAACGGAATGAAAAGGAAGAAGAAAAAGAAATTAGAATTAATGAGTTTTACCTGGTCGTAAACACAATATTAGAATAACCTAAAATAATAATAGAGGTATAATAAGTATTCTGTTACTTAGAATTAAAATGAATATATAGAATCTCGGTTGATACTAAGAATAGTTATATGTAATTAATATACTAAAAATTATAAAATATTAGATATCATAAGAGAATGTCCATAAATAATTACATTTTAACTGTATTACAAAAAACTTCATTAAAAAAGTTTTAAACTAATTTTTTTTAAATATTTCTAGCTATGTGAATTGCTATAAAATTTTCTATAGGGTGATTATAATTTAAGTGACTCTGCTTTCAGTTCTCTGTAGAAGGTTGTAATGAAAATACCTCAAGAATAATTGCTTCAAGTTTCTCTCCACCAGGCAAAAGTAGAACACTGTAAACATAGTGTGAAATGCAATGAGACAATAATAAGACTTTATTATTTAAAGACAGTTTCAGAACGTGTTCAATATGTGTTTCAGCTAAGTCGATTGCAAGCTGGATTCGTATTACAGCGTGATCAATTGTCTCATGAAGCCTTTCGGGTGGAATGTTGGCAACATGTCGCTTTATGCTTGCCTTCAGATCAGACAGAAACCGTTCTTCTTCCTGATAGATTCTGTATTTCAGATATCCCCAAAGCCAGAAATCACAAGGATGCAAGTCCGGTGATCTTGGAGGCCATACTTCTGGAAAGCTCTGGATTATACAATCATTGTCGAAGATGGCACGAAGCAATTCGTTCACTGGTTAACCAATATACGGTTCAGCTTGCATCAAGACAGGGGTCTCTAAACAACCTCTTTTTTTGCAAGGCATCGCGCTATTTTACGCATCCAGTATGTAATCAACTTAGCTGAAGAAGATATTGAAATCATTTTGTAACTGTCTTTGACTAATAAAATTTTATTACTGTAGTGTTGCATTTCGACTATGTTTATAGCGCCATATTTTCGTCTGGTGGGCAAAGTTTGAACCAATTTTTTATTTCATTAGAAATCGCTTCCCGATAGTCTAATTAGCATGTATATATATCAATTTTCCTTGAATATATATATATTCATTAGAATCAGTTCCAGACAGCTGAGAATAGGGTAGCTTTAAACCACCCTGTACAATTCGATCAATGCCGCCTTTCTTGAATAAAATACTTATTTATAAATTTATTCATTTATAAATCTCGAAATATAATGAAGCATTCATGTAAAATCTTTCTCTCTTTGCTTTATTTGAATGCTTCCTTTAACAGTCTGATTTTTTTTTAATTTAAGTTTTTGTTTCTTTATACTTTACTTTTTTTTTGCTTTTCTATTATTGATAAAAATATAGGCCTAGCTGTCGAATTTACAATTGCCAGTATCGTAAATTCTAAATAAATTTAAATAAATCTTTAACAGCATCAGTTTATTGTAAGCAAAAATTCTATAAATTATTATTTAAAATACAAATGTTACTCGAAATTTACACAATATATATTTTTAATCTTTTTAGATGTTGGATATTTTTAAAAAAAAAATCATTATTTTAAAAGAGGTTCCCGATGACAACTCAAAGTGCGAATCCCAACTTTAGCTTTGGTGCCTTCTTGCGATTGATGTCTATTTTGAATCATTATTTTCTTGGCATTATTTTCTGTTTTAATCACATAATTAATAAGATAATGAGAATATTAAATATCAAAAGTTAATGCTTATTAAAATTACACTTACATTATGATATAATAGAAAAAGCTCAGCTAAAGATCTGATTAAAGTATACTTTTTAAAGCATTGCAATCATTGAATTCAATATATCAGTTTTGGAGACAAAGTATTTGTTTATAAATTTTTTAATTTACAAAATCCAATATTAAAGCAAATATTCTAATAATGCAGTGAGAACAACGAATGTTTATCAGTCGCATATTTCTTTTAGGAATGTTTATTTATCGGGTTTATTATATAAGCTAGGGGAAATATAATAAAAGTCTATAAATCTTTCATGACATTAATTTACTTAAAACTATTTGTAATCTGTAATCGTATTTACACGTAACTATATCTATTATTTAAAATCTTGTTATGAGAAATTTTAAAAAGTATTTTAATAATCAGAAAACGTTGGCTATTTTAAATAAAAATTCATTTCAGTTCTTGATTTTGGGGTTGTTATTTTTTCCTTGTATGGAAATTTCTACATCTACAGTAAAGGCTATGATATTGTTTGCCGTTAAACTAACATAATAATGTTGCTAAAACAATACAATATCAAAATTTCGTTGTTCTTAAATTTTATTATAAATTCGTTTTATTTCGTTTTTATTTTCAAAAGCCGATATTTCAGGAGTTTTCCATCGTAAAACTAATAATTAGTAAGTAATAAGTAAATAATTCTTATCTAGCCTATCTTTGTAGTGAAATAATGAATGAACTTCTGAAAATTCGAAATGTTTCCAAATCACTTTTAAATCTTCATTCCGAGGAAAATGTGGTTAATTAACTCATACACCGTGTATATCCTTTGTGCGTCTTCAGATCCCTTTCTCTTTCTCTTATAAATTTTGAACCGAAAGCTTAAAAAGAGTTAACCTCAATTTAGTATTGAAAAATTTAACTATGGATTTGTGCTTACGAGAAATCAGCGAATAAAAGCGATAAAAGACCTTTCCCGTTTGAAAAGCCTTATAAATTCAAAAATTGATGAAGTTCACAATCATTTTAGCTAATCCACTACTTCCGCAAGCTTTTTAATATGATTAAAATTAATACAATAACAACAATAGATTTAATTAATGAAGATTTCATGAATGTTTTTCATTGGAAAATGGCTACTGTTTCTATAGAAGATATTTTAATTTAAATATAAAATAAATAAAACGATTAATAAAAATAATAAAGTTTTTTTTTTAAAGAAATTAAACTTTAACTTCTTTTCAGAACTTTCTTGTTTTCTTTTAATTCCCTTTTTACTTGCTTTGCAGGGACATCAAAACCGATTTGTGCCTGTATTCTTATAATTTTTAATTCCATTTTACCAAGAAAAGAAAAACTCGGACATTACAGCACATTTATCCCCCACGACGTCTATCTGACGGATTTTGATGTTAAACTCTGTCGGAAAGCGAGGCCGTTTTGTAATGAAAGTATTCAAAATATATCCGAAAATCCTTTAACATCCAGTCCTAATTCGTTTTAATCAAATTAGGGAAACTAAAATTTACATAGGCGTAATAGAAATTCGTGGTAATTGGTTCATTCTAGTGTTTTTTCAAGGAATATTATTGTTTTCCGAGGACATTTTTTCACAGGCATCTCCTTCATACTATTGTTTCTAGTCCGGTTATATTGTGCCAAGTTTAAAGATGAATTCACTGGTTAAAAATCTAAGGAATAACAAGCACATATGGACACATCCACGCACTAATTAAATTAGCACGTTTACCTCTGGAGAATAGGAAAAAAAAATCAAAATATCGACCAAAACTAATTGATTTTATTAATATCTATTTGCTAAATGAAATAAATCTACTACAATAAAGACCACGAAATTCCGTTTCTCTGCTTTGATAATTCCAATTTTTATATAAAAGAATTAAAAAGTAAAAACAGAGGTATGGCTGAATCAACGAAATATATTTTTACTTAGATATAAGAACATTATGACAAATACAGAACTACATTTTACTTAATTTACTTTTATTAATATTTCCGTAAATATTCGTAATAAATTATAGTGCTTTAATGTTTTCTTATTAATAGCAACTTAAAATTAGTACATTCATGAAGATTCTTAAGTCCTGCTGTCTTCTAATGTTGTTTTTCTTCTCTTTAAGTGGTTGAAATATGTAGAGCCATAATTTTCCAGCAGCTACGTTGCTTCATTTAGGTTTAATCCAAGAACACAATCCCTTTAAGCTGAATGGCTGTTTGGCTGGCGACGTCAAATGCTGTCACACTCCTAAGTGAACTCAGTCGTAATTGAAACCAGTCACGGGTGAAGTCTGTCGACTGTTATTGGGTTCAAACAATTCATTCAGACATGACCAAGACTTAAGGCAGAGAGAAATTGCATTTGTAAACAGCATAAGAAAATCATACTGGCCAGGGTTTTGTAATATTGTGTGTGATGTCTTAGAAGGCTTATTTAAGTGCTCTAATTCAATTAGAAACTCACGAAATGTAATTAAAGAAAACAGGAAAAAAAAAATCTCATATTAGTAAATTTAAAGCTTTTCTCACAGTCTGAAAAATCGTACTTAGTTCAAACATTCATGTACTTAAATAAGTTTTCTTTAATAATGTAAATATCAATTATAAAAATAGAAGGAATCAACATTTTTGTAATGGAAATTTTTTCTGAGTATTATGAGCTGGATAAACTGTAGCAGAATGGAAATTTTTATAAAGTAATGTCCTTGCAAAACATTTTAAGTGGTCAGAATCATGGGAGTTTTAAATGACAATTGCATGAGGGATTTTCTCACTTCGGGTGAGATTGATTCCGTACTTCGGCTCGGGTTCTATAGCCGAAATATTTTTTTCTCTTCATTACTTCTATTTTATTGTAATTATTAATCATATTATTAACATTATGATTACTACTTTTCATTATTGCACCTAATTCGTTTATTTTCCATTTGTTCTCTTACAGATAGTTTTATTCCTTCATTCAAAGATTCTCTTAATTTCCTTTCACGTCCAATTTCAATGGACTTATCTACTGTTTTCCTAAATTTTTATATATTTATTTTATCTTTTCATTTATCATTTTATTAAAATCATTATTACATATTGCATGTTATTAATTAGTAACCATATATTTGTATATTTAAATTATCTGTTTCCAATTATTTCCTTTTTCTTTTTTATACAATCTTATAGATTTGTAAGTATATTATTCAAATGTATTTTGTAGATAAAAAAATGTATGTTGTTGTCAGAACCGGTTGATAAAGAAACTTCCGTAACGTGAGTGTATTGAGCTTATCTATGTAAGTTAATAAAAAAAAATAATCATCTTAGAACATTACAGAACTTTCATTTTCAATTATTTATTTATTTAAAAAAAAAATCGTTGTTCGTTTGCACTTACTCCATTTTTCTCCTTTGGATTTTAAAGAAACTCACCAATCGGTTTCTCCCCCCTCCCCCCCGCAATTAAAAACATGTCCCAAAAAGGACTAGTTCTGCTCAGGCCATCACTGGATCTTCTTTCCTCCGTTATATCAGTGTGTTCGCGATGTCTCGGAGGAGGAGGCCACGAAATCAATTTTTCAAAACCGTGACAAAGTATCAGAGCCAAAACTCCATGTAATAATCAATTTCTCCTGAAGAAGACTCAAGGAATCGAGCCGAAATATTGATTCACTCCCATGCAGAGTGGGAAAAATCCTCATAAACGAGTGTATACAATTATCTATGACATAGATCTATGACATAGAATTTAAATTACTTATTTTAAAAAGCAAATTTAGAAGAATTAAGATAATTATTAGTACTTTATTATGACAACTATGGATTTCAGAGAAAATTCCTTCATTCATAATGTTTCTACTAATATAAGTAAATTTAACTCAGTTTTCATTGGAACTCTAAATAGATATTTTGAATGCTTTTGTTGATAGTATTATATAGACAAATCTGATATACAAAATGTCTGCTTAGGAGAACCAAATCGGATATAGGGACGACGTTGTACATGTTTTCGTTCATTAAATAGATGAACTAAGAATGAAAAATCTACAGTCATATCTGTCATTTCAATTACGCACTAAAAAAGTTGCTATTTTGATGAATAAGAAAAATATACTTTTGAAATAATGAACATCAAATATCAAATAAAATAATGTAAATGGGAAATTCTCTGTCAATAAAAGAAAATAAAAATTAACAAAACAAAATAAATAAAAAATTAATTGAAAAAAATAAATTTCAGCTAACTTACTACAATACATGGGAATTTACAATGTGTTGGTTTAGCTAAAAGTTCATTCGGAGGGAGAAAACTTCTCATAAACGATTATATACATTTATCATGACCCTTTCAGATCCAGAATATGACTTTTAAATGACTTATTTTAAAATCCAATGCAAGGAAAAATAAAAGGCACATTTTTCATTGACACTAATTTTTTTATTGAACAACGTCTTCAACTTTTTGTTCCATTATCTTCTGCCATATTTCAGGCAACTTCATAATTTCATCTTGTTCATAAGCGTAATTAATTCAGCATGCGCTTTGTTAGTTGCAGGTGAAATGAATTTTCAGAGCAGAAAGTCTTGAATTGTTTGTTGAGCTGCAGAACCTGTTCCAATATTCTGTGCACATTGTATTTAATTACTCCAGAATTACTCATCATCCTTTCTTATTGTCTGCAAAATATCTACAAAAAATAATCTTAACAAAAAATAACTTCAATTATTAAATAAGTAACTTCATTTCTTCGCATATTTAATGTTTCAACTTCTGCAATTTTTTTATAAAAAATGGCTATATTATTTTAAGTTTATGGATATTTTCAATTCAATATCATTTTTTTTGTGATGACATAAACATTTACATTTTTCCTAAGTATTTATCTTACTATTATTTGTTACAAAAACATATCAACTGCCTGATTTTAGGTTTTGTTATGACTCAACCGTTGATAGTTTTAGTTCTGTTGTTGTTCTGAATTTGACATTTAAGCATAAATTATAAACAACGGTATATCCTTTAAAACTTGGAAAATGGATATTTTTACCAAGTTATAATCATATTATTAATAAACCAAGTTCAAAGAGAATTTTGATTTTTAAAATGAAGGTAATAAAAATGATAAGCAATTATTAATTTAAAAGTTTCTAAGAACAAGATATTTCTGCTGCTCCAGAGTAACATATTTATAGAGTAAAAACTATACGGATTTCTATCTGACTTTAATGCTGTCTTATATTATAGAAAGAAAAGAATTTTCAAGTGATTTTAAATGTTGCTGATGAATTTCTGTAAAATGTATGAACATAAAACTTCATCAAAATCGGGCCATGTTTCTTGTGGACTGACATGACGACAGTTAATAAGTTCTCCGTAATAATGCTTTTTGCAAACTGTCTGAAAAGAAAGGAAGTTAGAATTAATTGGCTATTTAGTAAAACATCAACTCCCCAAATTAGCACCGATAAGTCAGAGTTAAGAAACCTTTGATCTCCTTGATGACTTAGCTTTGATGCTCTTTTTTTTTTTTTAATTTCACTTTGATTCAATCATGTTTCGGGTTATCCGGAAGCAACCGAGCCACTGCCCCATCTCTGATAACAAGAGGGTGGGTTGATGGTAGGAAAATGACTCATGGGCCGAGCTCTCTAAGGCCCCTAATGTCAAATCCAAGAGCTATTCGTTTATGCAGGAGAAAACTTATCAGGCGACCCTTTCGAACCCTAATCTGCAGTAATAACAAAATAAATGACCCTAAAGGCAGTAGGGGAATAAAGGAAGGAAAGAGGATAAAAACATAGCAGAACAAAATCAATCAAAAAAAGAAAAAAAGAAAAGAAAAAACATGAAAGAAAATTGATGATTAATTAATTTTATGAAAGGTTCAAATAAAAACAAAAGCAGTTTAATGATCTGGATATTAAATAGATTGGCAATTCAGGAAGCAAATAATAATAATAATAATAATGATAATAATAATAATAAATAATAATAAAATAAAAATAATGATAAGAACTATTATTAATACGATTTATTATAAAATTGCATAATTTGATTATAAAATAATATTGCGTAATCAATTTAACTTCCTAATTAAATAATTAAATGATTATAATAATTATAACAAGTTAATAATTTATAGCATTTTATATACGTCAGGAAATACATAATACATTTTACGTCACAAAACTTATGAGATTAAAGTCCTCCCAGCGAAAGGTCGACCGTGGACACTAGATGGCGCAATAGTAGAATTTGAATCGATTGTATTATGTCAGTGCTTATGACGGGAAAGTGAACATTTCGGGGAAGTTCGAAGATTACGGATAAAACGATATTCCTTTTATTGAACTATTCTGATTTCTCATGAAATATAATTTCAAAAATGTATTTATTTTCATTCATTTGATTCAATATAGAATGTAATTCTTAAAAAAAAATAATGGTAACTAAAAATTAAAATATAACTATAGTATATTACCAATTGTTTGTTTCCTTTTGAATAGGAATTTAATTGAGACATATATTATTCGTTAGTATTGATATAAATTACATTAGAAATTCTAAAATTGTATTTTATTTCTGAGAAGGTATTATTATTTAGATTCAGTTATTAAAGGATTCTAATGTGAAATTCATAACACATTGATATTTGACAATTACTGTTAAATAAATTATTTACTTACTTTTTGTTAGGTGAAAATGAACTAATTTTATTTAGAAAATAATAGGTGACAGTATTGGAAGCTCTATTTTTTTTGGTGTGTAGAATTTTTATATAGCTTATAGATGATAAGATATAATTTTTATGATTCACGCAGCAGTTGTTAAGAATAATGTGAAATTAGGTTCATTTCATGAAGTTCATTTCAATCTATGGATTGAAATGAAGATTCAAAAGTGGAAATAGATTCATCGGATTCAGAAGAACTGCTGTAGGAATCATAAGAATTAGTTACCGAGATAATTAATTTCTACTGCAGTTTCTACCAGATGGTCTTTAGTCCAATACTCGGCTGCAGGTTTCGCTTCTGGGCGAATAGCTTTCACTGATGTTAATCCAATTCCTCGCTCATTAACTTTCTAATAAGATATTAATCCTGTTTCGCTGATTTCTCCTTTTCGAAATAAGAATTAACGTTAGCAATAACGTGCTTTGTTTGGCTTTAAAACAGCGATCGGTTGATCGAGAGACGCCATTTTCCATTGTCTCTCTCGACAAGTCCTGGAATGATTAAGAGATCATGGGTATTCTCCAAGGTCAAAGTCGTTCTTTCGTTTTGCCAAGTGTATAAAATATTAAAATTCCTAGAAATTGAATTACTTAAAGTTCATTATATTTTTTAAAAAAATAAAATCTATTCTAACTATTATCAAAATGGTTCATTATCAATATTCTTTAATCTGCATAATTTTTAATGTAACTCAGTAACAATTCGGCGGCAAATCGAAATGAGATATAGAATGTACTTTCATCTTGCATCAAAGAAATACTCATCTCCTAAAAGGTTTCAAAAGATCCATTTGCTTGATATTAATAAGAAGCGAATATACTTTGTTTAATCAGTAACTGACTTATCTTTCTGTAAACTTAAATAACTGTTTATCAATGAAAGTATAAGCTTATCCCTCAGGTTAGGTTCCTTGTTCTCTATGCCTTTTTTAAATTACATTTACGGCAAGTGGATAGCTGGCCAAGATTTTAATTGGCATCTATTGCTATCTATTAATTTGCTATCTATTGCTAATGTAAGAGTGAGTGCAGAGAATTGACAGATATTCGTCAAATGATTAAATGTGATTGATTAATCTTAACAGTTGTAAGACAAACATATACGAAATGATCTTTAGACAGTTTCTCATCTCCAACTTCTATATTCTATTTTTTGAATAAAAAAAGTTTTTAAGGATAATGAAATGAAAACCAAAACTTTCATTTACTAAAAATAAGTGACTTTTCAACAGCCTTAAAGTCTCAAAAAAAGAGAGAATTAATACCATTTCCGAAGTTTCGGAAATGTTGTCTTCCAAAGAAGAGCTTGAATATCAAATAATCTAATAGAATGCTAGAGGTTTATTTTAAAGGGGAACAGTTTTGTTATAGTGTACAGTATTGAACAGATATGTCATGAATATCACGCGAACACGATTTGGGTGGTATGCCAGCATTAATGTTAAATAAAAAAATTTCAATAACAAAATTCAATATACTTAAGTGATGGTACCAATTAACAATCTATTTTAAAAATATTTGTACCAACTAAAATTTTAATTTAAAAATCACAGAGGTTTCATGACTAAATATTGATTTTAAAAAAATGCAAATAAGAGGTGCACTCTAGACAATTGAAAGCAATAAGCCACATTTTAAGTGACACACTAGTCAGAAAAGGTTCGCCATCCGTTGTATAGAACTTCTTTTTCTTTTATTTCACATTTCTTTTATATTTATGAGCATTTTCTGACTGAATAATGAAATCGGACATCAACTTTTCAAACAGAATACAATGTTCACAAACGTATTAATTGCTAATAATTGTATATTATGTAAGTTGGGTAATTCTTCAGTGGGGTAGAATTGGAAATTATTAAAACAATTTTAAAACCATCTCGGAGGATTATTGACGAAAACTATGCAGCTTTTTCCGATTTTTCAAACTTACTTCCTCTTAAAGAATAGGATTTGATAACAAAAAAAGCGATATAAAAAGTAATCATCATATAAATGTTTTTGAAGGAGGCATTTCACAGCATAAATAGCTATATAGTGAAGACGAACTCTTTCACATTCTACTAAATGCATCTGTGCTAGACATCTTTCTATTTTTTATGATCAAATTCATTCTCGATATTTATATTATGCCCTCTTTTAAATTTCAATTCATCAAGCGTTTTTTGGAATTTTAATAATGTGAAATAATGTAATAATAATTCAATGTCTTCAAATTCTCTTTTAAACTCCACTTCTGGTATCTTTAAAATTCCTCGAACTACAGCCAAAACGTCTCACTGTATCTTCGTATTGATTTCTTAATTAGCAGAGAGAAATTGGATGTTCTTGTGGTAGTTACTCACGGGTATTTAGATTCCGAAAATTAATTAATTAGGAAGTTTATTGCTCAATTAAGGGCAGCAGTTATGAAATCCAGTAATTTCAGGACTAGTGTTAAGTTCGCTTTACTTTCTCTTTGGCATTTGCTTAAATACTGTTGCGTAAATAATCGTTGTAATTTCTAACAAACTTTAAAAGTTCCATGATTATTCCTGAAGCATTTCAATTAAAAAGTAAGCAAATTGCAGAATTTAAAGTTAATATTATAACAACTTTAAATAAAAAGATTTATAGTGATACTTGCCGGTTACGTCGCTTCCCTCCAGAACCCTTGCATACATAGCATAAAAAAAATATTTGTGTAGCAAATTAATATCGAGATCGGAAAATGTACGAGTTACCAGCCCGTTGTGGCCTTCTCCGAATAAATCAGATGTATTGCGGGTTGGCACCACACACCTACATATCGATAAGGCAACTTTAAAGCGAAAATATAAATCCTTTTTAATCCCTATCCCTTGGGAATTTAGAAAAGTCAGACCTTATTCCTTGTCTATATCATAAAGGGAAGCTCTGTGCAACATATCAACTTTCTAGGTCCAAGGGTTTGGGCTGGGCGTTGATGAGTCATTCAGTGAGTGAGCCAGGACTTTTCTTTTTATATAGGTAAATGTTGAACATGATTTATTGCTATAAATTGGGGCAGCTGTTTCGAAATTATAAGGACTCTTCAGCTGAATCAGCTTAGGTGATTATGTCTCATTGTCCTAATATTATTATCAAATTATTTTATTATGATTTACAACTTTCTTTGGACAATTCTTAAAAGAATTAAGTTCTAAAGCTCATTGATAACCAGAATCAGTAAACCTAAAAACTTTAAATAAGCTGGCTATAACATAAAGTATAATATTTATGGAATAAGTGAATTTTGTTTTTAGTTGTAAAGTTATCGACATAATTTACTATATCTTTAATACTAGTCTATTGGGAATCCAGTATGAATGTCGTTGGAGGGCGGGGATTTTTCCAGACTGAATTCTCCTCCAGACGGGTCCTAAGGTCCACCCAGTCTTCTTCTATTGATTGATAGCGTGTTACTGGTTAAAGACAGGCAGACATCGGGCTAAGCACTCGATCTAAATTTAGTCGGGATTCTTATCTCCTGCCGGGATTCTTATCTCCTGTGAACGCAAAGGATTACGGAGTCTTTAATGTTTAACATTAAAAATTATGAAGGACTTACACATACATAGGTACTGATAGATTTATTGAGTTATTGAACCTCCCTTTCTTAGGAAAATAGGCTAAAAATGTTTCAATATTTTCCTGTTGTCTTCTTTCTTCCTTCTTGTGCATTTCAGTGGAAACAGGTTAAGCCGAAGATCAATCTTACGCAAGTTATAGAAAGGATGGTCAGCATACAGCTCGTGTATTTTCGAGTCCCGGGAAAAACTCAGTTCCCATTTTACCGAGGGCCTGTCTGGAGAAGTAGTAACCTAGAAAAGTCCCTGAACTCCGTCTGAGAATTGAATCCAGCTCCTCCAGCCTATAGTCTAGTGCCTACATCTGTGGATCATCAGACCTACCAGATCCTATCAGATCTGAGAAGAATGAAAAATTAAAGTCAATATAATAAAGTTTATTTCACGATCACACAACCGCGGTGAACTGACTGTCTGTAGTTTTGCTTGACAATGTTTATAGCTTAGTTATTACAATGTGTTGATATTTTGGGAATTCAATGTCGCATCATTTAGTGTCAAGCCTTCTGTTCTAGTTAACTGAATTTTTTTCAAACTTAAAGGATCAAACCTATTTGATTACATGTTCAGTCTAAAACCTATTGGAAAACCAAGTTATGGGACACAACTTTACGTTCCATGAAAATTGGAAAAACAACTTATCAGTGATTAGAAAGCATTCAATTTTTATAAAAAAAAAATTAAGGATAATTTTCTGTAAAAATTTCAGTAAAGCTAATCTAAAAGATGTCTTTATAAATTAGAAAAAAATCGCGTAGCAATTTTACAATCTCAGAACTGATCAATTCAATTTTGTAAGTCTTTACCTGATTGTTGTCGAAATAAATCAAAGCCTTGTAACGATATTACAGCTTTACATATAGTTACAGGAAGGTCTATCAATGTTACTCAATAAGAATAAAAGATGTAAAAAGGTTTTGCTCGATTATCATTATACATATTTAGACAATTTTTCTACAAAATTGAGGCTCAAAAAATCAATAATTCTCTGTATGTATGAGTATATATACTGTATATAACGTGTGTGTGTGTGTGTGTGTGTGTGTGTGTGTGTGTGTGTGTGTGTGGATGTACTTTTTGAAGTTTAACTTGCATTCTTTTAGGATAAAAATTTAGACGATCAAAATTTTATATTTTGAATTTTATTCTGTATCGGCTCTTATCCAAAATAGTGCAAGGAGGTAATAAAACCTCCTAAAGAAAAAACTGAATTAGAACTTAAATAATGTTTAGTAATAGGCTAGATATTAATCCTTTTCTAATAAATTAATTATGAAATGATTGAAATGAAACGGACTTACTGAACTTAACAATAAATGCAGATTTTAATCGATTTTTTTTTTCAGAAAAAGGAAAATTTCTACTGTATATATTCAGCAGTTATTATAACTTAAAAGTAAGCATAGTATTTTTATTTTCTGTCGTTTTAAGACTTCAAAATAATAGATTAAAAAAACAACAAAAACAAACATCAATTCACAGTTTTGTAGCAAACAAAAAGCCAAGCAACCCATACAAATTTCAAGTGATTCAAAATTCCCTGTACAAAGTTTAAAGATAAGTTCTACTCAGTAAGGTAAACAAGTAAACTTGGGTCCGGAAATGAATAGTTTTCCTTATTTAATGTATGGATGTTTGTTGGCCCAGTATGATACAGAAAAACGTATTTCACAATATTTATAAATTAAAACACAGATATACAAAATAGGGAAATAGTGATTTAATAAATGGCATTGGAAAACCCCCCAATTAATTGGGTCCGGAAATGACCAACCATACATTGAATAACGAAAACTATTCATTTCCGGAACCATTACTTATTTTTTTTTTAGTTTTTTCAATACCGTTTACACTCTTTCCGTATTTTGTATATCTGTGTTTTAATTTATGAATATTTTGAAATAGCTATGTTTTATCGCGTCATACTGTGCCAACAAACAACCATCCAAAACAACTATCCAATGATGTTAAAGGTCCAGCCCGCACACAATGATTAAAATTTAAACATTAAAATTTAAAAAGTTAAAAAAGTTAAAAAAGTTAAAAAACAAGTCTCTAGCTTTCGCCACTAGGGGGACATGGCTTCATCAGGAGAGAAGCTTCTCTCCTGATGAAGCCATGTCCCCCTAATGGCGAAAGCTAGAGACTTGTTTTTTAACTTTTTAAATTTTAATGTTTAAATTTTAATCATTGTGTGCGGGCTGGACCTTTAACAACGTTATTTGGCACACGTTAAGAATTTTATAAACTATCCAATGAATAATGAATAATGAAAACTACGTTTTTCGCGAAAACTATTCATTTCCGGACCCATGTTTATTTGAACTTTTTGTTTGTCTTAGTAGTAAACCCTACCTTTAAGTTTGTACAGGGAATTTTGAATCACCCAGTATATTATATATATAGACTCAAAGACTTATTTTCACATCAGACAACAAAATGCGCAAAAAGTATGAAAAATTACACTTATAAAAAAGGCGAAAATGATCCTGGAACCATTATTTTAGCTTCAATCTTTTGGAAACATATTCTTTGTATGTAAAATTGTCTTATTTAAGCTGTATCTTAGTTAAATGTAGCAGTTTGTTACTTTAAGAAACATATAATCTCAAAACAAGCTACAAATTATACTGTTGTGTTGTACACTAAAGTCGTGTCAACGAATTATTTCAGGTTTCTTTTAAAAAATGATAACCCGTCACTTGAATAATACACGATGCAACAATATTAGCTAGCAAATATACAATTTATCTCAGGTAGTTATCGATAAGAAAATAATTCCTTCACTTAAGAACCACTAAATACAAACCATTAACCCCAAAGTTTTGGTCATTATTGGAATTTTTATCTTTCTTTCGAATTTTGGGAATTATTGAAGTAGAGGTTACAGAAGATGTATCTCGAAAATAAATTTTCAAAAATGGACTTTTTCTTTGTGACGATATGGTACATTGATCTATTTCAAGTGTCTTTATTCCCTAACTAAATCTCTCTTTTACATTTCATATTATATATTGGTCCCTGCTCGTTGTGTATTTTCGTTAGTCTTTGGGGAAACGAAAACTATTAAAAGGACTACCTTTGCTAAAGATTTATCTACTCTAACTAGCTAAAAATAGGATTTTGATTTCAAATTCTTATTTTACTTTCACCAAGGGCGTATACAAGGAGGGGCAGAGGCCCCCCCCCCCCGAAATAATGAAGGTATGTCCTCCCAACGTTTTTTTTTTTTGGTTGAACAGATAAGTTTCCATGGGGTGTCTACTTAAAATTACTTAACCTTAAATTAATCTTGGGCCCCCATAAAAAATATATTCTATATTCGCCAATGACTTTCACCATATATATATTAATCTTCACGAATAAAAACTTCGAATAATCAAAGTTTGCAGAAAATTATAAATTTTCTAAAAAAAAACACATTTTAGAAATGCACCTTAGTCTAAAGTTAAAATAATCCAATCGTTTATGTAAAATACTATATTCCTTAATACAATATACAAGGTTCACATAATCAAAGTTCACATTTCGAAAGGCTGTAACTGGAGAACTAATCATCGGGAACGACTTCCTATTTCATATGAGAACATCCATGGCATTGGAATTTCGTTTGGTGCAAAAAAAAAAAAAAAATTCCGAAGTTGGCTGCTACGACGATATATGGTGCTGCAATGCTCTAGTGGATAATGTAAATGGCAAATTAGCGTACCATGACACATGATTGAAAATTGCTATACAAGACTGCTTTCTTTTCCCGAGGATCCGTCACCTGTACAGTTACTGGCCAATATTATGCATCTCTGTTTGTCAACCAGGTGAGTCTGTTAGGCCCATACTCCAACATAGTCAATGTCTGGATGCAACGTAATTAGTGAAATGTAATTGCTGAATTATTTTTCTTGATATTTCCAATTTCCGGTCATTTTTCTTAAGAGGGTTAATTTCTTCATTGAAATGCACCTAAGCTTTTATTTTGTGATTTCTTGATTAAATAGTTCACATGTTCATCATTGAATTTCAAAATTTCAAAACGTATCTGTTGCGAAAAACAACTTTAAAGCAATACTTAAAAAATTATGTTGTAGTTTGATATTGCAATTTCTCCAAATGAACCTCAATTTTGGAAAAAGACAGCAAATAACAAATTATTTCTAAGAATGATGAGGGCTGTTTACAGCTGCCTTATTTGTATATAAAGTTGAATCATTTTTACAAATTTCATTCATTAATAATGATCTAAAAAATCTCATGTGATTGTATCTACCAAATAAAATATTTAACGTGCTGTGGAAATTGATTAAAAAAGGGGGAACAAGAACAAAACCAGCACACGAATAACTTGTATTAATAAATAAATCTACTAATAAGGTTTTTACTGTTTGTGCCAAAGCTACCCAAACAAGAAAAACATAAATATATATATATATATATATATATACATTGGTTATTCGAAAAATTAAATCAAATAAAGTAAAAACCGAAGAGTAGAACTGAAATTAAATTAAAGTTTAAATCTGAAACAATACCTCGTACAAGCAGTACAATATTGAAATCCAATATAGTAATTCACCGTTTCGTATCAGTATATTTTGGGATAATTAAAAGTATACTATGTAACGTGAATTATTCATTCTTCCAAAAAGAAAACAGTGAAATAGTGAAACAGTGAATCAATACCGAGATATTGCAATGTGGATTCTTGGTCGCATGCGGCAGCCAAGAAGAGCAGCAACAAATGTGCTTTTGGTAATCGTTGCTGCAGTTTGCTGTTTATTGATGTCGTTGTGGTTCTCAGGATTAGGTATCAAAGGAATTAGGAAGAAAATATAATTCCTAAAAAGTGAACGGTTCCACAGTTTGTTTTAGTGAAAGATTAATGAATTTAAGATGATTAAAATGATATTTCTTAATCCCATGTTAATTTAGTCAGGATGATCTGTGAAATATTTAATTGGGAAGCTAAACAATATTTACTTCCTAATGTGTGAAATTTTATCCGACAATTTTTTAAAGGTGCAAAAAATCAAAGGTGTACTGAACTGTGAATGTGCATAAAAGAAACAAATGGCCATTTATTTGTGAACTCAGATTTTCGGGATTATATTTGTTTCAATGACATATACAGTATATGCTATCGTATCGTGATTCTATGCAGTAATGCAAGATGTAAGGTAGTGTTTTTCTTTTTTCTTTTACCAGATGAATATTTTTCTCTTTAAACAAAGTAAATAAAACATTTTTTTAATTGTCACCAAGCTGAGCTACCATATGCTCTTAATTATCTTCACATGTTTATTCAGATCTGTGGCACGATTAAAAACGGCAGTTTTGGGAATGGTTTAAATCAGTGGTGCCCAACCTTTTGTAATCTGGGGGCCAAAATTGACTTTGCTGTGAATCTCGCGGGCCACAACCAAAAAAAAAAAAAGGAATCTCCAGGTTCAACAACCAAAAAAAAAAAAAAAAAAACCGGAATAAAACAGCGGGCCACATGTAACACCTTCGCGGGCCGGATATGGCCCGCGGGCCGTAGGTTGGGCACCACTGGTTTAAATGCACTCATTGATAACTGCGCTAACGCCATATATGGATAGTTTCGAGAGGTTTTTCATTCATCCCACGGGAACTACTTGATCGATTGGGATGAAAAGTAGACTACGGCATTCTCCGTATCTGAGACATGAAAAATTTCATTCCAATCCACTGCGTTGAGGCGTGAAAGAAATCTGCCTTAAAGCGATGGGTGATAGTAGAGATGATTCTAAGCAAAAAAGTCATAGGACAATAGGTCCTATACCGAACGGTTACCGAGAAATAGTGACTACACCATATACAAAGAACAGAAACACAAAGACTCAGCGAAAGATGACTGTATTGGCGAAATGATGCAGAGAAAAGTGTTATACATGTTGCAATTGGTTTTCGAAAATGCCATCCTGATATCTATGCATTTTTCAACGCGCAGCAGGACATGACTGGTTGCTTGGCGGATGATATCCCGACGTTGCATTGGGTACAACATCCGTTATGCGGGCGATCAGTTCCGCCCGTGTATTCAAAGTCGTGCGGTACACCTTCCTTTCGTCCACCCCCTCACGCCAGAGGCGTGAGGTCTGGCGACTGTGTTGGCCAGGATGTAAGAGTGCCACGACCAATCCACCGGTTCGGAAATGTGCAATTCAAATGCTGCTCTGGTAGTGGTGCTCCATCATTTTGCATGTATTACATACGAAGCCGTATTGCCAAATCCTGATCTCATTGCCGCTGATATTACTACATATTGCGATAACTGTTCAGAACAGGACCCATGTTCCAATGAACTTTTTTTCTTATAACCATCTATATTATCACCCACTGCATTACGGCATATTCCTCCTAAATCCCTTGTATGTATACATTAGTACATGTGTAGAACACAGTATCCGTAAACATACAATTATTGTTGCTGTAGATTCCTTACGATATTGGCACTGTGTAATAGTAGTTAGTACAATAGTATTGTGATATATTTTGAAGATATAGCAAAGTAATGTTCATTACAGTCAAAATTTACGAAACTATTTTTTTATTTTCATTTTTTTTTAATATTTCTTCATATTCAAAAAAGTTTTCTTATTCAAAAGTGATTATTTAAAAGTTAAAAACTTTAGTTAATCACCCATTATTTTATTTTTAAATTTTCTAATCTCTGGATCTCGGTCGTAAGTACGAATGGTCGAAGGCCGGAAGGTCATAAAACAACGTATCATCAATACTTGCAAGTTTCGCGTGTCAAATACGTATTTTGTTATATTTTATTGATCAAATGCAGTTTTGAAACAATAAAGAATATAAAAATATAAATAAATTGATACTTTCCTTCCAAAAACAGAAATGTGGTTTTACAAATTTCAAATTTCTACATAAAATTATATAGTTTTGTAAGATTATAAAAAAGAAATCCTGACTGGGAAATTCATAATGCTAATTTCATTGCTCAATCTATTACTTAGAAATAAAAAAGTACAAGAAAGTCTTGAGTTTGGCTCGTAAATTCCGAATCTTCTCTCCGCCTGCTATATTATTATATTATAATTTATAATTTAGGTATTGTATCACAAAGTGCTCACCTGAAGCGCTAATGTATGCACGATCTTCTTCTGTAGGTAAAATCTGGAAGGGCAAAACAACTTTAAGAGAAAAAAAGTTTTCGAGTGAAAAGAAGAAAGAGAAAGGGAGAAAGCCGACCCAGCAGAGTTTGTCACATGGAGACATTGACACAAAGTGGCTCCGATTCCCTGCGGTTTGCAGCCAGCTGTCGCCAGCGGTCTGTCCGATGCTTTGTCACCATTCTCCTTACAGAATTAGGCACTTGTGGCTCCTAATGGGGTCTCGGGGAACCATTGTACTTCTTCCCAACCAACACTGTTGTGATCAAATTCGTCTCAACATTGCAAAGATGCAACGAAACCGCAGAGATGGTCAACATCGCAACTACACTTTTTATTGTTTCTTTACAACTTTCTCAAGAAAGGAAATTCAAACATTCGGCTAAAATTCATATTTCATTACAGTTTTATTGAGTATGAATGCTGAAAAGCAATATTGATGCTTTCCTTTCTTGTGATCAACTTTAATAAAATCGTTACAGAAATGTAATAAACTAATTAGACATGCGTAAGAAGATCTAGTCGATGGCAACTTTCTAATGTGCTCATGGTTAGATCTTAAATGATAAAAAGAAAAAGAAACTGTTAATCGTTAACAAAATCGAAATTAAGAATTAACTAAATAAGAGTCACAACATTTAGATCAAAGAATTAAAGAGATAAACTGAGAAGAGATGAATGTGTTACAAAGAAGCAAATTTATTATTTTGTTTTTTGAGATATCGTTGGCGCGGAATTGAAAGCGAACGTATAATGATGACTTTTGGCTAGTAGCTTCTTATCTAGGGTCAGATTTTAAATAAAATTAAAAGGATCTTCCTTATTGTAATTTAAATTTATTATTAAAAACTTAGCTTTTATATGACACATAGTCTTTGAGTTATTGTGATCAAAGTTATACGGGATAAGCCTACGATGTAATATCGCTGAGCTCCATGGTGATATTAAATAACATTGCTGCAGTACTTCTGCAATTAGCAGTATTACTTGCAGGGTCGTAGAGAGGCAAAATGGCGTCCCCTGGCAACAAACAATTTCTGTGCCTTAGCATTTACTCATCATTTTCAAAACACCATTAATATTATTACGAATTTTCAGGAAACATGTTACTAATGCAATTTTCATCAGAAAATGTGCAAATAATCAATAAAGTTAATATGATACGTAGGTATAATAATAATAAGCCGTTTTGCGCCGCCTTAAACCTTGTGCCCCTGGCGGCCACCCAGTTCGCCAGTCCCTCGCTATGACCCTGATTATCTGTTTACATTATCCCATCATCACAGCATTGTGTATAAGAAGCTTAACAGGAACTTTATGTACACATCATTTATCTTTTTTTTATTAAGAAACAATAAATTTCACTCTAAAACATCAATTTAAATTCAACAATGGATGAGACCAAATTGTTTCCAAGTGACATCCTGGAACAGCTGTTTCACGCTCTTTGGCGATCATCAATGATCAATTTAAATTCCTTTTAAAGCTTCGAAAATTCATTTCGTTCGCCAAAATTGAAATCCATAATATCAATAAAATGAATCTTCACTGCTCAACATGCCAGTAATCTTTAAATTTACATTTTACGCTTGTAAGATTCCTTCTTTAGTTTCGTTATCATTGTTTTATCAGAAAACAACTCTGGCTTCGGCTCCATTGTACCTTTTATGGCAACTGATATCCTTCAATGCTATTAACACTCCTTTTATTGTTTTAAAGAAAACTTACACCTAAACGGAATATATCAGATTAGATTTGGATAGCTACTGGCCATTTAAAATTATAGTTTCTTTTTTATGATCTCAAAATTTATTACTCTCTAAGTTTTTGGCTATTCAATGTTGCTGTTTGGATTGACACCGTAAATACAATAAAGTTTGATTTTTTTTTTTGCCAAGAAAGCAATAACTTTTGTTATTGAACTAATGGCATTTAATCGATATTGGCTCTGTTAAGTTCCTCTTCCCGGCAGAAAAATTGATTTGAAGGTGCTGTACTTTCTGAAACAGTCGCTAGAAATAAAGACTTCAAGTAAGCAGATTTCAATTCCAGAATGCAATTATGAATTATTTAATTAACTGCTAAATTTAAGCAGTTAAATTTAGTAAATAGGGTGTCATAATTCATTCCAAAATTCACAATTAATAATAATAATAATAATAATAATAATAAAGTAAAAAATTTCATGACTAAAACATTTACGTGTCGAATTTCACGACGACTCCCGACGGGAGAAGAGCTGTAACGGTAGGGGAGGAAAAAAATGATCTTTTTTTTTTTTCTTTTTCTCTCCATGCATTTGAAGAAGATACCTGTAAATTTGAGGTATCGAAACGTACGTCGTGCCATAACATGTTTTTAAAAATGTTTTGAAGTATTTTTAGTGTTTTTTAAATATTTTTAATATTTTAAGACGTTTTAACATTGTTTATGTGACCAAGTGTCGAATCTTTGGCTTTTACAGATAAAAAACTTCATTTTTAATGATAAACGGAAGCGTAGTTCCACAACTTAATGCTAAACAACTTCAATAATAGGTAAGTGCGCACCAAAAATTGAAAAGTTTAACTTTAAAACTTCATTACAACCAAACTAAGTGTACTAAAGACTACAAAATGTTATTAAAGACATCTAGGATCTTGCAATAAATTATCGAATAAATTTATAACTGGGTATTCGGGATTTTTTTTTAAAAAAACTTCATTTTAATTATGCATTTGTTAATTATGCATTTGCCATTTATTTGTAAGTGCATAAGATGCCTTTGCAGTTGAATGCTTCAATGCCGGTAGCAAATGTATATTCTGCAATGTTTCAGCTACACAGTCAGGTTTTCAAACTCAAATTAGTGATGGTTGTCCTTACTCCAAAGCTACCATCCAATTTAAATTTTTCCTCCATAAAGGCAGAAACAATAAAAACTGAAATGTAGAATGAAAAAACTTAAAATTAAAAAAAACAAAACATTAACTGTCAATAATTAGAGTAGAGAAAGATAGAGATAATAACATTAGAATCTATGATACCTCTGACTTCTAAGTTAGGAAATCTGAATGTTGTGTGAAAATGTATACAGTTAGCTTGCGTGAACAAGTGTATGGTGAAACAGCGTCTCATGTATTAAGTAACATTTAAGGCCATTTCATTTTAAAAATTATTTAAAAAGCAAAAAAAATTACAAATTACAAAAAACAATCAAGCTGAAGGTTCTAACAAAATGCCATAAAACTTCAAATCTGCCATCAAGTGGTAAATAAAGGAGACAATAGTTGTAAAATGATGAAAGATTGTAAAATAGATAAAAGGATTAGTTGAAAGAGAATTTCATCATGCAGAAAGGCAGTGCATTTTGCCATCACTATCAGGAATAAAAATCATGATCTAAATCACAATCATCTTTAAAATGGATAAAGATGGACATCAGTTAAATCAGTGGATATCAGTGTTAACTATATTGTTATTAATGATTTATGTAGATCGCCGATGTGTTTTGGCTTATACTGTACGATGTTTACAGAGAGGTCCAGAACTATGTACTCACTCTTTGATAATCAATATCTCGGGAACAAAATGATATAGAACTACAATTCTTGCGCCATAGTTTAGGTCAATAGTGCAGTTCAATGATGAGGATTTTGCACGGTAATTTATCTGGTCTGACGAGGCATAGTTCATCTCAACGATACTGTAAACCGTCACATTTGTGTGTACTGGGCTCTTGTCAATCCACACGGGTTCACGTAGACAGGGAGGTGACTCTACCAGGTGTTAATGTGTGGTGTGGTCTATCATCTCGCGAATTGATCGGCCCTTTCTTTTTTGAAGCTACTATAGCTG
The DNA here is from genome assembly GCA_023159025.1 of Thereuonema tuberculata. NCBI lineage: Eukaryota > Metazoa > Arthropoda > Chilopoda > Scutigeromorpha > Scutigeridae > Thereuonema > Thereuonema tuberculata. Next base: position 18,654,346 of record JAFIDM010012231.1, read on the forward strand.
GTGAGACGTATCTCCATATTCTGCAAACATTGATTTTCCCTGCCATTCGAGAGATGTTTAGCGATGAGGTATTTTACCTGCAGCAAGAAGATGCTCTACCGTCGCGATGTCAGGGCGTACTGGGATGCCACTGTACCTGAACGATAGGTAGGTCGCAGAGGTGCCATTGAGTACCCACCACGGTCTCTAGATATCTACCTGTGGGGGATCTTGAAGAATGAAGTTTATGGGCAAAAGCCAGCTACACTGGAAGCGCTACGAGAATCCATCAAAGCATCGTGCGCAGCCATCACACCGGACACAGTAACATCCGTAGTTCGCTCAGCAGTTGTCGGTGAACTGGCGTTGTCGGTGGTCACTTTGAACACCTACAATGACTCGTGTGACCAATTGCCATCTGTTGAGCAATTATTGAACTACACTATGGCGCAAGAATTATACGTCTATGTCATTTTGTTCCCGTGATATTGTTATTCAAAGAGTGAGTACATAGTTCTGGACCCCTCTGTTGGATAGGGTACGAAATCAATCTGCTCTTATCAGGGCTACTGTCAAAGAAAACTCGGCCGTGGTATAGTATTTATATGAATCTATTCAATATCGCATTGCAGCTGCTAAGAATGCTCACCAAACTCTTTATTTATAACGACATTTGTACAAATGGCAAGTGTTTGTATTTTGTCTACTACCTATAGACTACTTGACGACATAGTACTTTGATTTGGATTGTTATATAGGAATATTTTAGAAATTCCAAGGTGGTATTGGAGACTCGAAGAGCATAGTGTTTCTTTCCTTAACTGTTCAGTACCATTTTTAATCGGCCAGTCACCATTTATGTTTTCAAAAATCATTTTTATTAAATATTTTCTTCTTCAAATTGTCTTGAAACTTACAACTTATCGACTGGACAACGGTATTGGTAAATAGGAGAGTTCCAGTAAATAGTAAAAAGACAATGGAAAACTGATGCCATAATTCAGCCAATGGTTTGGGTGTTACAGTAATTTTATTGAAACAATTAGGAGGAAGAATCAGGGCGGTGTGCACCAAGCTTTCGTTAGCTTTAAGGTTTGTCAAATTTTCCCTCAACCAACATTTCCTGTGTAGCAACATTCGTTAGATATTTAACAGTCATTAAATCGCTGATAAGTCATCAAATGTTTGCTGTCTGAATTTGGTTGGTCAAATCACTGGAGAACTTACATCAGCCACTGCGCCGTTTACCATTTCAGATGGTTGACGTCAGTTCGGATTGAAACGACTCGTGATTTTGACGATGAATTACATGTATTTATTCTATTAATAGTTCCGAAAATAATGTTAGAAACGATTAATTCCTTTGAAGTTTCTTGTCTTGACATTTCTAGCCTTCAAGAAAAATATTGTGGCCATATTCTTTTTTTCTTCTCTATAGAAGCTGCCATTTTGAAACGTTGTTGGGCCTACAAAAAGTCATCCGGAAATGACGTTAAATGTTATTAACCAATCGCAAATACTTTTGCAACACGATACACTATCAAGGATTCATCAATGAAGTTTTGTCAAATTGGTGCACACATATTTTTATTTGAAGACTAGTTTAATATTAACGATTCATCACATCTGATTTGACAGAACTTTGGTGCACGCCCCCTTCAGATTAAAAGCAGAATGTAAAAAAAACAAAAACAAAATAGTAATAGCATCTATATAAAACAACAATCTTTTTCAGTGGTTATCTGATCACCAGATAAACCAGCTTTTTACATTCTCCATAATAATTACCATAATACACTCGATCGTAACTAAATACTACTGGATGGCATTGTTGTAATTTTAATCACTGCCTTCCAAACATATTTAGAAAATCATGCATTTTGTCAAGCATTTTGTATCTCGTAACATTTTTCGACAAAATAGTCTATTAGAAAATGTTTCAGTGTTGATCAGTTTCTTAGAATGCCTTATTCTAAGAATGCTACTTAGGACTTGTGAATTGCAAGTGGAATCCAAATAGAAAAATAAAATAGCGTATCGATTTGTAAGCTATTTGAAGACCTCAGCTTAATTTTATTTCGAAATTTCCAACATTTTAAAATTCAATTTCATACTTTGGTGAGAATTGATGCTGAGTTTCTACACTTCATTCTGTCAAACCTCACAATGTAATTTCCTTGACTGTCTTTTTGATGTTGGACAATGTTTTCCCATCATTGTTTTTTAACAAATGCAAAAAAAAAAAAAAAAAAAGAAAAGCAATAGGTTGATATTTTCTAACAACCTATGATAACAATTAAGTGAAATAGGTTTAAAAGGATTTAAGTTATGAGCAGTTAAAATAAATAAGTTTAATTGAAATATTTAATCTATTTATAAACTTAAGAAAGCACTGTATCAAAGATATTAAATATCAAATATTACATGAACATAAATAGTAGGGGAAATAATTAAATCAAAAATGACCAAATTATAATATTGGATAAAAACAACTATACTTTCACAATTAAACGAGGAGATGCACAAATTAAAATATTATTTTCACACATTTAAAAAAACAAGGATTTATTTTAAAGAAACTTTTCCTGAGAAAAAGTCTAAAAAGTATATGTATACTTAGTACAAGACAAAACAGTTTCGACGTGCTACTTGTAACGTCATCATCATCATCATTCTGTCAAAACTGGCATGTCTTGTGCTGTTTGTTTAGACTTTTTATCAGGAAATTTTTT
>JAFIDM010012231.1:18662056-18673060 GCA_023159025.1 Thereuonema tuberculata
CTGAATATTATATTATAACATAAGATTATTTTTGCATTTTTTCCTTTTTGACCTTTCGGTTATTTATTGTGTTATGAATATTTACATGAAGTTATCTGAAATTACTTGGTTGCCCAGTACGTTACAAGCCTTTATATTTCAAATTTTCTACAAATTAAATTTTAAGACAATTGTAACCTTCAGTATTTTGAAACTGAAAAAATTGAATCTCTTGGATTCGAAATAATATTTTGTAATTTGGAACAGCTTCTTAGTTGCTGTAGAATTTGTTGTAACTCTCAACAGAAAATTTATTTGTATACTAGGAAAGCACCATAAGAAAATGTATGCGTATAAGATGTTTGACAATATTGTTAAAAAATTTATTAATCTTTATGTTTGAGTGAGTTTTTTTCTTTTGTAATTAATTTTAGAGAAGGAATTTTTATTTAAAGTATAAAATCCCTTTTTGTCGATAATAGGATTCAGGTGTGCGAAGTAATAAGGCCTATATTTTGTTTTATCTTAGCATTTATAGTTATAAGTTCTTAGAAATTTATATTATAATGCAGTAATTTGCACTTAATTAGCAATTGGGATTTTTTTTAAAAATAAATCTATTTCATGAAAGGCTTTTTCAGAATTGAAATAAAATAAAAAATAATGCAAAAAAAGATACAAAATATAATGTAAAATTAAAGTTATACATTGTGTGTAGACTGTATAAATATAAAAGAGACCATAACATGTGTGTTATGGTCTCTTTTATATTTATACAGTCTATACACAATATATAACTTTAATTATAACGCAGTGAATAGGCCTATCACTGACTTATTGAATGATGTAGTTTTGATATAATGTAAAATATAAAGAATTTAATAGGTACGAAATATTTAGATATCTACATATTTATATATTTAGACATTTACATATTTAGATAAATGCAAATTTAAATGTATATTCGTTATTCGAAAGTTACCTTTGTGAAGTTTATTTTTAAAGATGGATTGCCTTATCCTATAATTTACCTGGGGCAGTTGGGTCTTCAGCTTTTTGGATACTTTTAAATCATTGCACTTACTTTATTATTGTCATGATGACATTGTCGCTGATCTGAGAGATAAAGAAATGTTTTACAGTAAAACCCCGTTATTACGCTCCCGCTTATAGCACTATCCCGTTCTTTACGCTCTTTTTATTCGGTCCCTGGAATTTTCTATATATCTCTGTATACTTTTACCCTCTTATTACGCTTCAAATCCCGCTTGTAGCGCTTTTTTATATCGGAAATTTTGTATCGAAAAGAAATGTAACACTTTTTAAAGATTCTTTTTTTTTCGCTGGTAGGAGGGAATCTTTGAACTCTGTGAAGTGCGGGTCTGTGATACATTTGTGCAAAATGTCGAAACGGAAATCCCTTTCTATAAGTGAAAAATTGCAAATTCTCCGAAGTACGACGAGAATTCTACATTAAGTCAGGGGGATTTCGCAGAATCTCTAGGAATTCCCTCGTCCAGTCTGCGAACAATAATGAAAAACAGGGATGCAATTACCGATGCAGCGAAGGGTTGTTGCAAACGTAAAAAAGTAAAGTGTGCACTAAATCTGCTCCGAAAATATATTAGTATTGCTCCTAGTGGTGTATCAATTGACGTTAATAGTTACCTGAACCGTATTGAAAACGTCATAATTCATAACAGTAGCACACATACACACGGCAAACCACAATCAAAGATCTTTTTAATAGGAAATAAGCTCGTATTTGCAGTATATCTATTGCAGAATCATGTATGTTTTCCGTAAAATGGTGTCCAAATCTTTCCCCATCTCATAAATTATTTCCCGTCTATAGCGCTATCCCGTTTATTACGCTTGTAGGTCATGGTCCCTTGACGAGCGTAATAACGGGGTTTTACTGTATATCTAAAAACATATTGCAAATCAGATTTTACACTATACCATGCAGAGAATTTTCATTTAAAGTATAAAATCCCTTTTTTTTCGTGTCGATAATAGGATTCAGGTGTCTTTTTAATTTCATTTATTTCAATGAATTTTTGTAAATAATTTCGTTACTTTCTACATCTAACTTACGGTTCGGCAATTTTGACAGTTTCTTTTTTTCGTACTTTTCCATTCTAGTTCTAAATCCCTTTTTCCTAAGAAATAAAGAAAAACTATTTGTTTACTACTTAATTATTTTTTTATTTATAGTATTTTCTTATAATTTTCTTTTTCTCTTTTTTTCTAAATTTTATCTTCTGTATACAGAAGATATAAAGATACAAAGACTACAATTTACGCCACAAAACATTGCAGAAGATTGACATGTATTACTCGTGATTAATAATTTAAATATCTCGTCATATCTACTGTTGGAAAAATTAACTGTTGTAAAAATGAGCAATTACTGTGAATGAATGTAAACATAATTCAATTTGTAATGGTCCATAATAATGGTGCAATAGCTATTCTAGATTTCCCTGTGAATGACAAAATTTGAAGCATGAATTGGTTTTTGTTTATTTCAGTGCATGATGGAAGATTTTCCTTTTTTCCAACAATTAATCTGCACATTAAACTTCTTTTCTTTATTATATTTAATGTTGTTTATTACTGTATTCCTTACAACTTGAGTATGTCCAAATTGTTATTGTGAGTTCAAGTACAAACTCACTATATCAATATTTCAATTACAAATTTTAATTATTAGTTATTATTCTAATTTTCAATAACTTCTGTTTCTCCCTTCCACACCATGATTTACTGTTATGGTCATTTCCTGAAACGAAAAACTTGCTTTGCTGAAAGTCGTTAATAAAGAAAGAAATTCTCACACACATATTCCGAAGTTTGCATTTACACTATTTTCACAAATTCTGAATGAATTTAACCTATTAAGTTGCTGTAATTGAGTGGATCTTTGCATGTTTAAGATTCGCACTAACATTACCGAATATTCTTTCATTATTAAGGAGGATTCTAAGAAATTTCTAAAAAAAATGTTTAAATTAAGAAGAAGTAAGTGAACAACGCCTTTAAGTAACTTACATTATTTTAGAAATTGTCAACGCAGAGATTGACATTAGATTTATCCCAATCTGAAGCACGAAAGAACTTCATGAGTAACGTATTCAATTCATAATTTTACTTTTTCAAAATTACTTACTGCTGTAATCTAACATAATCGGCTAATAAGTAAATAAATTCACTTAAACAATAGTAAACTAATATGATCTATGTATCTTCAATAATAATTGAGATTCTAAAATCCATGCAGTTGGATGACAAGTTGCCAGAGTTTATTTAATATCCCACGGAAATTGCTTTGCGTAAAGGCGTCTTTGAATGTAGATATAAATATTTCGTTTTTGAAGTTTTCAGGACTTAAGAAAAATAAGTACTAATAATTTAAGGAAAGGACACTTTAATATTTTTTGCACTTCTACTTTTCTTGACTGTAATACTAGAGTCAGTGCACTTATTCTGTAGCAATAATATTGTAAGAGTGATATCTGCATTTATAATTCATTTATTGTTTTATTTATTCATTTATTTTTGTAAGTACATGAAGTTGCTATTTTCTTGAATGCTAAAATTACCAAATTTAACTCAAAAGACAAAACTATTTAAACTATCATAGATACAGAACACGAACTTTATATGTATGGATATATCTACTAGTAAAATAAATACATGCAAAGTCTAAATCATTAAAAAATTTGGATTGAAATAATGTAATTAAGTATTAGTGTACAATTCTAGTTCAAATTCTTTCACTTATTCATAAGGTAGAATTTACTATCTAAGTGTTTCATTTGCCAAAATAAAGTATAATAACTTAAAATTTTAGTATAATGTTTACTCTAGTTGAAATGATACGTGGAACTACGGCCAAAACGGAAGTTAATCACTTGAATAGAGGGAAATATGAAACAGAAATGCTTCTCTTCAGGAAATGCTAAGGGCAATTGAAGATCTTGAAAAAGATATATATAGCATCTACGAGTTTTGAGCGATCCACAGGGTGATTTTGAAAACAGGCCAACTCTAATTCTATGATAACCTTTGAAGCCAAAACTTCATTAGTTATTATTTTATCTAGCTTATTACAAAAATTTATCAACTCAAGAATTTGATTAGGCCTGCCTTCACATTAAAAAGATGCTTAATTAAGAAGGTGATGACTTAAAACAAGAAGTTCGTCAAACATCTAAATCATATTTTCCGTTTTTGGTTTTTCATTTTTCTTTCTTTTTTGTGTAATTTCCAAACGAAAGATCAGGGGTTAAAGATCAGCGTCGATCAGGGGTTACAGATCACGAATATTTACATTCAAATTCTTCTTCATACGATATTTATTCTCATATATATCCATTTTTGACGTTTTTTCGTATCTTCAAAACCTTATACTCACATTGTATTTTGAGCTTTTGCCACAAACTTTTTAGAGCTTAGATGGCATTAGTTTAACTACAAATAAGTAACAAAAAAGTCGACATCTGTTCACGGATTTTTAGGGAGGGGGCTTAAAAGTACGTCATGAACCCGAACTTGGGAAGTGGATAACTGTACTCTTTTTCAGCTAAAACTTTTATGGGTACTGGATACCCTTGAGGACTTGGATGGTATTGTCAATCGCTATGGTGTTCACTTTTGGGAAATACACTTACCTTGTTGGATGCTCGGCAGAGATATTTTAAATTGTGAAAACAGTAAAAACAAACAAAAAAAAATCTTTCTTTACTTAGTTACAATATTTATCGAAATACAGGCAGTAGGAATTTTGTCCTTTCTAAAAAATTAATCGAACCACAAATGCTTGCTTAAGTTGTCAAAGATTAATTACTTTTAATCATATATCAAATAAACGAAATAAACACATGATATTTATATTTAATAAATATTTAAAAACACAAAGGTTTCAAATCACTATTTTACATGAATAGATCATTATAGAAAAATATAAGGGAGAAGTTATTATATTATACGGGAGAAGTTATTACGGGATGACGTCCCAGAATTTGAAAAAAAGACGGAAACAACATGAATTAATGTTTGAGCAATTAAATCAGGATCAATCAAATATTGTTAAACACTTCATTGATGCAGGACATCGACCTGATTTCCACAAAATTAATATTGTTTGTTATGGGAAAAATTAATTTGGCTTAACCTTTAGAGAATCGTTTTATATTTGTAGTAACCCCTCTATCAACATAGGATTGTCCAATCACATGATCAAGCATTGTGTTATATTAACACAACTTTTTGACAGATTGAGAAAAATTCGCATGTCGAATCGAAACGTCTCTTTTTTATGTATATTTTTGTGTAACGATCTATTCATGTAAAATAGTGACTTGAAACCTTTGTATTTTTAAATATTTATTATTATGGTGATACACAATTCCATTGGATGAATTTTATATTTGTTAGAAAGTAATCATTGAACTGACTCTCTCTTTAAAATAATATCTACTTCCGCGAAATAAATTAACTAATAATTGTTTCACAGAATCACTTTACTGCAAATTATTTATTTTACTTACAAATTTTGTCTTTGTATTTTCGCTTTAAATTAAAAGAAATTTAATTCCTAATAAATCTTACAACTTTTCGTTTATTTTCGTTTTGGTTCATTGTTAGGTTACACATAAGGTTCATACATAATGTTCTCCAATAACTTTTCAGCAGTTAACAGTCTTTCTGTAACTTTACATGCACATGTATGGATTAAGAGACTACCACTTCTTTTATATGAAAAAAAAAATTCAGTGTGGAGAGATGAAAATGTGAGATTCTGGAATTCTAATTTGACTGTGCAACAAGAATTTTGTGTATCAAAAGATCAATGAACTTTTGACAGATATGTTTGGCTATCTGTTAATGAAATTGGCCACTCAGAAGTTATGATAATAGGTTGATTTGTAATTTAAGCTTCCATTTTAATTTAAACATACATTTTATAATTATATAATATTAGAAGTTTAAATCCATAACTTAGTCTCATTTTAAATTGATTTCAATTTTAAACAAACGAAAATACGAAAAAGAATTTCTAATTTTTTTAATTAAAATTGATAATTAGAAACACATTTTTTTTACAATTTTCTAAATTTCCTTCTCCACAGTCAATAATGCGAAGTAATTTGCTAACACAAAACATAAAGAAAGATTAACAAAAATGCAAAAGTTTAAAGGAACTCCTTTCATTGATTCATAAGTTCTGAAGAGAAGATATATATTTGAAATGATCCTAAAAACTGATTTTATAAATCTTATAACCTGGTATCATGCAACAAATCTATAATAGTAATTAAGTCTTAAATAACAAATTCTAGGACTAAGGTCCCTGAGCCATATAACGCCATGTGTACCATGTGATCCATGTGCTCAGTAGCGCTTTAACGCCACTTTAACGCCACTAATGAACTTTTTATTTTTTGTAAGCTTACTTCTCTACAGTTTTTTGAGTTCACTGAAAAATATTGTTTTTTGTGGTTTTTTGTCTTAATGTTTCATTTCATTTAAAAGGAGGGGATATTCAAATTAATTTTTACATTTCCTCTTTTGGTTTAGCTACAGATTAGAAAGACTGTTAATTTCATGTGATTTTTTTATTATTTTTCACAGAAAGTCAAATTTAATTGCTTTTTACTGTAATTCTGTACAAATAATGTTTACAATGATGGAATAATTCTTAATTTTAAATAAGTTAAGTTACTAGAAAGTAGGTGGCGTTAATTGGAACAGGTGTTCTAATAACGCCAGTTTGCAAAGTTTTCTTATTTGAGTTTTCATACTTCTCCAGTAAAGATCATCATATGTTTCATAAGGTATGCTTCAAACAGAAGATTAAACTTTCTTGGTCATAATTTTCGTGTTTCGATACACCTTATTTCCAGACTTACACTTATTTAAATGTTAAGGTGGCGTTATTTGGGCAGCGTACTTTATAATAACCATTATCTCGTTTTAATAAAGGAACTTTCCTTTAATGTTTTCGAGCAAAGCATTTTAGAATCAATTTACAATTCATATCAATTATTGAATCGCCCTTTTGAGAGATTAAATTTAATATTTACCTATAATATAAAAGGGAAATGTGTGGATATGTGTGTGTGTGTGTGTGTCTCTCTGTTCGAAATATTTAGCATACTTCCCAATATGCTATAAACTTGAAATTTCGCATGTAGATAGGTTCCATACTGTACGCAATGTAAAAAGTAAAAAAATAAACTTTGTTCTTTTTTTTTCTGAGGTGGGGGGGATGACCATAAAGTGTGTTGCAATTACAAATTTCTTCAAAATCGTTCTTCTTTTTTTGAGGATTGATTATAAAATTAATAAATTCTGAGTATCCCTTATGCTATTTAGAGCTAAAACCTCTTGTTAAAGTCTGATTGAAAGACAATGCCATTTATTTGGGAGCAAAATGGCTTCTCATAAGGAGAAAAACGATACAACTTGTGTGCAAGTTTGAACCGAAATTTCTGTAACCGCTGGTGGTCACATGGAAGATCGAAAACCAGATTATCCGCCAAATCTGTTTATTTTCGTTCCGTGAAACCACAGTTTTAGAAAATTGGACTAAGTGATGTTAATTAAATAATTTAATGAAAAAATACAAAGCCTTTAATAAAATTAGTAAAAAAAACAAATAACATTAATTAAATAAATTTAATTGGTGTAATAATTTTAAAAAATTAAAAAAAAAATCTCATGATAATGAAAATGGCGAAAAATGTATTTAATGGATGATAGATTCAAAATTCTTCAGATAATTCTTGTTTCATGTAGATAAATGTATCTTCGCATCTTTAGAATTACAAAGAGTCGGACAGAAGTTTATCAGAATCGAAATAAAAGCCAATTCCGATTTAGATTACAATATCTTAATTCGCCCTTTGATTCAAAAGCTATACGTAAGCCTAACGGTGCTCGTGTTTAGCTCTTGATTCGACGATTCGTGCCAATGGTGTAATTACATGAGCCACTGAAATCTCAATTGAAGGCTTTGATGTGCATCAAACAAAGGGAATCCTTTGATGTTACAACTAGTGACTGTTTAGGCTTTAGGGATCCAGAATAAAAGAAGCCATTACTTTGGTTCACTGATCAGCTTCTGCCATTAAGTGCTTCATTGATTTTATCCTCTTCAATTCAAATCACAAGACAATACGAAAAATTCTGCTTCAATACTGCGAAATTTTCAAACTACAGATTGTCTAAATAATTCCAAAAAGTGAAATGCAAACATTAATTCGTTAGTATACATTTAAGTAATACTCAGATAAAAATGAAGTTTGGAAAGACTAATAAAAAATTAAGTTTCTCCTAAAAAAATAAATTAACTAAACGACAAATTATAAAAAACAAAATCAAAAGAAAACTTAATTCTTAAAAATCACTACTATATCTAACAAAAAACAAATTAAAGAGGAAGAGAAAATTACTAGTATTTTTTGGCTAGCAGAATTATGTTGTTATTACGACCTATCCTTACATCCATTTTCGGATCATTAGAGATACATTCTATGATGGGGCACTTAACTGTTCAGGTGATTGTCAGACTTTGCCTGACAAACAAACACTGAAGAAAAAAACATCCAAGCCCACGGAAGGATTCGAACCCAGGTTCAGATGTATCAGTCCTTGGCAAGCCGTTGCTTTGCCCACAATTGCTAGAGTTATAAGCCAAACATAAATATTGGCTTAACTTTTTGTCTCAATACATTTCAAAATATGAAAGCTGTGGTCGTTAAACAATAAAGGCATTCACTGCTTGAGATTCCTCCATTCAATGCTTGAGACCTGAGTTTTGCTTCTACTTTAGTTGAAAACAAATATAATTGTAGTGCCAACTTTCGATCATCCCCAAGGTAAGAGAATATCAAATATTATTAAGATAAAAATAAAATAAAGCATCAATAAAAGAGTTGTTGATATCCACTCTTGTTTGTTATGTAGAACCACTGGTTGAGGCCAATTTTTTATAAAAATCAACGGATATTTCCTTCCTTAAACTAATTTAAAAATTTTCAGATTATTTGCTTCTTTTTCTTATTCGTATGGACCCGATAACTAAGGCGCTTGACTGTTCCCTTCAGGAGCTCGTTCAATCATCGAACCAGGATGAATTCTTCTCCAGACAGGGTTCACTCTGTTCTCTGAAAAATGACTACCGCACGTTAAAGGAGGGTAGGCGGGCTTCGGGCTGACTATCGTATCTCAACTTAGTCCCATTAGTCAGGAAATGCCAGGAGCTATAACTCCTACGATCCCAAGGGCCTATAAATGTCTGTACATTAACTTTAACTTTTATTGAAGCTGTTGTACCAAAAGCAATACGGATCTTCTTTGTTAACAAGTACATCTACTTAAAAAATTTAAGCTTTCCAGAATACATAATTTTGAGTTGCCGTGATGGCAGAGGTACGGAAAACCGACGGATGACGGACGGACGGACGGAAAGACATTTACAAGAGTACTAAAATTGCAATTTAAATCAAACTCTTAAATTTAACTCTTTCTTTGTCGGATGGATTCTAAAAGGAGTTATAAATATTTATTCCCTTTCAGTGGAATGCTAACTTTCGGATAAAAATAAATAAATAAAAGGCAAAATTTATTTCCTATATATCACAGAAGGAAACGGATACAAATCGGATAAACGGTAAGCTGCTACATTTATCAAAGAAGCTAAGTTTACACGAGAAAAAAGCAGATACCAAAATTAAAGTCGAGGCTTTTGGGCAGGTGTGCAGTCGAAGAGGTCTTTCAGAAAGTTATTTTGAAACCTAATTTTATTTAAATATAAATCAAAATCATTTGAACCTGCATCCCTGTTATGACTGGTCATTCTTGACTAAGCTGAATAAATAAAACATGCGATTAAAAAAATTATGATTTTAATATAAAAAAATTAGTTATAACTAAACTCAGAATATAACTGTGAAGAGTAGAATTTTTTTACTCTGATTCAATGAACTAATTAATATTGAAAATCTTCATATATTGCAAAAATAGGTTTATGTTATTTAAGCAAAGCACCCTACAAAAGCATTACAACTACAGCAACCTGTTTCTTACCGCAATACATTGTCTTTTATCTGTGAATATGCTTTTCAAGTTCAAGAATATCCCATTGTCTGGTTCATAAGGTAATTTACAGCAGCAGAGACATATCTACTTAATTAAAATACAAATAAATAGATAATAAATTTGAATTATCTTATCTTCGATAAGGTTTCTTTAGGATTTTGTCGGGAGTATGGAATTTTGAGGTATTATACAGACATAAAGAAGTGATTACAAACATCTATTTTACAATGTTAAGTCAGCTGAAGTTGTCTTTCATGTTGAAAGATGTTGTCTTTAATTTGTCATTTGTCAAAAGCTATCATTATTAGGTCTCAGAAACCTTTATAATCTAGTCGAAGTGTATAATTTAATGTTTTTATTAGTATTCTTTTAAATGCTTCATTTTTACCTGTTCTTCCCTTAACTTTGTCATTTAATTAAGTCAGTTAGTTATTTTATTTATTTATTTATTTATTTATTTATTTATTTATTTATTTAATGATTTTTGAAGCTTTGCAACAAAAATTATTAAAAGAAAATAAAATTTATTAGTAGACTTTATTTAGGAAATATCTATTAATAAAATCATATTCTCTCTTTCAAAGGTTCCAAAGCTTCAAAAACCATGAACTGAAGAAATAAATAAGCTTTACTTATTTAATGATTATCGTTAAGTTATAAGGACAGATATGGAATGTGTTGATAAGGACTCTTACGACCCAAACGCTGTCACATTATCGAAGCGTTATTTCATGAATGATTCATGTGACCTCAATGTATTTCTGCTCTTCCGTCTTGATTTCCAGTGTCTGATAATCTGGACGCACGTCAGCTGTCAAAGAGTTTTCCCAACCAATTTGTATTACAGCTGCTGAACGCTTCTGTAGCGTAAAGGAACTTCGGTCTCCGCAAAAAACAAGGTGTCAACACCAAAGA
>JAFIDM010012231.1:18673460-18693941 GCA_023159025.1 Thereuonema tuberculata
GTCGTTTCTTACCTTAGGTGATCACTAACTCTATTCCTGAATCCTAGCTTTTTTTTTACCTGGGAGTCGGTTTCTCTTTTGTTTAGATGATCTTAATTAAACCGACCTTTTCATTCTCTTTTCTCCCGAACTAATTATCAGCAAATATCCCTTAGGAAGGGAGTGGGAATTTAGATCAAATTAGCAACGCTTTCACTTGTATTTGTTCTGTCAAAAAACCTACAAACAAAAAAGAATTGAATGAAAAAAAAAAAAGAGTTAACAAATATCGGAATGTGATAAGAAATATACCTCTTCCAAAAATTAGTCGCCTTTTAACTTTACAATGCTTGAGGAGGTGTTTCGAGTTTTCTAATGATATCCCTTTCCTATAAGCAGTTAAAGCTGTACACTTTTAGCTGTTTGTCTTTTGCCTTTGAAAAGATATTTTTTTTTCCCTTCAGTTCCTTAATTTTTATTTACTACTTAATGTAAAACCCGCTCTTTGAATGTAATCTGCAGTTGAAAACAAAAGCAAAATGTCACTGAACTACTGAAAATCAAAGCAATGGTATATACACAGGCGTCCAAAACCTGAGGGCACCACTAGTTCTAATGGTTACAAATACAAAAGGAGATCACCCGATGGGTGGTGGAGATAAGGTCTCCAAAATCAGCGATCCAATCAAAAAACATCGAATGAAAATAATTCATATTCTCCGCATTTCGGGTTTTAGGAGAAAGGCCTCAGGGTCTTCTCAGCACACTCACAACATACGCCTATGTTTTCATAGCTAAATTTCTTTTGTTGTTATTGAAGTCCAAGATTTTTAAAGATAATATAATGATATTATTATTATTTTATAATTGTTAAGTTCTTTAATGTTATATAATGCTTATGGAATAATAATGCAATTTCTACTTCGTTCCATTATTTTTTTTTGTTACAAAAAGGATAAGAAAGAATTAGTGTTCCTTTAATTCGAATCAGTGTATTGTAGAGTGCTTCAGAGAGAACTTGTTTTTTTCATCTAAAAAGACTTAAACCCGGCAAAAGAAAAAAAAAAAGCAGTTATTGGATTTGAAACAGATAAATGGTTCCTTCTGTCTTTTCATTTCATGAAGTCTTTCATTTCGTTGCCTTCAACTGTCATTTTATCTCGGGATAAAAACTCAGAATTCACGGTAAATTAACTCCAATCAAAGCCCTTCCCTCTTGTCTTCAGCGAAAGAGCCACGATTATCAAATTACAACTATCATAGAAAGTGTTTCGCTTGACGTTAAGTTATTAAATTGGAAGAGAAATGAAAAATGACTCAAACAGAAGAGCTCCGTATTCTCTTTCGTCAACGGAAACTTCACTTCTTACCGATTTCCGAAGAATCTTCTCTAAATTCAAAACTTGTTGAAGGCAGTTAAGAATAATGATCTTCTTTTATTACTTACAAGTTAAATACCTGTAATATTATATCATTTTAATAATGGCTAAAATACTTTAAATTTTCTAAACCACAAAGCATTACAAAGCATAATAACAAAAGACTACTATATCATAATTTTAGGAGCTTTTGATAAGCCTGGGAAATAGCAATTAATAGAAAACTCTTACAACAAGAACCTCTGCTGAAGCCCTTTATTTGAGTAGATATTCGTAATGTTTTCTGAAGAATTTACGATTAAGTGAATATCAGGTTTAAAAATATAGTTCACGACGAGGATTATTGCTTATGAAACTTATTCGAATTTCATGTTTTTTGGCCTGGTCGACAGCTTTAATACTGATGATAGTTTTTTTTCAACTCGAAATCTTATTGATGGCTATTAAATATTTCTCATCACATCTGCTAATTGTCTCACATATGATAAAATTAACTTTATATTTAAATATTTCATTAATACGTGTTAACTAATCAAGGTAGTTAATTTCAGAGCACGCTACCGTCTTTTGGAATTAGAATATTTTGAATTAAAAAACTAGAGTGATAAAATGTATAGTGTCACCACTTTACTCATTGGTTATGGTTAATATCATCGGTATTTGATAGCAAGGCAGGAAACCCCCTCAAAATTTTAAAATGGAGTCATTTTTGAATATTTTTATCATATAATTTCCATAGAACAGCTTTAGAACCAAAGCGTGATGCAACAATGCACATTATTTCTTTAGCATTTCTGGATCTTTATGAAACTTAGTATGCATACTTAAGGATCAGAGACCATCTAACTTTTCTACTGCATTTGAAAGTAGTTTTCTGAGAGTTGTTGCTGAATCAGCGTAATATTGGGAAAACGCAATGTCCTTCTTAACTTCTTAGCAACTTCTTAACTTTTACTAAATTAATATCCAAGATAATAAATAAATATATAAATAAATAAAATGCCTTGTAGTATTTGTGATAAATTCTATATTGGATGTATCACTCAGCGATTAGAATGCCGAGTGAAACAATAAAAATGTTATTATAAATGTAAGAGTTTAGATAAATCTGCATCATTCAACCATGAAGTGAGCATGGGACACCAATTGCTTTTCCGAGGTGTGACGATAGCGGGAAGAAGAGGAAACAAAATATCACTATTGATAAAAGAATTCTTCCTCATAGCAACAACATCCTCGGAAAACAATGGACTTTCCTACCAACATGTGACTTGTTACTTAGTAAACCAGCGGAAATTCATTCTGAACTGATGAAGGCTAATCATCGCAACGTTTTCCTATTTTCTAATCCGACTCATTAAAATAATACCATTTTAATAAGTGTTTTTAAACTGTGTTTTCTATTGTTATTTATTTAAATAAATTAACTTATTCCTGAAAGCTGGTCAAGCAGTATTCGAGGACAGAACATTTATTTACAATTCTATTTGTAAGTAGGCAGAAAGATGCGAAGATCTTCCTTGTAAAATGTTTAAGAATAAGAAAAATTCGTGAGATTTCCTGACGTTAAGTTTTAAGTTTAACAATATTCACATTATTGGAGCTATCAGTTTCAAAATACTTCCAATTTCAAAATACTTTCTCACTTGGTAAAGTCGTGCTTACGTTCACTTCATTGGATGGAAGATCATCTAATGTGTGGAAAGTGTATGGAGAACCTTGCATTAATGAAGAATTAAATGAAATTGATTTTTTATCGTGATAAAAGAATTACATCTGCCAAAGAGACAAAATACCGATTGATAATAGAGCCAGAAAACATGTATTCAAAAAAAGGTAAAATTAAAAAAACAAAACAAAACATGATTCAATAACATGCGTTCAAACCACATTACTAACTTAAAACTATTTTGGTCATATTGGTCCGGATTAGAAGAGAAACATCAACGATGCCATTCATGGAAATCAAAGTTTAAGGAACAAGTTTTGAGAATTAAAACAATTAAAATTTTCAAAATTGATCCCTTAAACTTTAATTTAATCTAGGCTACAGCAACTATGACATCAGCGGTCGGCAACCCGCGGCCCGCGGGCCACATGCGGCCCATGAAGCGTCTTGGTGCGGCCCGCGAGGCGTGTTGGAAGATTTTTTTTTTTTTTTGGTTGTTGAACTAGGATTTTCCTTTTTTTTTTTTTTGGTTGTTAAATTAAGATTTTCCGTTTTGGCCCAATTGCGGCCCGCAGTAATCCCCACATAACATATTTGGCCCTTTTACAACAAAAGGTTGCCGACCACTGGTGTAAATGAATAAAATGAATCTACTTTGTAAAAAAAATAAAAAAAAATAATGGAAAAGCTGTGATTAATGAATTGAGGTATTAAAATTTCGTTTTAGCTTTTTTTTTAATCGCCATTTATTAAATGTGTGAGATCCATTATTCTAATTCAGTAGATTAGTTGATGTGTAGCTAGATTTATTTTAACAGAACATTGCACTTATTTGGCATTTTCATTTACTGCATCTTAAAAAGAAAAACGAAAAAGAAAAAATAACAAAACTTCTGAAAAAAGAATCAAAAAAACAATGGAGTGTTTCTTTATTTTATTTTACCACTGTTTCTCTTCATTAAACTTTGAAATTAGATTATAAAAAAAGACAGAATAAATGAAGGAATTCTCGAATAAATTAGCTTGAAACATTGCAGCAGCGTAGTTCTTCCAAAACAGTGCTTAATTAAGATGCGCGTGCGGTGACTGTCACACTAGTTATTTATTCTGATTCGAGAACGAAGAAGATCTCTTGGAGCCAAGACATTTCATCCACAGTCACAGTCGTTATCTCTTCACTTGGATTATCTCCACTTCAAAGACTACAAAATAAACAACACAATTCTTTTACATAATATATATTTCCATACATATGAAAACACAATTTCCATTCTACAAGTTTTAAATAAAAACATAATAAATAAAAAGAAAATAATATAACTCTTGCAAAATATTCACACATTTATTTAAAATATGTAGGAAATAATTTATTATTATTATTATTATTATTATGTTTCCATGTTTCATACCTTGGGTTTCCCCAGCAAAAACAATATGGCGGGTCAAGGACCAAAGCACATATTGCCAAGTGTAAAGACGTGTGCCAGAATGATTAGGGATGTGTGGTTGTGTCCATAAATTTCCTAACTACGCTTGTTGTGTTTAATACCATAGCCTTCTGAAGTTGTGCATAAGTGTTTTTGTGAAGTCCTAGTGTGCTGAGACTGTGATGCAATGTGTGAGGCACCAGACCAGTGGCGGACAGGACGATGGGTACAACACGTACTCGGTCCTGCCTCCACTGCTTCTGGAGCTCGTGTGCTAGATCGGTGTATTTACTGATCTTGTCTGCGTAAGTTTTCTACATGTTCTTGCTGATAGGCACAGCTATATCAATTTGATAGGTCTGTTTGTTGACCTTTTCAATAAGTGTGATGTCAGGTCTGTTATTATTATTATTATTATTATTATTACTGATACTTACATTATCTTATGCAAATCTGCATGACATTTACAACGTTGGCTTTTTAAAATATTTTTGTCTCTGAAATAAATTTTGTTGATTTTTTTCAAGTGATCTCTGTGTTTGTGATAGTTTTTACATTTGTGATAGTTTGAGATACCCGTGATGTACGTTAAATGTCGATGTATCGAAGTATGTTGTTACTAATATGCGAAATCTGTCTATTCAACGTGAATATTTTTGTCGTTGCTGCTTCTTTTGTCTGTTTGTCCATTTCGGATTGGAAGGGGGGCGTAGTTGAGAATAAAACTAATTAGGCTACGGTTTCAGTTGCTATAAATTATCTTGATATTAGCAATTTCAACATGATGTGCTTATAAACAGAAACGTAGACAAACATATTCAAGTTGAACAGTGAGACTTGGCATGCTAAATAGTTAATTGATGTATGATTATCTATTATCACACTTCATGAAGTTATTGATTTTACAGATGTGAAAATACATGCAAGTTAAAGATGTAGTGATTTTATATTTCTCTAATTCATAATTTATAAACCAGTTCTATTCTAGGAAGTTTTAGCACAGGTTCTCATTAATAACAAAACTTCAAGTATTTTCTTATTCGAATGCTTTTTGTTTTGAAATTTTACGAATCTGTACTCATATTATTCTTATGAAATCTTGAATAAGAATGAAGCAACAGAATTAATGTCTTTAGTGCTGATTCTATGATTTCGGTTAGAAATTCAACAGCTGTGGACCTGGAGCGACAGAAGTTCTTCTCTAAAATTCTGGAGATGCTCCCACGTAAGCATAGCAGTGTTAATGCCTGAAAGTAAGTGAAGAATGGATTTTAATATTGACTATTAATATCTTCGTATTCCACATGAACATTTCCCCCTTGTTTTTTCATCTTTGCGTTTGTTTGTAGGCGCATCATGCTAAAACGACTGAACAGATTTTCATAAAAAATTATATATTGTTGAACTTAAAACTCTTCTGTCATTTTTTTTAGATCAGTCACTTAATCTCTGTTGATGTAGCTTAAATCTAAAGTAGAAAACCCAATGACATAGCAAATAGGCTAATACTGTATCTCTTCGAAACGACTCATTTTCAAGCATGAACTGATACTTCTTCAATTCACTAGGTTTTATTGATTCAATTTTGCTTTACCTAGAGTAGGGCAAAAAAAAAAATGGTGTGATATAAAGATATTCGGCTATTCAAGTATTTTTGTACTGAAAAATCTCAATCTCAGCATTTCGGAATATATATAGAAAAGACTATATAGTGGTGTAGTTTACAACGCTTAATACAAATTTTAATTGTTGTACTCTACGGTAAACTCATACATTTTTTTTTATTCGGCGTAGGGCAGTGGACACATCCCACGTGTGCTTTCATCCTCGCGAATCTATTCACTCCAACCCCACAGTGGTCATAAATTGTGAAAGTATTTTTTTTCTTTTTTTTATAATAATAATTATAATAATTTTACAGAAAGCAATTAATATCAAGTAGATGGTAACCAATTTTTATTTTACGTGTACTTTGTAAGGGTAGAATAATTAGAATAAAGGAATATGAATAGTGATCTTGTGTATCAGGGGTTTACAATAAGCGGTTATAAATTTAGTTGTCCCGAATTGTTTTGAGCTATAGTAATATATTATTAACGTTTCAAATTTAATAAAAAACTTATTTTAGAAATGAAGTGTTAGTCGAAAAACAGGATATCTGGTTACTTATGAATGTAATTAAATTATGTATGTTATAAGGATAAGAATTTTTTAAGGGATTAGCTTTAAAAATTTTAATATTACTTTAAGTTTTTAATTAGTTAGATGCTTATAATCAGCAATTTCTTTAGAGTTAGTTGTATAACATAAAAAATTATATTAGGATTTTTTTTATAATTTATTTTATATTAAGTAAGGACTGTAATTATTAAGCTAAAATATAATGTTAACATAAGTAGATAAAAATTAATTATAGTAAGAAAAGGTAAAAATAAAATTTAAGATTTCGGCAATGGGTTATTCGCCTATTTATCAAAAACATGGTTTCTTGTAGGTGATAAGGAATCTGATCTGCCCAATGAATATTAAATGGCCGCGGTATTTGACCGTGCGAAGGTAGCATAATCATTAGTCTTTTAATTGTAGACCGGAATGAATGGTTGGACATAATAACAACTTTGTTACCGTATTTTTTAATATTGAATTTCCCTTTTTGGAGAAGAGGCTAAAATATAGCCAAAAGACAAGAAGACCCTATCAAGTTTTATTATAAATTATTGTGGATGAGAGGGAATTTTTAAATGAATGTAATTTTACTGGGAAGGCGAGTTAAAACTAATAAAGATCCAAAATTTTTGATTAATTTATTAAATTACTGTAGAGCAACAGCATAATCTTATTTGAGAGTTCATATCGACAATATGAGTTGCGACCTCGATGTTGGATTAGAATACCTTCTTGCAGCAGAATCTAAGAGTGGTGGTCTCTTCGTCCATTACATGGCCCTAGTTCAGACCAGTGTGAGCCAGGTCGGTTTCTATCTTTAGTAAAATATTGAGTTTTTAAGTATTAGGAACAAACTTTTTGGATTATCCATATGAAGAGTTAGCAAATTAAAGGGTTTATAAAGATAAATATTTTAACTTGGCAGAAATTATGCGTTAAATTTAGGATTTAAAGATTTTCAATACAGTTATCAAGGCGGCAGGGGATGCGATAGATTTAAAGTCTATTTACAAGAATATTCTTTCTTGATGTTAATAAATTTTTAGAGATATGGGGATAGAAATATATCAAAGGAAATATATAACAGTAAATTTGGCCTACTATTTCGTAAGGTTGTTCGACTGGTCGACCTCCAATTCATGTGAGAATAAGAACGGCTGAAGTTAAACTTCAAAATAAGATTTGAATAAGAGGGTAGTGAACAATACTTTTAAATTTATTTGTTTGTTAAAATGAATGTATTATGAGAATTAAAATAGATATAAGTAAGGCAATTACTCCTCCCAGTTTGGTTGGAATATGCCGTAAAATGGTATAAGCAAATAAAAAATATCATTCTGGTTGAATATGAATAGGAGTCAATAGAGGATTGGCTGGAGTAAAGTTTTCTGGGTTAGCTGGAGAGTAAGGAAAAAGAGAAGAAATTGCTATTAATGAAGTGAGTATAAGTAGGCCGCGCGGTTGGCGATGTCGCTAAGATGTCCTGGGTTCGGTTCTCATGTGGGTTTCGTTGATGGTGGCGATGGTTTTTTCGGGGTTCTCCAGTTTCCCCTGCATTTCTCACACCATCTTTCTCAGTCTTTCTCTCCGTCTGTCCTTCTGTCCGTGGGATAGTACAAAAGATCTTTCAGGTCTACGTGCTCGATAGTCAAGCCACCCACTTTCAATTAATCTAATTTAGTATAAGTAAAATACCTAGCAAATCTTTTAAAGAAAAAAAGGGTGAAAAGGAATTTTGTCGGAATTTATGCTAATACATCTAGGGTTGCTAGAACCTGTTTGATGAAGAAAATGTAAGTGAATTGTTACTAGAGCTGCAAAAATAAATGGAAGAATAAAGTTGAATGAGAAAAATCGAATAAGAGTAGGATTATCTGCTGTGAATCCTCCTCATATTCATTGGACTAAGGTGGAACCAATGTATGGTACTGCAGATAATAGGTTAGTAATTACTGTTGCACCTAAGAAAGATATTTGTCCTGATGGTAAAACATATCCTACAATGGCTGTTATTATGGTAAAAAGAAATAAGATTACCCTACATTTCATGTGTAGTGTAAGTTAAATGAGCCATAGTAAATATCACCGCCAATATGAAGATAAAGACAAATAAAAAACAATTTTCAATTCTGACGATTTATCACACGCTTAAATGCCATAGACAGCGGAAGAGAAAGAGAAATTGAAGAAGTAGACAAACACAGGAAAGAAAGTAAACATTCCAGCCGAGGCCGGGATTCGAACCCAGGTACAGACGCAAAGGCCTTCAACTAGACCATGCTGGCAGGGCATAAACTTACACATGTAGTAAGTTAAAAATAACAATATCTCAAATAAAATTCGATCTTAATGAAAGCTTAATATATAGCACAAATAAGTAGTCTTTCCTATTGACACTGAATTTTTCATTATAACAATGCCTGAATTACCAAACAACTTTATTTTAGATACATCCTATCTATTATTTACATATTCTTTGTAAAGCTGCATTATTCCTAACTAATGTAAGGGATAGTTCTCATTATTTATTTATGTAAAGAAATTATATTTGAATTCTAGAGCCATTTTGTCTTAGGAAATAAAATTATACAGTGATTTTATATCGATGTCTATTTTTTTTTTTTTTTTGCAGTGCTTAATGGTATTAGCTTCTCAATTTTTTTTCTGAAAAGATTGAAAGCACTACAAAAAACTGACAGTTTAACTTGGGATTTGGAGAAATCCAACCGCCATCCGCAGAAGGAATAGTTCTCTGAGAAATTAGTTATCGGTTAAACTGCAATAAATCACCAGCGGGGGTTTTGGGAAGATGAAAGCAATTAGATTAAGCGATGCTTCGGAGCAGTTAATAACATGGAGAAAATTGAAGTCGATAAGTTGCAGATTTTTGTAAGAATTGCAATTACGAGCAATTTAGGCATAGAAGAGACAACATTATTCTTCTGATGTTAATCGAATATTAGCTAATTTACTTACAGTAAAGAAGGTAAACTTTGTTTAGTTAATAACTGAACAACATTGAAAGTAACGTATCATAATGTTCAGTAAAACAAAAGTTGTACAATGCATTCCTCATTTAAAAGATAAAAGCTAATAAAAATAAAAAGAAAATAAATATCATCGAAAAAAAAGTTATTGCTAAATCACTTAGCTTTAGACCAAACAGAATTAAATAAGAGATCTTATTATTATGTGTAATCTTTAGTAATGTGTAATGTCTTTACAATATATTTCCAAGAAAATATAGAAAATTTTGCTTTGTTTTGAAGCTTGATACTATAAAAGCTTATTTGCAAGTTTTATTAAATATTCGTTTAATAAGTTTGAAAATTTAACATTTCCGGAATATAGTTAAAGAGTTTGCATGGATTCTAAAGAAAGAAGTTACACCATCTCAGATGATGATCCTAATTATTCCTATATATAACCTAAGAAAGAAAACCAATGTTTTGCGTGTGATTTTTGTTTTCAAATTTTACAACCTCTAGTTCTAATTTTCTTTCGTCAGTGGCATATTTCCGAAAGATGTAGATTTACCCAACTTGAAGGTCTAAAACCAAAATAACATTTAATAATCTGAACTTGTGTCGGTTCACGAAGCTCTTAGAAATTATAGCTAAATGAAACCTAAGTTATCAATTTTGCAATCTAGAATTTTGTTCCGTGATAAATATGCAATATCCAGGTGTGTTTTATGATCTCTAACTATTTTATTGTTTAGAAAAACTTGAAAAAGGAAAGAAGTAAAGACTTTCCGAAAATAAATAAATTTTTAATATATTTTTCTGAATATGATGTTTATTAAATAATATCATTGTTATGTTATAAAAGCCCTTCGCTTCACTTCAAACTTAAATATGAAAATTTATCCTTTCAAAAAGTAAACAAAAGGAACAAGTACAGAAAAAGTTTCTAAAGGTTTCTCTGTGGTAAGTCATTTAAAAGATTTTCTTATCCTAACAATACGTTACAAACAAGTAGAGGAAAACGATACAGATATGAGACATTCATGAAATTGTATTGTTACAACAATACTTACAAATGTTATTCTCCTAATTCTTTAATTTTCACCTTATTTTTACAATTTGAAATACATATATTGTTAAACTCTTTGGCCATTTCCACAATAAATTTGTTTACATTAACACCTTCATTTCTATTAATATTTATCTTTTTGGTATTTCTAATTAGTAGACTTTCCATGGTTTTTCTCGTTTTACAATCTTTTTCAATACATACAATTTTGATTTCATTTTTTACACAATGATTTTTATTCATACAGTGTTCAGCCAATTCCGATTTCTCCTCTAATTTGTTTTTTATGTATGAATTATGCTCCAATGCCCGTTCTTTTATTGTTCTTTTGGTTTCTCCAAGATAGAACGCATCACAAATCATGCATTCTATTTTGTAAATAGCCCCCATTTCCCCTTTTTTGTCACTTGTATTTATTTTATTACAAATAATATTTTTTATTTTATTACTGTAATAGAAACCTACATCAATGTTAAATTTCTTACAAATCCTTTGCAGTCCAATACTATTTTTATTTAGGTAAGGAATAAACACTTTTTTCCTTTCATTATCCATATCCAATTCCTTTATTTTGAATGTGTTGAACATTTGGATACATTTTTTGTTTTTATTTTGAAGATTTGAAGACTTTTCAATTTCTTATCCTAAGTCAACTGTTTCCAAGCTTGCAAGGGAAATGGTAAAATCATGAGTAGATAATAAAAGGTTGGTAAAATTTGAAGAATTTAAACAATTATAGGAAGGATTAAAAGTAATAACAGTTGTTATTCATGAATAAGTAATTGTCAGAAATAATAATGTTAATAATGAGTAAAGAATTGTTGTTTTAACTATGTCCAGGAGTAAACGTTTATTTGATATGTGACATCTATGTTACTATTTCATTGTTTAGAAAAACTTGAAAAAGGAAAGAACTTTAGAAAGAAAGAACTTTGCAAAAATTTGTTGCATAAATATATTTTATAATATACTGTATTTTTGTGAAGATGATATTTATTTAATAATATGACAATAAGTAGAAAGTAGAAAGGAAATCAGAAAGAAGTATGTGCTTATAACAATGTTATATAATCAAGATAATCTTTTTACTTTCCATAAAATATTAGAATGCAAATATTGTACTGTATTTATATTCAAATACAGTAAAACCTCTCAAATCCGGCCCTCGGTAATCAGGCTCCCACGGTAATCCCACGGTCCTGAATAATTTTTTTCTTTTTTTTTAATTAAATTCTTTTCCCTATCCTCACATATTCATTATGAGTGAAAAAAGAAAGAAAAACTTTGTCACTATGGAATAGAAGCTTAATCGTTAAGGAGATTATATGTAGGGGAATCTGCAAAACAAATATCACTAGAGCTTGGTGTCGGAAAAAGCACATTTGTATTGTTTTTAATATATATTTGAGTGCAAAATTATGGAAATGGGTTTAAATTAATTAAACCTGGCATTATGTCTTCACAAAAATTGATTTGTTGAGTTATTTTAAGAACACTCTCGGTAGTCCGACTTTTCTGTAATCCGGCCTACTGGGCGCCACAATAGGCCGGATTTGAGAAGTTGTACTGTACTTCTCATATTTGATCAAATTTGACGAGGCACTAAAAGGAAAGATGATTTTGAAAGAAATCATGAAAACATTGAATTTGAATATTGAAGGGAGTTCTAATATGTATATGTAAATAAATATATCATAAATACTTTATTTATAAAAATTTAATTTAATAAATAAAAGACATTTTTTATAAATTTTTTTCAATTATATATTGTTCCTAAAGTTCTACAAAGTTTTAAATACATCTTTTATAAATTATTTATCAAGTATTAGATGTACTTTATGTAGTCTACATACAATATAAAACAATATAATAAAGGATGTCGATAATGTGAGGTAATTGTATATTTCTAGTAGACATTAGTAAATTATCAATTATTAAAATTTGAAATAAAATATTCAAATCATGATAAGGTAAATATCAAAATTTTGGAGGATTAGCTGAACTTTAACTGTAATTCAAGCGCAATTCAATGGTGCGGTTAATCTGATATTGAAGAGCTACTAAAAATTATAAATATTATTAATTGTTGTATTGATAAAATATAGAAAGAATCTTCAAACTTACATTAAATTAGTACCGTAAGTTGTTTAAGTATTGCTGTTTAGTATTTGTTAAAATATTTGATATTTAATGTTTTTGCTGCGTTTAATAATTAATACATGATCTTTGGGTTCTTGCTTAATACATTAATCCACTCGAGAACCCTTGCAATAAGGCAATTCTTTCAATCCAATTTGCTTGTGGTTATAGAGTATGGTGGGGATGTCCCCTAATTTGTCATCAGGAATGCAAATGGCATTAATGAGTCTACCAGGAGAGAAGCAGCCAATTTAAAAGCGTTCGTGACAAAGAAAGTAATGGTGAAAGAATGATGATGATAATGATGATGATGATGATGACATCCCACTGATTCTATTAGGGCCTCTTCTTCCTATGGCTAAAGTAAAGATAATAGCATAGTTCTTTCTGCGTGCTGGACTTCACTGCAAGAAGAAACTTTTTTTCTATATAGAGTTTACCACAACACAGTTAATAGAATAGCCTTTTTAGCTACTAGGTTTAAAAAATAAGAAATTAAAAGTTTTGTATCTTCCGAAATCTATGCACTTCGTTTCAAATTTTCATATAAACTAGTCGGCTACCCGTCGCTTCGCTCCGGAAGCCTCCCTTATGTAACGGAAAACAATTTTTTATTTATTAAAAAACACACACACACACACACACACACACACACACAAATTACATCAAGGAAACTAAAACTAAAATTTTTTAAAAGCTTTTTTTTAAATTTAATTTTTGATGTCTATATTCTCTCAATCTACGACTGCTTTTAGAACCACCTTGTAAATCATATATCTATGATATATTTTTATTTTTTACAGAGATTAGAATGTAGGCCTAGTGGTCTAATGGCTAAGACGTCTAACTTCTGAGCAGTATTCTACCTAATAGAAATAGTGCATCTTTCTTTCTTGACTATCTTTTTTTTTATTCCTATTGATACTTTTCAGTGGTTTTCGAGTTAGAAATAGTGATGGTTTTTGAGTTACAAGTTTGGTTTTTGAGTGATTTTTCAGTATTCTACCTAATGCAATACTGCTTCTTATTTCTTGACTCTTTTTTTTTTTTATTCCAAATGATACTTTTCAGTGGTTTCTGAGTTACAATAGTGTTCAGTATTCTATCTAATAGAAATACTGCTTCTTTCTTTTTTGAGTCTCTTTTTTTATTCTAAGTGGCACTTTTCAGTGGCTTTTGTGTTCCAAATATTGATGGTTTCTGAGTTACAGATAGTGATTTTTCAGTATTCTATCTAATAGAAGTATCGCATCATTCTTTTTTGACTCTCATTTTAATTATAATTGTCACTTTTCAGTGACGTTTGAGTTACATTTATTGATGGTTTTTGAGTTGCAAATAGTGATTTTTTCGGAATCCCACCTCAAAAAAAGAGTGCTTCTCTCTTTCTTGACTCTGTTTTCTTTTCTCCAACATCTGGCGTGTACACCCACATATTTTTCAATATCACATAGGATTTGGTTAAGTAAGAATATTTAAAATATTGCAACGTTTCGGCAATTATCGTTCTAATTGTCAGTTTCGAATTACAAATAAACTGACTGATGTGAAATAAATAAACAATCTTGAGATTCAAAAAAAAGATTGAATACATTCCTTATTGGTGGGGGAAAGGAAAGGAGATATAAGTCAAAAAACCATATGAAAAGATTTGTAGTCCCTATGGCCTAATGGATAAGGCATCTGACTTCGGATCAGAAGGTTGCAGGTTCGATTCCTGTCGCGGATGTTTCATTGTAAAAATTATTTCTATTTTCCATTCTCTCAGAAAATTGCGCCGGACAGACACACAGACAGACAGACAGAGAAATAAAAGATTTTAGTAATATAGATTACCATTATTGCCTTTAACATTAGTATTGAATTTATGCTTTTTTTCTGTTAGATCTCTTGAATTATCATTATTCAGTGTCGTAGTATCTAATAGAAAGAAATCATATATCAACATCATATAGAAATCTTAAAACAAATTTTTTCGTGTGTAAGTAATTACGTTAAAAAAAGATCAACACACTTCGATAATTATTTAAAAAATACTATATTTAAACAGATTAAATTATAAAGTTTCGGCTGTTTTGGAGTGAGGAATCTGAAGCGGCCACTGAATTTTAGAGAGCTTAAATCCTCATACAAGAAATGCTAATGATGTTATTGGCAATTATTTCTATATCTTACCGTGATTCCTAGAAAATACACGGATTTATTTGAGTGAGTGCATTTAATTTAAATCAGGGAAGAAAAGTTGACCTTCGATTTGTTTTTTATGGCACACCTATCATATTATGTTAGTAAATTAAACTAAAACCAATACTTGATTATTTTTATTAGCACAATATTATTTTTATTAACACTATAATCACTTCTCTCTGATATTCCGTTTACAATGATCGTATGGAATTGTAGTAATAGTATTATCATTACATCTTATTATAACTACAGGGGGTCTGAAAAGTCCCTCATCACAGTCTAAACAGCAGTTCGCATGTTATGATAAATGTCATCCTGTTGGACGAAAAGGGTCAGGCGGGTGACCCAATCATTCCACATTCATTCTAAGATGTTCGAGATAAATATCTGACATGCCACTATGGTTCTGGATTTCAAATAACGAAGTGACATGATCTTTTGTTCGTAAACGCAAGCCTTTAGGTGACACAAAATAGCTAAAAATCCAGAGTTGTGAGGTCGGAGCAACGTAGAGGCCAATCTAAAGTCCTTGGAACTGCGCTTCCAGATATATTCTAAAGTCAGCAGCTTAATGCTCTGGGGCGCCATCAGAGGCGCCATCAAGTTGGAAACGCATTCAAGATGCTCAGAAACGCCTAGGTATCAAGCATCTGCAAATACTTTTCACCTGTTACAGTCCATGAAAGAAGAAAAGACCAATTAATCTGTCATTACACAGGCGTCACCAATGTGCGTCCAAAACCAATGTGGGTTGTTGGAGGACCAATAAGGGATGTTCTAGCGATAAACTTAGCCCACACAGAAAAGTTGGCCTCGTCGGAAAAATGAGATGCTTTAGACATGATGATCTCAATGCGTTCGTCTTGAGTCAATAGTCCTGAAATAAAAAAGATACATTTTTGTCTACGTTGCGTAACTTTTCGGACACCCTGTATAATAAATACTTCTAAAAAATTCCGATATAATTTCTTTTCTTAACTTTTTTAGTTATTTCCTAATAATAAATTCACATTGTATTTCTTAGTAATGATTGTTTTGTAAATTTTTATCACTACTGCTACTTAATAATTTTTGTTTTAAATTTTAATATTAATATATTGACGAATAATATTTTTAGTTAAACATAAATTATTAATTATTTTAGTTTTAACCTGAAAAATTGAAATTTTAAGTAATTGAAAGACGAAAGTTCAAATTTTTGTCAAATCTTTAGGTCTGAACAATAGCAATAAGGTCCATTACTAAAGAGATAGATCCATGTATCTACGGTGTTTAATGCAGGATGTAAATAGGATGTATCAAAACTCACTGTACAAATTTTAATAGGAGAAGAGTCCGGACTTGTTTGCCGCGGTATTCGTAAATCGCACATATTACGAGTACCATGGAACATCTCACTACTGCTGTGATGGCTGACTTACATCTGGCGTATGGGGAAGAGCTCCATTGAGATAATACTGGCAACAGTACCAACAACTTTCGACACCTTCTTTGAATAAACATTGTTTCCATTCATTTAGGTTTGTGTTTTATCTTCTCGTTAGCCGATTGCAGCGCCGCTAAATACCGCCCTCTAGCACCGAAAGTTACCGTCAGCGGACAAACATACACAAACGAAAAAAAAATTGTCTTGGTGATCGTCAACTTCCATTAAAATTTGTACAGAGATTTTTAATATACTATGTAATATAATTCAGGTTCACAGTAATGTCATTTTTAATTTGTTATATCAAAAGAAAATTACTTTATTTTATTTTAACTTTGTTTTTATTGTTAATAGAAAATATATTTTCTTTTAATGTAAAAAAAAAATATTTGTCCTAGAATCGTTGTTTTAGCCTATTGTTCTTCTGAATTATATTTCTTTTCCTTTAAAGTTTCTTATTTGAAACTAACTTGACTTTACTTTAATATTCCCACACTAAGATAAATGACATGATTCTTATTTCCTTCTGAGACATCTTTACGATAATAGCTATTTCACCTGAAGTTGTAAATCAGAAATCTTTATTAATAATAATGAATTACAGCAATTTCTTTTGGTTCTAATGTTGGTGGAGACGCTGTTGTATCGGATCGAAAGACTTAATAAGTAGAATAAATAGTTTCAAAATCTAATTACATCACATGAATACCAAATCCCTAAACGAAACGGCCATTCAAGGGTTCTTGTTGTGGTTTTAGTCCAATAATCTTCTGAATTATCTTCGTATTCTTAGGGATTAGAGCGGATTATGCAGAACAAGTTTCCTCGCAAAATCGAGCTACCGTATTAAAGAAGATGGTTGAGCTACCCTAGAATTTCTGTACTTTTTTTTCCCCCATTTCAAAACAAACAGATTAATTTGTATCATTTTTAGCAAGCACAGGTAATTATTAAAAAAATATGAAATCCACTAATTTGTCAAAAGTTGTCAAAGGAAAACAATGATTAGCAATAGAAGATTTTGAAATATTGTCATAACAACATCAAATAATGGAAATAATTTGAAATAAATCAAAATTAATAGTTCGAAATCTGTTATATTTTCCTGCATAAGCTGTTCTTAGAAAATCCTGATCCTCATTTCTTATCTTGAAGTTATGATTGAAGTTGACAAAATTTACATTTGCCAACAAGTAACCGTTGTCAGATCAACATTTCAGGTAAGTCTTTAAATGAAATAAGAAGATATATTATTTGACCTTTTTTTTTCAAAGAGGTTTTTGTTTCCGAAAAAAAAATTGACTAAGGACTTTTTACTCTGAAAAGATCATAATCAATTCATCTTGATCCGATGGTCGAGAGGTTTGAAACATTGTTCTAAAGGAATCTTTTACAGTGGCGAATTGGAGATTTATTTTTTTACTTCCCTTTTGTTGTTTCTTTCTATGATTTCATTTAAAATCTTCTAAAAGTTGTTATTTATGAAGTGGCACTACAATTGCTGTGTTTCTCTGGACATTAATTTGATGTTTTTTGAAATGAAATTCAACGAAGATGAATAGCAAGTAGATGGACAAGATACTTTCTTTTTGTTGATATCAAAATCAATCTCCTTGTACTAATCATCTAGCATGTTTTTTTACAGAGAAATTAAGTAAATTATTATGGGTTCCATAAGGCCGCGCGATTGCCGATGTCGCTAAGACACTGGCCTCTCACCTCTGAGTACCGAAGTTCGGTTCTATTGTGGGTTTCGTTGATGGTGGCGATCCGCGCTGGGCAGGTTTTCCCGGGGTTCTCCCGTTTCCCTTGCATTTCTCACACCATCCTTTCTCAGTCTTTCTCTCCGTCTGTCCTTATTTCCGTGGGATAGCACAACAGATCTTTGAGGTCGCGGTGCTCGGCTGTGAAGCCACCCACGCTCACCACATTACATTATATTACATGGGTTCCATAAATGTAAGGAGTTTTTTTCAGATCTCTTTGTGAGACGATGAAATCGAAATATTTTCTTTCATGTCTTTTGCTTCAATTCAAGCTCCAGAATTCATCCATGAATTTAAAAATGTTCGCATAGTTTGTGTCTTTTCAATTCTGAATACATTCCAATACGTTTTATTAGATGTATCGGGTAATGTACAGTATTTATGACTACCATTTCCATTCTTGGACTAAAATAGTAAATGATAGGCTGCTGAAATTTGACAAATTTTTCTCTTTGTTTTGAAGTTTTCACGGAGAAAAAGCAGTTCTCAATAAATAATAAAAAATATTATTAAATGGATAAAATTCGCAAAAAAATAAATAAAATAATAATAATTCTTATTCTTATTATTATCCTTAATAATAATTCATCAAATATGATGAGACTATTTTGCAAAGAATTAGACCGGTTTTAGCTACTGCGGGTATTGGCATAGCCTGCAAACCTTTTAACACAATAGGTTCTTTTTTAAATAAAAAAAGTGCCAAATGCTCTAATGAGGACAAATTGAAATTGCGGGGTACTATCTATGGTATCAAATGTTAATCACACGATGGTAAAGCCAAGGATTGAATTTACATAGGAAATTCTAAACGTGAGTTAGGTGTACGAGTGAACGAACACGTAGGAGCAGTCAAAAGCAACAATGAAAACTACAGCACCGTAAAACACTGTAAAAGCACGGGACATCGATTAAATTCTGAAAATGTGATTGTTTTTGGTAAACGTAAATTGAAATACCTACGAGAATTCTACGAATCATGTGTCATTAGAACGGTTTAGAGTTACAATCAGGACCTGTCTACTAAAAATGTGCTTGAATATGATCTATAGTCCTGTATTATAGCGTTTTTACATTTAATATTCCCCATGTTTTCTAATCTGGCCGCTAGGGTGTAGAGTGGAAACGTCGCTGTTATAGGCCTTAATCCAGGTCGTTTATTTTTCTTTTTCTTTTGTTTACTTGAAAATAGAATCTATTACGGGATTCTGAAACGTACGTCGTTGTAGTTTATATTTATATGTAATTGTCTTATTTTTCGTTGAATTCTTTAACTGCTAATATAGTTGGCAATGTTTAACACATATTAAAATTAACTTTTAATATAGCATGTTAATATTTAATCTTGAATAATAATTCTTTTCAACACCGTATATCGAAGTTTATTGAAAAATTTTGACATGACAATTGAGGTCATATTTTGATTATATTTTTAATTTTTCGGTGATATTGAGAGAATGGAAAAAAATGAGAAAATGAAATAAAAAAAAAAAAAGAATTTAAGCCGGGATTGGGGGGGGGGGGGGGGCAATGAGGAACATTTTCCTAAATACGATTTTTACCGATATTGTGTTCTGCATAGTATTACCATATACGAAAAACCTACCTAGCTATTAATGAATTTTCTATTCTCAATTCGATCAAAATGAAAGAAATACTAAAGGAAATACTAAATGGGAAAATATACTTTTAATTGCCCCTTCAATTCTGGGTCATAATATTTTAACCAGAATAACTGAAAACATATTTATTAATAAGTTATCTTAGCTGTAATAATTTAATGCTCTTTAACTTTGTACTTTATTCAAATATCCCATTTATTTATGATTCTTTAGTTTGTAAATGAACTATAAAAGATTTGTTATAATTTTTAGTAACTCTTTAATTGTAATGATAACTTTGAAATTTTTGATTTTAACAGAAATTTACCTTTAAAGCAATTGGATTTCACGTAACAAAGTTTCAAATTATTAATTATCGCACATTCTCTGTCGCTTTTACCTTAAATGATCTGAAGAATTTTCTCTAATAAAAATCATGAAATCCGAATTATTAAACCAGTAATTAAGATCTTTCATTATTGAAATTCCTTTGCTTTGTTCGTAACGGAAACCGGAAACTAATATCACCTTGAAAACCATAAAGAAGTTTTTTTATTGCATTCCTTTATAGAGTTGTAAAAATACTGCAATAAGAGAACTTTTAAATTGGAATTCGTGTTTCTAAGGAAATAAAAAAAAGAAAAGTGTAATAATAATCTTTTACTGCATATTTTATGAAATTCGAGAAATTATTATCGTACTCTTGC
>JAFIDM010012231.1:18694041-18709566 GCA_023159025.1 Thereuonema tuberculata
TTACTGCATATTTTATGAAATTCGAGAAATTATTATCGTACTCTTGCTATTTTTTCCTTCAATAATATAAAATCAAAATTCTAAAACAATTCATTTACTTAAAGAAGACAATTTTACGATAGGTATGAGAACGATAGTATGATAATAAAAGAAACAAATCAAAATAGCTTTTGCAAGGAACTAAATTTTTATGGACTGAGTGATTGGCTTTTCAAATAAAATAAAAACACGACAGATAACAGATTAAATTCTTTGAAACAAGAAAAGTTGCTATGAAAGACTTTGGAACTTTGCTGCCCTTTCCCCTGTTTGAATCTTTAAATATTGAGTAGCCTTACCTTAAAAGTTCCCAGGATGTCATAGACCTCTAAGACTTTATTTTGAATTTATTCTGTTGATTTCTTTGCTTCAAGTTCCTGTTTTGAATTTCAGTCTATTAAATGCGAAAAGCTCTGTTTTGACGTCTAGAATCCACTTTTATTTTTGATTTCTTGTCTTATCTTTATTTCATTTATTATCTCGTAAGAAATTGTACTACCTTTACTTTAAAGTTCTCGGAAGAATGTTGTCCTTTTCAGCTTCTTACAGATCATTGTCATTTATCTAACAATGGACAATTACTTCCTTACTTTTTTTCTGAAAAATCTTAATAACAATGAAAGTGCTAATTCAACTTCATTTTATGGCGATCTAATATAATAAACATGCATAGGTGTCATAGTTAATAGTCTTCAGAAATCAGAAAAGGATTATAAAGAAATCCCAACTATTTCAAATTTATTTTCTTTGTATAAAAGCCAAACTTCTACTTGACCGTTCATTTCCTCCCTGAGCCGCCATTCTACGGAGCGATAAAATAATTGACTTTTAAAAATAATTGACTATTAACGACCTTGCTGTGGATGTATGAGCAGAAGTTTTAGCTGTTAATTTCTCTGCCTGAAAATTCTTTTGCAAAATAAAAAAAATGTAAAAAATGTAAAAACGTAAAAATAAAAAATGTGTAAATTTTAATTTGAATTAAATATACACACTGAAATTGATTATTTATGCTTTTAACTTAGGTAAAAGGCACAAATACATTAAGTGTAATAGAATATTCTCAATAAATACAGGGTGTCTACAAATGACTGGAGTGGTTTCATGATTGTACTGTGAGTGTATTATTTAAGATAATATTATTATCATATCAAAAATATTGTAGGGTAAAGTGACCAAATGTGGGCCGGTGCCCAAATGTTGGCCACCAAATGTTTTTTGTAAGAAACACGTAGTGGTCTAGCTTTGTTTTTTTTCGTTTTACACGATTTTTACATCTTTGGACTACCATCCTATCTTAGTTTCAATTGTCATTTTCAGCTGTCGCCATTTACTTTAAGCTCTTATCGAAGACGTGAGATTGATTGTTGCGGGAAACGATTGTTTTGGCGAGATTCTTCAGATTGCAAAGTTGAGAATTCATTTTCTCCAAACCAAAGCAATACTTAGTTTTCATGTTTTTGTATTATTTTGATATTAGCAAACAATCAGCTGATATTTTAACGTTATTTCATAAGTAATTAGTATTTATTACCTTAAAGCGCTTCAGTATTTACATTTTATTTTCCTATTTCAAGTTGCCCTAATGTCGGCCATGGATGGCCCAAATGTCGTCCAGCTATTGACCAAATGTCGGCCATGCAGTAGCCCAAATGTCGGCCATTATTTATTTATTAGCGTGTAGCTTAGCATACTTAACAGTTTAGTAAAAAAATGTAAACACCTATCTTACTTATTAAAGACTAGTGGCAACCCGTGAAATATTCACGGAAGTAAAACATATTCCACATTTTTGAAATACTGTGACATTTTTCAAAAACCTAAGATTGAAAACGATGTTCTAAGCTCATTTTTTGAAAGCCATGACTTCCATAACAGCCCAAGTATAATTTGACTGATGGCTAAGCAATAAAACAGCATATGTATTTTGATCATGGTACTTCTTGCAATCATGTAATTATCTATATTTAGAGGTTAGTTTCGAAATATGCTTGAAGAGTCAATAAGGTGTTTGAGTCATTATAGCGTCATTATAAGTTAACCTCCTGCCCTAAAATAATGTCGATCCACACAAAGAATAGCGCTGCTGGGACGACACGGAATGTTGGTGGCGCCACCTTGTATTTTGTTTCTTGCCTAAATACTGTGTCTATAGCGCTACTGGGATGACACACAAACACACTGACCGACCAACATCCGTACGTACAGTTTTTGCCTATTAAAAGGATGATTAGGCCTACACTTGTTTTCGAATATAAGAATATACTTAAAGGCTGAAAAGAAATTAATTTTATAAAAAAAAAAATGTGATATATTTAAATAGCGGTTTGTATCCGAGGTTTACATTTCTATCAACGCCTAGCCTAGATCTCACGGTATAACTAGGAAATCCCTAGTTTTTTTCCGAATTCACAGAGGCATAGCCATAAAATAGTTTTTTAAAAAAAGGGAAATATTAGTATTAACGTCCTTTTAACTGCCAAGGAAATTATGGGATGGAGAAGGACAATTTGGCTAGAAAATGCATAGGAAAATTAATTTCTTTTCATCTATTATTGCAATATTTCCACTGTAGGCTAGGCACATTGAAACGATCAGAGCAAAGAACTGAATTATTAAACATACTAAGTTTTATAAATTCCAGAAAATACTTTCATACCAAGGATGAAATAAGGTCACAATAAATACAATAAATTACTTATAATAAACATTTTATATTAACATCAGATGTGATATATGAAATGAAACTGAAAGCTGCAAAAGCAAAGGAAGAGCTACAAATAAAAAAAAGAGAAAATAGGCTTAAAGCAGCTGCTTTGAAGAGAGAGAAAGCTGAACAACTAAAAAAAGAGAAAGCGAAAAACAGTAACAGAAACAAGAGTTGAAGAAGAAGAAAGAAAACTCCTAAAATCTAACAAGGAGAAGAAAATAAACATTTTCATAATATTTTTTACATAAATTTATATTCTAAATGTTAAAATGAGATTTTTTTAAATAAATTCCTGTGAACAGCAATGTTTAACTGATGCATATGTTAACTGTCTAACATTTGGTCATCCCCTGGCCGACTTTAAGGCATCCTGGCCGACATTTGGTCACATTGTAAGGTTATGATAATTAACGCGTAGTTAACATAATAATAGGTATTTTTCGTAATGCTATAATTCTTTATTTCATTAAAAGTACAATAAATCTAAAAATTTGTTTCAATCATATAAACTAAGTCATCAGATCTTTTATTTCTGGTTATTTGTAGTATGTGGCCGACATTTGGTCACTTTACCCTACAGGGACATAAAGACACATTCCAAGATTTTGTTCCATTTTAAAGATGCCCGATATGTGACCGATAGTGACTCTGCACACATTAACTCTGCAATCAAGTTCGTTCCACACCCGATGTAGCATGTCCTTGTCAATTCCAACAAGTCCCTCTCAATTTATATCATTTAGGAAATATGGTGGAGCGCCATCTTGTTAGAAGATGAAGTCCATTCTGTGAGTCTTCAGCTGTGGAATGGGCCAATTTTTCTAGCATATTCAGATAAGTTGGTCCTGTAATGCACTCGATGAAGAAAAAGGGGCTGTAAATTTTAAATTTTGAGATTGCACAAAATACAGTGAAACCTCCACTAACGGACACTCCCAAAAAGCGGACACCCCCCAATAGCGGACAATTTTGCAATCCCCAGTCCCTTAATATAGACGTTTCCATGTATTGACCTCCGATTAGCGGACACTCCCAATAACGGACAACATTCTACACAAAATGAACGATCTTGTGTTGTTTTTCAAAAGCAATAGAATCAGGCTACAGTAAAATGTAGCGTCCAGAGGAAATTTTGAAATTATGGATCACGAACTCCAACGAAAACTCCAAAAACATCAAAGTTCGGAAACGGAGACAAGTGCGATCGACTCTGTTGTATTCGAGTAGTTTTGTGGTGCACGAGCAGAAAACATTCCCATTAGTGGGCCATTATTGCAAGAAAAGGCGTTGGAAGCAAAGGGGACTCTGAAGGCCTTGCAAAGTTAAAAGATTTAAATATTCATATTGAGAAATATGTTTTCAATGCAAAAAAGAAATGTGAAACTCTGTGAACTGATAACTTTAGTTAATAAAATTAATTTTCTAATCCGTTTGTCTTACTTAAAATAATGACAAAATTAATACTGTAATTAATTTTGTCATTATTTTAAGTAAGACTAATGGATTAGCATTCATTTAAAAAGGAAAATAGTAAACAGTTTGCAATTTTCTATAGGGCAATGTTAATTGCAGAAATTTAAGATTGTACGTAATTTTTCATTAAATGACATGCTATAAGCTAAAAAATGAAAAAAAGATAGTCCTCCCCAATAGCGGACACCTCCCAATAACGGACGAAACTTCCGGTCCCGTGACTGTCCACTATTCGGAGGTTTCACTGTATATTGATTTTTGGAGATCCTAGAACGAGCTTCATGGTAGCATGGGGATTGTTGGTTCCCCAAATTCGCACATTGTGTCTATTCAATTGCTGTTCAGGAAAAATGCTGCCTCATCACTGAAAAGGAGTTTATCACAGAACTTATCCTCTTCCATAAGCACTTGAAATCGAGCAGAAAACTCGCAACGACGCACTTTTTTATTGGTCAACAATGCTTGCACTTCAAATTTACAATTTGTTGATTATAAACGGTAAAGGTACTGCTTCAATCGTTGCCATAAGAGTTTCCAAATGGTCGATCGTGGAATGTTCAAATCTCTACTCTCTCTGCTAGTTTGAATTTGTGAGCTACGCGCGAAGTGGCCTGTGACACTCAACTGCTTCTTCATGTATAGGAGGATTTCCCGTTGATTTCCCTTTACAGAGGCATCCCATAGTTGTAAATTGTTCTAATCATCATCTAATGGAGTTGGCGCTGGGAGGATCTTTATGGAACTTCGTTCTGAAGTGAAGCTGGACTGTTGTACAGATTGACTTGCATGGAATTCGAAGAAAATATACGCTTCTTCATTGTTGTTCGTCGCCATTTTACAACTGCAGCGCTCTCGTGGTTGGAGGCGGAAACATACATCTGACTGGCAATTCAACAAAACTTTGAGAGATGCCTGTCTTATAATAACAAACTCGATCAGCAGAGCTAAGTGAATGTGGTCATTACAAGGTCATGAAACTATTCCAATTATTTGTAACATCCTATATTTGCTTTGGTTTTGAAATGAGTGAGAGGAATTGAAATAAGGGATGTATAAAAGATTTCTACAGGTTGTAGCAGAGAGATCACACTTTTTTTTTATCTTTTTTGGATGGATGGGGATAAAAATTGAACTCGATAGTCAGTTTTAAAAAGTTGTTGCTGAGAATTAAACTATACAAATTTAATCAACCTTAGTTCCAATTTTGCAATTTATATAAAAAAAACAGCTCTTACGACAAACTTTTCAACTCCTTGTAGATTCATTAACGTGTGGGAAGATGTTGTCTGTTGTAAACTTCGGTTGAACAACAACCTAATTCCATAGACTTACTGATCTTAATGAAGACTCTTAGGAAGTTTTGCTGATGTTAATTAAGAAATTAGTATATATATATATATATTATAATACGTATTATTAATATTAAATAATTTATATATATGTTAGTTAATTTCTTAATTATATGTAATTATTTCCAATTAAAAATTTCCTTCATCAAATTTTTCATTGTTTTAAAAATATTCCTCTTCAAAAGGCAAAAAGAAATTAGGATAAAAAACCAACAACAACGAACAAATGGAATAAACTTTCTCAATTTGTTTTGTTTAATTTTTTCTGGTTCTTTCCTCTTCTATATCCTATTCAATCATTAAACTATTCAATCTTCAACCTGCATTCTTAGATAAAGACTGAAGATTGAATAAGTTTAATGAGATATTTTAGTACATCTAAAATTAAAAACCAATTCCTTCGTTTCTTTAAGTCTTTTCTGAGTTTATGGTAGTTTAAAAATCAGTTGAAGGATGGAAGAAATGAATTAAAACTTTAGAAAATCCTATTATGAATGTAGTCATTCGTTCAAAAGTCAAAAGAAATCAGTTAAACCAGTGTCTAAATCTCCAAAACTCAAAACTAGGTCAAACTAAAAGATTATTGATTGTAATGGGAGTTCCCAATGAGAATATAATTTCATATCTAGCAATTAATTACAAATATTGGATTAAATCAATCAAATCATTAATCTAAATGTCAGTATAATTGTTTTGATTTGATAAAATGGGGAGAGTTTAGAGAATTTAATTTATAAATGTAGACAATTTTTAAAGCAAGTAAAGTAAATTGAAATTAAAACTTAGTCAACAGAAACTAAATTTGATATACGGGCATCTCCTGCACTTACATCACCTTTGATATCGGAGAGATACTATACTGAAAACGAATATAAGTTGAAGCACTATTTTATTTTTCACTTTTCGATCTATGTACTGCACTGTAATCATACGTGTAATTATAACGAGTAATTATAACTACAAAAAAAAGGCATAAATACATACACAAATTAAAGGTTCACTGAGGTATTTTTGGAAATTTTGTACAGGGAACCCAAGACGAAACTGTTTCGAGATTACTATCTCTCATCAGTTGGGTTCGCCCAGTACTCAATAGCGCAGTGGAACCAAGAAAACATAATCAAAGGAACAAATTGTAACTGAAATAAATAAACAGACATAAAAATAGATGGGAAAAATAATTTCACTAAATTAACTAATGTAAAGCATTTCCATGTCACATCCAGGACATAGCTTTTGGGACTCATTAGCATAGAGCTTTCCGCAGTGTTTCTGTTATAGAACTATCATATAAAGATTGAAGAAAAAAGTAGAAAAATGCATTCTTAAACTTAACCATCTTTTTTTTGGACAATGAATGGGTTAGAAAGTGTTCACTAATTCACAAAGTGAAGCATATGTAAAGACGAGAGATTCTGAGCCAATAGTTTTAGGATGCAAACTGATCTGACGAAGAGCTGTTGGGTGCGGGTGGCAAGAAATGGCGATGCTAGTGAACGTTAATCGGACGTAAGTCCGAAATAAGTGATCGCAAATGTGAATTGAAAGTCTGATACGATGTAAACGAAAACGATCTAATTTCAAGTAAGACTGGAACAAATACAAAAATTTGTATTAATGTAATTGTATTCTTAATCATACAGTTTACATATGCACCAAGATCATGGAAGAAATATAATAATTATACCGTATTAGTAATTTTAGTATTAATTATTGATACTAATTAGATAAATGGTAGTAATTCATTAGTCCTCTAATGCACTCTGTTCATCAAATCTTATTGATTTCAGATTTTTCAAGAGTCGGGAATACTTCCCACTAGCATTGCGACCATTTTTAAGAGCCTTATGTAAAGGAACATAAACATCCAAGTCCAATCTGCAAATTCCCACCATGTTCGTGAATATCAATCCTGCGGCAGGCCATCGTTTTTGACTATGCGGTTATGTCCGAAAGATTCCACAAACCACCCACTGTGTATTACGATCATCAGTGAAAAAAAATCAAACCACTTTTCTTAGATTATAGCGTTTTTTTATTAATCTCAAAGGTATTAATAAGAAGTTGGTCCACCTTTTTTCTTCTTAAGAGTCTTAAGTCTTCTAGGAAGCTTTACTTAGATTTTAGTATATAGCCCTCTCATTCTTGCACATGAGCTTTAGTGAGTTCGGTCACTGATAAATTGGCTCAAAATCAACGTTCCAATTCATCTCAAATGCATTCGGTAGGCTTTAGATCAGGGCTGTGTGCAAACTATTCAAATTCTTCAATATGTATCTCAACAATTCACAAGATACTTGATGGACGGGATACATTGTAATGTTTATAAGAGATGACCTTCAAAGAACTACTGCTATAAAGTCACTAGAATGTCGTAATAAGCCGTTGTGTTAACATTCCCTATTGCTGGAAATAGGATTGGAAACGCAAAGAGCTTAACAAATTTAATAAAGTCCGAATCACGAAAACAAACTCAGATGAAAACAAACTCAGATGAAAACAAACTCACACCATGATGTTGACTCCCAACGTGATTTATTATTATACAAAAAGTTTTTCTACAGCTCCAGAGTCCTATGACAGCA
This sequence comes from Thereuonema tuberculata, assembly GCA_023159025.1. Lineage (NCBI taxonomy): Eukaryota > Metazoa > Arthropoda > Chilopoda > Scutigeromorpha > Scutigeridae > Thereuonema > Thereuonema tuberculata. The sequence goes on from JAFIDM010012231.1 coordinate 18,702,198, forward strand.
AGCTTTACACCACACCATCCTTTAAATTGGTGTTGATCTTGCTGATCTAAAGCTTCTAGAGTTGCATGACCTTGTCTTCAACTGTCAACGAATAGTTACGACGCAGGCATTGCTTGTAGAGAAATTTCGGAACTGAAAGCGATTGTTTCAACCAAGTTTATAGGAGATTTGTTTTTTTTTTTTTGCTTCGGGACTCAACTGTCGCGCCGTGTGATTGTATGTACCTTTCAAGTTCATGATTGTCATATTGTTCTATGCGTTTCCACTAAATACAGATTTCTAAAACCGAACTTAATGGTCGATTGGTCTAAGGCTTGAAAAGCGAAATCCATTGGCTCAGGTTCGATTCCCGACGCAAGCATTTTTAATTATCATAAAATTTGGTTTAGTTTTGATTTTGATTAGTTTTAATTAAATTTACGCGCTTTTAATACATTTGTAATCATCGCTAATTATTACTATTTATTTGTAATAACTTTGGACAATTATATGCAATTTTTCAGAATTTTTTCAATAACAATTAGTAAAATTAATAAATAATAATTAAGTTTTCAATAACAGCTGTAATTAAGCTTAAAATCAATGAAATTGTCAGGAAAAACACTCGTTATAGTGAATTATATTTGAATCACAGACGTTTTAAAACACAGTACTATCTCGCTGCTGCGAGCTATTCCATTTGAACAGCACCCTTTCTTCATAAAAGCACTAAATTAATTAAAACAGAATTAAATTATAATTAAATTACAATAAAAAAAATGCCTGCGCCTGGAATCGAATCTGATCTAGTGAATTCCGCTTCTCACGCATTACACCACGCGACCATTTACGTTCGATTCTAAATATTTGTACTACTTTTATATTTGAATTCAATTAAAATTTTTAATTGCCCATAGACCATTACTAGTGTCCACTCAGCACTTGGGACATATGTTTTCGTGTTTTCGAAGCCGAAAACTATATCCCTGACAATTTTTATTAAAATCCAGCAATGAAATGCTTCCCTTCTAACATAGACTTACTATTTAGTTAGACAGCTCAGAGTTATTAATTTATATGTTGATCATGAAAATTTTCAGCTTAACTGAAGAGGCTTCCCAATTTTAATTATGAATTAATTTTTTTCCTTTTCTTCCTTTAAAGGCTTTTTTTTATTATTTTTTTTTATTATTATTATTTAAGTTTTGTGGTCAAATTCCTTTTGAGATAGTGATCTACCCAAGGTTTCATGTAAGGTATCTGAGCCATATAACGCCATGTATACCTTTAACGCCACCTATCTAATTCTTCATAAACATAAGAGATGGCGGTACTGCACTAAAGTAGTTTGCATTGACATGCCATCTAGTGTTGAAGTGAGTTATTAGCAGACCGCCAACATTTTCGAGTGAAGTTACATTTCGACTATTTCGTGTCGAGGACTGGTTCTGAAAGGCTGCTACCATATCAAGATAAGATAAAATAGAGATTTTTTTAATATTCAGTAAAGTATATAAAACTATATATTTTCTTGATTCTTGAAGATTCTTCTATGTAGATAAGATAAAGTTATTTTTAAAATTCGGAAATTGTAGACAAACAAGTGTATCATGTGATCCATGTAACGCCACTAATAAACTTTTTATTTTTTGTAAGCTTACTTCTCTAAAGCTTTTTGAGTTAACTGAAAAATATTGTTTTTTGTATGCTATTTTGTCTTATTGTCTCATTTCATTTAAAAGGAGGAGGTATTCAAATTAATTTTTACATTTCCTCTTTTGTTTTAGCTACAGATTAGAAAGACTGTGTTAATTTCAAGTGATTTTTTATTATTTTTTTTACAGAAAGTCAAATTTAGATGGATTTAAATAATAAGGAAAAGGGAGAAGAGAAAATATTGGTATTATTGTAAATATACTAAATATTTTTGTAATTTTAAGGGAATAAATTCAAATTCAAATTTAGTTGCTTACTGTAATTTTGTACAAATAATGTTTACAATGATGGAATAATTCTTAATTTTAAATAAGTTAAGTTAGTAGAAAGTAAGTGGCGTTAATTGAACAGGTGTTCCTAATAACGCCAGTTTGCAAAGTTATCTTATTTGAGTTCTCATACTTCTCCAGTAAAAATTATCATATGTTTCATTATGGTAGGCTTTAAACAGAACATTAAACTTTCTTGGTCATAATTTTCGTGTTTCGATACACCTTATTTCCAGACTTACAATAATTTAAATGTTAAGGTAGCGTTATTTGGGCAGCGTACTTTATCATATTTTGTTCTTTTTTAATCTTTTTGTCTTAAGTTTTGAGAAGTCACCTTTTCTATTGAAGTATATATCGGCTTTTGGTTTAGTTTGAAAACAATGAATCAAAGATTTTTCAAACTGAAAAGGAAAACTGTCTACAATGTTTTAATCAAAGAAATGACCAGTGATGCCACCTTTTATTTATTTGAATGACATGTCGGGGAGACCGGGGCCAAGTGGACCTAGGGGTAGAGTGGACCGTTGACTTTAGTAATTCGTGTATATGCTAGAATGCGCCAAAAATCGGAAAGAAGGTTGGTGCCATTGTGGCGCTGCTACCACAAAAGCGTCAGTGAATTCGGCTTATTGGTGACAGTGAGGTGATCGATTGTTTTGTTTTTGTCCAGGTAAGTAAATGTTTAGTGTTGTTTTTACTTTAATATTGACGTTCAGCGATGCATTGAATAACATAACCGTAATATTAACCGAACGACATAACATAACCGAGCGACACGGGGCACATTGGACCAGTGGTCCACTCTGCCCCGCTGTTTTTACAATAAAATATTTTGGCACTATACATTATATTTTTTTTCTATACTATATATTTATTATGTCTATTATATTATATTGTATTATATTATTACATATTATATTTTTTTATATATTTTTTTATGTAGGCTATTATATATTGTGTATAGCCTATATTATTAAAGGATATTACCCCTTTAGTAATTCCTCTCAGCAAGTACCGTAATAGGGGAAGACTTCGTGCGAAGGCATCTTAATCTTCAAAAATAGCCAATTTACACATTTAACTGTTATTAAATTCTAATTAAAAACTATGCAAACTGTCACGTTGTGGCATTGGCAACATGACACGATTAAAATCTTGGTCTCTGAGGGAATATATTTTGATTTTTAATAATTGTATTGTTGTAATTATATATTTGAATTTTTGTATTTGGTAAAGTATTATTATTGTGATATTTCATGGTTAAATATTATTTTAATGGTTTGAGCTTATTTAGAAAACAATATGTGCGAAAGAAAAAGAAAAACTTCGAAAAAACAGTCGTGCGTTGATTGAGTGATCACGTGGTTTTATCTGTTTCGTTTTCCCGTGGGACAAAAGGAGAAAAGTTAAGTACCTGGCGAGAAAAATCAGATCAGTTGATGAATCTGAAACACACGGGCAGAAAGTACACCCAATCAGTCTAAACATTTCAGGAGAGTGAGCGTATTCTAAAACACACACAATTATATCCTTAAGTGAACTAACACAATTTTCAGTAAGTGAAACTCTAAATTAAATATAAATTCTATATACACTTTGTTACATTAGAAAGCATTAAGAAATGGCATAAATAACAATATAATATTAATAGATAACAAAAAAAGGTCAGCGGCAATACTTACGGATACGCCAGTAAAAAAAGCTCTGCTTTTTTATTGGCAACGAAAATCTAAAAAGAAGAGCAACGAAAATCTAAAGAAAGAAAAGAAAGAGTAGCAACGAAAAACATGACTCAGCCAACAGTCTCTAAAAGCAACATAAACAAAAAAAAAAACAAATAGAAGCAAAGGCAAAGGGATAAAGAGGAAACAATTACAGATGATTAGTGATGATGAAGATGATGAAGATGCTATGTGCCTCTCCTGTTTGAAGAACTTTAAAAAAAGCAAACCATGGCAGGAGTGGATTCAATGTACGCAGTGCAAGAGATGGGCCCATAGTTCCTGCGTAGCCAGTGATATTCGGGGTTTATTTTACGAATGCCTCAACTGCAAAGAAGATTTCTATAGTGAAAGTGATTAATTAATTCAATGTAAACCTATTTGATATTATTCATTTACGACTTTCAACTGCATAATGATTATTTTAAATTTTCACTTGAATATGTAATACATTAGGTAGTCTATGTTAAGTTAAACTTTATTTCATGATATCCTAAATGCCATGTTATTTTATATTCAATAAAAATCTTACTTTAAATGTTGTTATTCTTACCCGGACCACTACCATTTTTGCTTTGCGAATTAATACCAATTTTATTTATGAATATAATGAAATGAAATCAAGTACTTACATTCTTGAATAGTTCCCGATTCTGACAAAAACAAATGCAATGGAAAATCTCTTAACAAAAAAAAGAAAAAAATTCCCCAAAAAAAAGTGGACCCCGGTCTCCCCTACTTTCAATTTATTGCGGAAGTCCGCCAAAGTTTTAAAATTAGAATTAGAACCCAGTTTTTACGGACTTGCAATGATATGATTGAATAGTTGTTTCTTAGTTACATCTTTTTTCCTGTAGTATACCTCATTATCCAAATTGTCTTCCCGTTTTGTTTGATTCTTACGGAGATAAACTTCAAATTTCTGTCTGATGACATTGCTACAGTACATTACAACTTTTTCTTATCCCACATCACGTTCGATAAATCATCATTAATAGTGAAGAACGAAACTTCGGATTGCGATTCTCAGGAAGTTATCATTTCTAAAATAATAGCAGTTTCGCTATTTGGATTATCTTCTTTTCACTTGCACATTTTCTTCTATTTAATCCTTTAACTTTTCAATCCTTAAGATCATAGGTATATATATATATCACAGTACGGAGGCTTCTAGGCTTATAATGTAAATCCTGGTAACAAAAGTCCGTAGACAGTCGAAAGGAAAATAAAAGAAGAAGAAGACAGGCACAGAAGAAAGAAAATATCTATAACCGACACCGGAATTGGAATCCATACTGAGGAAAATCAGCCAAATTAGTCCTACACAGCTCGATTATTCATGGACGACATGAGACGTTACTTAAACTTTAACCTCTGTATATTTCAAATATTTAAGCAATTCAAAAATTTGTTTCAGTCTCATCTCAAATTTAGTTATTAAGATTAATCAGAGATGTAAAATGAAAAAAAAAAAATCAAACAACAATTTCTCAATCTACAGTAATAATAGGCATCATAGTTAATATTCCTCTTGATAGCCTCTAATAAGTTTTGATAGTCTCTAACATCTGAAACTGTGGAAATTCATCTTTCTACTAGGTCAGCTGGTTCTTTCACTGTAGAGCTTTTTTTTTTTGTTGCCAGCTCATGTTAAGTCTAATCATTGTTATTAAATACAAGAAAAGATTAACTTAGATTGCAATAAATACCAGTCAAAGAAGAGATAGACATCTTTCTGTACTTATAAAATATTTAAAAGAGGCCGATTCACACATAATTAAAAATTACAATTAAAATTTAATGAGCAGACGTTTCGATTTGAAGGTGTACAAATCATTTTCAATGCTAACGTACAAATTGTGGAGTATTGCTTTTAAAGAAAATTTAATCAATCAGGATAAAGTTCGTGACAGGGGCTGCTGTCCCCGTAGGATGGCATCAATCGGATTCATCAATTATTAACCAATAAGATTGTCGGTGGACATACCCTCTGGTGTAGGTTGTTGAAACTTCGGTGTAAACCAGGGTTTCTCAACCTTTTTTTACCCATGGACCCCTTTTCCCCCTTTTTTTTTTTGGTGGACCCCCTCATAGCTATTCAATAAAAGAAAAATTTATTCCATTTTTCACTAATAAAAAGTAAAGGGATTATATTAATAATTAAAGAAATAGTAAATGATTATGCTTTATTTTGAATGAAAACTAATTTAATGCAAATAAATTATTCTACAGTTAAATATGTGATTCAATGAGATCCCTGTGGTTGATGCTGCTCAGCGAGTTTCTTTATATCTGGTTCCATCGATGTTAACGATATTCGAAGATCATCTCTTTTCACAATGTCAAAACTATTGCGAACTTTTGATAAGTGAGAAACATGACTAAATCTTGATTCAACAAGGTAAGATGATGGAAAAGCAATAACGTAGAGCTGTGCTTTATCCCAGAGTAATGGGTACTTTGTAGCAATATCATTTGTTTTCCATATATTACACTTCCCATCTTTGAATTTTGCACGCATTATTTCATCACTTAGTAATTCAATGAGGGGCTCTTGCAAAGAAATGTCTATATCGGCAACATTAACTTCGAAAGGAATTGTCACCCAAGTTGGTATTTCCATCATGAGTAGGTCACTAAACCGAGTTTGCATACCTTCGTGCATATTTTCCAAATATTCGCTATGTAATACAAGGTCTTCATCATGCAAATCGCTGCTAATCGAAGCCAAACCAGGAAACTGTTGAAATGCACAATGCCTGATATTATTTTTGTACAACTGTAATTTTTTCAGAAATACCGTAACAGCACCTTTACTTGATATGAGATCAGAATCTTTTCCTTGGAGCTGTTTATGAAGTAAATTTAATTTTTCAAATATATCTTATAAGCAGAGCCGTCGCGTGAGCGGGTCGACCGGGGCGATCGCCTGGGCGCCGCGGCAAAGGCAAAAATAAAAAAAAAATTTGGAAATTTCGTTTTTTTTTTGTTTTGTTTTTTATAGATTATTGGGATGGTGGGGAAGGCGCAAATATCAAATGTAGGGCGTCTGACAAAATCTTGCCCTGGGCGCCAACAAACCACTCGACGGCCCTGCTGATAAGTACTGACCGATGGTTGAGTAGATAGGCGAAAAAGAAATGTAAAATAAATAAAGTTAGAAAGAATCATTCATATATATTCTCTACTTATTTCAATATAGGATAAATTACAGTAAAAATTTTATTTTGAGTAATAACAACCGTTCTGAAATGGAATTGCCCCATGGACCACCAAAATATCACTATGGACCCCCAATTTGTTATTTTTTGCCTGTGGACTCCGAAGATATTACATGGACCCCCAGGGGCCCATGTGGACCCAGGTTGAGAACTCCTGGTGTAAACAGAAGCACATGGGGAAAACGCTGGATGTGCCCTCTGGAGACGATCGTCGGAACTTAACCGCCAGCCGAATGCACATGGTCCGGGAATGTTGTTGTTTTGATTCGATGAACGATGTTGTAGGTGAGAAAAAAGTTCTATTTAGTCCAAACTGGAGGCAATATCCACAATTGCAGAAGCCCATTATTAATATGAGCAAACAAAACAATAAAAAACACAGGCCAACAAGTTTCATTAAGTAAGGTTTAACGTGTGATAATAAGTTAACAAAAATAAAAGAGGCCGATTCACACATAAT
>JAFIDM010012231.1:18713992-18729688 GCA_023159025.1 Thereuonema tuberculata
TAATTTTTTAATTTTAGTCATGTGCGTTGGCTTGATTATATTGTTTGATAAAAGACAAAAATATACAACTTAAAAACTTTAAAAAAACTTTTAAAAAATTACAAAAACTAGTTTCGAGTTGCCTAACTTGATATGAGCGTTCTTTCTGAATATGAGCGTTCTTCCAGTAGGCAGCAGCCTTTATTGGAGCAGGAGATCAATGGACGCAACACACTTGCACGAACCGCATCCCCGAAGCCGTCAATCGTCTTCACAAATCAATGCAGCAATCCTTTTTATTATCTGCTAAAATAGCGAAGTCATCCTGAAATCTTAATATATCTATTCTTCTTGCAGGGTCTTTTGATTCCTATATATTAATACGGGATTGTTTCTTGCACCATCAGTTGCTTCTTGAATATATGCATTACACAATATAAAGGAAAATACATATCCTGTCTTACACCTTTTCTTATTTTTTATTTCTTCTGATTGCTGCCACATTTAATCGTAACTGTTTCATTTAACAGATTTCCTATGATCCATCTATCTTTATACTCGTACATTTCATCTATTTTTTTTTTTTTGAGAATACAGTAGAACCTCATTACAACGGACTAATAGGGGCTGAAGGTTGTCCGTTTTAATGAAAGTCCGGTTTATATCAAATAATTCTTATAGGGGTGTAATGCAGCAAGATGTAGCCTACATCAATCAAAGTACAATAGTTTACTATAAAAAATTTTTAGTATCCATCAAATAAAAAACAGCCTTCAACATAGTAGGTTGAATTGAAAAAGATGTGTACGTATACACTGCATTAATCTTTAGAACAAGAAGGTCCTGGTTCGTGTTGATTGCTTACATTCATTGGTTTGAAAAAATAATTTGTTTTCTGCTGGGTTTGTTTGCTATTTATTTCATCTGTTAATAACTGACGGAGGTGCCGTAAGTGTTCATAATATGCAAACACATTTTCATTTGCATTCTGTTTTATTATTACATTTTTTTTTTAAAGCTGTCCGTTATAAGCGACGTCCGTTATAATAGGGTCTGTTTTAATGAGGTTCTACTGTACATAACAGTTTACACCAGGCTACACTACTAAAGATTTTTTAATATCAGCAAATCTAACATAAGTTGTTTATTTTTTCATTTGTTTTCTATTATTAATCTTAACGGAAGTCTTACTGTCTTCTCTGCAAGCTAAATATCCTAGCCAAATCCATTTTGCTCATTTAGTGAATACTGACCCTGCTACCATGTTTGTTTGTGAATTTACCCGTTCATTTCTTTTTTATCCTTTAAAGCTACCGTACCCAGTTATCTTTTCTATTTTTCTCTGTATTATTTGAATCATTTTTTCTTGGTGCTTTGTAAATATCTATTAAACCTTACTATCTTGGGAAGAGGAGGATTATCTATTGTTCCATCTGACCAGACGATGTGGGTGATAAATTTCATATATGTCTGCCTGGTAAGAGTATCTCTTTATCTCCAAAAAATAATAACTACAAAACTACATAATATTCATTAAAAGAACTAAATAACAATACTGCACCTGTTTCACAAAAATATATTATGCTGACAACTTTATTCTTTAAATTTTAATGAACAAAAAAGAGGAAAGTTCACAGAAAGAAAGTTAAATTTAATCACTTTAAAAAAATAATAATTTTTTTATTTTTCATTTCAAATATAACTAAAACGATAATAAAACTGTTCACTCCAAAAGTAAAGCTTTTTTTTTATATTTTTATTATTTATTAAATTATGGCCTACATTCCAAATTTAATTTTCCCATACTTTTTCTTATTTTTAGCTTTCCTTGGGACTTTTATAACTTTTCATCTAAATCTTGAATTTTATTTGAATAGGAGAAGGGATTGATTTTTAACTTTTCTTTTCAATTTTCTATTCTAAGGTCTCATTTTGAATATTATTATGAAAAATATCATTAAAATATACTCTTGAAATATGATTTCTTCTTCTTTCATATCACCCTTTAAAAAAAGTCTTATATTTTTTTCTAAAATATCTTTTCATTTCATTATTTGACAGGAACAAGAAAGTTTACCGTCACTCAGAAAAGTTTAGTAAATTTAGTTTATACTTATTTATATAAAATAACCCAAAACTCTTTATATTTACACGAGGAAAATGTATTAAAAAAAAAACTGATATAAAATTTTTATGATTATTTCATCAATTCCAGATACTTATTCCATTTTTATTCTACGGTTATGTTTCAAATGTTTGTTTTTGGCTACTTTTTTTCCTTTCAACTTTAGACCAAATTCGAAGAAAATACGATAAAAAAGACAGAAATGAAGATGAAACAGAGACTGTTATGAATATTAATGAACCTCATCTCCAGCCAAACTGTTGTTAGGCCATTTTCTTTTGTAATGCGTCTGTATCTCTCAAGAATTGCATCAATTTCCTATATAAAGATTTTCAGCGCAACAACGGAAAAAAAGGGAGAAGCAACTGTGTTATTTTACTTTCTTTTCGTCTGCATTTCTTTCCCATTCTCGCTTCCCCTCATAAATCAAGTCTACAATCTTCGCTTCGCTACACAAACTTTAATAGTGGAATAGGATTTTCACCCATTTCAAATGACTCCATTCATTCTTACTCTCAAAAAAAAGTTTTGTTAAAGGGAAAATGATTTGGTCATTTCTGTACAGAGCAGAAAAAAAGAGAAAAAAAATGAAAATGAAGATGGTGATTTTTTGTGTGGATATGATGAAGAAATTACATTAGCTTAACTTAAAGATAAAGTTAAATTTAAAAATTGTAATCAAGATGATAGTATTCAGGATAATACTGGGATATCATAAGAAATATTCGCTTAAAGTGTAAAAGTTATTCATTACAATTTTAGGCTAATCTAAAGCAGACCATTTTAAACTATATATCAATATGTTGATTGAAATTTAATGCCTCTTATCACCTGAATTTTTGTGTATATGGATTTATACTGATATCCGATAGAGAAAAACTGATTCCATTTAGAGGTATCTAGCAGGAGAACCACATTCATATGACAGCTTTTTTTTTTAGAACAATCTTCAATTCGAAAAATTGCAATCCGTTTGGCATTTAACTTTTTGATATTATACTTAACAATGATAATTCTTCATTAGTTATTATATAGCTAATGGATTTTATAAACTACCATTCATTACAAATTAAATCTAACAAAAGGAATAATGTAACTTTAAAAAATACACCTCACTCAATCTTTCTTCGATATACCAATACACAATTTCTATGATTGTTATTGTGTTTTGAGTGAGGTGTAGTTTTTGAATTACATTATTTCAATATTAAAATATCTTAGAAGATCTAACAAAAGGAGTTTATTTTATTTTCTAATATTAAGCTGATATTATCCATTATTCATTATCATTCAATCATTACAGTAATATGATGATATTTCTGTTGTAATGACGTCATGAAGAACTTCTACAGCATTAAAAAAAAATACACCATCAAAAGTCTCTGAGACAAATTGTATCGTAGAAGTTTCGTAACATAAGTAGAACGATGGTTCAAGAGCATTCAGTTTTTAATTAGTTAAAACAATAGAAAATCTAAAAATTTCCCGCTTACCTTACGATTAAAGGAATAAAAAGAGCAAATTTCCAGTATCTTACCAATTCTAGATATTCCTAAAGAAAAGCTGGTCAGAAAGTTGAAGATTAGCTCCTAAAGCACATTGCGAGGTTTCTCTTGATGCAAAATACAAATTCGATTGCTTAGAGATATTTAACCTGTCAGAAAAAGGAAGAAAATATTTGACTGGCTTTTATCTCCTCCTGTTGTATCTTCGGGTTCTTCCATTCCCTTTCAACAAGTTTCCAGGGCTAAAGTGGGACCTTGACCTTCCAACCTCCATTCGCTGTTGAATAATTGTTAAGAGATTATAACTCACGCTCCCATAGTCTGTCAGATTGTTATTGGGCCTTTATCCTATTTGCTTTTATACACTTTCAAATTAACAAAGGATGGACATTTATTCAATCCTCAATTAATTGGTTCGACAATCTTGATGAAAGTTTAAGAGGTGATAGTAAATACAGCGTCATTGTCATTGAATCTGATGCCAAAACCTTAAACCTGGATCTCTTTAGAGGTATTTCCTCTAAAATTATTTACTTAAAAACTACATTCCTTACGATATTATCATATTTCTTCTTTGTTTTTGCTTTTTAAAAGCCTTGAAAACGACAAAAGCGCACATTTATTTTCAAATTGTAATATCTATTGAATATAAAAGTTTAGATTTGTCCTTTTCAAAAAAAAAAATATTTTAATTAGAATTTACGTGTTTAAGTTGTCTAAAGCCAATTAATTTTTTATTAAATTTTTAATTTTTTAATGGTAACAAACCACATACAAATCAATGGATAAGTTAAAAAGTTTAAGTCCTTTGTTTAAGATATCATTAGAAATCCATTCACAGGTTCTAATGATGATGTTTTGTCTCCTTCTCTCCCTAATTTCTCGAGAAGGGCCAACAATGGAAAATTTTCAAATATAAAATTCAAATTTTCGCTGATCTTTTAATAGGCATATCAAGTTTCAAGAAGATTCATCCATTGAAGAGAATCACAAGCATAAGCTCAAACCATACACACAACATACACATCAAGACTGCTTAATTTGATGAGCCTCATGATAGTAGACTACAAATTAATTTGGAAGGTTTCCGTAAAAAGCGAGATGCTATGCAGAGTAAGTCAGTATAGAAAGTAAGATTATATATCAATGCTGCTTCAATGTTCTAGGAAAGTCTACGAAGGATTATATTTCTCTACGAACTGATGGAATTTTCTGATATTCATGTCTTATTCATCGAGAAAAGCGAACTCATATCAAACTCCTTTCCATGAGAATTATAAAACAAATGTAACATACAACAAAATGTTTGGTACTGTAACACATTTTATATAAAAAAGAAAAATCAAAAGATACAAGACTATTACCAAATCTTCCAAATATATTTACATATTTATTTTTTTCTCTAGCTCTAAACTAAGCTTTAGATAAAAAAGAAGGGAGTATAGTTATTATCTGCTTTATTAAACGTCGAATCTTCTTCAGCGTAACTCTGAAATTTCCACTTGTAACATAGCAGGTGTCTTTATTGCTTCTATTTTGAATGGAATGAAAACACTAGAAGTGTTCTGGTAGCTTCAAAAGAAGATGTGAAATAAATATATATTCTCTATTATCGATATATCTTTCATCAAAAACTGTGGCAATGAATTTTTTTCTATTCCTCTTCGGCTATGAAAGAATATGAAAGATTGTCAGTAGCAGCTTATTGGCTGCTCATAGTAAGCTCTGCTATCGATTACATTTTTTTAAATTACTATTCCTATAAGTATGGTACATATTTGTTGTAACATATTTGCTGCGTAAATACTGGAAAAATCCCAGTGAACTATATTAAACAGGGATTTAATTTCAAATAAATAAGCTTTACATGTTTCATAACTAAGAGTTATATTCTCAAAAGCATATAGAATTTCAAATCGTAACAATAAAATAACATTACTAATCATCTTTGCAGATAATCATATAAACAATACTAATATGTCCATTTATATATAACAATTAAATTTAAATAAAGTTGTGCAGCCCGGAATCTCATGTTTTCTTTTGAGTAAAGAATGCTTTTTAATAAATAAAGCTTCTTTTATTGAAAAATTGTACGGATGTACGTATATTTGTGGGTTTTGTCGTCCCAACAGCGCTACAGACACAGTATTTACGCAAGAAACAAGATACAAGATGGCGCCACCAACATTTCTCAATACTCGGTAGGAAAATAGTATTTACATTATTTTAGGAGGTGAACTTATATATATATATATATATAAGTTATAAATTATGCTTTTTTAATAAATGCTTACATATATTATTAAGTCACTAATATACATATATTATTTTAAGTCATGGACCACTACACACGTTTAATTATAGGTGATCTCACATCTTATTGACTCTTCAAGCATATTTCGAAACTAACCTCTAAATATGGATAATTACATGCTTGCAAGAGTTATCATGATCAAAGTACATATTTTGTTTTATTGCTTAGTCATCAATCAAATTATATGTGGGCTGTTATGGAAGTCGTAGCTTTTAAAAAATGAGCTTAGAACATCGTTTTCAAACTTGTGTTTTTGAAAAATGTCACGGTATTTCAAGAATGGGGAATCTGTTTTACTTCCGTGAATATTTCACGGGTTGCCACTAGTAAAATATATTGTAAATAGTGTAAATTCAAGAAGTGCTTATACAAGACACACATTTATTTGAGTAGAAAGTATTTTTAAATTGAAAGTTAATTTAAATACGTAGATCTCGGTATAATCGAATGTATTGAAATGAGATCAAGATTAGATCCTGAATGGTTTTAGGGTTGTCACTGTGGAATTTAATTAAGTGATTCGAATCTGATTTTTCTAACGGTTCCACCAGCACTCACCGATAACATTACTAAATCCAGTCATCAACACAGTTGCATTTATTTTGTCTTTAGTATTTCGTTAAAGATGTTTTCTTGTGGCCTCTGCATTTATTTTCCGTCCCCTAATGACCGTAAAATTCGAGGAAAGGAATTTTCTAATTTGAACAAAATTCTCCCCGACTCATATATTTTCACAAGTAATTACCGTTTTCCCGATTTGGAAATGTTAACACCACTATTGGATCCCTTCGTCTAAATTGATTTAGTAAAATAAGCTTTGAAATAAATCACAGGTTAAACACAAATCGATTTCAAGAAATACTAAAGCTAACTGTTGGGAATCCGCTATTTTTATTGTGTTATTATTTTATTTCATAATAAACAATATTGAAATAAACTATCCAATTTTAGATAATTTTCATTTCCACTTTTTCTTCGTTCATTTCTTTAATTTTAGAAGTATTTTAATCTGCGGATTCTGAGTTTCGCACTATTTCCTAATTATTAAACTAATGTCTTAAATAGTAAAACAATAATTATTCATACGTGTACTCCTGTTGGTTAATAAGCGCAAATAGAAGCTGGTACACCTGAAGATAATTTCAAACATTAATTTAATCAACATTACATTAATTTTACAACTATAGTTTCAATTACCCTGAGTAATCATTTTCAAGCATGCGTTACAAGTGAGTGCGATGTATTTTATAGGGGTTTCCTTGCCGAGACCCCTATAATTATTATTTAATAATTATTCATAATTGATGTTTAATTACAAATTAAGTAAATGCATTATATTTCATTTTTAATTGATTGCTTAATTTTATAATTTCTGAAACAACAACAGAAGTAGAGCAATTTTATTATAAATGCAGAATAAATATTTCAAATACGATAAAAGTATTTTGCATTTAAAAGTACTCCACATTTCAGATACTGTATTATAAATTATTAAAAACCAGGTATTAGAAGATCAGTGGGAAAGAGAATGGAACCTCTATGAATGTAAACTAAAAATATAAAAACACATTAAAAATAAAGAAAAAGAAAATTCCTGTGCTGGGCTCTGCCAGCCTCAAAGAAATTTTTATGCGCATCAAAATAAGAAAAAGCGTCTAAAAGATATGTAAACACATTAAAATTTGAGACCAATGTTCAAACTCACATCTCAAGACAAGCCTGTTTCACGCTTATTAGGCGATCATCAGTTGAGAGTAGTCACTGTTTTTATGTTTTTAGTTTATATTCATGGAAAAAAAAACCTGACTACTCTCAACTGATGATCGTCTAATGAGCGTGAAACAGGCTTGTCTTGAGATGTCAGTTGGAACATTGGTCTCAAATTTTACCAAGTATTAGAAACTAACGAACGTTAAAGTGTACTATACTCATACAATTGCTTCTGTTCTATAAAGAAAAACTCTAATTCAATTCAATTAATAAAAACTTCACAATTAGCAAAAAAGATTGTCTGGAATTTCAATAACTTTATTTCAATATCTTAGTGATTAATAAAAGTTAACAATTATAAATCACTGAACACCGAAATCTCCCAGTTGTTGACACACGCAGGCAAATAAGGAACCCGAAATTATCAAGGTGAATGATTTTTAGTGGCATTATCAGAATAGCAAAATGAATTTAAATATTCCCCTTGGTAAAGAAATAAATGCAAGACAAGTTGTTGCTTATCTGACTAAAATTCCTCAATAATTACCAATCGTCTAGTAATGACGTCTTAATTGAGCAGATAAGGGTCCTATAGAAACATTTTTATAACAAAATCTTTAGAAACGAGGATAAAAAAATGAACAACAAGGAGATGAATTACAACCTAAAAGTTTGTACAGAAAAAAAAAAACTACAATACTTTGCAACAATTGTAACAATCTTACAATAAAAAATGCCGAAGAATCAATAGCTAAACAGCTTACGAAATGAAGAAAACAAACTATATTAGATTTCTCCACTAATAATTCTTTACCAAATTAATCAAAACTTAAAATTAATCAATTTAGGCTTCACCTTACGTAAATTCCTTTAATTGTGAAAAAGGTACCTAATTATTAAAATAAGTTGAAATTTTTGGTTAAAAATCGTGTATCAAATCTTTTCATCTACCTCAAATAAAAATTCAGACAACCACCCCTTAGCTGCATTTGTGATCTAAGCAGAAACTTGGGTGATTAAGCAAGGAATTTGTATTAGAATTTCTAGCTTACCTTAAATCCTGCCTTTTTTACTTTTATTTTGTTTTGTAATTATAAAAATAACACAAAAGACAAGTCTCCGTTTATTTTTAAATTGCAGTATCTGCTAACTACCAAGAGTAGAAATAAAAACCCTTTATGTACTTAAATTTCAATATTTTTACTGATATTGAATCGCAATTAGATATAAAGAGGATTAAATGGTGGTTATTATCCATTGCTTAAGGACACTGATGAAATCCAAAGTTCAGTTTCTAATGTTTTTTTAGGAATTTTTTCACCTTCACGCGCTTACTCTCGAGGAGGACCAACAGGGGAATGTTTCAAGTGTAAATTTCAATATTCCCTCTTGCCTTTAAATATGCATTGGAACTTTCAAGAAAACCCAGCTATTCAATAGTTATAAGGGGAACACCCACGCCCTGACTGATTCAAAAATATCACTTTCATAGCAAACTAGGCTTATTACGCATATTTATCAAAGAACATGAAGTTACTGAACGATCATGGGAATATTTTTTTTGTATAAATAAAAATACTATTAAGATACTAAAAAATTAACGAAAACATCGAACGATCAATAATTCAAAGAATTTTAAACTTTGAAGTTTCCATTCCATCTGTTCAGTGGCTTAACATAGAAGATTTTATATAAAAGGCTTAGAAGTTTGCAAATCGTTATTTTGAACTGAAGAACCTATGTACAGCTCTTGTGGAACTTCATAGTTAAAGTTTAACGAAAACAACCGTCTTTTAAAGATCTCTAAAGAATAATAAATAAGTTAATAAGACCTTATGGAAAGGATTTTCTTAATAATAAATAAAGAGTTTAATTGCCTACACTATTGATATGTTTATCAGAAGACAAGTTAATTCAGTTCTATAACTTCTAAACATCAATTGAATGCTCCATCATATTTGTTTTTCTATTTAATATTTGCGAATGAAATCCAATTATTAGTATTCGTGTACTTAGAGTATTAGTCTGCTTCCAAATTAATTTAGTGTCTCTCATTAATAACCCATCAAATAGGGTGAATTAACTGGTGAATTCAACGAAAATCAAATTAATGCTTTTAATTAGAACTTAGTTTCAACATTAAAAGCTTAGCACGAATTTGAAGCTATTTCTGATTGCAATTTGATTGTGTTTATAATATAGTCAATTATTCGTTCTTAATTGAAAGTTACTTTGGAAGTTCTTTATTCTTTGCGAATTCTTTATCTTTGCTTTACTTCATTAATATCTTGTTTGGGTTTTAAAAATGAAATCATCCATGCAAATAAAGCTTTTTTATTGATATTAATAAGAAAAAAATACTTTAATCCTTGTTTTCTCTAAAGAGTATGAAATAATATTCTTTTTTTAATATAGCAAATATCTTTAAACTACTTTCCTCTGCTAAACAAGAAAAATAAAACAATCTGCATATAACCTAAAGTTTAACGTGCTGTGAAATCAACTAAAGAAACAAAGATAAGAAAAGGTAACAAAAGAACAGCACTTGAATCAAAAAGAAATTGCCTTTCCGATTCAATTATTAGGAGAGGAGTTGGATACGGCCGTTTCGTCCTTCTACGGACTCATCAGCCCAATCCTGCCTCTCCCGATAAAAAGAATCGGAAAGGCAAGATCCTACTGATGAGTCACCGCCAACCTGGAAGTGAGCCCCAACAAAGGAAAAGCAAGAAAAATAAAATGTTGTGCCTCACGACATCAACAAAATCCTTTTCCTGCGACTCCAATAGAAAGGCAATTTCTATTTGATTCAGGTGCTGTTCTTTTGTTTCCATTTCTTATCTTTGTTTCTTTAATCTGCGTATGTGAGTCTGATATGCGGTCTTTATCCGTGTTACCCGCGGCAAGTAACTTTCAGCTCCTGAATTGATCGTCTTCAATTTGATACATTACGGATTAAGAAATGATCAAACGCTTACTTGGCTGCACTCAAGAGAGCATGTGAAGGTGACGAAAATTCCCGAAAAAGCATTAGAAACAAAATACTAGGTTTATAATTATGTCTTCACAAATGTATAGTAATTATTTTAGAGGTCTACAGGGATTGGACAGTTAATCAGTAAATGATAGAACATGATTAAGTAACTGAAAAAATAAGTACTATGCAGACTTACTTCAATATTTCAATCTTTTCAACAAAGGCTTTCATCAGGAATATATTACATAAGTGAGAAAAGAATGATTAAATCACTCTTCTTCTATATAAAAAAACAGAAACAGAATAACAATCATGAATTGAATATCACGTTACACTTTGTAACGATTGTTGGTAACATACATTACAACTATACATAGTAACTTAACTAGCAAGTCTTGTATCGATTGTTGATAACATGCAACTGTTGTTGCTAACTTCATTCTATATAATATTTAATATTGAAGTAAGTCTGCATAGTACATATTTTTTAAGTTACTTAATTTTGTAATATTAGACTTCCTTAGAAGGTAGAACATGATACTTAAAATTTCCACTTCCTTATTTTTTAGGATTATTTAGGTTATTAGGAATATTCTCAAATTTCTTCGAATGTAATTTAAAATGTAAGGCGATACATAGTCAATCACTCTTCTTGGAAATTTCGATATCACTTCTTAATAAATCTGGAATAGATTAAATATCATCAGCTGTTTAAAAGATTTATTGAAACAGAGGAATTAAATTTTTTTATCTGATTACTTTACAAAATAACGATGTTAATTGTTCGTAGTAGATTTAGAGAAAGAAAGTAGTTACATTAGGCGTAGAAACTGATTAGAGTGTATTAATCTTTGCATCCTCAAATCTAAAGAAAATCAAGTATATTTTGATACTTAAGGTACAGAAAGGAATGGATAACACCATTTGAAAGAATTATTCAGCAATATCAATTTTTGAGAAAAAAATGATCCCACGGTTTTGTAGTTTTTATATACCAAGAAAGATCGCGGAAAAGATAAACCAACTGAAATAAACCAACTGACTAAAAGCTTGTATTTCTTGCACTATTGGGTTGCTATAAGTGAAAGACAAATTTCTTCAGCTGGTAATGAATATTAGCTTAATGAATTTCAGTGAGTTGCTTACTAATGACTCACTTTGAAAATATATATTGGTAAAAGAACGAGGAGAATTCATTAGTGGTAATTTATTTTTTTGTTCGGCATCTGAGGAGTACGAAGCCTTTTGAGAAAAATCAAGATTCAAGATATCAAAATGACTTCTGAAAGTGATATTTTGGATTTTTATTTGTGCAGAGGAGTTCCATCATCAGTTTTGCTTGAAGTGGGATTCAAATTATTAATAAATATAACAAGGTAGTAGACCGCTACCACACTAAGCATAATAATAAAAACAGATTGAAATATTACGATATGTTTCTATCTGTTTTTATTATTAGGCTTACTGTGGTAATAGTCTATTACCTTATTATTTTTAAAACAGCACGTTAAATATTTTTAATCCAAATATAAATAAATATGTTAAATATAAGGTAAAAACGAGGTAGGAATAGTGATTAGCAAACCAATCACAGTGCTTCGCAACGGCTTCTGAGTCACCTTTACTTTAGAATAGACTGCGCCGGGTTGCTCTAGAAAATGATCGCGCGAGTCTGTTTGCGACCACATGCTATCTTACCGACCTCTATTTATATGGAATAATCGTCATTCTTAGCTCAAACCTTGTTAATACATTGAATTCCTAATAATGATTTAAGAAAACCAACTTAGGCTGATGAGGAGATCGAACCCACGACCTTCGCGTCATTAGCACGATGCTCTAACCAACTGAGCTAACAGGCCACCTACAACATTCAAAAGTCAGGCCACCTACAACTAAGCTAACAGAAGCCGTTGCGAAGCATTGTGGGATTTGTGTCCACAGATAGACAAACAGGGGATATAAGGCGTTTTTTAGAAGCCTAAAATTGGCTCATGAGATATCTTGATCAAGAAATGCTCTTTGAAACCAGTTTAAATTAGCATTAGGAAAACTATGAAAACTCCATTACCAAATGAGATATTCTAAGTTTTTTAATAAAACTAATCCATTCCAAACTAGTTTTGAGGTCTAGGAACCACTTTACCATCCATATTTTTATTTACTTATATCATTAATAATTGTTTCAAATATATTCATTGCTTTTCTTATACTTTCTTGTTGTTCAAAAAACGATTTTCATGAATGATACTGAGTCTAATTCGATATATTTTTGAAATAATGTTCTGAAAATATTCGAAAACTACACAGAATGGGGAGTTAATTTAGAAAATTAATCATATTTTAATAGGTTTTGATCATGTACAAAGATGATAGTAACACTTGAAATAATACAACATCTTTGAGATGAATTAATATCAATATTAAGGCTAATATTATAGATTTTCTTGAATTAGAATAGTAATGTAGATTCCCTAGAATGCTTTTTAATAAACAAGAAAAAAACCTATACATTGTTTTTCTCATGTTATTATGAATACGTATTTTATGAGCAAACTTTCTTTTCGATGATTGTTCCATGAGAACGCTTTTATTCACTTACAGAATGAAAGCTGCAATAGCGTCTATTTAAAGACATTTACGAACTAGAGCTCTCATTGCTTCCTTGTGGTTTTTCCTTTCTTTTCATTTAGTCTACAGTTTTTGCCAGTTGTAGATGCACTTCTTAAAAGCTTCTCTACAGGTTATTATTGTTATTTCGAAGGAATCGAAGAATAGGGTTGTGAAGACAAGCATTTTCTTTCAAATCACTTGCAAAGTGCAATAAAGCACGCGAGGACGAAGCGATCGATGGCGTAATTTATTTGAGGAAGGCCGTTAAAAAGAGAATGGAATGCAAGGACTAATCCCTTTATAAGAGCACGTGTGACATGTTGAATTACGATGGCATGAAAAAAGAAAAGGATGTTGAGAAGGAATTTCTTCTTCATCCTCTCTCATCTCCATCACCTATTAATTTCCCATCAAGTCCTTTTCTGATAATGCGCTGAAGAAAGACGAAAATGCGAGGACGAAGATTAATATTGATAGACAATGGAGAAGCTATTTATAGACGCCTCAAGTTATTTTTCGGGATCCAAGAAATAAAAAACTCATGGAAATGAGAAGCCAATATAAGAAATACTCTCATTTCTTTAGCATTCATTTTGGGATAAATCTCATGCTTTTCCTTTTTCTATGGCTAATACATTGTGGCAAACTTGACTTGTTACTTAAAAAAGACGACTAGGAGTTTCACATGGTTTTCCAGATCCGGAGATTCTACGTTGATCATTTGAATGTCTAGATACAATTTTATTGAAGAGCTGAAATTAGATTCAGTGCATTCTTTCCAAACTTAAGCTGATATTAGAGGCATTGCCTAATAAAAATTATGTAATAAAATTCAAATAAAATTAAACCATGTAATTAATATTATTAAAAATTATTATAAGATCTGATGGAGAATTATATTCTACTGTTATCATTTACAGGCCTGAATATTTAATTTCAAACTTAAATTACATTTTCACATTTTGAATTCACTTATTGTCATTTTATTATCCCACAACACTCAATTTTTAGTCTTGACATTATTTTTTAAATTCATAAATTTCTTTTATAGTTTATTAGACATATAGATGAATGATAAGGGTGATGGATTGATTAGACAATCTAATCTAACACATCATATGTGTTATTAGACAAGTTCAGTATGTTGTGGTACTAAACCCTAATGGGCAAAACTAATATTTCTTTTTATGATTAATCCAATTAGTCGAAAATTAAATTTAGGAAGAGAAGAAATTTTCATCCAAAAAATAAATTGTACATATAGTATATAGTCCTGGTTTGTGAGTAATTGTTTGTAGGTCCTGGCGAAAATTATATTTAAGTGCATTTAAATTATTTTATTGATTGATTTGTACGTATTTTCAACTGTAGATGTTATCCAGGTGCACCGATATACAGCTCGGCGTTCCGTGTCGATATATAATCTTCGTGTTGATGAGGATTCTGGGCGGCTTTTAATGAAAGGCGGTCAGAGACAAAAATTGTCGGAATCTCAATGAATTTTATCAGTGACGAAACATGTGTTCCTTTCATTTATTTCGGTCTCTCTCTTGCAGCCATGGGTAATAGAAGGAATAACAGTTACTCTTTTGAGAGAAAAGTGAGCTTTATTCAGGAAGTGAAAGAAAACCCGCACAATTAAAAGCAGAACTAGCGACTAGCTTAAATACAAGTTACACTACATTATGTGCAGTCCATAGTAAGAAGGATTCAATTTTAGAAGAATGTTGAAAGTTAGGTTCAAATCTGTAAAGCGCAGCCGTCAACAAATGGGAAAATTTGCAGATATGGAACAGTGAGTAATAAGGTTATGGAAATTAGTGAAAATTTGGTGAGTCTTTGCTTTTCATTTATCTTAGAACTGTAATTGTGTAATGGGTGTAGCTGAAGTAGTTTATTCAACCCCTTAAAGTTTCTTAAAACACGTTTTAGTTATCATATCATATCATATTAAATTGAAAAGTATGTACTTAATATAAAAATGTTTATTACGAGTATTCTTATTTAAAGTTTAATTAAAAATAAAGTTGAATCGGAATTGTAAATAATTCGCAATTTGTTGTTGTTTTTATCCATTCAGCCGCATCCGACCCTTGGCGATTCGATGGGTCATCTCTCGCCACTCTTTCCGATCTTGTGCCTTCCTTTTTAACAGCTCTAAACTTAGGCCTGTAATTGCTTTAATGGTGTCTATCCATGTGATCCTCGGTCGACCACGCCTTCTTTTCCCATTCGTCATTCCCAACATTATAGCATTCTCGAGTGAATCAGATCGTAACATATGTCCAAAATATTTTAGCTGCATTCTATTTATCTTCCCGCCAAGTGAAATTTCAGGTTTCATGCGTTTCAAAACCTCCCTGTTTGTAACCTTTTCTGTCCATGGAATTCGTAATAGGCGTCTCCAACACCACAGTTCGAACCCATCTATTCTCCTCCAATCAGCTTTCTTCATTGTCCAACTTTCGCA
>JAFIDM010012231.1:18753572-18833085 GCA_023159025.1 Thereuonema tuberculata
TTAATCCTTCATAAGCTAAGCAGTTGCTAGCGGGGATTGAATTTCAGCCTTTTTTATTCTTATTTTCCTTCCTTTCATCGACTTTGGCCAACTATGGACGACGGGCTAGTCCTACCTGACGTCAGGGTGAGGCGAGGAAATTCAAGAATGAAATTCACAACTCGTCCAGAATAACCCTGAGATTAGATTAGATTAGAATGTGGTAAATGTGAGCGGCAGGAAGCCAAGCACCGCGACCAGTGAATCTATTGTGCTAAACCCACGGAAATGAGGATAGATGAGAGAAAGACTGAGAAAGTATGGTGGTAGGCTCGCAGGGAAATGGGAGAACCCCGAAAAAACCTGCCCAGCGCGGGTCATCCACCATCACTCAGCCCACATGAGAACCGAACCAGGGACTCATAACCGTACGATAGTAAGTCCCAGGGGGACAAACGGATGAAACACAGAAGAAGAAAGAAACAATCATGCCAACGCCGGGATTCGAACTCAGATTCCAACACAACGATCACATCGCAGACCGCCATCTAGACTGCTCGGCCGTGCCGGAACGCCTTATTCTTATTTTATAATTGTTGTTTTTTGATATGAAGGGCCATTACCTTGTTGACTTTTGTTTACTTTATATGTTTCTTGGAATCACTGAGCTGTAAGATACTGGGCGAATCCAGCTGATAATGGTTAGAAAACCTGAAACAGCTGTTCTGGATTTCCGGTATCAAAAACACTAAAAACACATAAATTTATGTGCGTGTATGTTTTTTTCTTGTGATGTTAATATTATTTCCGCACGTTAAAACTTATTGTTGAATGTTTTTTATTTCTAGTTTCTTTTTCGTTTAATTTTAGCTAAGCTCTGGATAGTGTAATTAATTAAATTTTTAATAAAATAAATTTTATTAGATTTTCTTTAAGTTTTTCACATTAAGTTCGAAAACTATATTTTTTCGGTTTGTAAGTAATAGGAACTTCACTTAATTTAGTAGCACTATAAATTGAATAGACAAAATGTTAATGACACTTAACTAATAGCGTGTCGATCCTCTTCTAGCGTGAATAAAAGCTTGTATCGACTCCACCAGATGCTGGAAGTTTGCCGGAGAGAGTGTCAGTCATGCCTGCTCTACCATTGTCCACAACTCCGACCTAGACCTCAGTGCCAAATTGATGGTTCTGATTTATCGCTTAATACTATCCCACAAATGTTTAATAGGTTTTTGATCCGGCGACCATTAGGTTCACTAGGTGTTTCCATCTCAGATGAGTGTTCCTCAAGCCATGCCTTGTTGTTAGCGGTCTGATGGGGTGCTGCATTAGCCTGGTGAAAAACACCATCAGCTGCAGAATGCGCGAAGACCGTGAAAGGGTTTAGGTCAGCATATTCTGGTAGCTCGTAGCTTTTCAACCGGATGCACTAAAGAAATAAAGTGCGGTATAAAAAGACTGCCTAGACCATTAAAGAGCCAAACCTCCTTAAACAGAGCTGACTTGACAGATGGGTCTATGATCTCTTGGTGTCGACGCCACACCCGAACCAGAGGCTGATAACGGGATTCATCTGACCACTTGACTCGACGCCACTGTCTACTAGCTTTGATTAGGCGCAATATTGACAATATTGATGATGAATAGTCAACAGTAGCACACGAGTAGGGTATTGGCTCACATAGCTTAGAGTATGCAGCGCCGTACCGTTCAGTGGCTGATGTAGCTTAGTGTTTCCTCATTAAACGTGAATGTGATCTGCTCCGCTCTTATCTCTACGTGTGTAGACAGTCTACGGCGACCACGGTTATCAACGGCCTGTGGGTGGCCACTGCTTGCTCGCTGGAAGCTGGTACGTCCATCGATGGCATACTCACGATATACCCTTGATAATGTTGCCATCGAAAACCCTACGGTAGTTGCCTAAACCCATTTGTCTTGTACTGACAATGCTCCGCTATCAAAGTTTCTAAGGTCGCCACATTTCCCGATGTCCATTGATTTCTATGGAGTGCAAGTAAGCTAAGGTGTCTGCCTATTTACCGGTTGCGTTTGATTTGGGTATGTTTCACTGTGTGCTGAGAATGACGATTTGAACTCCCATCATCCATGATACTAAAGTTTTATCTGTTCACTGTTATTAATCACGAGAAGCTTCGAACAGTTGAGTGGGATATTCTGGAAATCACTTACTATTAAACAATTGAAATATTTATATCATTCGATATTTCTCAATTAATAAAGATCGTGTAAGAAAAGATGTCGAACACAAAGATTGCGGTCGGGAAGGAATTGAAAGTACGAGATGTGATCAGAAACTAAGGTTACAAGGCCGATATTCCTGGAGTTTTATCCGTTATAGAGAAATTAGTAGTGTGTGGTAATTCTACTATATGCAACTATGCAGAGGTTCAGCCACCCGCCACCTACAGCGCTATTGATAGGTAAACATATAAGCAACAAACAAATAAGCGACTCATTTGGAAAACTGGTCTCGCGAAGAAATCCGCTCCGTTATTCGATTTCTGTGGGCGAAACATGTAACCGCGGCTGAAATTCACCGGCAGGTGGTAGAGGTTTACGGAGAAACTGTAATGTCTCGTCAGCATGTCGCAGATTAGTGTCGAAAGTTTGCGGCCGGTAGAGAAAACGTCACCGACGAGGATCGCAGTGGCCGACTCAGCACGGCATCAACGATTTGAATACAGCTCGCGTGGAGGAACTGATTCAGGACAACAGGAGGATCACGTTACGGCGTACGACGGTAGAATTGGGAGAATGCCGTTCAGAAGCATTCGTCACATTGTTCACGATATTCTGCAGTATCGGAAAGCTTGTTCCCGATGGGTTCCACGAAATCTGTCCAACCAACACAAGGAGAAGCGAATGGGGGCAAGTCTGCAACTTTTGCAAAGGTTCTCTACGTAAGGGAACAGTTTTTTTCACCACATTGTCAAGGGTGACGAAACAGGGATCCATCATACAACCCAGCAGTAAGCGGTCATCAATGGAGTGGAAACACCCCTCCTCTCCAAAGACAAAGAAGTTTAAGGTGACGACATCTGCCGGGAAGGTGATGGCCACTGTGTTTTGGGACAGGCGGATGTCATACTCCGG
This sequence comes from Thereuonema tuberculata, assembly GCA_023159025.1. NCBI lineage: Eukaryota > Metazoa > Arthropoda > Chilopoda > Scutigeromorpha > Scutigeridae > Thereuonema > Thereuonema tuberculata. The sequence goes on from JAFIDM010012231.1 coordinate 18,756,675, forward strand.
GAATTTTTGGAAAGAAGGCACACAGTGATCGCTGACCGATACTGCGCGACCTTCACTCGATAGCACGAAGCAATCAGGAGGAAACAGCCAGGACTTCTCACCGAGGGCGTCATTTTCCTTCACGGCAACGCGCGACCTCATGCAACCAAGAAGACCACCATGCTGTTGAAGCAGTTTCGCTGGGACATCATCGACTACCCTCCCTTCAGCCATGACCTCGCTCCAAACGACTTTAACCTGTTTCATCACTTGAAAGAGTACCTAGGCGGCCGACGATTCGCTTCACTCGAGGAGAACGTGGCTGAACACACAAGGACAGCATTTTTACCAGGAGGGGATATTCAAACTCATCCCACGCAGCGACAAGTACCTATGATGTAATTTTCTTTTTATTAATAATTCCATATTAGATCAGTTTATGTATAAACTGTACATTCTAAATATCTTACTAACTATTTCCATTAAAAATACTTGAAAACAATGAAAAATGCATTGAAATGTGAAATACAGGGTGAAATACACGAAGATATGCAGAAACTTCGGGAGCTCATTCTACATGTAAAAGTAAAGAAAAAAAGTTATATAAACATAGATCCGGAAATGCTTCGGTATCGATTATGGCTAGCGAAAGATTTCGCCCATAATATAGTACCATGGGTGAAATAAAGACTTGCTGGAAGTCTGGGAAGGTAAATTAAGGGGCGAAATCAGTGTTTTTTTTATGGTTGTTGACCTAAAAACTCGAATGAAACATGTCGCAGAACTGTATCTCCCAGTGGTTTGAAGCTTATCCCACGTGGAACCTACAAAAAAGTTGGCAACACAATAACAGCTGTTCAACAATAATGTGAATTGCATTGTTTTGATTTATTGTGAGAGCTAACAACTGAGGTGTAGTCCATGTGCGTATTGTTGTACTACATTATGGGTGAAATCTTTCGCTAGCCGTAACTCGATACCGAAGCATTTCCTGACTTACGTTTATATAATTTTTTTTCTTTACTTTTGCATGTAGAATGAGCTCCCGAAGTTTCTGCATATCTTCGTGAAACACCTTGTATAAAGAATTGAAAAAGATAAAAAAAAAATATTGCAAAAAAAAGTAGTTACTGGAATCGAACTCTGTAGATCATTTGATCTCTTTGACCGCTGGATCACTGAGGATTGCTTAAATTTTCTGTTTATTTATAATACAAAAACTTTGGTTTCACGCTTGTCCAGTGGTTATTCAAGAAAAATAAATATTGCTTTCGTGTTTTCTTATTTTCAAATCTACTTTTTTAATTATAGTTGAACAAAATCGGTGAGATAATGACCAGGAGCGTCACAAGGTTTTGAAATTTTGTAGCAAAGAAAATGGAAAATAAAATTTGTGATTAAAATACTTCACGGCAACTTTTTCAATTTTCTTTCCTTGAATACTCAATTTTGATACCGCACGTGAAAACTACCTCGTATTAAAAATACTTTGAGGTCTTGGTTTATCTTACAAGTGATGGAACTCATATTTGGCGAATCATATTTTCTTCTTTTGATCTTATAGTTTTTGCTCTCTTCGCTAGCATTAGTTGTCGTTTTCCTTTGAAACTCATAAGCCTTTTTCATAATGTGATTCATGCAATACTCAAATGTTATAGATCGTAACTTTGAAGGGATTGTTTAATGTAGGCTACGACTGCTTTGTTTATTTTTGTATTGTATATTCAATTTTTGTAGTATATGTTATATATTGTTACGCATATTCAACTAAATTTTAAAAATTGGAACAGAAATTTTTCAGACGTTGACAGTGAATGGCGAAACTAAATTGTAAATATTGAAAGCTCTCTTAAGCTAATTGTTCTAAAATACGAACAAATTAATCAAATTCAGTAGAATTTTGTAATATGAATTCACTTACACTCTGCATATATGGTGAAACTGTACAAATATACATTATTTTATAAATAAAAATAATTTAAAGAACTGAATTATTATAACTTTCCTTAGAATGTCAGTTGATCAAATATCGCTTCTCGTATTAGTAAATGATTAACTTAGTAATTGCTTACAGTCGTTCACACAAAAGTGAGATTCGTAAAGCCAAGGAATTTCTTCGCTCCATATGAGATATTGCTAACGATTCCTAATAATAAATTCCTTTGGGCCAGAATACTGTGAACAGCTAAATTAAAGTAGAAAACAACATTAAATATTTAAATGTTTTAAAAGATAAGCAAACTTATAACAAATTTCCTCAAGAAAATTAATTTCAATAAAACCTCAACTTCAAAGTTCGTTCTTTAATGACTTTGTTTTCATTTTTTTTTATATATATTTTTGCTGGGAAATCCAGCAGCCTTCAAATGTTTCCTTCTTAGATATTTTAAGCCTGAATCATTTTAATATCAAAATCGAAATCCTTATTTGTTTGAAACGACCAACTCCATCTGCGGCTGAAGTTCACACCGATTTGCTTCACCAAAGATCAAAGTTGAACTGCTTTTCCAAAATATGTTCAATGTCAGACGACGGTTTAATATTTAAGAACCAAGTGATTGATTGCATTTCCGGTTCCTAACTTTAATTAATTTCTTTTCGTTTGATGAAGCATGAAGTGACCTCAATTGCAAACCCCGTATGTGGCAACCAACCGCGCATCAGGCGTAAAGGCCCTGAATTATGTTTCCACATTGGTTTTATGGCAAAGGCTACATCTGCGAACAGAAGATAAAAAGAAAAAAAAGTTGTTTTACTTTTTCTTTTAAATTAATACGGGAGCAACTTATACATGCAATATCAAAAGAATTTTCTTTTTAAATTTTTTTAGTAATTTTAACTGTTGACATGTAAAACGTATCTGAAAAGCACCAACATTTAAAAAAAAAATAATTATTGAAATTTGCAACTGGCCAATTTTAATAGGGCAATTTGTACTTGATAAAGTGGTTTGCTAATGATTTTAATATATAGTTTATTTATAAAATAATAATAAAATATTAATAAATAATAAATACGTAGCAAGTATAAATTTTTTTTTTAATTTTTTTTTTAAATTTTTAATTTTTTTTTTTTTTTTTTTTTAAATTAAGAAAAATTGGTTTTAAAGTTACAGGTTTTTTTTTAATTGAAATAATTGACCGAAATTATTACAAAAAATAAAATTTTAGAATTTTTTTTAACAATTATTAAGTACTATGAGAGTCTCTTCCCGGTGACAACTCAGGGTGCGAATCCTGTCTTGTAACGTTGTGCCTGCGTTTGTTTAATTATTTATTTAATTACTTTTTTTGTTAATGATGTTTTGAATAATTACTGAATCTTTCTAAATTTAGAAGACTAATATCTATTATCTATATTTTTATATCCTTCTAAATTAAAAAGTAAATATTCTAAATTTTACAATTCATGATACACAGCAAGTTATAACTGTAATGGAAAATTAAATTACTATTTTGGCAAAAATTATTAGTAAGTAAAAATTAAATTGTATTAGAATTTCGAGATGATTTACAAATTGCTTGTTTCAAAATTAATTTAGCATCACAATTTTAGGTTGATCAAATATCAAATTAAAATAAGTGAAATGTAAAATGATTAAATTACATGCAAACTTTTGTTCTATGCAAACTTTACAATACCATCAATGACATCTTGAGCAAAACTCTTCGACTATCAGTGTATCGTAGGCTGATTCAATGGTAGATATTAGACTGTAGGCTGATACATCCGAGTTCAAATACCTGCGAAAGTCAGGAGATTTTTCTGTCGAAGTTTCTCTTCCAGAAGAGTCCTAGGGTTCACCGAGCCCTCAGGAAAATGGAGGCCGGATTTGTTTTCTGTAATTAAAGGCGGGAAAACGCCACGACTGATCATCCTATCCCAACTTTGCTTAAAGGTCGATAAACATCAGTGCTTATGCCTTTAATGCCACCTAATGGTCACTAGGTCCAGGATGGATGGTGATAATGATCATTTCTATCTGTAGTTCCTTATATTTATTATAAAGAAAATAGCCCATGTAAATATTTTGACAATTTTTGCTTAATAGTGAAATTAATTAAAAATTAAGTTGGAAATTAATTAAATTAATTAAAAATTAAGTTGCAGAAATATAATAATATTTCTTATTATATCAGTATGCGCCAAAATATACAGTACTGAAATGAAAAGATGAACAAAATTACATTATTGTCATCTGTGAGTTTATTTCTCCTCAAAAGAAATTAACATACATACTACATACATATATACATACATATATACATCAACTTAGCGTGTTGATTTACCACAGTATGCATAATGTAAGTGTTCAAAGTGTGCACCGCCTCGCTGTAGACAGTGCTCATATCGTTCACGCAGATTCTCAAAGATATCCTGAAACAAAGGTTGCTGCAGACTCCTGCAAAAGGAGATGATTTGCTCACGTAATACAGGCACAGTTCTTGGTGGATCTTCACTGTTGAACACACACTCTTTTAACATTTCCCACAAGTAGGCATCAGTGGTGTAAGATCGGGGGAATGGGACGGGTATGGGAAGTCAGTACCACGTGAAATGATTCGACCTGGAAAGTTTTCTTGCAGCATGGCTGAAGATGCTCGAGCGGTATGGCTGGTCACCCCGTCCTGTTGATACCACTGTCTATTCATCTGAATGTTCCTTGCACGACATAACCTTCTCAAATCCTGAAGAAATGGCTCGATCACAGTACACTATCCAGAACGGCGAAATTTCGTAACAATAGGCAGCACAACTTTGTTACTTGGTACCGACTTATTAAACTCCTCTTGGAATTGTTCTGCCACCTTTTTCAAACTCGGTCCACCTTCATGACCGCTTCCGTATGAGCGGAAATAATGCTCAACTATGAATACTTTTTCCTCTGTCGAGAGACCCATTTCCAACAACAACTGCACAACACAACTTTCTTTTCATTACTGCGAACACGTGCAGCTGTAGCTATACCCCGTCGACAAACGCAACCACGTGCTCGAGATGCGCGAGTTTCAGTACTGTATATTTTGGCGCACACCGTATTTTCATGGCTATCGGTAATTTTATTATCTTTTCATTACTAACTGCAATTTCTTGTTATATTTTTATTTTGGTTAGTATCAATAATTCTAGTAGACTTTAGGCTTGCAATTAAACATCTGCATTGTATGGATTAAGATGCTGAATGCTGTGACTGGTGCCGTTCCATTCAACGTTGTACGAGAACAAGAAATGCTGAGAAGATAGAGAAATGAAGGAAGCCAAGACAAAAACTGCTTCAGCGTGAAATCAAGATAACTCGATAGGCGATAGTTCTTAACTTGAAGAGATAACTATCTCTCGAAGAGAAAAAATCTAAATAAATATATAAATACCCATTCTACATAAATAAAAAGTATAATAAATTGTAATATTTATAAACTTTTTAGGTTCACACATTTTTTTTAATAAATCAGAGCGAACAGCATTTTAAAAAGGCAATTTTGGAAAACTTATTAATTGATTTACTTTCATTTTGATTACACGTAACATTAGCATATATCAATATTTACAATCATACATATTCAGAAATTTATTTTAATATAAGTTAATAAAAGCTAATTGTCGGCGAGATTTTTATTAGTCGGAGACCAAGAGATTACTTTATTTATATATAGTTGACTCGCGATAATCCGACAATTACGGAACCGAGGGGGTGTCGGATTATCAAAAATGTCGGATTACCAAAGGTTGATTTTTTAAAACTGAATTTTGACTTCTAAGGCAAGAAAATTTAAGTTGTTGTGTATATAAGTACTGTATGTACTACAGTACGCATATTGTTACAATACATATTGAGTACATATTTTACGGCCATTGAGGATTATAAAAAAAAAACTCATTAGGCATAATTTTACACAAATGAATACGTATGTATGTAATACTAATTTATTACTATATTTATGTCTTAAAAAATAAAATTACAGTAGATAATGTAAAATATAATTTTATGTCTTAAAATAAAAAATCAAAATCCGTTCATGTATTTACGGCTTAAAATAACCTGTAATCGTTTTTTGTTTCTTCTTACGTAAAGAGTCTGTCATGGCTTTTTATTGAATATCTTTTAACATTAAACTGTTCTCGTAGTCGAGTTCCCTCTCCTCACATCAACGTATCAAAGTGTTTGCAGCCGACTTAACTTCATCGCAAGTGATTATGCATTTCACCTCCGTGACCGCCTCAATCGGGTCGGTTTTCGAACCAACCTGCGTCGGACTACCGACCATGTCGGACTGTCAAACGTCGGATTATCGCGAGTCAACTACATTAAGATTTACTTAATACGTAGACAACGCTCAAGACATTAGAAAAGGATTCAATTAAATTTGAAAGTTATGACTACGAAAATGTTACCTAAAAGGAACCTATGTAAATTATAGAACAATTAAGAAAATTTCATCACAAATTGAGATTCATCGCAGAAACTTGTGTTTCTTCTTATTTAATAAAACATTACAAGAGGAATTTCTCGCTCTCATAATTCCCATCTATCATGGATACGTCTATTATTACGCTAATGAACAATTTCTTTTTATAAATAAAATTTGAGTGTTTAGGAATAAGTTGAGAATTCAAAATTGTTCATTACTATTTTTTTCATGATGTGTTTCTCTCTTGCCGATGCAGTACGATCACTACAACATGAAGATTATTTCGCTCTACAAATAAGGTAAAGGCACCAGTTGTGGATCGGCCTAAGCATAAACTTGGTTTTCACCACGAGAAATAGCTAAATAATTTTCATTTTTGCATTTATTCCTTTATTAAGCTGTTATAATTGACATTGTATTACCTCAGTTCGATAAAAAAATATGTACTCCATTTTCACAGTCTTCATTTGTATTATGACGTTTGATCCACAATTGGTCCCCACGAACCACTGAATTTCCGCCAGGCTGCAGAATTTCCCGCAAATATGGCCAGAGGCAGAAAACACTGTTTTATTTTTCCCTGGTTATATTAAACCTTGTACTATCATACATCCATTAATTCTAACGTACATCCATTCTAGAATAACTACAAATAACTTTCAGGCTAACTCACCTTAATTTTCTTTTGAAATTCTGACAAATTATTTAACAAATTCACAGGATGGCTCCACTTGAAACTCCAAACAAACTATAATACCAAAACGAAGCTCATGAAGGGATCGCGATTCTATATATCTGAGCCATCTGTTGATAAGTGTGATAATTAAGACGGTAAACGACTTGATCCGCAATTGGTTCCTGATCCACAACTGGTTCCCTTACCTTATAAAAATATCGTCAATATTTCTGATTAACAAAGCAACATTCTCGTATAAAAAAAAAAAAAAACTCTAAAAGCCTGAACATCATAATAATTCAATGCAAGTGAGTTTTAATTTAAACTATAAATCTATAAAAATAAAAGAAATATTTATGTTTAAAACAATTAGATAAAGAAATTATGATAATATTGTACGTGTTATACCATAAATGAATCACCTCGATGCAAATGAAAATCACTGATTAAATTATGCTAAACAGATCTCATTTAATTCAACTTCAAATTTATTCTGTACGGTTTGCGCTAAGAAAATAATGAAAAGAGAAATTTACAAGATAATTATTAAGTCCTTACTAAATCAAGCTCACAGAATTAACTTATTCAGAGTTAGCTTCATCCAACTGACAGAGAGGTGGAGGCCAACGAATTTATTATCACTTCAAAGTAACTAAAAACATTGAAGATTGATGGTAATTGCTTTGAAATGAATTGTTAATGTCATTCAAACGGCTTCTAGTGCCAGTCTCAACATATATTACTAAATTACGTGACCACATAATGAATGCTAAGGGAGACATCTTAAAATAAACACTGTCAAAAGGATAGCATTATACGCTCCACGAGAATTGCTGGAATAGCAAATTTATTCGGTGAGTCTTCCAAATGCAGACAATAATATATCCTTAAATTAGATGGCTTCAAATGTGCAATTGCTATGAGTTTAATCATAAAAAGGAAGAGATTGCAGCATTTGTATATATTTTAAAAAGCTTAGATTCTCGCTTATTGGAACTTTTTTCATGATAACTTTGTTATCCATGAGATACGCTGAGGAATTTCTCCTCAGAAACCAAACTATGTTGCTAGGACAATATATTAGAAAGAAAGATGTATTAAAATCCTCGCCCTCCGCCGAGATCAGGAATCGAACCCGCAGCCAAACGCCCTGACCCCTCGGCTACTGGGCCCTTAAAACCAAGAGTGAGAGCAGTAAATATAATAAAATAGTCTACGTAGTTCAGGAATACCCGAATTTTTTGACTTGCAGATTTTCCAATTTCAAGAGATATTCTATCAACAAAAAAGCGGCATCTTCATGGAACTGTCTAGCGCTGCACTTATTGCTGTGGCTGTTATGAGACAAAGACATCGTCGAAACAAAGACATTATTTGTCTTGCAAAAATGGCAAGTTAATATCCCTTTTTTATTGTTGATACATGGATGATTTGTTCTTCCTAACTAATGATCGAATCCAGGAGAGATCAGACATTTTTAACAGGATATCTCATATTCAATTTGAAATTGAAAAGGAGTGCAACGGTGATTTACCTATTTCGATGTTCTCGTCAGTAGAAAACTTAACAATGTGCATGCGACTGTTTTTCGTAAGAAGACCTACACTAGTATTACTTTTAACTTTTATGTTCCATTAATGTATAAAATTAATATTGTTAGAATGTTGATAACAAGTGCAATTAGGATTTGCTTCAATACCTTCACGTCTGATTCGGTTAGCCAAACGTGAAAACACCATTACGCGAGTGTGGAGTACGCTACGGATAGCACTGACGCCATAACCATTCAGCTGCAACAAATGTACAGGTCTATACTCCTAAAGTTAGTAGCATTTCATATGCTTCAATGTTGGAATACGACATGACACATACTGTACAGTAGATCTTACGACATCGTCGCTACTTCACTTAATACTACGAGTACTATTTCTGACTTTTCGAATACATCTCCGGAGATAACACATATCAGTCAAGAGCATACTTCTTTTAATTATCAATATTTTCATTATTCCCTACAAAACGCATTTTTCGTCGTTTTATACGGGGTGTACGGTTGATCTCAGAGATTTTCTGTATATTGATACATATATTAATATCACATTATATCATAATAATCATGATATTAATATTACGTAGATAATTTACATTTTTAATGATGATGTGATTTAAAATTTCGTAAATGATTTTTGTACGTGTAATACAGTGTGGCAGGGAAGTTCCCATACCTTTAATTGATAGTTATATTTTAAGAAAATACTTCCGTATTAGGTGTCCAATGCGTCTGTGTGTTCGCCATCATGCTACACAAACAAGTTCATATGCCGCCACATCCTACTTGTCATTTTTCAGAAGCATGTCTGGTGCGATGGTTCGAAATGCGTCCTCAACTGCATTGCGCAAATCTTCATTTGTAGCATAACAACGTTCAGACACGTAGACCTTGACGCCTCCCCACAATCAGTTGTCAGGCGTCGTGAGGTCAGGACTTCGTGGTGGTCAATTCAATAGAGCTGGCGATGCTGAAGTACCGCGACCAATCCAGCCCACTGGAAAATGTTCATCAAGAAATCCACACGCAGTAAGAGCGAAGTGAGCAGGTGCCCGTCCTGCTGTAGCCATACGCGTTCCATGATACCCGTGTCTTTAAGGTGTGTGATTAACCATGTTTATAATGTGAGTAAGTAAGTTTCGCCTAATGGCCATCAAAAATATGGTCCAAACAAATAATAGTAATAATACATAATAGAGGGTACGGGAACTTTTCGGCCGCACTACCAATATATATTCATAATACAAAAAAAAAAAATCAAAGCTGTAGAAATAGGATTATTAACATTTTCACAGTAGGCATTTTCTTTTAGTAATATTTCTTATGACATTCCTGATTGTTCAATGGTAGTGAATAATGAGATTAGTGTAACAACTATGAATACATACATTAAATATCGAATTTGTATTATGGACTGTATTTGCGCTGTAATTTTTAACTTTTTTCTGGCGTACCGATTTTGAAAAAGCTTTGTCTACTGTTTCAGAAAATTTACAAAATAAGAAAATCCTGAAAGGAATCCTAAAACGGTAACGTATTATAACAAGTAACAGTGAGAAATTTCATTAAAGAGCGGAAACTTTAAATCATTTGTTCTGTTTCTCTTTGTGTTTTTTTTTTCCTTTTTAATTCAAAACATAAATAACGTTAAGAGATAAATTTACACTAAGGATTTACAGAATTCACAAAAGCTCACCAAAAGGATTATCATAAAACTTAGTTTCGCAAGAACACGCTTGGCTAAGCTGAAGATTACGTCAGAAAGAGAAAGATTGATTTCTTTCAATAAAGAATTCTTTGTGGTTTGATGCAATAAATTCCCCTTCAGATTGCTTTTGTCAATACGAAACCAAAGCAGATTTTATTTTCTCAAAAGATATATTGGCAAGAACATCTTTTCATTTCAAATCTGGAACATATGTTGTATATGTTTTGAAAATGAATTAGAAAAAAAAAAAAAAATTTTGTTAGATTCTGTTAAAGAATTTCATTTTACTTATAACAATTCCTTTAAAAAGTTTTATGGGATAACTTCTAAGAAGTAATGGAAATTCTTTAGAAGTAATAAAGTAGCAATAACAGCTCGCTGCAGGATACATTTGCTTGAGTGCTTTACTATTTTTGATCCAGTGCATAAAATATTTTTTTCACTTTACATAAATCGGAAGAGCTTTATTTGTTTTTTGGATCATCAATTAAAAAGCATGTAATTTACAGGAATTTTGTGTCGATCTCTTTGTGAATGTATTATCCTACGTCTGTCTAATGAGCTTCTATTAATTTGTCAGCGGAAGAATGGCGAGAGAAATTACATCTTCTTTCTTCAAAAGAACATCTTTTCCGAATTTACCAGAATGTTATGGTAACGTAATGATCTGAATAAAATTTAGAAATTTTGAAACGTTTAACAAATTGTTCTGACACCCAGAAGTAGTTGGCACAATTTAAAAGAGGCAAGATTGTCCTTACTGAGTAATTTTGTTAAATTGCTGTAAGCTGCTGCTATACTTTGATTTAGCTGTTTGTCCTCTAGCCTAAATATGATGTTATAGAAATATGAGTGGTTTAGAGCTTAAAGGATATTATCTACTTTATCCAAAAGTGAATAACAGCTGTTAATGTAAAACAAGATCATCTCTTTTCATCATATCTTAAAGAATTTATTTGCAAACAAAATACTATTAACTGAAAGTAAAAACTGAATTAGCTATAGCTAAAGTTTTAATTGAATTTTTCTTAATTTCCCTAATTGTTTAAGAAAAGCAAATACATTAATATATGTAGATGATTGTAATCACATATATATGAAATATGTAACTTAGAACAAAGTAATAACCACAATCTGTCTCTTTATTTTAAAAAGTTAAATAGCATTAATGAATATTAATTCTTATTCGTCGATTAGATCTAGATTAAGCAAATAAAAGATGAATATATTTTTGTTTTCAGTTTTCAACGAATACATGTAGTGCAATTGATTCAATTTACGTTTTCAACTTTAGAACTACGGAAACTGATGTTACGCAGTTAACAAACATAGAACAAACGTTATAGAGACTAGTGCCTCAGAGATCGTCTTGAATGTATATTCCAAATTACTCTTCAGGATAACTATGACCTTTACAATGTAAAATGAAGTTAAACTTCGGCTGAGTCGTGTATTCGAAAGAGTTAATTTCAAAAAGCTTCGTTAGTTTAATGCAAAATAAACAAAAGGTCATGCCTTAACTATCCTTAATAAAACTGAAGAAACACATTAGCCAATATTGAAATTAAAGCAGATTTTATGAGCAAACTCCGGAAATATTGTTAAAATGAAAAGAATGCTTGGCTTTACTTACGCAATAGGAATTATTACTAACATTAAGGAAACTACTTCTCAAAAAAACCCTTAAAAATGTTTTAATTTTATTTAATTATCGAATTTTCATTAGGTTTACATTGGAAATTTCTTCGATTTACAGTATACTTTAAAGAAGCAAAAAAAAAAATGCTCGCAAGATGAAACTACCTTAATATCATACATATGCTAGTTTTCTTTAAACATAATAAGTGAATAACAAACAGAAAAGGTGAGACGAAACATCTTGTATCCCTGATCATAAAACCTGCAATGCAACATTTGTATTAATTATAATTTGCATCCGTTTGATTTTTTTTTTAAGAAAAAATCAACTTTTCAGAGGAAAAAAAGGTAACAAACGAAGGCACAAAACTAATAGAAGGAATTCGCACCCTGAGCTGTCATCGGGAAGAGACTGGGACGGACCGTGCTAATTCCTTCTTTTAGCTTTGTGTCTTCGTTTTTTACGTTTATTTCTGAACTAGCAGCAAAGCCTGTCGGACGACAGGCATAAAAAAATCTGTAAATTCATTTTATTATCAACTATCAACTATAAAGTAAATATCTCCTTATAAACTATATTTTTTGTAAAACAGCATCAGATCCTTCTATCAGATGTCCATGATCTATTCGGTCAAGAATTTTGATTTTAATGTCGCAAGCACGACATGCTCGAGAAATAGCAACATATAACTGTCCATGACTAAAAACAGGCTCTGGTAAGTAAATACCAACCATATCTAAAGTTTGTCCTTGTAAATAAATTTTACTAAAAGTAAGAATGGAATAATTATTATTTTTGATCCATAACGCCAAAAGTAATTTAAAACTCATCTTTGTAATCTAAATACTGTGCTAACTTGTGAACGAAGCTTTTACGGCAAAAATAGTTTTGAGTTTTGAAATCAGCGTAAACAACTGAGTAAGTACGCTAAATTTCATCAAAATAGATGCAGTGGAAAACAAAATTATTTAGTTTTGAACATATGTTTTGTTAGAATTTCAGTTGTCGAGGTCAGTTCCCAAGAATAAAATTTCATGGAAACAACATGGAATGACAAAATGAACTAATATTTCATCCAATTTGAGTACCCTTGATTCAATGGTACCATTGAAAACCCTTGAATCTATCTTAATAGCTTAATTATATCGAGTTACAGACAGATAGACAGACAGACAGACGAACTTAGCCAATTATATAAGTTGATTATATAAGTTGATTTAACTTAGCACATTAAATTTCTATTCAAATCAACTTTTCTTATTTAAAAATTTGCACTTTGACAATTATTCTGCTTTTTAATGAATCTATTCCAGAGCGTTATTACGTCTTTCAGTATTCGGTATACAACAGGAAATTGAAATAGGCAAACAAAATCATAGTGAAATTATCAACTTGGTTAATTAGATAAACTTTACTTGGATGAATTGTGAAAATCCAATCCGATAACTCCATGCGATGTTTGGATCCTTCCATATTTACACAGAAAGGGGCAATTTGCATAAAGAAGGACCGTTACGCTTTCCTTCATAAACAATAAGAGATGATATCAAGGTATTAGGCGTGCCCCCCCCCCCCAAAAAAAAAAATAAGCATCTGCTTTATATATGGTACTATTGCTGAGTGAGCATTGGAAGTCTTTATATTCACCTTTCACATTTCATGTCTGTTTTTATGCTTGTATGGGCGTAATATTATACGACATAAATGAGTTCTTAAAAATACGATTATTTTTTTACAAATCAATTTTAAAAAGACCTTTGAAATCAAATCCTTTTTATCCAGACTTTTATTCCTTCCATGAACTACATTTTGTCTATATTCTCATACATTAATTACACGAACAGTTTTTTTCTTACAATAAACTTTGAAGAAAACTGAAAACCGAAAAAGTCAGCTAATATAGAGCGTTTGGTAAAGAATTACAAAGTTCTTCATGCTTCCAGAAAGAAAAATTGCAGATGGAAAAACTGCAAAACAAAAACCTTCATTCCTAAAATCATTTTAATCTAAAGCCGAACAGTAAATCTCTAATCTTACTATTAATAGGCAAAAAATGTACGGATGTTTCTTTGTCATTACAGTGGAGAGAGCGGAGACAGTCGGAGAGAGAATATTTAAAAGACCAGCAGTAGTCCAGTGGTTAGGGTTCCTGACTGCGAGGACGAAGATCCTCGGTTCGAATCCCAGGCAAAGCAAAGAAAAAGATAGTTTGACTTTCTCAGCAAGGGAAAAAGATCGAATGCACCAGGGTTTATATCTTTTATTCCTTTTAAAAAATGAGCTTAGAACATCTTTTTCAATCTTGTGTTTTGAAAAATTTCACGGTATTTCAAAAATGTGGAATTTGTTTTACTTCCGTGAATATTTCACGGTTTGCACCTAATATATATAAAGGAGGGTGTTTCTTGGTTTTGTGTTTGTTTGCTTGTTTGTTTGCTATACACTCATAAGCCCTTTGACCGATCTGCATCAAACTTCAGCATTACTCTTTAGGACCCTGCGAAAAAAAAAAGGCTAACCCGAACTCATCTCCCCATCCCCCAATTTAATCACTTTCGTATAATCATATGAGTAGAGGTATGGTTAAAGGGTTCAAATCCGTTTGGTGGCAATAATTTTTTTTTATTATTATTTATTTATTACAAATTTTTTTTGATATAAATTTTCTTTTTCCCTGTTTTTTATTTTCCTTTTATATTCATGACTATATTCGGCCAAACCAAAGAACGACCGTGGACACCAGATGGCGCAATAGTAGAATTTGAATCGATTGTATATGTCAGTGTTTATGGCGGGAAAGTGAACATTTAGGGAGTTTGGAGGCCGCGCGGTTGGCGTTGTTGCTAAGACATCGGCCTCTCATCTCTGAGTCCCGAGTTCGGTTCTCATGTGGGTTTCGTGATGGTGGACGATCCGCGCTGGGCAGGTTTTCTCGGGGTTCTCCCGTTTCCCCTGCACTTCTCCCACCATACTTTCTCAGTCTTTCTCTCCATCTGTCGATATTTCCGTGGGATAGTACAATAGACCTCTGGTCGCAGTGCTTGGCTTCTGCCACCCACCTTCATTACATACATACATACATACATAGGGAGTTTGAAGTTTACGGAAAAAAGACGATATTTATTTTCTTGAACTATTCTGATTTCTCATCCAATATAATTTCAAAAATTTATTTTTATTCATTCGTTCGTTTCAATCGTTCAAAATCAGCCTCCTACCTTTTTCAATTGGTTTTTTGACGACATTGCATCCCTGAGATTGCCAACACGAAGAAACACTATGAGATTCGTTGACTCACGTCTCGTCTAAAAAAACGGCACTGCGATCGAAAACAATTTTTCTGATGTGCCATAAGTAAGCATGTCATAAGGCCTTTTCGAAATAAGAAGTAACGTTAGCAATAACTTCCTTTTTGTATGGCTTCCAACGGTTTTCTGTGTCCGAGAGTCACCATTTTAAATCTTCTCTCTCGACACAAATTCAGTCCTGGAATGATTAAGAGATCATGGGTGTAGTTCAAGGTCAGAGTCGTCCTTTCGTTTGGCCAAGAATAGCAACCCGGTAAAAGTGGATATTCCCATCCAACTTGCAGAAGTTTTCTCATAACCACCCGGTAAAAGTGGGTTCTCCGAACCCACGGCTGCTTTCAATACCACCGACGCGGTGGGACCCGAGATTTTTCAAGTCTTTCCGGGACATCAAGTTCACCTACGTCGATAGAAATGAAAATGTGAGCATTCTTTCTGTTATATAGATAGATAATGAATTTTCTTCTCTAATTACTTTGAAATTAATAATATTCTCCTTTATTTTAATTAAATGTTCTTAATTTAAGAAACGAAAACACGGATTCGGACTAAGGGGTATAAACGGAGGGTAAATCCCCCCCCCCCCCCCCCCCGGTAGGCATATCTCTCAAACCGCTTTAGTTGGAAACACAAAATTTCACAAAAATGTTCTTTGCCAATATCGAAAAGAGATGTATTCAATTAATTTCTATTTTCGGGTCCTAAAGAATGTAAACGGGGTGGGAATGGGGGGTTTCAAACTTTATTGTAGGGTACTTTACCTTTACGGGGTTTTTAGATTAAATCAAAATATAACATTACTATGCAATTATCACGTCCTTTCTTACCATCTGAGGAATGTTTGAAGTGATAGGGGTGTGGAGAAGGGCAGAAAGAAATGGGAAGTCTTATTCTCCGATCTCGATATTAATTTTGTATCTAAGGCTTATCGGGTTACAAAATAGGAAAATATCATTATTCAATTATCATTTCAATTTTTTTTATCATCTGGAATATTTTCAAAGTCATGTCACAATTACAATTTCTTCGTCATCAACATCACAATTACAATTTCTTCGTCATCAATATCACAATAACTCATTTTTGTAATCCGAGGGAAGCACGCATATTTCTGCTTGTATAAAATAAATCTGAAGTATTACTAATTCGAAAATGAAATTTGTCAATTATTCCAAGTTAATTACAGAAAACATTTAGGCAAAAAGTTGCCGCGCGTTTGGCGATGTCGCTAAGACTAGCCTCTCACCTCTGAGTACCGGGTTCGGTTCTCATGTGGGTTTCGTTGATGGTGGCGATCTGCTCTGGGCAGGTTTTCCCGGGGTTCTCCCGTTTCCCCCGCATTTCTCACACCATCTTTTCTCAGTCTTTCTCTCGGTCTGATCTTCTTTCCATGGAATAGCACAAAAGATTTTTCAGGTCGACGTGCTCGGTTGTCAAGCCACCCACATTCACAAGTAATCTAATCTAGACAAAAAAATTATTTTTTGCTTTAATCTATAATTATTTTTAGCACTAATAGTAATAATTTTTTTAATTACAAAATTAACCCAATTGAAGTGCACATTTGAACTGCATTTTAGATTAAAAAAAAAAACCCGATAAAAACTGTATAATTAAAACATGATTTAATTAATCTCTTTTCTTTAAGATTAAGCTACAGTAAGACTTTTTCAAAGTACGAAGTTACAAATTTCATGTAAATCATCAATATTTTTATATTCTTCCGCAAAAATTGTAACTTCTAAATAAATTAACCTTTCCTACTGATGTAAAATGAAGTTATTAAGTTTCTTCAAAATGTAAGTAAAACCTTGAAGCCAAACCTTTAAGATTAATATAATAATCATTTTGTATCCTATCTTTCCATTCTCGTTTCATTAAACCAATTTAATAACCAAATTAAACAATCAATTAAACATTTAAAATATGACTGTTGGTAACCCTAAAATTTCGAAGCTCAAATACCCAGAAGATCTTTTATTTGTGACCGAGAAGCAGAATCTTAGAATTTTCATTCTCTCAGAAAGAATTAGACAAAGAGAAAATGTCTAGCACAATTATTTTGTAACACAAATAATTAGATGAAAAAAAATATATTTGATAAGCGTTAGGGAAAATAAAAACAAGATTATACAAGTCACAAATATTCCATTTCTTTAGATAAATCATCTGGAGGGACGGGATTTTCTTAAGTTTTTTTAATTGGATAGAAATGCTTCTTACAAGGGAAGTTTTCCTGATTGGAATATTTTAAACTGAAATCAAAATCAAGAAAGATCAAGCTAATTTTCAAAATCATTGGTTTATAAATAGTAAAAAATTCCATTAAATCTAATAAGGAAAGCTGCATGTGAAGTTCCTTTAAGTTTTCTTCGTATGATTCAGTATTTTCTGACATATAAAGATGGTGGGGTTCTGATGCTTTTCCTTCGGTTGGTCAGCGCCAGTAGACATCTTCTATTCCAGTCGCATGTTTCTTTCTGTCATTTCTTTTCATTCATTGTGTTCTCTGAGAGTCGTCTGTCAAATTGGCCCTGCTCCCAATGTTCACATCAACGGCCCAAACTCTATTTCTCAAAAAAAGAGGGGGCAGTAAGATAGCAAAAGTAATATTTTTTGTAATTGTCGAATTGCACATGTAGTCCAAAAATTAATTTTCACGAACAGAGTTATCTTTTCACAAATGGTTTTCGGATGCTTCCAAAAGAAGCTACTTTAATAACCAAAATCTTAACAGAATTCTGGTCTGAAAATCTGAAGTGGCAGATCTAAATGAATTTTAGCAAAATCACCTTTACTACCGAGATTTAAAGAGAAATCGAAAACAATAACGAAGAAATTAAAAATAAAAATAAAATCAGGCTGAGTGCTGCCCAAGGTTTTGGAATCCATATTTTGTTCTTGTTTTTTATGTTCTTGATTTCAGTCTTTGAGAGGTCACAGTTTCCATCATATATCTTTAATACCTCCCCTCGTACGCCTTTGAGTCCTGCACTAGCTGATTAGCTCTGGCTGAGGAGAGCTAATAAGCTCGAAACGGCCGTCCCAGAGTATCAGTTCGACTCAAAAGGCATTCGAATTTAAATTATTGCTTTTATTTTGCCCATTAGAGGGTTTGTTATTTATTTGTTTCTTTTTTTTTCCTTCTGCTTTTGTGGTCAAATACTTTTTGTGGTAGCCTGAGTGCTGCCCAAGGTTTTGGAATCCACATTTTGTTCTTGTTTTTTATTTTCTTGATTTTAGTCTTTGAGGGGTCACAGTTTCCATCATGTAAAGATATCTTTTAATAAAGTTTAAAACAAAATAATAAATGTCAAATATAAAGTTAACTAACTTGTTAATTTACTTATAAATATATTGTACATTATGTACAATATATGTAACTTAACAAGTTAGTTAGCTTCATATTTGTTATTTATTATTGATTTATTAACCTAAAGGTTATTGATAGGCCTACTTACTTGTTAACTTACATTATGTAAGTTAACAAGTAAGTAGTCTATCAATAAACTTTAGGTTTAATTACAGCAAATAAACTCCTTTTAACAATTGAAATAGATAAATGGAGACGTCTTTCGGAATGTTATTACAATTTGGGTTAGTGACTGAAGAATTTACGGACAAACTTCTATACACGAATTTCATTGTCACATTGTGCCGTTCCGGCATTGCCGAGTGGTCTAGGCTTCCATGAAGCAGATAAGTCGGCAACTTAGTTCGAACACCGGTGCGGTGCTAGGATGTTTCTTTCGTCTTCGTTTCTGTGGTTTGTATATTGGAAATTAATCATTGTGTTAAATGTGATTTAAGTTTCTTACCGAAATTTCCAAAGATATAAATCCATTCAGCCCTGTTGACTAGAAATTGTGCTTCTAAAAGATATTAGGGTTATTCGCCGGAGAAAGTTAAGCAAGGTGTTTACTGCTGTGAACGTTCAACCAAAGGGAATGCAGTATACGAACGTTCTCAAGCCATTGTTAACAAAGCAGAGGCAATGCTTGGTTGCGGAGGAACTTCCCAGTCAGTTGACTTGGTAACCATCGATGTAAACAGACAGTGTCAATTTCCAGCGTTACCAGATAGTACCTGTTGATACTTTCCGTGCCGAACCTAATGAGAAAAAGGGTCTTTTCTCATTTGATGAAGAATATAAGTTTAGGATCAAAGCTTATGTTCAGTGCCTATCCATGAGGAATTTGGCTCATCGTTTCCGTTAGTGAAAAAAGGAATTATTCACAAACAAGAGTCTGTTGCCGTATCCTTGACGACGGCTGAAAACCACAGGGCGACCACAAATTGGAAGACTCCGAAGTTCGAAGATTCAGGAAACTAACTTATTCTTGGTTGGGTAACCAGGATTTATCCCAGTGCATTTCTTCGATGGTTCTTCGTGTTCTACGATGTCTATAAAACTAAGGATTGTAAGTATACTAGTCATATTCCTATCTTTAGTTGGGTGAAAACCAGAAGAAGAAGCAAGATCCAAGATGTTAGGACTTTAACTTATCAAAGTTAGTTTATTTAATTGCATATGTCGAGTTGCTGCAATTTAACTGAATCGAGTAAAGAAAAAAAGTAAAATTAGCATCGAGTGTTAAGCTAATTGGAACAGTCAAAGTAATAGAACTTTATTGAACATTAAAGTCTTAAGATTAACGAAAGTTAATATTAGCCAAGTTATCATTCTGATAATATTATGATATTTTATTTTCTGGATATTTAAAGATTGATTAAATGTATTAAATCTTTTGATTTTTCCTATTGAATATGTGTTTTTATTGAATATTCGCATAACTCTTAAGTAAACTAAATTCTTTAGTTAATCTAGCCTGATATTTCCCTTTATCCAGTCGTACACTCTGAAACCGCTCTAGGAGGAGAGCGTTACAAGGATTAAATAAACCACCTTTTAATTTTAATTTACCTCAGAAGGTTACGGGCATTTTAAAATTAATAAAGTATCGATTCTCTTACTTAAACTAGTAGCAGAACTTCGATTGATTAAATTTTCAACAGTTTCTCTTCATAGGAGGCAGAAGTCTGTCACCTTAGATTGCCTCTTGGATAATAATATCCAAACGATAGTAAAGCAATAAAAATTCGCCATCATAGAGTGTGACTAAGGCCAGTGATCCGAAAAAGGATCCGGGCACACGACAAGAACAACATTTTCACATTGTACAAACAATTACAATAGGAGAATATGAAGTAATATTAGTAATATTAAATAAATTCATTTTACAAAAGGATTTTTAAGTAAAACAGAAAAATCATGGAAATTCAGGTTTTTCTTCGAGTGCTATTCATTTTAATTTCTCCAACACTCTATACAAAATAGAACAAAAGTCACAAAAATAAAAACATAAAAGAAACAAATCTCTGATTTATCTAGAAAATCCTTGTTCATAGTAATTAATCTCATTTTCAAGGGATATAACTGAATGCAAAGTTTCCTGTCGATCAGTTAATTAAGATTAGTGTATATACTGAGTGTTAATGAGTAATTGGTTTATAATTGGAGTAATTGGTGTATAATCTACATTTCATTAGATTTACGTAAACTTTCCCATTTAGAATGGGGAATATACTTCTGATCTACGGAATAACAAAGGAAAAAATGTTGTAAGAATCAGTCCAATATTCAATAAAATAAAGGCATTACTTATTAGGCAATTTCTAACTTTCAAATGAAAGTTCTACCTAATCGAAAAGAAAAGCTTAACAATAGCTTTAATATTAGTTTAATATTACTAATCTTTTATTAGGCTATCTTAATTAAGATATGTAATTTACATTTAAAAAAAGCATTGAACATATAATCATGGTTCATCTCTGGCATGAGATACATTTATTGTAGCTTCTTTTAAGCAGCCTGCATCGTCCTTAAGTTCTGTACTACAACGCTGCCACATTTCTGAGCGGAACTCAACATAAACTTAATTTCTACCTATCTGCTTGAATGTCTGCTAAAGTGATTTTGTTTACATTGAAATTTTATGGAAATATTAGATGTTCATCGTAGAGCATCTTATTCTACAATGAGATTTTATGTTTTATATATTTTATATAATATATAAAATTTAGCCTCCCTCCCCAACCTTAAATTCAAGGCCAGGTACCAAATGCAGTAACGAGCTCCTTTCCCAAGTTATAGACAAAATCATAGATTCTTAACAAAAAATATTGCGAAAACACCTCACGATTTCATATTTCCCCTTTTTAAACATGCCACATACAGTTATCGGCATTAATTTCAGAGTAAATTAATTTAACATCAATTTTTAACTTTTTCCAGCTTTTCCTAAAAGTTTAGAAATGGAATTTAGATGAAAGTTTTTAAAAAAATTCTCTCTATGCAAACATTGTAATGCAAAATAGCACTTTGCAGTGTGTAAAAGCAGAAAAGTAGTTTTTTATAAAATGTAGACTTAATTATAAAAAAAGTCTAGAAGTGATAGACTAAATCATATAATTTTTTTTTGGTTAAGACCTAAGCCCCTTTACCTACCTGGCCCTTGATGCTGAGGGACCAACTGGACCCCTCCACACATTTTGTGAGGCCCTGCTTAAATCCAACTCAAATTGAAATTAATTAAAATATTTAACAAGTGATTGATGGAGGACCCAGGGTCGATTTCAAGACTGCAATCCAAAATCTTTTTATTGTGTTTTGGCATATTTTTTATTAGAAAGTGTATATTTAACGTGTGTGGTTTGTTATGATGATAACAAAGGAAAATGCTGATGATGGAGGTCTTGACACCTCCGAAACTGTTCTTGGATCCCTTATAACATGTGTTAAATATTTTTATTATGTTTTAATTATTTTAAAAACAATTATTTTTTAAAACTATGGTGTGTTTGAAATATTTTCTATATTTTATATTCTATAAACAGTTATAGCCACTTTTTTGATAGAAGAGAGAAAACGAACGTCTATAAGATGAATGACTTAATTACTGAATCACTTGTAGCCTGACTAAAGTGTTACAACGAATTAGATCTACACGTGATAGTATTAACAGGATCTTAGTGTATTTATTTATAGACATTTGGTAGTTCAAGAGATAAGGCACTTAATTGCAGGTTGGAAGCAGATAATTACCTTTTGTAGAACCAAAGTTGCATAATATGTTTCATTTTTAAGATTTGTGTTAAAATGTAGGGATATGACTCCTTTTTTAGTCTGAATATTAATAACTATAAAACATTTTGTTCCGAGTTGTTATTTATTTTTTTATCAGTCATTAGAAATAAATTACAATTCAAGTGAGGAGATGTTTCTTATCAAACTTTCATTAAATATATGACTTTTAATTTATAAAAAATAGTAGTTACAAAAAAAAATCCGCTGTAAGCCAATACATTTTATGAGAACTGTAAATTATAAGAATTGGGTTTCCTAAGGCCATTCTTCTCAGAATTAGTAGCAAGAGAGAAAAGACGTTATGTCAACTCACCAACAGGAGATAAAACAGAACAGAACAGAAAACAAAGAAAACCTTCTTCCGGCATTTGATCTTCAAAGGACTAATAATGTAATAAATTAATTATTTATTTTTGGAGCAAAGTTAAATGATCGTCTTATTATTGTAAGTCATTCGAAAATCTTTGTGTTTTGATTTTATAACAAAGCTAATATTCAATAGTGCAATTATATAATAATCTATATTACTAAAATCTTTTATTTCTCTGTCTATCTGTCTGTCCGGTGCAATTGTTAATTATTAGTTTCCCTGCTGAGAAAGTCAGATTATAAAATTTTCTTTCCTTTTTATTTTTTTTTCGCCTTGCATGGGATTTGAATCGAGGACTACTGCTGGTCCCCCAATATCCAATCCTACTTTATTTGTTCGCGCGCTATCAAATAATAGTTCATTCAATAGGAATAAAATATCACTTTTTGCCTTAACCGCTTGGAATCGATTCTTCTTGGATTAGCTCATACTTACCAGGGGAAGACAGGCGGGTGGCCTAGTTATTATATAATTTTAATTATATAATTATTAAAATACTTTAATACAATAACAATTTTCGCGTAATATTTAGTAAAAAATTTTTCGAGATTGTTTTTAATAATTTTGTGTAATTTACTATCTGTATACAGCATTTACAGTATGGCGGGAAATACAGTATACCGAACGTTTTGTAAAGCCATGAGGCAAGGAATCAAAAGAATTCAAAAAGCTCTGACAAAGCTCTTACTGTACGTGTACAAGATTGAAATGACATGTTGCAATATTCATGTATGACATGTTGTCAACATTCAACTCCAGATATTTTTCATACCGAAGTTGGAGGTTTACAAACATTGCAGCAACTGTGTTCTGTGAAATTGAATGGTTTTCAACTGTACAATGTCATGAGGTACCGGATTCTTTCAGAAAGCATTCCTTCAGTATGCTCACAAATAAATATCCGGTGGTGTGAAATCGGGAGAATTTGAAGGATAGGGATAGTTTGTTTTTCTTGAGATGATGCTGTTCTGAAAGTGTTGTCGAACAAACTGCGGTGTGTCCCCAGTGGTGTGTGCTGTCTCACCATTCTGAAGAAATCACTGTTGCCTCAAATGCAGATTTCTAATCCAATAAAATCATCTCAACTTTTCCATAAAGGATGAAACAACCAGTTGTCTGTAGGGGATGTTCAAGAACTCTGTCGGCCGTTGAAACCTGACAAATGTAATGAATTGTTTGTTCCCATAACCACCCAAAGTGACGCGACATTCATCAGAAACCCAAATATAGGATAGAAAATGTTCATCTTCATAATATTTGCCAACATGCGAGATCGAATTTCATTTTTAACTTATCGGGGACGTATAACTTAACACCTCTAACTTATCGGGGTCGCGCAACTTATGGTATAACTGCATACGATATGAAAATGCTCCCAAATCACGAACAGGTGTCTGCTCAGACATTCTCTTCATACCCAGTTCGTCAGCAATACGCTGCTGACTTTTCCTTTGTGAACGAAAATCTTATGAAGCACAATCCCCCGTCAGTGAATGTGCGATTGCGCCCACAGTTATTTTTTTTGTTTTCGTCCACCGAACGACCCTATCTGACTAAATTTCTTAAGAACAAGTGCACTCTTCTTTGAAACGTTGAAAAACGTAATTCTCCTGGGATGGGCAATTCTTCATGAGCAAAAATAATGCTTCACAATAAAAATCTTTCTAAGAATACTTAGAACCATTATGTAGCACCGTTCAATACAACCGTTCTCTTCACGAACTAAGGTCAAACTGCAACTTCGTCATTGCCGCGCTCCCGGCAAAATACATACGCCACATTTCGGTGAACTTTATTTTCGGCCTTACTGTATGTGTTATACACTCAGTTGCAAAAGAAAAAGACAATCTTAAAAAAATACAGTGAGAACCGCGAAACTAAGTGTGCAAATGCCTTTCCACTAGATTTGCAATTGATAAAACTTTCAGTGGCATTGAACGTTTCCAGAGAAGATGAGAAGAATGCTTCTGGAACCTAGGTAAAAAGCGGCGTTCGCACGGACTGTAAAATCGGAATGTTGATTATTTAAATTGAGTAGTCTCTGAAGTTGCCGGATATCGTTTGCAGTATTAGCAGCTGAATATGAGAAACGTCGTATCATAAGTTTAACAGAAACCGTGTGTTAATGCAGAGATGTCAGTCACCATATTGATCGCATTAATGCAGCAGTCAGACGATAAAATAATCCTGTCAAATAATTTCCACAAGTGGATCCAGCAGATCGCACATAACCGCCGTAAAGGATATAGACTTCTTAAGAAAACAAGGATATACCTTCTCCAGGGAATCGTGATACTACGACGTCCCTGTTCTCCATCCAAAAGGCACACAACTTTCTCTTCATATAGTGCAGTATCAAAGAACCCCATTCGACTACGACTGTTGTGGAGGCGAAACTTTAATCTCGGCGCCCCTAAAAACTCTGCCAGTAACCATCCAGCGTAGCGAAACTGCCTTGGAGTGATTACGTCAGGTGGTACATTCACACGTATCATGTTCCTTAAATAAGCAAATGGGTGAATCTACAGAAAACCTGAAATTCGTGTCACAGAGCAATAAATTGAAAATGATTGAAAATATTTGTCATTTTTCAAAATCACACCTTGAAGTACAAAATATACTATAGTTTAGTATATATTTTTTTTTAATTTTATGGAATTTCCAAAAAAAAAAGTTGTCCACAGATGGTGATTCGTCACTTTCGTGGACTGTCACAAGCTATAGTTGGATAGCTTCTAAAGATCCAAACTGCTTTATTTTTTAATATTTTTCAAATAATATATATATTGTGAAATCAGAAAATACATAAATTTAACATAATATTGAGTGAAATTTTTTTTCGAATTATCAGTAAAATAATTTTGCAACCTCAACTCTTGTCACAAGGTTTTGCAATCACTTTTATGGACATTCCTAAACTTTCTAAAAAATCCACCCGATGCGCTAGTTGTCTTCCATTTCACTTAAAAACAAAAGTTTACACAGCGATTTTGGATTGGGAAGTGATTTTATTCATCCGAGTCGCACATTTGTCAGGAAAATATTACCTTTTTATTCATTTTTCGTCATTTGCACAGCTCATCCCGTCACTTCTGTGGTCATGTTTAGAACGTAATTTTTCTATAGAAAAATGATTATTTCTAGGCATGATAATTGAAATATGGTAAACTTAATTTTCTGAATGACTTGTGTTCCTAACCTCAAAATGAAGAGCATAAGGGTCAAGAAACATAGGTATTCGTCACTTCCGTGGACATCACTTCCGTGGACATTTGGGGTCCATGGAAGTGATGATCATCAACAATAGCGGCTACTATGTTTTTCACGAAGACTTGTCTTTCACTTCCAGTCTTTGTTAAATGCCAATAAGGATATTTATCATTATATAAATATATGTAATATAATATATGATATATGTAATTATATATTTATATTTTTATAGACGTTTAAGATTGACAGTCTGATTCATTTTTATTGTACATGATTTTCTCTTTTGATAAAAAGTTATTTTAATTCATAAATTAGTCTTCTATTCATTTATTTCATAGTTTTTCCCACGTAAATTCACTATTTCGAATATAATTTATATTAAAATTCGACATCATTCTTAACACAAGTCACTTCTATGGACATAGCCTACCATCATTTTTTTTTTTTTTTTAAATTTTTGAAATAACCTGAACCACATATATCATGGATGTAAGAACGTCAAAAGCAATCATCTCAATTTTTTTGAAAAGGAAATCTTGAAATTTAAAATCTCAAAAATTTTTGACTGAAATTGCAGGTTTTCTGTAGAATCACCCAAATCTAACATTAAGCACCAATGGATCAAGTCTTAAACCAATCATATTAGGTTGTGACTATCGTCATCAAGATTGAATCATTATATAGTACATGAAACAGATGTGTGGAAGAGGGAAAAAAATTAAGGAACATGATTTATTTAAGGAACATGATACATGTGAATGTATCACCTGATGAAGCGGGCAAAATAATAAGCCCGAGAAACCGGTAATAAATTTTATTGTAAATAACTTTATTTTTAATCTTTTATATGTGTGGTGGCTTAAAAGGACCCTTGTAAAACAAAGACCGCACATTCAAGTATTGTAGATGTTCCTAAACTTATTTTATCGAGAATTTAAATGTTACGTTTTCATTGTGTTGTTTATCAAATTTATCGATTTGAACTATTCAAGTTTTCTTAAGTATTTCAAGAAATAAAATAAAAAAATGGTTTTGATATGTTTTTCATAAGAATCTTGGAACTGTGTATTCAGTTAAACAAAAGCTTCATTGTATTGGATAGCAAACAATCTCAAATTTTTAATTTCTTCAAAGGACGTTTAAAGCAACAATATTGGAAATTGCTTCCTTAATAAATTGCATTCTAAGACTAAGCTAATTTCTTTGATATGCTGGAGAAAAGAGATTTAAATTCGCTAATTCTTGAATTAGAAATTAGTTTAACACATTATATTTGTTTTCTGAACATGATCTTTAGTTTGATATGCGAATACTTTCTAAATTTGTGAAGTTAAAAGATTTTTGTGCGGCTTTCTTTTTAATAATATGTATGCTAGTATGGTCAATCATCGTATTAATAGGCAAAAGTTGTACGGATCAAATTTGTAAATTTGTAAATTTGTAAATTTGTAATTTGAAATTACCAATCACAGTGCAGCGTTGGAACACGTCAGGCATGACGTCACGCTCATGTTTAAAGAAGTGTCTCTATTATTTTCTCCACTTCACCACGACGAATCGCGATTACACAATTATTATTAGCGTATTGAGATTTTCTTTCCCACATAAATGAAGTTTACACTGAAATGCATGAAGTTCATGCGTCAAAATTTATCAGAGAGTTTGTAAAATCTCGGTTTTTACATAATTTCGGCTCTGTCGCCGCAAGTAGAGGACAATGACGATGCACGTGCCCTCATTGTTGCCCAGACAGGATTACTGGTATTGGCTGTTGGACATTCGTTATTGTTATTGTTATTGTTGAAACTGGTAAATCAATTTTTTATTTTCTTTTATTTTAACAAAATTTGGCTTAGTCATTCAAATTATATGTGGGCTGTTACGGAAGTCATGACTTTTCAAAAATGAGCTTAGAACATCTTTTTCAATCTTGTGTTTTTCAAAAATTTCAGGATATTTCAAAAATTTAGCATTTGTTTTACTTCCGTTAATATTGCCTCAATTTCGACGAACCTATTCTTTTAGGGCAGCAGGTTGCCATTATGTTTCATGATGAGAAACCGCAGCGCTTGTTACTACGAAAGTGGTAAATCAATTTTTTATTTTTTTTATTTTAACAATATTATAATATTATTTTAACAAATAAGCCGATATTCAAATTACATATGGGCTGTTGCGGAAGTCATGGCTTCTAAAAGAACATCTTTTTCAATCTTATGTTTTTCAAAAATGTGGAATTTGTTTTACTTCCACATTTTGTAAATGTGGAATATTTCACGGGTCGCAACTAGTAAAAGTTAATTATAGAGAAATTGTTCCTGTAAACTAGTAAGAAATGTATTACTATTCAGCAATCGTTGTTTCATTCGTTGTTTAATTTCTGATCTAACTCTAGTCCTTCTTAGACATCTGTAGGTCTTTTTTTAGAGTGTAACAATGACATTGACACCACCTTTTCTTTTCACCACCTTTTATAATGCTTTCTTTTCATCACCTTTATAATGACTTTTATAGAGAAAGCATCCTTTAATGACATTATTAGCCACTTAAAAGTGGCTAATAGCCATATCTGATTTGTTTGTACAGTTTCTTGTGACCTGTCAGTTTTAATCAACCATTCGAAATTTAATATTCTTTCTTATTAATCATACTTTAAAGTTGAATTTATATTATAGATTTAAAAAACTGTTAATTTTAAATTATATTTGGATAACCATGATAAAGAAATAATATGGAAAAAAGAAGTAATGGAGAGAGAGTGAGTTTCAATTAAAGTTAAGGTAGAAAACAATAAAACTTGCCCCTGAAGTTCTGGAAAACAATAAACACAAGTTTTATGAGGAGAGAACCATCATTACAAACAAAATAATAAGGAGTAATCATTATTGTGATTGACTAAAAGTACCAGCTTCAAAGACATCTAAGTGTCAAACATCTCAGAGAATCCGGGAGAAAATTACAAAATATCTAGATACGTCAATCGAACAGCAGTCCTTGCGGTGTGCGGCCATGGCTACCATAGCACCGTTGTGTGTAATTGTGTCTGCGATATGTAATTACTGGTCTTTCACCTAAAGCATTTCAGGCAGCCACCAAACACTTCATCTACCGCAGTAGCACTTAATTTCCACTGGATGAAACAATAGTTCTAAATACACAAGCAGCAAACAAACAAACTAACAAAAAAAGATAGTTCTCAAAGGAGAATCATTTAGGAATAAATGAAGTAAAATGAAGTAAAATGAAGATAAGTTGTAGATTTGTTATCTTATTTTTACAGTAAAAGAAAAAAATTCTAATTTCGTTAGCACAAAGTGGTTATAATTTGAACATTCTAATATCCATCTTCTTATAAAATATATTTGGTTGATATGGTTGATATGGTTCACTAAAACGTGAACTCTGTTATACATGCGGAAAATACATTTGAGCCCATATGTAAAATATATCACTTTTAATAATTAATCTACCACATCTGAATTATCTTAACTCTAAATATTTAACATAATTACTGTATATATTGAGTTTTTGATCTTTATTTTCTTACCTGTATTGAACCCTTGCAAAGTCCATAAGGACCGTCTATGCAATAGCTTAACCTACCAAAATTTTAATAAAAATGGATAGTATTTCAAATTATTTAGATCATATATATAACTTCATAAGATAATAGGATTAATAAAAAGTATTTAATATTAGATACAAAATGTTTCGCAGTAACTTTTTTTTCACTACATTTTCACGTGAAATACAAGTGAATAATATTAAAACAATATAAGAACATGCTATATCAAATTTCAAAACTAATTAGCAACAATTCTTAAGAAACAATATAACAAGATAAAACTGTAAACTGAATGTTAACAAAAAGCTTTCATGAACTTAAATTAAAAGATAACAAAAGCTTTAAAAAACCTACAGAAAACCGATAAAGACATCATCATAAAATAATTAAAAAGTTAACAATGAAATAAATCGGTTATAGCAGGAATTTCAAATTTTCGGTTCATTTATTCGATGGAAATCTTTTTATGTAAAAGGCCTCTTTTACTTGTAATTTCTGTTAATTATTATCAATATCTAAAATTTTCACATTTAAGACAAAGAAAAAGTTTCCATCGAATAAATGAACCGAAAATTTGAAATTCCCGATTTATTTCAAACTTAACCGATTTATTTCATTGTTAACTTTTTAATTATTTTATGATGATGTCTTTATCGGTTTTCTGTATGTTGTTTAAAGCTTTTGTTATCTTTTAATTTAAGTTCATGAAAGCTTTTTGTTAACATTTAGTTTACAGTTTTATCTTGTTATATTGTTTCTCATTAAAACTAAAATAGAAGGGAAGGTAGAGGGAAAGAACACAGAGGCAGACCCAGACTGGAATTCATCAACCACTGGCTGCCCCACCTACACCGCTCTCAAGAGAATGGCAGAAAAGTCATGGCGAACTGCTGCCAACTAACCTAAGGATTGATAACTTAGAGAAAGATTGTTTCTTAAGAATTGTTGTTAATTATTTTTGAAATTTGATGTAGTATGTTCTTATATTGTTTTAATATTAATCACTTGTATTTCACTTGAAAATGCAGTAAAAAGTTGCTGCGAAACATGTTGTATCTAATATTAAATAATTTTTATTAAGGCTATTATCTTATGAAATTCTATATTTAATATTAATGGATTTCTTTACAGTATTACGTTATATTTAGAGCATAGCATAATCAATGTCTTTACACCTTTCTTTTTTTAATTCAGTTATAGAAACTAAAAATTTCAATTGAATTTGGACAAATCACACAAATTCAAAGACATACCAGAATGCACAAAATAAGTAAATTAATAAATAAATAAAAAAATAAATAAATAAAATCAACTTCTATTGATTCAGACAATTGCATTGATTTGCTTTTACTACTGTAACTTTATAAATTTTGTAGTTACAGCTGTATTTGTATTCCTACAGTGTTATATTACTGAAGGCCGAGCATGTTAATTATGATGAATATGCAGATAAAGCTGTGGATTTTGTTCAATTTCAAAGCTACTTCTATTTGTGTTTCGATATTATATATAGATTTCGATAATTTCATCAGCAGCAGTAGCAGCATGAAGGAATTTTGAAAATTGATTCGAGACCCAATACACAAAGGTTTTTGAAATGATACTAAACTAAAACTATATATAAAATCTAACTACTTAATTAATGTTATATTATTAAAGGAAAACTTTCAGGAATACTTTTTAGCTTTTTAGAGTAATTAAATAACCCTTCAAAAATATAATAATGAAAAAAGGAAATAATAAAGTAAATCATTAACAAATATAAGAAATAAATATTTAAATATTTTGAAATTTCAAAAAAAATTAATCATAAAACATCATAAGATATATATATATAAAACTAATCAATGAAAAGAAATATTATTCTTCTTGTCACTAATGAAAACAGAACATGGTGATACTGGATAACCGATTATAGGGTTTTCAAATTCTGAAACCATTTTCAGGGCCATCTCTAGCGTTTGGTACGTCAAATTTATTTTGCGGTGCCCTTATTACAATACATTGTGATTCCTAGTTTTCTAATAGAGACCTTTTTTTTAATATGTTATTTTAAAGTATTGTTACTTCAATATAAATTTTATTTATTTATATAGTTTACTACTAATTTGTGCTTTTTTTCCAAAATTATTCTATTATTAGTATTTTTTTTTTGTAGGGCTAGGCTCCAACAGAGTGCACGGCCTAGATCAACAGCCCCATCGCTCGGTCCTAGGGCTAACCCAGCCATCTGTAGCAGAACAACAGAAAGGCCGTTCCTTACATTACATTATTTGCATAATATAATGTACATATTTGGATGTTACCAGTTGTCGATCATTTTTCAAAAATTTCAGGAAAAAATAACCTGTCACTGTACGTGAAACGAAAACAACTGCCAGTAATTCAAATATGAGATGTAACGATTGATCAAATCAGACGAAACCTTTAATTGTGCCTCCAATTTTAAATATTACGCTAGCTTTTCGTCCCGGCTTTGCCTGTATGGATGTCGGATTGCTTACATCCTGTAAAAATGTTCTTCCGACGATTGGAGAAGTCTGTCAAGCAGGTTTATGTTTACTTTTTCACAAAATATTCTCTTTTTTTGTGTATATTAAAACTTGGAATGGAAGTCAGGATTCTATTTTATCAGGAGATAGTTATTTATAAAACTTCGCGTATATGATGTTTTTTATTTTATTGCCGCCAGGTATCACAGCAGATGTTCCAGATATATAGAACATGTCTAGATGATGCTGCCAAACTGACTGAGGCAGGCGAGCTTTACTCTCTCTTTGAACCTTGAGGCAGATTTTCTTCATGCTTGAGACACCGTTTGTTGATAACTGCGATCGACTTTTAGATATATTGAGCTAATAACTACAGAAAACAAATAATAAGGAAAAATTAAAAAGGTTACAAGTAATATGACATTACAGCTAAACTGGTCAACTACAAATACAATGACAGTATCTAATGGCATCCATCCTCTCGCATCCCTCTTCCCCGACGAGCAGCCCACATCGAACGAAGGTCATTTAAATTTAAAGGCAGTTTATTTACGTTCTGTCGGCGATATCTTTATATTTCAATCATAAATTAGTGTAAATGAATTTTTTTTTCCTTATAAAATATGCTTTCCGTTTGTTTTAATTTCTTTTGTATATTTTTAAAATTTTGGCAAATATTCACACAAAAGCAGATGCTATGAAATTGCAAAAAATTAAAAACCTGAAAAATATTTATAAAATTATACTGTCTTGATGGACGTTCCGGCATGGCCGAGCGGTGTGGCCGGAGGTCTGCCGTGCGGCCGTGTGCCGGCATCTGGGTTCGATTCCCGGCGAGGCCTTGGTTATTTCAATTTCCTTTCCTGTGTTTGTCAGCCTCTTCTTCAGTTTCTCTTCGGTCTGAAGTCATTCCTTAATGATTTTCTGAGGAAGGTAACCGGAAACCACCTCAGTATCTTTCCCTAGTCCGTCTACGGGTTCTTCTAAGGGGTTCGCCCTGTTGGAAACCTAGAGCTCCGAGGATCGCGTACCTTCGGCTTCCGAAGATCGCACATTAAGAGAGATACTGTCGCGAAGTTTTTTTATAGAATTAATTAGATTCTACAAATTCTTTCATACATGGTTTTGATACACCTTTAGTAGTTTAGCTTTTTTAGTAGTTTAGCTTTTAGCTTTTTTATCTCCTCCCCGATTCGTAGTTTTATTCACTGCACAGCCTTTGGTTATCCTGACACAACTTAGCCTTGTATTGCAGAGATTATAAAAAAATGTATCAATGAAAATCTAATAGTAGCTGAATTGTATATTAAAGTACAGTACATTGAGAAGTTTCTAATAACATGACTTCTCCAGTCAAGTTTTGTTAATTATAACAATTTACTATCTACTTTCAATACGAGTGTAAATAAATATAAGTAGATACTAAATTTCCACAAAAATTAATCTTTCTAAAATTTGCATTTCTGTAAAATCCCAAGTTAGTGATATGTGCCAACCCCATCAATTGTTATTATATGCAAAAGTTCAACACAGTACTCCCAAGATTATGTGTTAGTCGGTATGCACCGAAGTGCATCTTCGGAATTTCGCAGATCCTTGTTCTTTAGCGTAGCCATCATGGACCCCCTAGACCCCCTAGAAGCAGCCATAGAATATCCTGGGAACAGATACTGGAGTGGTTTCCTGTGGCCTTCTTTAGGAGGTCATTAACGAATGATTTCAGACCGGAAGAATAAGATGAAAAAGCAGACAAGCACAGAAAAGGAAATTTTTCAAACATCCATTCCGATGCCGGGATTCGAACCCAGGTTCCGATACATCTGCCTCAGGGCAGACCGACGTGACATCTAGACCACTAGCCCTTACCGGAACGGATCTAGATTATACAGCGTAGAAAATCTTTATAGGAAGGAAGCTTCGAGAACCTAAAGAAAACCAACATCCTTTTCTTATAAAATGAAAGTAAAATAAAACTTCGCCCCAACCTCAATTTAGAAATATCTTCAATTTAGAAATTTAGAAGCAGTTTTTAGTAAGTCAGGTAGAAGCAGTTTTGCTGAACGACGTAAGAACTCTACGTACAAGTCCCTCTTGAGAGGCAATAAGGTTCCTACTTTAAGAATGTTTTGAAGTAGCCCACAAATAAAGGAAGTCATTATTTCTTTTCTATTTACTACAATAAAAGTCTTTCATTACGTATTTGTTTTTATGCATATGTTTTTTAGACTCCCGTAGCTCCTTTTCTCTATGTGCAGAAACAGTACTATAGTCTGTAACATATAGAAGACAAATGGGGACCACTACCTACAGAGCAGATTTCGGGTCCCCAGCGGACACAACACACAGAAGAAGACGAAAGAAACAACCATGCCACGACCGGGATTCGAACCCAGGTACCGGCGCATTGGACGCCACGGCTGGCCGCCGCCGAGACCGCACGACCACGCCAGCACGTCTGCAGAAACAGTACTATGGGCTTCTCACAAATAATGAATATATGTAGCCATCATGAAGATAAGACAGAACTTAAAAGATTTAAGTTATTTGAATCATTACGAATTAAAAAAGAGAGAAACATAATACAAACTAATACAAAATACTCATTTGTAAGAATGATTACTAGAAATTGGGAATTGAATTGTCTTTTAAAATCTTTCTTTTAATACAAAATAAGGAACGAGTCTTGATATTGTATGGCTTTCTTTAGACCTCGTAAACAAAACTCTTGGTAAATTATTGTTGTAAAGGCTTTTCCTTATGTCTTTATTTATTTTTATTTACTTTAAATTGCTATAGACTCCTTCATTTGATAGCTTCATTGTAGTAAATAACCAGCCTACATGTAGAGCTTCAGAATGCTGGTTAAAGATTAAAGTAAGTCTTGATTCATCATGTATATGTTGTATGAATAATTCCACTATTGATATTTCTTCAAGATTTAATAATTCTTCTTTGCTTTAATTCACTTGCAATTGAATCTTAAAAAATTATTAAAAAATCCAAAGAAAGAAATCTTAAAGAAATATCAATAGTGGAGTTATGATTTTTTATGCTTTTTTTATGTTTATTTATTGAAAAAAAAATTACTATATTTAAAATAATTAAAGTGAAAGAAGGAATCTTTAAACAATTCTTAAAATTATATGTGTGATTCTTTTCTTTATTATTATTTGTTCTTGTTAATGGAGAATTCTGAGAGAACTGTTATTTCTTTTAACTTGTTATGATGAAATTCCTTAGTGAAATGGTTATTAGTAAAATTTAATAGAAACAATAGTAACTTCATGGGAAAATCGCAAGATATAATTTTTGATATTGCGATTTATTAGGAAAAAAACCCCACAATAAATAAAGAAAATAAAAACAATTGTTCAGTGACAGAAAAAGAAAATGTAGGAGATAAGAAAAATTGAGAAGTAGGGATAAAAAAAAAATTGTAAGATTAAGTGCGAAGTAGCAAATGTTTGACAGGAAAGAGGAACTTTTATATTAATTTTTTTTCAAATATCGTGATTTGTATCTTTGGTTCGATTTGTATTAAGAGCAATAGGATTTTCCTTTTAAGAACCCGAACCTTCTTGTAAAATTTCAGATCTTTTTGGGCAAGGAGCTTTAGACCAGGCTGATGGACGGAAAACCTATTATAACTTTTTTTGTTCAAATTCTTTATTTTCTTCAATTTTGATGAAAATTGTAATAGCCTTTGGCAACTAGCAACTATGCTGTTTAAAAAGAAAAAGAAATTATACAGTATTTTCACTTTACTTGTAATGAGTTTTAAATTTCAAGAAATAAAAAGAATATAAAAAATTAATGTTTAATTCTGAAAGATAATATGATAAACAAGAGAAATAAACAAAATATTCTAGGAAGAAATTTATGTTTCATTTATTTGGCTGTCGCTTACCGTGCAGTAATTGCTCTCCTCTGGAGACGAGCCCAAATAGCAGCGCCCTCGCACGGCTTCTGCTGCTTGCCATCATCTGCTATTGGCGAGCATGCGCAGTGCGACTGCAATCCCTTCAACGTGAGTTCATTTCTTGCTGCGATTGCCGGTTTCTCAGCAGCCGCCGGTTGCGTGGGTTCATGCACACCGTGGAATCGGCTGCGCCTTTGGATATAAGTGTCAATCCATCCCTAATTATTTGTGGATTAACATAGTAACAAAGAAAATGTCAGACGGCGAGGAAATGACGAAACTTGTCGACACCATTTACAAAGTAAGTTATTCTAGGAATAATTACCTTTGTTAATTAAAAACAGCGCCGGAAAGATGATCATGAAGGGATGAATAGGAAATCGGATTAAATTGAGGGTTTAGGCTGCTCTGAGTCAGTCTTTTTCTTACTGTTAATCGGTTCCACTTTGGTGATTAATTATTAGTACATGGTGGGGAATAGCGTGGGAGGAACTAG
Organism: Thereuonema tuberculata; assembly: GCA_023159025.1. NCBI lineage: Eukaryota > Metazoa > Arthropoda > Chilopoda > Scutigeromorpha > Scutigeridae > Thereuonema > Thereuonema tuberculata. The sequence continues at coordinate 18,793,143 of JAFIDM010012231.1, forward strand.
TGACGAAGGTGTCAGTTTCAACACTGCAATGAAAGTCGTCTGCAGATTGAAGAAACACGTGAATAAATCTGGATTTCAATAGTGGCTATAAGATTATTAGTGATAATCTCTCCTATTTTTTTTTTTGTTACTTCTCATGAATTTTTTATAACTTATAGAGACTCGTTCATTCCTCTTTCACTTATGGAGAAACTTTGGAGATAGTATCATTCCTTTTCCAACTTTCATTTCTTTGGTTAGAATTAATTGTTATGTGTGGACTTCATCAAATTGTTGATAAAAACAACATAAAAAACACTAAATCACATTATTAAAACATTACACTGACATTTCGATACCTGTATTCTAAAAGTATCCTTTCAAAGTCTTTGCAAAAGCACCTGCACAGATACTGAAACGTTGGTTTTATTCCTTTGATTTTTAATAAATTTATTACATTATTTTCTTATATGAGGAAATATATCTTAGTTCCTATTATTTTCTTGAGATACCACATCAAGCTACCAAAGTCGATTGCTTATTTATTAAGTAATTGGTTAAATCGGAAGCAATTTACTTTACTAACCGGAAGTTAATCGGAAGTAATGCTTCAGCCATCCTTATTTAATCATAAGTAAAGTTTTGGTAAAATATAAATAAAATTATAAATTACACAAAAATCAATCAGTTGCATATCGCCACAATACTATCTAAATCTAACAATAATACTATTAGATATTAGAAGTTAACAACTAAAAGAAAAAAATATTTTCTGTTAGTTCCACTTAATGTTTGCTAATAAGTATAATTGTTAAGCGTACTTCATTGTATTTAACAACTTGATGCGTATATCTAATTTATTTTAAAAACATAAATTAAACAATTGAAAAATACATTTTTTGAGTTCTTTATATTAGACTGTCAAGTTGTTATTAATATTAATTTGTTAATTAAAAGTTGTTAATTACTTGAATGCATATTAACAATCATATTATAGTTTTTATTACATTTTCTTAAGTTTCATGTAAAAAAAAAAAAAAAAAAAAGCAGCTGTCAAAAAACCTGTAATTATTTTTCGTTACTGTTCAAATATCACCAAAAATAAAACAAAAAAAAACATTACTTTGATAAAGATTTCGATTCAAAAAGTTTAATTAAATTATTAAATAATATGTATCGAACTTCCCTGCAAGCTACATTTGACTACGAGGAAATAAAATTAATCTACCTTCAGGCAAAGTTTTCCAATAGACTATCCGCCAGATGGCAGCCAGACTTACATTACTTGTTCAATACATACATTCATTATTTCATTCATAAGGAAGAATTGAAATAGAAAATTAAAGTTTACTTTCTATATTTATTATTGAGAAGGTGCCGTAATTGTAAGACGAATCCAATGCACAAGATAAATACAATATATTATAAAAATGCTAATTCGTTTCTTTTTACATGTACATGAAAATTTGATGAAGTAACCTTTTGAAGAAGAACCCTTAATACGAAACATCATTTCGTATCCTTACAATTCAGTTCCTGATAATTTTTCGAAGCTTTAGATTCTTTTAGATTTGCTTGTTGACCATGAATAGGTTGTGCAAGTCCTAGACAATCATAGACAAGCGAGACTTAATATAGAATTTGTGGTTCTTTATAACTAATGTATTTGGTCTCGATCTCTCATACAACGAAAATGAGTGAAATAAAGAATGAAAGCACGGACAGCTTCTTCAAAATCACGAGGGTCCAGGCAAAAGTCAAGTTGAGTTTATGTAACAGGTCTTGCCAGCCCTGTTTGGAGAAAATGGGCCACATAAGTTCTATTAGAAATTGCAATCAGTGTAATTGTTCACAATATTCCTTTATTTAAAAAGTAGATGTAATAATAAGAAGATTTCTCACTAAATCGGAGAATACAGTTCTAGGATCTTGCAATGACCATGTAGTGAACTTTAATGTATTTCTCGAATCAGTATTTTCTAATCGTTACCTTTGAATAAAGGGTATTGTATGCTATTTTTACTGCTGAAGAAAAAGTAATTCTTTATGTTTTCTCTATTTCGGAAATTTTTAATAACAAAAAATTTAAAACAATTAACCAATATTCTTATTTAATAATATTTAATGGTAGGTAACTTAGATCTGAATGAGGAGTAGACCATGTTCATCAAATTCACAAAGAATATAAGCTTGGATGGAAAATCTTTCTACTTTAATGTCTTCACGACAAACAAGTTATTTCCGTTGACAAGAAACTTCATTAGAAATTTGAATTTTGAAATGAGATGTTTGAATGTTCTTGAGGTTTTTCTTTTTGGTGCATTTTTATTCAAGTATAGTACTGAAGCCTATTTCGCTTCTTTTCATGTTCTGAAAGACATTTTTAAATACTTTAAAAATCAATACTATTATTCTAATCAGTGCTAGAATAAAAATGCACCAAAAATGCATAGGCCTACAAGTGCACATTCTACAGAAAATAAGTTGTACATTCTACAAAAGCTTTTCGAAGGATATTAGTTTGTTCAGAACATTCACATTATCATTTTCTCATTGATGGAAATAAATCTCACGCAATCGTACGATATATCATAAAAGTTCCTTTGGAAGCGATCTGAAAAAAAAAAATAAAGCATGGGGAAAAATGCTAAAAAGTTCTGTAAAAATGTAATGTTGATATATATTTGATTGAAGCAAGTTTAGAATCAACTAGTCACTAGCGAGAAAAATTTATTTGAAAAACTATGATAAGCTAACTTCACGCTTAAATCTAGATGTCCTTTTTGTTGGTGGTTTCAATTCACGATTCACTCACCAACTTCTATTTTTTCGTAATCTTTTCTCCGTTTTCTTAATTTCTGCTATGGGATGAGTCGAGAATTAATAGCAAAATTAAAGTTGCAAAACCAGCTTCTTCGTCGCTTCGCCGCACGGCATTTTAATCACGATATCAACGAAAGCAAAACGAAACTTGCCACTGGAAGTTTACTTGCTAGTATAAACCGATGCCCATTTCGCCGCAAATGGGAAGTTTCCGCGCATATGTAAAGCAGCCATTTACAGTTTTAATACGATTGTTTGTTATTATGTTATTGTATATTTTCATTCGTTTCAGAGTGTTCATTGTTTAACAAAAATAATTTTGCCTTTATTTAGTATCATTATTGAATTATTAGACTCAAAATAAGAATAATTTTAAAATCAAGTAACATTGATATTAAGTTTATCTTCCAATTTGCAGTATTTATTTTTGTTTATTATCGATGGTCCATGAGGGCGCCGGGGGTAATGCTTCAAACAGTTCAATGACTCGGAACTGAAATGAGGTCTGGTTACTTGCCCAACGCTCACCCACCTGTAGAGACCCGGCACCCATTCTACAGAGGGCTGGGTGGACCGTAGGACCAGTGTGGAGGAGAATTCAGCGTGGATTTCCGCCGCGATTGGGGACTGAACCCGGCTCCTTCAACACGCAGTTAATTAAGTGCCTTCAGTGCCGGATTAAGGGGGGTGGGGCGGCATGTCCGGGAGGCGGCAAAATGGGATTGAAAATTGATTCTTTTTTATAATTTAATAGTGAAATAAGCTACAGGGATGGCATGGGACTGACTTGCCCTCACCTAATAAATTCCTAGATCCGGCACTGAGTGCCTTATCATTTGGTTACTAGGCTCACAAAATGAAATATAGTTACCGTACAAAAAGAAATCAGACAAGTACAGTCAATTTTATAAAAAAGTTATTATATACTTTTATAAAAGAAATTATTATATACTTTTATATTATAGCTTTATTAATAATTAATATTAGTGGGCAAAAGAATTATCGAAATAAAGATATAAATGTAACTTATTATTTATCACTTCAGTAACGGAGCTCCGTACATTTTACGCTTCTAGCTTAGGAAATTCACAAGTCGGACTTTCTATTTTCCTTTGCAATTGTACCAAAAATTTTGTTAGGTTTCAATATTTTTCAAAATTAGACATTATTTAAAATCTTTTACAGATATGATATACTGAGTTCTTTTAAATTAGAACTTCAAATTTATTTCTTGAAAAGTTTACTTCAGTTATTTCAATATACAGAGTTGGGGGTTTCATCATGCATAATCTATCATCAAAATTCGAAAATTTCGTCCATTAATATGTACTCTAATAATTGTAATCTAATAATACATGCAAAACTTGTAATAACTTAACTTCAGATGTGAAAATTTGTGTTTTCACTTTTCATAATTTTAGATTCAGCTGCTGAATGTAATGTTCTTTTATATATCATCAGTTGTACGCCAACTATCGGATGTGAAACCTAGATCTGAAGAGTTTAACATACTGTCAACTTCGAATTTGTGTGGATGGATAGCAGTGCTCTTGACATAACGTTTATTTCTATTATGTTATTATAAATAATGAACAGTGATAATTAAAATTCATTGTTGCGATGATGACGATTTAATTGACACAAAGCAAGCAACAATATCATGCAACAATAACATCCTTAGCCACCTAACAATGATCCTCAGAAATCAGAAACGGATTATAGCTAACAATACAAAAGATGTAAGCTGTTATTACCTTAAATAAGAATAACAGTACGTAATCATTTATAGAGCTCTTTTTATCATGATGTCAATTTTTTTCCGTCCTTTATTTCCATTTTTATACGTATATAAATCCGATCCATCTATTTTGATTTAAGCAATATGCAAGTATTTACTCTTTGTAAGTTTAAGTTTAAGAGCAAGTTTTCGCAAATGACAGAAGCATATCCATATTCTCTTAGAGTTTTAGAGAAACCTCTTTGACAAATGATGTGTGTTCTTTTCTAAAGAGATGCTTTTAAGTCTTGTTTTGTTTTTGAGAGAAGAAGAATTGTAACACATTTAAATTTTTTAAGTTAAATTTTTAGAATTTTTAATTTATGAATGAATTCATACTATAACTGCGAATTTTTAAATCACAAACATCAAACCTCTATTCATATTACTTAAGAATCTCTACCTTTGATTTAAGAATTATTCTAAACCGTCTTACAATAAGTTAATAGATATTTAAGTGATTATAATCCACCGTATCAAGTAGGCTCGGGTTTACTATCCGTTTGATGAAACAAAATTACATTAAAAAACGACATTTCTGTTAATAGCAATCACATTTTTAAAAAAATAATAATAATAAAGATTAAATTAAAAGTGAAGATTAAAATTAAAATTAAAAGGGTCGTTTGATAAATATGGTAAATCACACATGGGTACAGTACTACGAAGAAATCATTCTATTGCCATTTTGTTCTATCCTTCAGACGAGCTTGAGTCGATTTTCAGTTGTGTGCTGTGTAGGTAGTGTTTGACAGCCATCTGAATCGACCACTGTCGCATGCAAGTGCCATTTCACCAGGATAACGCATAAGGACGGTCTGACAAATCGACCGTCGCAATGGCAAAACTGCACGAATAGGCTTTGAATTGGTTCCTCATCCACCGTATTCATTGGACTTGGCTCCGTGAGACTTCTTTCAAGTTCAAGTTAAAAATTTGTTTCGGAGAGAAGAAATTTTCGTCGAATAAGGATGTCATCGACGCCATCAAAGACTTTTTGCATAGTTTGACAGAATAAAAAAATGGAAATTCGCTGGGTCAAGTGTGTAGCCCTCGAAGGAGACTATCTTGGGAAATAAAAAAAAATAATTGTTTAACTTGCGTTTTTAACCATACTTTTCAAACTACTCTCGAATGTGAGATAAAAATTTCTATTACTTAGAGAATTAGGTCGGTACTCAGAGTTAGCAGACGAAATTCGCTAGTTTAAGGATCGGCAATCCATTGAATAATGATCTGTGGCTCACGATATCGTTACTTTGACGATAGTAATTGTCTTTTTTTCCCCATGTCATTGCTATGCTTTGGAATTTTGTCTTTGCTGAAGGGACTGGCGACTCAAGGTTTACTTTTTCAAGAATATTAAAAAAGGCTCTACATAACAAAAAGGTCATCGACCTCTGCTCAAACACAAATAGATTAAATTTTCTCCGAATGGACAGTAACTCAAAAACGATAGCAATGTATATAAATATATTTTTTATTGTGATTGTGATTTGATATTCTGCAAAGCAAAGCAAATTTGTTCGGTTCAGGTATTTCAATGAAAAATTGAAAACTGTGCAAATAGAGAACTACAATCCAAAGAATTCAAGGGAATTTGTGTGGGCGTGTAGCTCGTTTCATTCTTTGTGACAAATTATTCATTAAGTTAGGGAGACGGTGTTAGGAAAACTCTTATCAGAATACAAAGGAATTCTTCCTCTGTTTTTAACTTCCGTCTATGGTGTGAAGTTGATAATGACTGCTTCAACCGAAGATTAAGACCCAATAGTGGATAAAACATTTGATGATTGATAGCATTTAACGAATTTGAAATTTAAAATAATTTAAAAGAAACTAATTGTCTTTCCGCAAAAGAAATCGAGTTTTCCAACTAGTCGTGCAGAATATTGATAATTTTAAAAGTCATTAAAGAAATACTTAATAAAGCTTTTGTGGTATTTATAGGCTGCTTTTCAACAAGCTCTTAATATCTGTAAAACAGGTTTGCTTTACACGGCATTCGTGAATAGCAATAGCGTATTAATTAAAGGTTGTATGAGTAATAACATTAATGGGAGATGTTAATACTCTTGCATAATAGGATTAATACTCGCCTTAAGGTGATTTCATTTAGGACAAGTCGTGATCATTTCATCAGCAGATTATTTTTAACTGGGTTGGAATCAATTGTATCTGTTTAAAGAAATTTGGAATGAACTTATATTAAAAAAAAGTTTATAAGAAAAATATTTTATAGTAACTATTATTTTTTATAAATATGCAAAATTTAATTAATGTCGTTAACGGATTTTAACAAAAGAGTTTATCAATATACTGTTAGATTCAACAAAAGTTTGGCGAGATATCAAATACTAGTAGCATCCACCATCACTATCAATAAAAACACAAGGGTAGAAAGATAGCATTGTCTTCCTGAGCTAATATTTACACGTGGTTAACTTAGCTTTGTCACATGCTAGCTGGTTTGACATGATGAAGTGACAATAGCAGTTCCTGTTTCGGCAGCAGTATCTAGCCTTTCCAAACTACTGCAAACAACATTTTGAAGTTCTAAATTAACTTAATTGATCGATTTTATTTAATCCATTTTTTTAAAGTTCTTTCATTTTTATACAAGTTCGACGAAATATACTATTTTCAAAAGTTAATCAATTATCAGCAGCAATTGGCAGCTTTTATTTCTTAAAATATATTAAAAATTAATAAATGTAGCTAGAGATTATTAAGAAATTAATAAAAATATGATTTTTTGATAGTTGTTTTACTTTTCAACAATCAGTAGATTTCTATTTTAAAAATAGTGTTAAAATGAGTGACTGTTAATGTACAAGTTAAGGTTCCCATAAAGCAATTACGTAATTGATTTCGCTGATACTGGATGGCGCTATAAGCAATGACGTCACACCCTTGTATCCCTCCCCTCGTTTTTTAAGCGTATCCTCCCTTAAGTAGATTACAGCAATAATCCTGTTGTAATCTCTTAACAACTCTGCTCACTGTTGAGCGTCAGATTCTTCCTTTTTGGTTATGTTCCTTTGATCTCAAGACAACACAACAAAATACCAAAATAAAATAAGAAACATACTCACTTATTTTAGCATTTGTTTCATAAATAATTATTATTAACTTACAGATTATTTTTATGTATTTTTCATAATAATTATTATTAACTTCAAAGATTATTTTTTAAATATTTATCTGTATTTATCTGTAATTGCCACTTTCATGAAAATTTTTGTTTTCCTCGTTTCTTAGAATACTTATAATTTTTAATGTTTTAAATTAATTAATTACCAGCTTATTTCAACAGGGCATCTACCAGAAAACAGCAAAAGATATAAAACAAATAGCAAAAATTTCTTGATAAAGAATTAGATTTTTGAAAATGTTGTTGATTAAAGTCAATGATTCTCTCTCTCTTTTTTTTATCCCAATTATGTCCCAGAATGAAATAGTACGTAAAAGAAAATTCTGAATAATAATTATAATTAAATTAAAAAGTAAACACAGAAACCAAAAAAAAAATCCTGCAAATTTACGACAAAGTTTTTATATCAATCTTTTATTAATTTTTTTGATAATTTAAATTCCTATATATTTGAAATTAAATTAGCATTACGTGAAATCACAAGATGAAATAACATTTTAATACTATCACATATCTTTATTACAAAATAAATTTGGTATATTACCAACTTTTTCAGACATTTGGAGGCAGAGAAATTAACTTCCTCTTCGTACCTTACAAAGAATTAAACTAAAAGTAATTGAACTAAATCAATTACTTTTGAGTTCTTTTAGTTTGCGTCTGCTATATTATGAGTACTATTCTTATTTCATTTTTACAGTTTGTGGGAAAAAATATGAGAAATCTCAAAGTAAAATGTCTGCAAACTGGGAGAAAGTTGATTGAGAATAGATCTGAAAATACAGTTATTTGAAAATACAGTTATCTGAATGGGAATCATATTAGATATTTATGCGATAGTGTGAATTACACAATATCATAACATTTTAATATTTTACTACAGATTTTAACAAAACTTAATGTATATTAAGATCAAATTATAGAGGAGACCTATAACTTGACAATCACACAAGCTAGAAACAAGTTCTCAACGGCTATGAGCTAATCTTGGCAAGACCTTTTTAACCATGTATAGATCATGTCCTTAGTATATGTCGTTCCTGAGATATGAATTTCTGGCGATGGATGGACAGACATGGCGGGAATATAAGGCTTCTCCTGATATGAGCTATGCTCTGTAGAACCCTAAAAATCATATGATCGGTCTATCATTGCACCTTATATCTGAATCAGTGTAAATCGAATTAGTATAAATAAATTAGTGCAATACAGTATAGGTATGAGTTGTGTGGACAACCTGTTAAAACTAAGCTTAGAATATTACTGTACCCCAACAGATCAAGCAGGCCCTGGGGTGCGGGGGAGGTTTAGACTCCTCGCAATTCTAGACCAACGGAACTATTTGAGGTCGGATGGTCAGTCCGACGCTCGGTCGTGTTTAATCCCCCATTAAGAAATTCGGTACACATTTGATAGTGGGCTGTATGAACCCTAGGATCCGTCTGGAGGATAAATATCCGTGGAAAAATTCTGACCTCCTCATGGAATTGAACCGAGGCTCCTCCAGTCCATAGTTTAGGGCCTGAACCAATTTCTAAAAATAGTACGAATCAATCGAAGTTAAAGGCAATTGAATTGTACAAATATACAAAAGAATTTAATGCTTTTAAGGAAATAACTATCGTAAGAATAAAATAGAAACTGCTTGATTACAGTTTCGCAATTGAATCAAAGTTGATAAAATACAAATTATTTTCAAAAAATTATAAATGATATTGTATAAAAGATAAAATCTTAAAAATTACATTAACTCATTTTTGTTGTTGTAGGGTATTGTTAGTTAAGATTGAGAGATTTTGATAAGTTTGAACAAGTAGACTAAAGATTCAGAAAAACAAATCCGGCATTTTTACTCGCATCCTAAATTTCCGTATTTTATACTTTATCAATCAGGGCTAGCTATTTTTGAGACAGGAAATCTTTATTAATTTACGATTTTCCATTAACGTTCTTTTTCTCAATGACAATTATAGCAGTGAATTGATCGCCTTTTCTTTCTCATCGAATTTTACATTCATATTTTAATCGTATTCATCTCAGTAAGAAAATTTACGAACGTATTAAATGGTTAAAGTATCCCATTACAGAACTACGTTACCCTTCGGGTTTCCTGACCAACGGATAATCCTTAAGAAAGATTCCCGTAGCTATTCAGCAGAGTTTCTGGGTTGACTTTAGGACCCGTATGAAATCAGAAAAACTCCCCGACCTCCGCCAGCGATTGAACACGGCTCCCTCAGACAGCAGTCAAGCGCTTTCCCCACTTGGTTACAGAACCAAAGATCTCATTTCCTACAGTAAGATAAAATTTAACCCCAATAATACATTAATTGCTAAGGAAACCCATGCATTCCAATACCACAACCACATTCATTGTCTTTCACTTTTACTATTTTTCTGTAAATTTACTATTTTTTACTATTTCCCTTTTACTATTTTTCGTAAATGGGATGAAAAGCAGTTGTAGCAGGTCCATGGAATATCCCGATATTAGAATGCAAATTCCAATTAATTTATAGAGAAATACAATTTCATAAATCACAAACGGTTGTCGGATTATTCTGTATAAATCAGGACAACAATTACTCATGTAGTATCTATTAATAATCCTTTGACATTTTTGTTCCAGGCTACCATTTCACAGCCTATTCATTAATCCGAAAGCAATAATCACCCGATGATTTGGTCACAATTGTAATGCTCGCTGGATTACAATTGTGATATTCTCTTTTATTGTGACTTTGTTATTGCTGTAAAGCTATTAAATTTATAATAACTTCCTTCATAACTGACAATTAAATTACAGATTACAGACCACCTTTAAAGCCGTAGATCTGTGTTGATAGTTCTATGAGATTTCTAGTAATATTTCTGCGTTTGATGATCTCTGTATGTTAGTATCCGAGTAACAATAAACCATTCTTTACTGTAAAATAATCCATAGAAAATACAAAGATTCTGTAATCAATTCCATAAGAAAATAAATGCATAGATAGAAAATCATTTAATCTCAAAGTTGGACTTTGCCGCCTAATAACTTAGAACAACTTAAAGGAAAATGTCGAGAACGCTACTGTTGTGTAGTTAATAATTTCTGTCTTTCGACATTTCCATTATTTACCAAAAATCCAGTACTTTAAACAACAGCATTACCAACAACATTCTTGTGAATCGTGAATTTCGGAATTGCTAAAATCTTTAAACCAGTATTTTCTTATTCAGTGTTAGAAACTCTTCTAGTTCGTTCATATTAGCCAAGACAGAATTACTTTAAGCAGCTTATCTGAATATTTGTGGACCATGGATAGTCAAGTACCGCGGTATCAAGAAATAACAGAAGGTGTACGGAGCCCCGTAGCTCGTTTTGTATTAGACGAAAGAGAACAAAAGTTGGCCACCATACACATTAAAGTATGCGGTTTCGATTTGTCAAGGAAAAAAAATTCGTACCAAACTACGCCGATAGAGGAAATTCTGGCGCTGCGGTCGAAAAATGCATCATGAAATTTGCATATAGGCCTTACGGGTACTTTATGACACGATATCGAGGATAAAAGGAGGGGTTGCGGGAATTCTAGTCATTCTGCAAGAAGTCGCCCATCGATGGCGTTGTCACTTCGTGATCGTGCCTTATTAGTCAAGCTGTTTTATCAGCGGGATGAAAATGCCAATGCTGCTCTTCGTGAATATCGGCGGTTAAAACAGTTACGTAGAGGTCCGATGACCATAACTAACATACGAAGAATGGTTGAAAGATTTGAAAGAACAGGAACTCTTGGTCTGCATCCAGGCCGAGGACGTAAACGTATCAAACAGGAACAAGTTGAAGAAGTTGCAACTGCCGTTCAGGATCAGGCGATAGTTAATAAGCAGGGTACCAGTAGTGCACGTTTAATATCACGACAAACAGATATCCCGTTGTCGACGGTGCAGAAGATATTGCGTAAGATCCTGAAATTTTATCCGTGTAAGATAACTCCCATTCAAGAATTGCTCCCAGGGGACAGAAATACCCGATTAGAGTTTAATTTGAGATTTTTGGCTCGATTGGAAGTAGATGACGAGTGGCCGTGGCGGATATTATGGAGCGATAAAGCTCACTTCCATGTGTACGGTGATATCAACACACACAATTGCCGTATTTGGGCTGATACAAATCCATACTTTGGTCAAGAGATCCCCTTATATTCGCCGAAAGTCACAGTTTGGTGTGGGCTCACTGCTTCTTTTATCATCAGCCCGTACTTTTATGAAGAAGTTGGTAGAAATGGACTAGTGACTTGTTCTGTTAATTCCGACAGGTATGCCGCTATGCTCGAGAACTTTGTATACCTCAACTGCAGCAACGAAATTATATTGATTTTACCATTTTCATGCAAGATGGTGCGCCACCGCACATCGGACGTCGGGTGAAGGATGTCCTTCATCAACATTTCACAGATGCTAAAGTAATTAGTCGCGCATTTCCCGTGAATTGGCCTCCGAGGTCACCTGATCTGAATCATTGCGATTTCTGATTGTGGGGCTACATGAAAAGCATTGTGTATCAAGGACATGTTCCTGACATACCTATTAAAGTAGGTATTAAAGTACCTATTAAAGATCAAATAACGTTTCATGTCACACGAATAAATGCCGATATGCTGCGAGCCACCGTCGAAAACCTCGTGTACCGCATGCAATTAGGCTGGTGGTTACCTTGAGCCAAATTTGTAGGTTGCTATAATAAACGTTTTTCATTGATATTTGGTGTGTTGTTATTTACTGTTGCCATTTAGTATTCTTTTTTCACACATTATGCGCCTGCAGCGCCGGAATTTCTCCTATCGGCATTGTTTGGTACTATTTTTTTTTTCTTGACAAATCGAAACCGCATACTTTAATGTGTATGGTGGCCAAATTTTATTCTATTTCGTCCAGTACATAACATGCTGCAGGGCTCCGAACACCTCCTGTTATTTCTTGATCACCACCCAGTATATAGTTCGATGTGAACTTTATAAAATCTGTGTAAGAAAACAAAGGAAGTCCTCAGATGTATCTTCGGGATAGTATTAAATCTAACGTCTCGTTGGGCTAACGAGACATCCGATTTCCGAAGAAGATTAAGCGATAGTTGGACCTATAATAATTACAGTCACGATAAAATAAAAATTGGAGTTACAATGAATTTGAAAAACTATTAAGATAATAAAGTTAAAAAGATGAAAATACCAAAAAAAATCCCATTTAATTTGAAGAAATAGTTTTTGATGAAAATATTTTTTAAAAGTCGAAAAAAATAACGCTTTCTGAAATCGTTGTGTGACGTCATTCCTTTCAAGCTTATATCACAAGCTAACATTTATTCATTTTGCTCGTTCCAATGTAATGTACAGTGTTTCAAAACTCCCAGGAGAAGTAATATCCAAAGAAAACAATCGAATATCATAAAAACTTTAAACACTGACAGAATTAGACAATTTTAACTGTATATTAAACAAACATTTTGTATTTCGGTTCCATATTTAATAACATTATATAGCGATATGTATTTGTGATTGTCTGATATTATATCTTTTTTTTTTCGATGATTGTACGCGCTGAAAGGCATTTCATTAAAAAATTGGGAAATAATTGCGTATTACTTATTTAAAATTGTGATTTGTATGTTTGGGTAAATAAGAAGAGAAATTGAAGATTCGCCTACAGATTTAATTCGGCAGATGAGAAATAAGCATCACAATAATTATCCATGACTCGGGACTGAAATGAGGTCTGGTTATCTGTCCAACGCTCACCCGCCTGTAGAGACCCGGTACCCATTCTACAGAGGGCTGGGTGGACCGTAGGACCAGTCTGGAGGAGAATTCAGCGTGGATCTCCGCCGCGATTAGGGACTGAATCCGGCTCCTATCCATTATCTATCCATTCGTCATCTTGATAAGAAACATTCTAACTGAGAATTCTACTGCTATTTTATTCCATTAATCAGATAACTGGCCAAAAAGTTCAAAAGTCTGGAATAACATAAATTGCAATAACATTGAAAGAATATGTGCAGAACAGTAATAAAACTACGAAATGTAACAAGGATGAATAACATAGATTAAAGGTTTTATTAATAGAAATGATGATTAAAATTGTTTTCGAGAAAATACTATGAGAAATAATAAAGGAGATAATAAATTAAAGATACTTATTTCAATATTAATTAATACAAGGATAATTATGAAGCATATAATATTAATAAAAGTTTACAACAAAAAATCAAAGGACGTTGGACTATCTTTCAGATTTGTGAGAAGATGCTGGAATTGCACTGTTTTGATGGCGGATAATGTATGAGAAAACCCTCGTTGGAGTTGAATTATCTTTGAATACTGTCAAAATAAAAGTCCTGAGTGAAACCTTAACTTACCTAACCTATAGCTAATCGATTCGCTTTGGCGCTGTAGGCGCTTCGCGCCAACCGCTTGAGCTCATACGATGTAAAATATTTTTGAGTTAATTTAATCTTCCCTATAGAAATAAAATCACACATATCAGCTGTCCCGAGCCGTTATTTGTGCCTGCAATTTCGCTTGAGCCGTCATTTTCTTTGCAAATAAAATAGAACGATGGAAGCTTAGGTAAAAGGATGGAAATCATATATCCTTGCGTGGATGTGGTGAAAAGGCAGCCGGTGATATATCCTTGGACGACGTTGATTGATGGTACCGTATTGCAAACTTTAACCATGAAATCTTCTAGGAAACTTCTTTCCAGTAATTCTTCATTTATTAGTGAAGATAAATCAATAGATTCGTTCATGGATTCTAATGAATGAATTACTTTCTATGTACATCAGCGCTGCATTAATAAGAGAAAGAAGATAACTGGTATTACAGGCTATTTCTTAAGCTCCATTTTACATTTTATAAATTCCATATATTTTGGGTTTTAATTTATTTCTATTTTGTTATGATCTTTGGCTTGATCGTTTTTCTAGTTGAAAAAGACAAGGAAACTTTATAAATAAACTGAGGTTATTTAGTGTACCACCACTTACCGTTTAAGAAGAAAAAACTTAGTAGTAATGCAATTAAGTAACGTTACGATTTTTGTACTTACAGAATCAAAATGAAAATGCTTATTTGTAATGAAAAGTACATCATTATTGACAAAGCACGGAAAGATAATTAGTGTCATTCAATTTCTTTCTTAGGAATATTTCGCTTCTTTGTGCAGCGTACACCAACGCTCTATCAAATCAGATGTCAACTGATGAATCGTTAATCTTAACCAGTGTTCAAATAAAAATTGTTGTGCACCAAACAAGTTGACAAAACTTCACTGATGAGTCCTTGATAGCGTATCGTGTTTCTAAAAATGGTTGCAATTGGTTAATAACATTTACCGTCATTTCCGGATGACTTATCATAGACACAACTGCGTTATTGCCGTTTCAAAATGGCAGCTTCAATGAAGAAGAACACAAGAATTATAAAGACAATTAATTAATTAATCGTATTTAGAATTATTTTCAGAACTTTTCATAGAAACAAATACACATCTAATTCATTGTCAAAATTACAGGATCGTCAAAATAGGAGCCGACGTCAGCCATCTTGAAAATTGGGGCCGTTAAAATTTGCCGCCTTATCAGCTATTTAACGACTGTCAAACCCCTAACGAATGTTAGTGCAGAGAGAGAAAATGTCGATTGAGGGAGATTTGACAACCCTCAAAGTTGAAAGCTTGGTGCACACCGTCCTAAGGTCATCGTTTACTGAAACGAAGTTTGTGAATGAACATAAAGCTTACTTTCTTTAAAATGTTATTTCTTTAAATTTTGTTTCTTATTTTTCTTTGAGTTTTTTGCCTACAAATCAAATTGTAACAAGATTTAATAAATTTAAATAAGAAAAAAAAGATATAAAATTTGCGGTGAAAATGAGTTTGAAATCCGTGAAACATTGATGAATGATTTGAAAAGTAATGCGGAGTTAGAATAAACTCTTAAGGTAATAAGAGGAACTGTCATCGACTGATGCAAATAAGCCGCATCATTAAAGAGGCTGTTGGGAGGTATTCGTCAATTCGTGTTCAAATTGTGAAGAAAGGAGTTGATTGAATAGATGTGTGTAATGGATCCGAAATGAAATTTAATACGTTAACTTTGGTGGAGAGCTGTCAGAATAACAGAGGTAGGATAAAGTCAGGTGGAAGTGGGAAATAATAGTAATTGAAAGTGAGTCCTTTTGTGGGTCCAAAGATTTTGAAACCAATTTCGAAATATGCAGTTAGCTTCCACAAGGTATATCAAAGGAAGACCAAAGGTTACAACTTTAATCTTAGATCATCTGCCCAGAGGACATAATCAACACTATTATCCTTTCTGAGTACCATATGTCCTTGATGCGACTACAGGAACAAAATATTTATTTCTATTGTGCATAGAAGGCTTCACAAGGAGGTCTTTATGCTAGGCGACCAGCAATCTCCTTGCCTTTATCCCCCTACATCCCACGTCAGCTTTTATGACCATTGGAGATTCCTACTATTCAGAGATAAGATTTAATGTGCAGAGCCGTTCCAGAAGCATTCTGATTGGAAGAGAACGAGAGACATGCTATTTTCCCCTTAATATCCGAGAAAGGAAACGTTATGATGAAGATTACGTGATTGTTGGGTGATTCCGTTAAATTAGCGCACAGATCTTTAAGTGCTTCCAAAAGGAAATACGAATGCTAGATGATATAAGGATAATCATCTGGACTGCATTCCTCTCTTAAAACAGCAATCGACGATATACTTTTTCGATTTTGGTGCTGACGATTTTTTAGGGGACTTTCACTCTCTAACTAATCATCAGGAAGCAACAAGGGGATCCATACAGTTTACCTGTGTGTGCTGATCATCCGTCAACAAACAGTTCTAGGACAACCAGTTGACAGTCAGTCCTAAAGACATCACGCAAGATCCATGATCCAGTCATAAACATCGGCTCAAAGAGGTTCTGTAATCGTCGTCACATGCTCTCCCCTCAAAAGAAAAATTGAATAGGCCTCTGCAAACTATTTTAACTATCTTAACACAGAATATATTAGGCATTTGTAAATTTACTGCAATAAGTATACATTTTATGAAATAAAGAAAAGAAAACTAACCTAAAATGAAGACAGGACATTATTACTATCAAATGAAGGTAATAACGCCAGTGTCTAGAGTCTTTTTTAAAACCCGCTATCATATCTGCCATTAATATCTTTGTAATTCCTGAATAACATATTTCATAGAAATAACATAAACAATATATTAAAAAAAAACAGTGTTGAAAAATGAAAATTTAAATGAATTACAGCAAACTTATTGAATTGCTGGCATTATTACCATCAGTTACCCTATTTCACATGGTTTCATGAAACATGCTCAGGCACCAAAATCGACTTATTTGTGATACTTGCTTGGAAGGCTAAATGCTCATCTTAAAATAAAACTCAGATAAGATTATTTTTTTTTCAAGTATACTTAATATTCTTTCTGAGTTTGCTAAATTTAGTTAAAAGTATAAAGTTCTGTATTAGTTCATTACATTCGACTGAGTATGTTCACTTTTACAATGAATTTTTGTAAATAATAAGAATAACGATTTTAAAAAATCGTTATTACCTCATTTTCCAGAATTTTTTAAGGGGACGAATTTAGGAACAACTTTTTTGGTTTAGCAGAAAGTAGATACTTTTGAAATTAATTTTCTTTGCTACTAACAATTGATTATAAAGGCGATTTGGCTTGGTTCCAGGTAAAGGGATAGGTTAATCAAGGTAATGTCAAATTATGGAACTTTTACGTCATTTAATACGGTCTCCAGGTATGAAATGAGATTAGGGGACGAACCTATCTTATGTAAAATATTGTAGGTCGTCTAACAATGTAAAGTTCCAAGTGTCATGCATTTCCAATTAATTTTTATTACACAATCTCTCATTTTGTTTTTTACTTCCCTAATTAATGGATTAATGAGAATGAAATCCAGCTCATCCTTTGGCCTCCTTTTCCATCTGATTTGAATCTTTTTGAGCACCTTTATTTCTTATAGTCAAATAATTCGTCGCTTGAATGCACCAGAACCCAGCGGCCCAGCCACTGCAGACACTATGGACAAACTGGAGTGACATATCTTCAAGTAATGTTTTCATCGATCTCATGCATTGACGAATAGATGATGAGTCGATCAACTTAGTGTGTCTTGGCCGTGCGGTTGGCGATGTCGCTAAGACACTGGCCTCTCACCTCTGAGTACTGAGGTTCGGTTCTCATGTGGGTTTCGTTGATGGTGGCGATCCGTGCTGGGCAGGTTTTCCCGGGGTTCTCCTGTTTCCCCTGCATTTCTCACACCATCCTTTCTCAGTCTTTCTCTCCGTCTGTCCTTCTTTCCGTGGAATAGTACAAAAGATCTTTCAGGTCGACGTGCTCGGCAGTCATGCCACCCACTTTCAATTAATCTAGTCTAATCTAATCTAGTATGTCTTGCATCACAGCAAAAACTACCATCTTACATCAAGTTGTCTTGATAATATATGCGTACATTGCTGAAGATGTAACATGATTTAGAAATGGCTGGAAATGAATGATAATCCGATAGGTCACAAGAGATTAAGTCCTGTTTGGTTGTTTTCGTAACTGAATTACTTTACCAATAGTAATTATTTCTCAGGATTAAAGAAATGCTATCATCGATTGGTCTTTCGCATTCTATTCAATCTCTTTGATTTAAAATCAATGAGACTTCTCTTCTTATTCATATAATATGTTTTTCACCATTAACCTCACTCATTAAAGATGAAGATATAATGTTGTCACCACATGTTAATGTAAAAGTAAATATTAGAATGTACATGGACTACACCTGTCTCTTGAAAATTTGCTATTTTTTGAAAGTATGTTTCCCGCGTGAATACTTGTTTCTCATCATCATCTAAACAATCTATAGTTATTATTCTCTAGAGAACAGATTTTTTTGTTGATTAAACTTGATTAAACATTGCAAGTTACAAACATAGATTTATGTTGATGTACAATGAACATTTGTTAGTTACATTTTATTTCTTTCCTCAGTAATTAATCCTGTGGATAATTATAATGTATTCAGTTGTCTTTTTACAACTTATTTAGTCGTCTTTCTTAAGTAGTCTTCCTGTTTGCTCTTCGCCCTTTCAGAATCCAGTTTCACTAAGTTAGAGACATTCATCATTATAGTATGTTCATTCGATTTTACTTTTCTATTTTAAAATCTACTCACTAATAACTTACATTCTTCTCTATAATTGAATTTACTTTCTTAATTTTTTTCATTGTGTCTAAATTTAATTATTCGAAGCAGTTTTACGACTAATTGTAAAAGTTGCTTTCGTTTCTTTTCGTAAATTCTTATTACTTAAACTTACATTCTAAAAAAGTAAAACATTCATAATAGGAACAGTCGTGGGAATCAATGTGCAGCCTCCGAAGCTAAAACAAGCAATAATACTTTTATATTTAAATGTTGTAATTTCTTCGAAAAGTTTTGCATCTTACTTACTTCTAACTTACTTACTAAATATCTTACTAGAAATTTATTATATTATGATTGTTATTACAGTATCATCTTTATTAATCATTCGTCTTTCCGAACCAGTTCCACCTACGAGTGCTCATGGCCCGGTTTAGAACTTGTTTTAGGCATTCATTACGAGATATTCATTAACGTGTGCAACCAACCGATGTTACTAAACAGAGAAATAGTTTTAAATAATTCATGAGGAAATTTTAGCTGCAATCTAATATTTTCATTAATAATTATCCTTCACATCGTGAAAATAATATTCTCAAAAGTTTGTTTATTCTACGACTGAATTAAAATTGATCTGAAAAGTTAAGCAACATTAAAATTTCATTTTTTTAAACATTTCATTCGTATGAAAAATTTTCTTAAGTGAAAGAACTCAAATGCTTCATTCAAAAGAACATAAATAATAGAAATGTGTTGCTTTGAAAGTGGATAATAAAGGGCTAAACGCACTTCTCCGTCTTCCGATGTGTTTCCGTAACGTAATTGCATTAGTGACGTAGTTACGTATTCAGGGTCACCAGAATGGTATCTCTTTAGATGGATGCACCGATTTCAAGTCCATCTTGATTCCAAGAGGGAAAATAAATGGTAGACGCTAAAGGATAATAACCTTGAACCTACATTGCTGTCAGCCATTTAGGCGACCACTGGAAAGGCAGAACGCTACAATCGTTTCCCAAGATCCAATGTGATCGTTTGGGATTGCTTCCAAAATTTATCGTAGCGCTAGTATTAGCTTTCACTCTTTCACCATTATGGTACTCAACTGTTGCGTGTCTGGATGTCACAATATAAGTAAACTAAAAATTCTTCGTTCCTTAAATTCCCAAACGAAAAAAAAAATGCAATATATATTGAAAATTGGGAAATCTACATCCAAATGAATGGCGGTGTACTCACAACAATTCTACTGTAACTTACTGTACAAACTGTATACTATATAAAACTTCAATCCTTGGCATACAATAACATTAAAAAATTGAAATAATTAATACATTTAAACATGAAATTAAAATAACTGATTAGCTAATTTATTTGATGAAGAATTATTTTTATGCTCATCTTTTAGTCAACATTGATTTTTTTTGTGAAAATTTAATAAAAATGTTCTTTAAAAATTTCTCATAAATCCTAGAAGTACCTGTCAAGACCGCTCGGCCACGCCGGCACGGCAAAATAAATTATATATCATTTTAAATTGTGTTCAACTACAAACGCCAAATAATTGTCACTAACACTTACATATCTAAGCTACAGATAATCTAAACAGTAAAATTTAAATTAATTGATTTAATGGTTACCATATCTTTGTTGGTTTTTCAATCCATTATTTATTTTCACAACAATTTTTATAGTTTAATATTTTCACCAGACTTTTGAAATTTACATTAAAATATTACATCAATTAATTTCAAAGTGGATCTTCTGGAAATTTGATGTAAGAAGGGTTGACGATAGTTTTGCCTTTCGTTATTCAATAATATTTTCATTACTTATATCTTTCATTAATATCCAATAATACGCCCCATTTATTTCATGTAATTCGTATTAATGTGAGAGGATCCTACTTTCGTTATTCTTAGTTACATAAGTTTTGCTTAAAAACAAATGGATTTCCTTAAAGAAAGTTTCAATTTTTTATGATTCTATTTAATTCTTCGACTTGCTTAATTTAGCATTCTCTGATTTTGTTTTTAAATTTCGTGGTTGAACTTCTTATTTTGTTCAGTATTATCCACATCAAACCTATTAATAACGAGCTGTGCCCCGCGGTGTCACCCGCGTTAAATTCGGCCCTTCACGGTAATGTTGGGTAATCTTCTCGTCGTGCAGCCAAGCCGCCCCGTCGCCGCCGCCGCCGCCTCACCCGTTGATTGACGTTTATGTTTACTGCTCTGCTCCTATTGGTCGTAGCGTGCTGTTAAATAGCCTATAACCTTCGTCAATAAACGGGCTATCTAACGCAAAAAGAATTTTTCAAATCGGACTGGTAGTTCCTGAGATTAGCGCGTTCAAACACACAGCTTTATAATGTTTGTTTGTTTTTATCCATTCAGCCGCATCCGACCCTTGGCGATTCGATGGGTCATCTCTCGCCACTCTTTCCGATCTTGTGCCTTCCTTTTTAACAGCTCTAAACTTAGGCCTGTGATTGCTTTAATGGTGTCTATCCATGTGATCCTCGGTCGACCACGCCTTCTTTTCCCATTCGTCATTCCCAACATTATAGCATTCTCGAGTGAATCAGATCGTAACACATGTCCAAAATATTTTAGCTGCATTCTATTTATCTTCCCGCCAAGTGAAATTTCAGGTTTCATGCGTTTCAAAACCTCCCTGTTTGTAACCTTTTCTGTCCATGGAATTCGTAATAGGCGTCTCCAACACCACAGTTCGAACCCATCTATTCTCCTCCAATCAGCTTTCTTCATTGTCCAACTTTCGCATCCATACAATGCAATAGGAAACACTATGGCATTGACTAGTCTGCGTTTAGTCGAAAGACCGATGTCCTTACTTTTCCACACTGTATTCATGCTCAACATTGCTCTGTGGCCCAATGCGATTCGACGCTTAATTTCAGGACAACAGCCTTGACTCTGGTCAATCTTGGATCCAAGGAAACAAAAATCTTTCACGCATTCAAATTGTTCTCCATCGATGGTTATTTTATTATCCTTTGTTTCAGCAGTCGTCATGATCTTTGTCTTTTTGATATTAAGAAGGAGACCCATCTTTTCACTTTCTCTCTTGATCTTTCCTACAAGTTGTCTCAATCCTTCCTCAGTTTCTGATAACAAAGTTGTGTCATCTGCGTATCTAAGGTTGTTGATAACTCTACCACCAATCCTCACACCTATCTCTGATTCTTCCAAGTCTGCTTTCCTCATTACCATTTCAGAGTACAGATTAAAGAGGAGCGGGGATAGAATGCAACCTTGTCGCACACCTCTATCAATATCAAACCACTCAGTGTCTCCATATTGTGTTCTAACAGTAGCTTTTTGATCAGTATATAGAGATCTTATCATCTCTATTAGATGCACAGGAATGTTTAGTTGTTGCAATGCCTTCCATAATTGGTTATGTTCAATGCAGTCGAACGCCTTTTGATAGTCAATAAAACAAATGTAAATGTTTTTCTGATACTTATAACATTTTTCCATAATCCACCGAAGGTTTGAAATATGGTCACGAGTACCACGACCACGCCGGAAGCCAGCTTGAGAATCTTGCAGCTCTGCTTCAATGAACGGTCGAAGACGTTGTTGGATAATTTTGAGCAAGATTTTGCTTATATGAGGAATCAAGGCTATTGTGCGATAATTTCTGCAATCTTTTGAATCTCCTTTCTTTGGTAATGGGATGAATACTGATTTTTTCCACTCTTCAGGCCACTTCCTAGTTTCCCAGATTTTCTGGTAAATTTCCTTGATAACCTTTGGTGGAACAGATCTCAAAAGTTCAGCTGGAATACAGTCAGTGCCAGGAGCCTTATTGCTTGGTAAGTGCTGCAGTGCCCATATAACTTCCTCAATCAGGATGGCTGGTTCATTTTCTACTAGATCATTGTTAGATGGCTCTACTTTGCTAGTACTAGAATATAGGTCTTTTGTGTACTCCAGCCATCTACTTTTAATACTCTTCTGGTCAAACAAACATTTTCCATTTTTGTCTCTTATCATTCCCTTTTGGGCAGCAAAGGGAGTTCGAATTTTCCTGACATGAGCTTTATAATAGTAGTGTAGATAACCAGTATAACATCGCAGTAGATCGCAGTTAAACATTGCAGTTTAAAAATTATTTTAATATTATCATGTTACGTTTCGAAAACTATTTTTTTAAATTAACTTTTGGGATATGACTTTAAAAACACACAAGGGAATTAATTAACTTGTTAGAATTAATGATCATTCTTGTAAATTTTTAATTTTCCGTTATCACTGAGGGTATTGTCAATACAATTTATTGAATAAATTTATTATTTTAGTTGTAAATCTTTACTTAGGGAAAAATGATTCAGTTCTTTGTATTTGTTTTAGATGATAAGTTTACAAATTAGTATTCGAAGAAATGATCGATAGTTTTCTGGCTTATCGTCACGTGTTGTAAAATAACAAAGCTTATTTTCGATTTTGATATGACATTATCATGTATTCAATATGACTATCAAATAACTAACGTATTTGCACGATAATTTATTTGTTAAGAAAATCCTGCTTAGTTTCAAAGTGGATCTTCTGGAAATTTGGTATAATAAGGTTGACGATAGTTTGCCTTTTCGTTATTCAATAAAATGTTTCATTACGTTGTTTCAATATTATGCCCCAGTTATTTTATGTAAGCTAGCAGAAAAGCAAATATTAAATATAAGACATGTTCATCATTTAGCAGAATTGAGCTCGACAATGGTTCAGTGATAGATCTTTAGAAATTACAGTAGAACTATAAGTAGAGAACCACAGTATGGCCGAAAACAAACGACACTGAACCGGTTTGAAAAGAAAACGCTGCAACCGAAAGAATAATCAACTGTGGTTGTTGACAAATACATGTTCAATGTGATCTACTTGGCGCGGTAAGGAGTACTCGTAGCGGTTGCATAGGTTTTCCACCATGTCCTGGAAGAGCTGTTATTCCATTCCCCCAAGAGTGATTTTCTTTCGTTGTTACTGTTACGGGACGGCCGGTGCAAACTTTCCGCTGTGAAAGTACAATTCCGGTTCGACGGAATTTATCGATGACGGATATCATAAACTTATTCTAGAGATCGAGGTAAGAATTGGCCGACACTTGGATAACGCTTGGCCCGTATCGTAGCTATAGCTCTACATGCTCTTCAAGATGTTAATGTATTACCCTGGCCGGCAAGATTGCCAGATTTTTCTCCAGTAGGTGTGGGACATGATTCAACGACGGCTATGGACTCTTCCTCAACCTGTAACGACCATTGCCGATCTAACTTTACAGCTGCTGCAAGCGTGGAGCACCATCCCACAGGATGACATCTGACACATATACGATCAGATATACTGACGTGTTGATGCCTGAATTCAACGTGACGGTGACTAAAGTGGATACCGAGGAGCACGACATTGAGCTTCAACGACATCATGTGACGTTAAAACTGGTATCAATATAATAACTCATGCAGATACACATATTCTGTGTAATTTTAATTACTCTAGAAGATCATCCTATTAACAGGTAAAAGTTGTACGATCTTTGTAAATTTGTAAATTTATAGATTTGTAAATTTGTAATTTGAAATAACCAATCACAGTGTAGCGTTGGAACACGTCAGGCATGACATCACGCCCATGTTTAAAGATGGCGTCTCTAATATTCGTCCCACTTCACGGCGAAAAATTGCGATTACACAATTATCATCAGTATATTGAGATTTTCTTTCCCACATAAATGAAATTTACATTGAAATGCATGAAGCTCATGCGTCAAAATTTATCAGAGAGTTTGTAAAACCTCGGTTTTTACATAATTTCGGCTGTGGAGTCACTAGCTCACTAATCAACAAGTAGGAGACAATGACGATGCACGTGCCGTCATTGTTGTCCAGACAGGATTATTGGTATTGGCTGTTGGACATTCGTTATTGTTATTGTTATTGTTGAAACTGGTAAATCATTTTTTTATTTTATTTTATTTTAACAAAATTTGGCTTAGTCATTCAAATTATATGTGGGCTGTTGCGGAAGTCACGGCTTTTAAAAATGAGCTTAAAACATCTTTTTCAATCTTGTGTTTTTCAAAAATTTCAGGGTATTTCAAAAATCTGGCATTTGTTTTACTTCCGTTAATATTGCCTCAATTTCGACGAATCTATTCTTTTAGGGCAGCAGGTTGCCAGTTTATTCTTTCAGTTTACAGAAGCATAATAACGTGCAAATAATACTCAAATAAAAGAATTTCTTAAGAACTTTTTATTTTTTGATTTAAAATTAATCTATAATATGAGTAAGTCTTAAATACGTTTTATAAAAGAGATCTATTTTTTTCTATACCTTGATTTATATTTTGAATACTTCAATTGTCATTTCGCTTTCGTTAATGAATTTAATGCAGAATTTTCTTTTGAGCTGAAACTTATTCTAAAGTCTCAAAAGAAATTTGTCTGTAATGACACATTCGTAACAGTTGGACACAAAACATTTGGAGTTTATTCGAGAAGTTTATTATCTGTGATGGAGAAAAACATTCTACCGAGATCCTCCAAAACACACGGGAACATAAAAGGTTTTTTCTACAGCTATTGTTATGGCTATCTATCTCTTCTCGAATGTACCTTTTTTCTGGTATCAGCTTGCATTTTTCAACAGTAAATTGAAATTTTTCTTAAGAGAAAGGTTATAAAATCATCATTTCCACGAATTTTTCAAATGTTAAAGGTGAAATTTGTCTGATTTCTTAAATTAAATTACATTAAATTAAATTTCTTTTTCTCATTACATTAGTGAAACAGAAATGTTTGTTATAATTTAAACTTAATATTAAACAAACAGATCTGTTGATTTGAAGCTCTACAGAACAGAGCTTTTTAAGAAATTTGTATTTTTTTAATATGGTAAAAAAAAAATATTGCA
Organism: Thereuonema tuberculata; assembly: GCA_023159025.1. Classification (NCBI taxonomy): domain Eukaryota; kingdom Metazoa; phylum Arthropoda; class Chilopoda; order Scutigeromorpha; family Scutigeridae; genus Thereuonema; species Thereuonema tuberculata. The sequence continues at coordinate 18,819,053 of JAFIDM010012231.1, forward strand.
AGTAACATTGCTATTGCTAGTTTGCAAAACTAAATAATAAATTCTTTCAAAAGTATTTTCGTGCATCACATTTGAACAGATTATTGTAAAGATTTCGTGATAAAAGTAATAGTGCCAACGTGACAGTATATCTATCCTATATTTTTTCTCTATTTTATTCCATTTTCTTTTAGAACTAATAATGATTCTTTTTCAAATGGGCAATGATGTTACCTACATCGTTTAGTCACAAGAAGTTGAATACGTTTTTACCAATTGACATGGAGTTTTTGAAATCCTGCTCATCACCAGTTCCTTGGTTCCAAATCAAAATTGAATGACTTTACACTGTATTAATTCTGCTAATTATTTTCCCTGAATTTGGTGACGAATTCATTTTAACTTTATAGTCTTCTGGGAGATTTTTTTTTATCCTTTGCAAATGCAGGGGATATTGGATCGCATTTAAGATATTGGATTTAACAATTTGTATCTCTTCTTCCATGCCAAATCCAATTCTCATACAGAAAAATTCAATATTTTTATAACAATAATTTTTTTAAATATTTTTCCAAAGAATATAAAAAAATCTTTTGAAAAAATATTTAAAAAATTACATTATATTATAAAAATTTTAAATTATATAAAAATTATAATAAAAATTAAAAATTATATTTTTAATAATAAAAATAATATTAAAAATAATAATTATTTCTGGCATTTTAAATTGAATCTTAATTACGTAGGTGGATCAGAACACGTATCGAGGAAAAATGTCGTGAAACCACTGCTGATATGTTACACCGTGTTCTGAATAACATGAAGTTTCGTTTCCAGACATGTTTGGAACTTGAGGACACTCATATAGAGCAAGTATTATAATTTAATTATGATAAAAGACAAACAAATGATATCTCCTATGATGCGGGACTTGTCGGACACCCTGTACTATATATAGAGCTATTTAATAAAATTTTCACTTTTTACCATTGCTAGACACAGATTTTGGTAATGTCTGTGTGAAGATTTTAAAGATTTAAAAAAATGACGAGTGTTTGTTAATGCATTCCTTTTCAGTCGACTTTCAAAGGGTCTTTTTAAAATAGTTTATATACTTTTATCCGAATTTACGTTTGTTTCTAGAGCATGTCTCGATACTTGTCTTTCAAGTTTTAGCCTTCTGTAACATAAATCATTGCTTTATGTACTGCAATGGAATCATCATATACGTGCATAATGAATATAAATAAGGCATTTATAACTAAAATAAGAACTGTCCAATAATAAATAAATGAGAAATAAAAAATTCATTCACATGGGAATAAATAATTTTACTAAAACAACTACATGTCTCAGGCAATAGCTTTTCCGCCTCGTTAGCATAGAGAGGTTTTTCTGTTCAGTAGATCTATCCTACAAAGAGTAGAAGAAAAGAATAGAAAAATCCCTATTGACTTTAGCCTTCTTTTTTTTTACTTTGGCTGATGAATGTGGTTGGCGAAAAAAAGTTGATGAGGATGGACACACCAATTAATGGCAAGTCCGAAGCAAGCGGACGCAAGCGCGAGGTGTAATATCAATTCAAAACGATTGCAAGTCGGCTCGAAACGACATATTAGTAGTTCTTTTACTTAGCCTGAATCATTTTCTTCAAAACTTAGGATTATTGAATTTATTAAAATCAGTTTAATAATGATGCCAATTTTTGCGACCCGTTTGGAAGCTATTGTGTTAGCTATTTCGCTTGTCCTGTCCGTCCGTGTCTGTCCCTCCCTAAAAACGCCCGAACCGAAGGTTGGATCGGTAAACGGACTTCACCATTGTATTCATAGACCCAAACACCGTAGCAACGGGCATTGGCCCCCCCTTCCACCTATGTTCGAGATAATTATCATTGTAATCAATGTACCCCCCCTCCCCCTAACAATTTCCTAACAGAAGGTTGAATCGACAAACGGACTTCAACATCGTGTTCAGAGGTACAAAACCGTAATAGTATATCTTCAGGGGCCAACGCCCCCCACCCTCATGTTCGAGATGTTTTGCATTGTTTTCATTGGATTTCCGCTATTAGCTTAAATGTTAGAAATGCAACTATCTGATGATTTCAGTTGTCAACTATAACTTGAGGGGTAAAGTATCGGACTCACAATGCTGGAGGTTGTCGATTCGAATCCATATATCTACTGTTTTTTTTTTTTCCTTTTAATCTTTTTTACTCAGTGTCCGCTTGGATTTTTTTCCCTCATTTTCTTAACTTTATTTTATTTTTCCTTACATTAATGTACTTCTTTTTTATTTTTATTTTTATTTTTTTTTATTATTGTGGATCGCCCTTAAATTTATACTTTATCACAAAATTATATACACTTGTTTTTTTTTGACAAGTAAGCTTGAAGTTCTTTGGTTTTTTTTTATTACAACTATTTTTTTCCCTTGTTTTCTGAAAGTTACTAAGTTTTTTGACTAAAAAGTTTGATTTTGATTCTTTAATCTAGACTAATAAGATCGGAGTTACCAAAAAAAGTAGTCATTAATCTTGATAATTTCATTTTCAGAAAATTCTGTCTCGGAGCATAAATTTAAGGCTCTATTAACGCCGCGTCAATCACATTGCATTGAAATTGCTTGAGGGTGACAGAATAGAAATGCAAGCACCTGTTGGAATTTGTTGGCTTCCTAAAAATGATGGCGTTTATTCCGTGATTCTTGATTAAAATATGCGAAAAAAAATGACTCGGCTGAAAATTAAATGGCAAAGCTATTTTGACATTCACTACTAAAAGTTGCATTTTTTTAGGATAAAATTGTTAACTCGTAAATAATATATCCACATAGTTTAATTATGTAATTAATGAAAGTAATCATGATTTTGAATCAGTAATATGAAAAGCTTTTTATATCAGCTTCAGTCAGCTTTTCTTTCAACACTAGAGGATTAACTACGATTATGGAAACGAATATTGCTTGATTTTTTTTTTCTTAGCTACAGAGAATTTAAAGAATTAATATAAAGTGCTACCTAGAATATATTAATACCTAAAACTCCCGTCAAATACAAGCTTTCGTAAAACGCTTTAAAAATACAACTCGATTTTAACTTAAATTTGAAATACAAGATGGCCGGAAAGTTATATTACTGTAGTTTGGTAGTTAATAATAAGATAATAGGAGATACGTGAACTTCCCGGCCACCCTGTAGTTTTGAGATTAGTATTTCATTCTTGTTACTTTTAAAATGACTAAAATTTAAGACCCAATGTCAACATTAGGTTTTAGGTGTAGTACGTCAAACTGTTCTTTCAGTATATTTTCGAGATGCTGTGCCTTTAGAGTCGCAATTTTCAATGTTAATTCATTATATAATGAAATTATGTAGTATAATTATTTTTTATTAATTTTCTTATTATTAATAAAATTAATTAATTTTAAGTATTTTATTTCTTCTACTTTATATTTAGATTCTTATCATAAAATAAATTGTTTAGTATAATTTATTGTCTTTTTATTTTCGTTCTATTAATATTAATAATTAAATGAAGTTATTTTGTTGTTTTATTTTTATACTTTTTTATACTTTTACGTGGAATAATCACCTAGAATCGTAAATCTAGAAATTTTATCTAGAAATATTGGTGATGTTACCATTTTCCTGTATGAATACTGTATGTGTACAACGTTGTTGTTGTTCCTATTTTTTTTCATCGAGCCACTGTCTTCGTGATCAGTAAATTATTACTATTCTAGAAGTAAATCGCTGTTTTACCGAATTTATTGGATTTGTTAAATTTTCCATATGATAGTGTTTGAATAAATTCATGATAATATGAAGATATTTACGCGAGATTTTTTTGGTTAATTTGCACCAAAAGAAGGTCGTATTGCTGGGTCAGATTACGATTAGATGGAAGACGGAATTCTGTAGTATAAATTCATCAGAATTCCAAAGAAGAGATTTCAAAAGTAGTAGAAGTAGGAGGAATAGATTTAGTTCATTATTTGAATTCAGAAATATATGCCTTGATAGGCAATAATGTTTACAATGTAATTGTAAAGATCTCAGAGGTATCTCTTGCAGTATTCTTAAGATTAGCGACTCAATATGGCCTTAAAATCGAGTTGAACAGTAACAGAGTCATTGGCGGCTATTCAGGGGAAATAGGTGAAGTGGCACTTCACCAATTGTTTGTAATAAACTAATATTATTTATTTATAATATAACAATTATAAGAAAAACTTTTTATTCCTTTAAAAACGTATATTGGTTTTAATAGAAACGTATTTTTGTATTTTATAAGTCCCGCGCGTCGAGTTCTGGCACCCAGCGCGACCAAGACCGACCAAGTGAAGTTTGGCCTCGTTTCCAGTTTCTCAACCTCAGAGGCGGAGCTTTAGATCCACAATCGAGGCGATGGTTGCTATGACAACCGTGATGTCACCCGCTGTACGGGTGAAGTTGAAGCAACAGAGACCGATATTCTCTTCCAGTGGCTTGTTTCGTAGTGCTAAGCTGTTTTAAATGTGAATCCTGTTTATGATATAGTATGTGTATTATTAGAAACATCATTTTCACTTTGGAAAGACGAAGATAAGAAGGAAGTTATTAAATTTTTTTAAAATTTATTATATATAAAATAAATAATATATTTATTATATATATATGTATTATTCTAAATTGTAATGTATAATATATTTATAATATATATATTATTATATATTATAATTATTTTCCTACTAGCTCTTCACCTAACTTCACAGCCACGAGCCGCCACTGAACAGAGTGTGGTATAAGACACAATCTGAGTAATAAAAAACTAAATTGTAGCTCTAAAACTTTTAAAACTATCTAATTAAAAATCTATTTTTTTTAATTTATCTGTTTTATTTAAATATTCAAATGTACAAAGGTTTCTTTTAGGAACAAATGCCTTTTAACGATAAAAAATCAAAATATAGTATTTCTTTTATTTTGGTTTCGGTTTAGATACAGAGTCAGTAGATGTTTTCTTCTCTAATCTTCATTCAAGAGAATCACATCAACAAAAGATATCTCAAGGGATCTAATTCCCGAAAGAACATTCGCCTTTCTAGCCATTCCTTTCTGTAGGTATTTTCCCAATTTCTTTTTACTTGTTAGTTTTATTCTGCTATATGGATGACATAACATAAAAGCTCCAATGCAGTTCACGAAAACTCTGAACCGAAGTACTCTCAGAGAAATAAATGATTCACCATTCCGTGAAAATGGTAAATTGCAAGATCTCTAACATTTCAGTTATAAATTTCATTTAAATTAAGAGAAATCAACAGTAGTCCTGATGTTTCAAAAATAGTTCTTTTCCTAAGCAATAAATAGCAATTCAAAAGTTTTGAAATCCTAATGTTAAAAACGAATAAATATTAAAATGTGCCTTTTGGGTGTTTGTTAACTTTTTATTGAAATAAATAAACTTAATCAAGGTAATTGAAAAAAAAAGCTCGTGAAGATTAAAAACAATTTTTTTTTAATGTGTTCTCCTTTTAATGTGTTTAATAATTTTTAGGCGATTAATTTGATGCCTACAGAAAATCCATTTGTGGCCAGCCAAGTCTGGCACATGGTTTTCTATTCTTTTCTTTTTAATGTGTTTTTTATTTCTTGCTTTTAAATTTGGAGGTTCCACTCTTGTTCTTACTTTAACCTATATCCACCTCCGTAATGGGACCTAGGGGGTTTTATGCTCTGCTTCCCTCTGATGATCGCCATAATAGCGTGAAACAGCTGTTTGGGAATGGAGCTTTGCACTAATAGAACACTAGGTCCTCTCCTTTTAACTTGTTCTTACTTTAAATTTTTTTTAATTATCTTGATTTTGTTTTAATCTTCACGAATAATTTCAGCAAAAATATCTTTTCTTAATTGCAATTACTTTATTTACAACTTAAATAAATTAAATCTTCATTCAACCAATTACTGAGATGAGCCAATTATAAACTGTATTGTGCAAATTATACAAAATGAATTGCAGAATGCTTCCGGCATTGATATAGTTTCTCTTCAAGATTTTTATGTTGTGGTTCATAATAATTTCCATTTTTGGATTTGCCTAGTATTAAAGCTTTCTGGTCGTCTAACTTTTATTAGACTTTATTTTATTCTAACGAATTAAAGTTGTTTTTTTTCTATTCCATTCATTGCTTTCACACAGTTGGAAGCTGCTCTGGAATGCTAATCGTATGTTGTTTCTTTATTATTTCTTGACGATACAGTATTGAAGACTTCAACCATAGATTACTAAATAACCAAAGAAGAATCAATGGCTCCTTATTAGAAATTAGGGAATGATGTGCAGAAGTATCATTGAGATTATTCCATGAAATGAAAAATGTGTGTTTCGAGTAAACAAAAGTTTCGAAGGAAAACATTGAATAGTCTAAATAAACATGCTTGGATATTAAAGTGTTTGACTTTAAACATTGTAAAAGCGTGTTTCTCGCAATTCTGCTGTAACTATAACAAGCGGAAATTTGAAGCACCTACACTGAATTGTCCCAAAATAATTGTATGTTTAGATTCTTCAAACACTGGAATATCACATACAACTTCATTGAACTTCTAAAATGTCACATTCTAGAGCCAACCAAAAATGTATCACTATTAGTGAGTTACTATCAATCAGCTAAACTAAAGAATATCTGTTGGAAAAATAAGACGGTTGATCTAGTGATGTTAGCATAAATTTATGAAGAATTATAGGAGACAACAAGATGATAACAGTAATTAACAACCCAACTATACGGTTGAAATGTAGTTTGTTGGTAATTGTTGATGTTTCATCAATGCTGTATCTCTCAACTATCAATGGTTTAAACATTACTGTCCTCCAAATGAGAGATGGCCGCCCTGTTTTTGTGAGATCTGCGCATGTATGAGCGATTAGTCTGGTCAGGCACTTCTGTCTGATTTTATGACAGGACGCCGCCATTACGGTAATCGCTTGTTACTTTGCAAAAGAGCATTGTATTTACAAATAACACTAGCCTGCGAAAAAAAAAAATTTCTCCGGCAAAAGGTTGAAGAGCTGATTTACCCTAATTTAGGTGTGCTGAGTTCAAATATGTAAACCGTTTTTGCCTATCACGTACAGTTTTTAGCTATTTGAAATCCAAATTTTACACATTGCTGTAATTTCGATAGAAAACACCATAATAGAGAATATATGTAATTTTAATGGGACATGATCAAATTGCAACGAATATACAAAAAAGTAACATGTTCATTGCTAGAATGTATGAATCTCACTTCAAGAACACTATTGTTTGCTGCACTTTGATGTGAATGAACGCTGTGTTGATTTGCTTTTGTGTTCCTCAATAGTGACAGAGGTACCGAAAAGCAGGGACTACTTCTATCAAAACTGCTTCATAATTCCCAATTTAATATGTAAAGGGGGCAATAACACACTTTGAGGATCAATTAATGGACGATTTACAATGTTTTTTTCTCCAGACACGAACTGTTTCCTCTTGGGCCACTCAGACACTACTCAGTGACGATCCCTGTCCCGAGAGTCCCACTCACACAGAAAACACGGGAACTATGTATATCCTCCTTGCTGCCCTAATATGATACCGCACACTTTTAAATCATTAAATCAAGCACAGTAATCATCTGTGTTCATTGTAGTTCAGTTTCTGCAACACCATAGATAAATTGTGATAGTTTTCACGAAGAGATGTTGAATGGGCGACTGGCACTGAAGCAAGTTTATTTCTATTGTGCAGAAGAACACCTTTGAGACTTCTTTTACTGGCATCAATAAATAGACGCAAGTCCTTTGCTTGGTAAATAGTTCCAAGACGACGAATTAAGTCAGGATATCACAGCAAAACACAAGTTCGTCTTCGTGAACAAAGAAAAAGCCGGAATTCTTCCTCCCGATTTCTGTAACAATATGAATTTGTCCCAGGAAGTAAAAGATTTCTCTCTTTAAATCTTGATCCTAAAAGTTCTCTCTTTTCTTTTGTGAGGCCTAGGTCACGCACCAAATCATTTTGTCACACTGATTATAAAGATGTGGACTTTTATCCTCAACATCCGGTAGAAAGATATCATCATCACCATCCTCCGCACTTGAAGATGACGAAGACACACTCTCTGGTAACTGTTTTGGTGGTTTTGGGACAGGAATATCGGGTCCATGTGGTACGGGGGTTATGGCAGATGGAAGGCAGGGATACACAATGTGCTTTTTGTTTTTCATATTGAATCCGGACACTTTACATACACAAAAATAACAGTCGTCAAAGTGATTTGTTTGTTCCCGCCAAACCATTGGGATTCCGAATGGCATTGATGGCAATAACCCTTTGTACCATTGCCGCAGGTTTTCTACACACGTTTTACACACAATATGGGGTGCGAAATTCTTGTCCTGATCACCTAACTTAAAATATCCCAAGTACAGGCTTTTTATAAATGGTGTTATAGTTTGCTTCTGGCCTTTACTTGTATATTGGTCATATATATAACAGAAAGAGTTGGGATTGTTCACACATTTTCGCCTCCCAACATCTCTGCCACTTGCCATTTTAACACAAACTACCTCACTTATTCACTCAATCGACTTCAAGTGCACGTTGAAACATATAGACAAAGGCATGCCACACGTTCTCAGACTCTCCTCTCAGACTACGGAGGAACGCGATCTTCGCGTTTTTACCTTGTCTGACATTGCGCATGCGCGAACTACAACTGTTCTATTTGTTGTTCCGGTAATCCTGTATGATTACCTACTTCCCTCCAAAACACAGCTCATACAATATTTTCTCTCAGATATGTCCATACCTGCAATCCATACAATCAAGCCAAACCTCATTTACAATAACGAAGCTCAATTAGCATACACATGAGACGGATTTATGACAAATCTGTACGTGATACGAAACAACTGGTATTTTTTTTTACCTAAGAACACTAAATGTAACGTATATCACATACAATTACTTTTGCCGGAAAATCTTCGCAGGCCAGTGTAATATATATTTATTTATTTATATAAATACTTATTGTTAGCAACAGGTACTGAAATAACGCTAAATAGTCGAGAGAAGTTTTAATTTGGCGTTATCAACATGTCTTTCTCAGTGAAAACAGACGACGGCGTCCATTGTGACAGGAAAACATAATTGATCAGCTACCGGAAGGGCTGCGCAGTTCAAACTTCCGCCGGCCAACTTTCATTTGGAGGACAGTAGTTTAGTATACTCAATTTTTCAAAATTACTGGTATATATCCCAAAAAGTCTACAAGATACATTAATGAAGAGTTAGCTGTAAACTAGCAAACAGTCGGGCATTGAGTAGACTGGCGCACTGTCAAAATCACTTCCGAAAATTTGAGTAAAGAATTTATACACATGTTAAAGATTGAAGATATTTAAAAGTGACTAATACTGCGACGTTGTTGGATTATTATAAATTATAAATTTTTGTTTCAGTTTCAGAACAAGTTTTTTAAAAAACTAATGATTCTTAAAAATTTCCAACTTTAAATGTTGAAAATATAATTGTGTATATAGATTTCTACTCGGGCAAGCAAGATTTCGTATTTCTAGCTACTGCAGAATTTGAATAAAACGGTACGCAACATGGGATTTAGTTGGGAATAGAGACTTGCTTCGCTCGTCTAATAATACGTAAATGTAAAATATGTTACTCATGTTTGATCTTTGAAGTAATAATATTTCGGAAGGATGTGAGGGAGCTTTTCTCAAGAATAGTCTGCAGTGTTGGATGAAATTGAAGTAGGCACCATTTATGCAGAAAATTCTTAATTAATTGATTTCGTTGGAGACTTTGATTAGATCCTAGAATTTATAAATATTAATTTACGGTATTGAAAAGATTAGTCTGAAAATCAAACGGTTAATTTATTCGTTTCTTTAAAGCTTTCAATTACAGAAATTTCCACAAGCTAACTTTTGATTTGAATAATTAGCTTTACTGCTAATTCATCTTGAACATTGAAGAAGTGCTGTAGTCTCGGAAAGTTTCATTGTGCGGACATTTAGAGAATGGAATTGTGCAAAGATTAGTAGATCTGAGAAACTGTTTTCGGGTAACCGTTCTCTATTCTCTTCGAATAATGAATTGTTTTTGTAGACTTCTTCTTAAATAGGCCTGTAGTAAAAAACCTGCCAGAATCCATATAAATGTAGTTGAAAGATGTGTTTCAACTTAGGAAATGAAGTGAATCTGAAAACAGAAAAGTATTCAGAGAAATAAAAGAAAGACTAAAAAAAAAATAAAAATTAAAAGACAGGATACTATATTTATTACAAAGAAGTATAAGGTTTAGATGTAAACAGCATGAATCTGCAACTTATTAAAATGTGAATTTCTTATGGTGGTACAGGTTTCTTAAGGGATTTAAATTTTTTCTAAAGATAGTAAATTTTAATTTTTAATATCGTCGGAATATCCCATACAATTAAAATATTATGGAGCCTGCAAAGCTTAAATAAACATTTTTTATTTTTAATGTGTTTTTTATTTTTATAGATTTGATGCTTTATTTTACAAAAGCTCTGTAAAAATCACTTGGAAAGAACACTGGAGAACACTGGTTAACACTGTAATATAGGATTCCATCAGATGGATGGTATTTGCATCTTCCAATCTAGAATTTTCAATATGACTTGTTTTCGAAATTTCACTTAACATTTATTGTTAAATAAAAATAAACTAGAAAAAAAAAGCCCAGCTGAAGAAGACTTACCTGAAGAAGACTTAATTATTCTTATTTCCATTTTCAGTTTTATATTTATTCTAAACTTCTATATTAGTCCAAGCATTAATCCAAAATTTATAGAAAAATTTAAAACCAATACAAAAATAAGATTGCATGATAAATTGTATATGTGATTTTAGTACATCAGCACTGAAGTTTGCGAAGAGTTAAGAAACAAATAAAAGAAATGTAAACTTTAGAGAAGTTCTGTAGAGATTTCTGAAAATCAAAGAATACCAGAAAGTGACGAAGGAAAAATCTTCTTCTTTAAATAGAAAGGAATCCAAGATGAAAGGTGAGAACACAGCAGAAGAATAGATGGTAATAATTTCCGCAAGAAATATTGAAGAAATAGGAGAATATGGTTGAGAAAACACTAAAGAAAGCCGATGTATGGAAAAAAGATCAGAGGAAGACCGAGAAAAAGATGGCAGAAGTTGATTAAAGAAGACGGAAAACAGAGCGTGGGATGGGCGTGGAATCCTTGTGAAGGCAGGAAATGAAAGAGAACAGAATTTTTTTTGCTGCGGGTCCGACAGAAGATAAACAAAAACAAAAAAAACAAAACAAAAAAGGAAGACAAACAGTTCTTCATTAGCTTCGTTCTTCAATTAGTAGGGAATTTGTAAAAATTTGGCTCCCATTTCTGTTTTCCAAAGACGTCTTAAAACAGAAAACCGTTTATAACAAATTATTTCGTTGTAGAATATTTTTATCGGTTTTAAATGTTTAAGATGTTATATTCCTGTTACGTTGAGAGAATAAATGTAAACAGTATATGTAATAAAAAAGTAGCATTACTTTTCGTATATAATAATAATAATGTGTATTAATCCGAGACTTCCAATAGATTGTAAGCTTTCCAATTTTCAAATTTCTCGTAGTTCTGAGTCTCAGCTAAAGATCTGAATGTTGTAAAAGTTCCAGATGCATCGCACAAAACAGAAGCAATGATGTGTAGCCAAGATGATATTAAAAACACAAGCGAAATTCACACGAATCTCAATAAAGCTCAACGTTTGCAAAATAATGAAGAGACAATACATGTGGACTTGTATATAAAATAAAAATAAAAAATGTGTGACTATTAATTTTGAGTACTGAAAATGCCGATCACATTGTGATTATACATGCTATCATATTGTAGGTGCTGACATATGTTACGTTCCATACGCGCTGCGCAGCTTTAAACAGTATTATTAATTTTGTTCACTGAGGGAAAGGTCTTTTTAATGGAGCATTATTTCCGCTCTTACGGAAGAGAAAGAAAAAATGGCCCATGCTTACGGTGTGTGTGTGAGCAGTTTACAGAATACTTCGGTAGACCAGCACCAGTAATTCTGTTATAGTGGACATTGCAACCAGCTTCCGAAGCAAGGGAAGTTGCAGTGCGGAAAATATGTTGCAGCAAGGGAAGGCTCGTGCCGGACGTCCGAAAACAGTGGATACCAATGACAATCATGAACGTATTTTCAACCAGATTACTATAATCATCAAAGTCAAAGGAGAAGTCAAAGGAGAACTTTCCCATATTTAATTAAAAAGAAAAATTCTTCTTCCCTTTTTTTTTCCAAATCTTAAAATAAAAACCATATACAATGAAACTTGGATAATTCGAAGCTGAAGGGACCAGAAAAACAGTTCGAATTATCAAAAATTCGAATTACATATATTCTCTCAAACAGAAGAGATAAATAAAAAAGATTAACTCCACGATCAAAGATTTAACACAAACTTTATCTAAGAATACTGCTACATTTTTTTTTCATTAAATCAAATATTTTTTACTAGCTTAATTATTCATCACTTTCAAAAAAAAGGCAGATATCTTTAATTCCTTTATTGAATGCAATCTTTGTGTTCTAGCATATGATTCCAACCTCTGGGTTGCCAGGTCATCTCGTTCTTTTTCTATTTTTTCCATTCCAATTTTTCCTGCTCAAGATTTTATCTTTATTCTTCAAATATGTCGATAACGTGTTGGATGGAATTCCAAATTCCTTGGTGATTTCCGATTTCTTTTTAAGGCCTTTTTCCACTTTATTAATCACCGCTACCTTTTCAGCTAATGTTAATGACTGATAAGCAGGGCCGTCGCGTGGTTTGTTGGCGCCCTGGGCAAGATTTCGTCAGGCGCCCCCTGAATCTCCACTTTAACAACCAAAAAAAATGAAAAAAAAAAACAAAAACGGAATCTCCAGTTGCCGTTGCCGCGACGGCCCTGCTCATAAGGAGCTTTAGCTTTTAAGAATTGCATAATAAGAGCATACAAACAATACTTAAAGCACAAGCACAAAAACTAAAAATGTATATAACCGCATTAAATCATTCACAGGAAGCGCACGTGACTCTAAGACCGAAGGGGGGAGGCTAACAACAGAGGGTGGGCAGAAAAATCCTCGGAAATCCCCACATAGTAACATTCCAACCCTCGCTTTTGTTTTCCTTAGAAAGACCGTTAAAAATAAATAATGTATCTTAGCTGAGAAAAGTCTCAGGAACAATTTTTGCCGTAATATTTTAAGAAGAATCGTACGAAAAATTCGAATTATCGAAAATAAAATTCGAATTATCCACGATTTTTTCACATTATTTTAATACAGAATTCTAGGGACCGAGCAAAAAATTCGAATTATCCAGAATTTCGAATTAAACTAGTTCGAATTAACCAAGTTTCACTGTATTAAGGTAGAAATAAAGGGGTACCTTATGCATTATTGAAAATCTCCTGATTGAACTTAATATAGTCTTAAAATAACTTTAATAGGATTGAATCTATATTTTTTTTTTTTTAAAGAAACAATCTTATTTTAAGCTTCGACTGATAAAATTGCAAATTCAATTAAAATTAAAATCAATGAAAGGGTATCAATTTTTTTTGATGATTAATAAAAGCCATAATAACCAAAAGACGTATGTTTTAAGTTTTAAATTATGACATTAACATTTTATCGGTTTTTTTCCCCTTCTTTTAGGCCATATTTAGCAATATTGGGAACTGATATTACTGTCATTATGTACGTTCGGGAGTGTAGCAATGAATATATTCAATGCATTTTCTCTTTGATTCAATCTTGCAAATGTCCAGTAGAAGAAGTTTTTGTGGGTTGAGTCCATGATGAAAACGGGTATGATGACGATACGTAGTGTATTCATTGTTTCTATTAGCATTTTATTTCTACTTCTATTTTATTAGTCAAAGCTTGAAATAGGATTGTTTCTTTAAAAAAATAAATAAATAAATATATATATATATATATATATATATATATATATATATATG
>JAFIDM010012231.1:18833485-18866844 GCA_023159025.1 Thereuonema tuberculata
GGTATCACTAGGTTAATTTGTTCTTTAAATTGAAACTCATTTTATCCAAATTTTATTTTTTATGTTTCATATTGTTTTAATTTTAAGCAATCATTGTAAACAAATTTTATTATTCCTTTGTTTACTAGTAGTTTCCAATTTATTCCGTGATCAATTACGTCAAAAGAAGATCCAAGAAGTCTGGAACTTTCCATGAGGCATGATGGGAGTTTGATTCTTTATATATGCATGTAATTTAATTTGTTTTTCTTTGAAGAAGAATGCTCCCAATATGCATTCAAAACTGTCATGTCATTTCTCTTGTGTTTTACTAAAATAAGTTTCATAATTATCTACAAGCGGGTCGGCTTTAATTTTGTTACACATCTGTATTGTGTCACAGTCCTTATCTTGCAAGTTACACAAAACTAAGAACTTTACATCAATAGGTTCTGTTATCTTTCATTGCCGGTTTTTGGAAGGTTTTGCTGGATGCGGAACCTTTCTGTTTATGACCAGTTCTTTCAACAGGACGGGACAACATGCCATATATCGGATGAATCGAGAGCATTTTACGGGAAACGTTCGGAAGTAATACAATTTCACGTTTTACTGATTTTCCGCAGTTTTCCCACGCTACTGATCTACAATTCCCGGATGCATAAGTGTGTGGTGCATGGTGGAGGAGTTGGTATTCCGGGAAAATCCTCCATTCCTCCTCTTTTTTTCTGCAGCAGTCATTATTCAGGAAAATGGTTAGAAACATGGAGGAACGATATTAACGTGTATCAAACGCAATGAAGGACATTCGGAACATGTTTTTATAGATAACATTTAGACTGATTTGTTTCTCTTTGTTTATTTCTATTACTGGTTTCAAACTGTAATCATCATAGCGGTCAAATGGGTCATATCAATAATTCAATACTGTAAATTAATAGCCATACTATATAAAATTTCAAATCTGTGAAGGTTATATTTACTTCTGTGCTATTTTTCAATCATGCCATGCAGCCGGAACATTTTCAAGATCCAGAATTCGCACTTAAAAAGTACGGGAATTCTGAAATTCGACAGCTTACAATCTATTGAAAATCTAGGATTCGTTCAACATATATTATACATACATTTTTTGTTAAATTTCTTCTTTTAAAAAGAGAAAATCAATTTTGAAAAACGAAAGCATGAAAATGAAAATCAATTTTTCATTTTTTGGTGTAAAGATCAGCACTGATGTTTGAATTTCGCTTTTTTCTTTTTTTTTTTTCATTTATGAAGAGTTGAATATTAAAAACTAGAAAATAGGTTGAAAGTCAACCTATATTGAGTCTCCTGTATCATCACTTCTAAGCAAGGATATAGGCTATAAATTCTGTAAATACCTTTTGTTGTTTCGAAAATTATGCATGAAACAGATGAGTTTATTTTAGTCTACATTCTTAGGAAAGTGAAGCTCATCAAATTAGCTTGTCTGTAAGTAGGTGTAACCATTTGTCTTCTCCTACTCGACTTTTACACTGGTGAAAGGATCTTCTTAAGCTGGGCGAATACGTAGCAATCTGCGGCAATATTGTGGGACAATATTGTCCCTTTTCATTGCTGACAACCGTTTGCGGCAATAAAAATGAACAATATTGTCAAAGATTGCCCATTTCAAGACAATTGAGATTGTCGGAAAAAAAGGAACAATTTTAGTTGTCGCAACGTATTGCTGGAACGAGAGCGAATCACATGAACGGATGAAATCACGTGACAATGTTGACGTCAAAGGAGGCGGGGCTTCAAAATCGGCATTTCAGTCACTCACGTCGGCCATTTTGTTTGAGAAACAAGGATTAAAATCAGCAAAATGGATCGGCCCAAAACAGATAATTCCAACAACAACATTTTGCCGATTGATAATGAAAGAATTGTAATTGATTTCTACAGAGGGACGGCGTTTAAATACTATAGCAATTCTGTACGGAAACACGCACTCTTTGGCTCGCCCAACTATTAATTGTCACGGCAATATTCGTTGCGGAAAAACTACGTGTTCGCGCGTGATCTGAACTGACAACGGTTGTCAGCAATAAAAAGGGGCAATATTGTCCCACAATATTGCCGCAGATTGCTACGTATTCGCCTAGCATTAAAGGTTGGTAAGCTTTTATAAGCATCAGACGAAGAAACTTTTATATTTGAAATCTTTCGCAAGTGGGTCTTGTCGAGAAATTAACGTGGGAGGGTTTAAATAATTTACCAATGAAAAGCATCAGAACCTAACGTTATAATGAACCTAACGTCATAGTGTTAATCTTTTTTTAAGTAATCTGCTAATTTGAGAGTGGTTTGATAAAATTAAAATTAATAAAGCTAATTTAATTAAAAACTTTCCTAGGGAATTTTACTTTTTGCATTCAGCATATATTTACAATTTCAAAATAAAATTTAGACTTCTCGTATTTTATTTTATTTTATTTTTTTTTTGTCGTTTTCACGACTTTCAAAAGAAAATAGATGAGACTTTAAGGAAAGTAGTAAGTTTTTTCATGAACTTCTTGTTCATTCAAATTCTTTCGATAGAATAACTGAAACAAACAAATGATTTAAATAAAAGCTAAAATTAATTGTTCAAAGCTATAATACTAATCTCATCTAGGTTGTAAAACTAAAATCCACTTAACTTCAATTGGCTAAGCTGTGGAATACGCGGAGATGAAAGTGGATTACTGAAGTGATGTAATTCAGATTAACTAGTTTAGGCAGTTTTCTGGACTTCGGTTACATTAGATTAACTTCATAACGATGAATTTGGAATTGTATTGAAAATGCCCCGAATTTCTCTTACGATAAACATCAGTTAATCATTGTAGTTAATCATTATACTTTCCGGAACATGAAAGGAAAAGTTAATAAAAGATTTCAATCAAATCTTACAAAAAGTTAGAGGATCTTAGTTTGTAGGTCACAGTTAGGGCATTTAGTAATATTAGCTAGTAGTGATTCTTGACTATCATGATGAAGTGGGATTGAATGGCGAGTCCAATCTCTCTCTCTTTTAGCCCCAGGTAAAGCAACCCACTTCCCATCCACTTTTGGTGGATATTTCAAATATCTAAGTTTCCCTGAAATTTATCTTATTTTTCATTTGGAGAATTCCAATCTAATTCCAATATGGAAACAAATACGGCTCAAATTATGATATAAAAGTTTTATTATGTCATTACTTTTTTTAAAATATTTATCCTCATTAATTTAGGATAATTTACTTCGAATGATGTGGATTCTGAGTCGATAAGTACACGCAATGAAAGTTTCAGAATCTATGCTTTGCGAAGATTTCCGTAATTGATTTTCTTGCTGTAAAGCTTCGAAGTTCAACAAACCTCTCATCTATTATCCAATTCTTTAATTTTACTTAACAGAGATATCTTCTGAACATTCAAATTTTTCTTTTTTTATCTCAAGGTTGAAGCTTCTAAATCTCTATTACTTTTCAGCTAGGATAAAATATAAACTAAATATAAACTCTTTTCAGCTAGGATAGCTCAAAGATTTTACAGAATCTCAAATAATTTCAAATAATGGCGCCTTTATGTTGAGAAAATAGAGGAAAACTTCTAAAGTTATAGGATGTGGCCTCATATGATGAATTCCGAATGTGATAAAAAAAAATCAATCAACAAATCTCTTCTCATTATAGTTTTGACATATTAGCTGATCATTGAACTTTTAACTGTCAATAGCTAAATAACATAAATTATATTTACTACTAGCTGTACCCGGCATGCGTTGCAATGCCACTCAAAGAAAGAGAGGGCTCATGAGAAGGGGCCGTAAATATAAGGTCCCAGTGTCGATCGGGGGTGGGACACTTAGGCCCTTGTGTCGCCATCCCCACCCAAGTGTGGTGAACCTGTCCCCCATAGGAGAGCGAATATTTCTCTTTCTCCAATTGACTTAGGGACCCCGAGAAGGGGCCGTAAATATAAGGTCCCGGTGTCGATCGGAGGTGGGACACTTAGGCCCTTGTGTCGCCATCCCCCCACCCAAGTATGGTGTCCCTGCCCCCATAGGAGAGTGAAGTTTTCCCTTTTTGCAATAGATTTGGGGGGGGGGGCCGAGAAAGGGCCCTAAATATAAGGTCCCGGTGTTAGTCGGGGGTGGGACACTTAGGCCCTTGTGTCGCATCCCCCCCCACCCAAGTGTGGTATCCCTGCCCCCATAGGATAGTGAAGTTTTCCCATTTTGCAATTGACTTGGGGGGGGGGCGAGAAAGGGCCCTAAATATAAGGTCCCGATGTCGATCGGGGGTGGGACACATAGGCCCTTGTGTCGCATCCCCCCACCCAAATGTGGTGTCCCTACCTCCCATAGGAAAGCGAATTTTTCCTTATTTGCAATTGACTTGGGGGGCCCGAGAAGGGGCCCTAAATGTAAGTTCCCGGTGTCGGTCGGGGGTGGGACACTTCAGCCTTTGTGTTGGCTTCCTCCCACCCAAGTGTGGTGTCCCTGCCCCAAATAGGAGAGCGAATTGTTCTCTTTTTAGCAATTGACTTGGGGGGCCCGAGAAGGGGCCCTAAATATAAGGTCCCGGTGTAGATCGGGGGGTGGGACACTTAGGCCCATGTGTCGCCATCCCCCCACTCAAGTGGGGTGTCCCTGCCCCAAATAGGAGAGCGAATTTTTTCTTATTTGCAATTGACTTGGAGGTCCGAGAAGGGGCCCTAAATATAAGGTCCCGGTGTCGGTCGGGGTGGGACATTTAGGCCCTTGTGTCGCATCCCCCCACCCAAATGTGGTGTCCCTACCTCCCATAGGAAAGCGAATTTTTCCTTATTTGCAAATGACTTGGAGGGCCCTAGAAGGGACCCTAAATATAAGGTCCCGGTGTCGGTCGGGGGTGGGACACTTCAGCCTTTGTGTTGGCTTCCTCCCACCCAAGTGTGGTGTCCCTGCCCCAAATAGGAGGTGTGGCTTTTCGGGTTAGGGGAGCAATGCTGCAGGTGGACCACGAACTTGACTGCTCGTGGGCCGATAGGGTCTTTGACGGTCGACCCATGGCAGGTGTGATCCTGCCGTATGTATCCCCCTGCTAATTGCCTGCATTTAAGGATATGTGTCCTGTCTTAACCATTTTTTTTTTTGATAATATTGGCTTGGCCTGCTTTCTCCAATAAGTGATTGGAATTATGTCGTTTCTCAATATTATTTTATTTTTTTATTTTATTTTCCTTTTTATACACACAATGCTATAGTTGGAGCATCATTCGGCCTTTTTTTTCTTTTTTCTTTTTTGAATAAATTTTGAAATTTTAATAGGGGGTTAGGGTTCATTTTAACTTTGTTACGTGTTTTTTTAAATTATATTTTTTTGTTAATTGTATATTTTTTTTCCTCTCTGATTTGCTTTCAGGGGAGGTCAATGGGGAGGGTGGGACCCGAACTGTACCCGGCCCTCCGGATTGGGCCTTCGGCAGTCCGGAGGGCTGTTCGGGGTGGGTCCCTGCCGACCGGTTCAAACTCTCCCAGGATAGTAGATCTGAGTGTTCAACAGATGATTTTTTTTTTTAATTTTTTTTATTTTATTTTATTAATTTTCGTGTGGGATATGTTTGGTAGATATTGGTTTTTACGTCTTTTTCAGTTAGTTTAATGTTTATATATCTTTTTTGGAATTTTTTTTTTTTTTTTTTTTTTGAGTCTAGAGTGTTTGTGATGGTTTTCTTTGAATTCTTCTTTTTATTTATTAATTTCTTGTTTTTATATATATATTGTACATTGAGACCTAAAGCCCATCATTTTGGGCAAGGGGTCTTTAATATGACTAATGCCCCAAATAGGAGAGCGAATTGTTCCCTTTTTTGCAATTGACTTGGGGGACCCGAGAAGGGGCCCTAAATATAAGGTCCCGGTGTCGGTCGGGGTGGGACACTTAGGCCCATGTGTCGCCATCCCCCCACCCAATTGGGGTGTCCCTGCCCCAAATAGGAGAGCGAATTTTTCCTTATTTGCAATTGACTTGGAGGTCCGAGAAGGGGCCCTAAATATAAGGTCCCGGTGTCGGTCGGGGTGGGACACTTCAGCCTTTGTGTTGGCTTCCTCCCACCCAAGTGTGGTGTCCCTGCCCCCCATAGGAGAGCGAATTTTTCACTTTACACAATATTTGTGTAGTTCACCACCAGGTGGATATTGGGTTTTTCAGGGCTTTTACCCCTTTTCAACCCCTTTTGGGGGGGTGGGTCCGGGTTCTAAAGTAGCCTATCTTTTCCGCAGTATCCTAAAGAGTAATTCTGCAAAGTTTGGTCCAGATAGGTGAAAGGGCCTAGGAGTGTATAAAGGACAAAGAAACAAAGAAAGAAAGAAAGAAAGAAAGAAAGATACATTCATTTTTATATATATAGATTAACTTGTGTTAAATGATATGTTGGAGGTAATTTTCCATCAATTTTCAATTTTGGTAAAGTTTATCCTCTAAACCCCAACATAAAAATAGAATAATGTCATCAAGTTTCATATATTTTCACATGTCAACTTTTTGGAGCATTTTAATATTTGCAGAAATATCGACATCTTAAAAATTACTACTTTTTTTACTAAAAATTACATTGCTGAAGACTGCCTTACACTACTTTTGGGATTGAGGTTTTTCTTTTGTTTTTTGATACTTACAAAACAATCTACTGTATCTAATGTAACAGGGAACGAAACAAAAATTTTGAAAGTCTCAAGAACTAAGAGAAAGCTAGATGATGGAAAAACTACAATTATAAATTGCGTATTTGTGATTGTAAATTTTTCTTTTCTTTCCTTTGGGATCATAACCAACTGTTGAGTGCCCCAATGATTTTATAATATAAATAAATATATTAAAGGAATGTTACTTAATCCCTGTACTTGACTTAACAGATTGATACAATTAGTCTAGGTTCATACAACAAAATAGTTTTAATCTACAAATAAAAGTTCCAGTACATTTATCCTTGACTTTCAAATAAATGATTACTGCTCAGTTCATATTACATGTATTAAAGTTCACTTTCAAATGCAATCAGATAGGCCTTAACTATCCTAAATACAGTTCACTACTAAGTGTAGAATACTCTTTAAATGATTCACTTTGACTTGAAAATGTTCATCTCTATGTTAGCTTCCTAACGTAAAATAATTAACAGTTCCTTTAGCTTGTAACGGATTATTTAGTATGCTTTACACTTTAAACTAAACTGTTCCTTTAGCTTGTAACTGTGAATATTTAGTCTACTTGACACTTTAAACTAAACTATTCCATTTAAACGCGAAACGCTTTACCACTTTAAACTATCGATGACAGATCCTTTCAAGCGTTCTTCAAATCTTTAGACAAGGAAAAATATGACTTACTAAATTTCCTGATACGAAATCTGGCATCTATAGTCCATTAACAAATCCTGAAAATACCTGAAGATCACTACACAACATGATGTATATACTTGGCGTTTCAGATTTGATCACAAATGTCTCTGAATCCTAATGTCGTTCCGTATCCCTGGAAACGGTAGTTTATCTGAAAAACATTATATCAGCGAATTAATATTCTTTATAAATTCACAAATAGACACCTTTAGGAATTCGACATTAACATGGAAGTCCTGTACTAAGCAATACATATACTTTTCCTTTTATTGCATTAATACGAGAATAATACTTGTCTTCCTAAACTCTTCCATGACTTCCATCTTTCAACGACATAACACGAATCCACTGCTGAGAACACACAACACAAAACAGCAAACATGAATCTGAAAAGCATTGTTAACACAACAAGTGATCGTGAACTTGACCTTCTTTCTTCAACACTTAATCATCGATTGCTTTGTGAACAGTCACTAATCCTTACACTTCATTTTCACTATAATAATTGCAATCACTTAGTTTTATTATCAACAGTATTATATTTATTTATTTATTTTAGGTATTTATTCATTCATTATTGATTTACTCTACTTTCTTTTCTAGATGTAGATATTTCTGCAAATATTAAAATGCTCCAAAAAGTTTGTCTACAATTGAAAATTTGATGAATTAATTTAATTTACACCTCGTATATTCCAATTTGTGACATCCACAGTAACATTGCTCTCATGTATTTTATTTTAAATGCCTCCTATCTTTGTACTAAATTTATCGATAATCACAGTGTGGAAGACTGCAGTCGTATAACTCAAAATATTTTCTACCAGATTATCTGGTGAAATTACCTGGAACAGAAACCAAGATAACAACTGTTAATAAAATAATCAGAGACGGAGATTCATTCAGCCACTTTTCTGCCCTGTGATATTTTCGCACTGAATGAAGCATTAATCCTTTCATGGAAAAGATTTTATCGCCAATAGTAGAGAACGAAGGAAGGAAAACAGAGATCGTCAAAGCGTTGAAAACGGAGAAAAACAAGTCGATTTTTCTCTTGGAAGACTGAAATATTGGTATTGGGTGTTTGATCGATGAGTTTTCCAATATTCATTCCTTTCCAATTATTGTTATCGGATGCACGCACCAGATTAGCCTTGTCATCTGATACGTTTATGCATCAATTTGTGCCGTATAGTGACAATATCCCTTTTCTGCCTTCGTAGTTAATTCCAATTGAACTTCAACCCTTTTTAAGAGCTGGTCTAAATATTGATGAAGATAGACTTAAATAGATCAATTGTTAAGCAGGTTAGAATATTATCAATTCCTAATTGAAGTAAACACAATATATAAAAAAATAACTTAAACAAAGAAAAAATTTAAGGGCGATCCCACAATAACAATAATAATAAAAATAATAATAATAAAAAACATGGAAGCACTTTAACGTAAGGGGAAATAAAAAAAAGATTAGAAAAAAAATTATAGGAATAAGAAAAGAAAAAAAAAACAAACCCACGCCGACATTGCGAAAAAAATAAAACAGTAGATATACGGACTTAAAACGACAACCTTCAGTATACGAGTCCCAGACCTGAAGCATCAAGCTATAGCTGACAACTGAAATGAAATGGTTGCATTTCTAACATTTAAGCTAACAGCGGAAATATGTCAAACATGGAGAGCGTTAGTCCTATACCCCATTCCTATGGTGTTTAGGCCTCTCTGCACATAATGGCGAAGTCCGTTTCTACGGGAGTTGTAGAGTAGGACAACACGGACGGACGGACAGAACAAATCCAATAGCTACCGATTTTGGTCGCTATCACAATAGCTTCCAAATGGGTCGCCAAAAAATCAGTAAAATAAATTTTGCTCATCCACTGTTTTCTAACCCATTATTTCATACAGTACATTCTCATTTCCGCAAACTCCGATGCCGCGGAGATTAGCTTATCCGCTTCTTTAAAAATGTAACCTATTTCACTATATAGATCTGATTGCCTCCATTCGTGGTCATAAGCAGCAGTCAGAAAATTTCAAATGAGTCGATAGAAGCTGCACCAAAGAAAGCTGCAGTCTTGTTCTCGTGACTTCTGTTGTGGCAAAAATCTCTTCAGGTCGATAATATTCTGAGTCCTCGCAGTTTTTTATGCTGTTTCTGTGATTAATTTACTAAATTTTAATAATGGCATCGAAGCGTGGGGCTAAAGAAAATGTTTCAGCAAGATTTTCTAAGCGTACATGAATTGTGATGAGCTTATTGGAGAAGATTCAAGTACTTGCCTTGCTTCGTCCTAGAAATTCAAAAGCATCCAAACAGCGAAAGTATTTAGCGAAGTGTGTCCTCTGGAACTTAAACTAAAATTCCATTTTTTTTCATAGGATCAATGTTTTCGTAACCACGGATAACGAGAATTCACAGTATTTATTCTTAGTGGTAGTTGAATGTAGATTTTATGAATGCCATTTTTAATTTGGTTAATGTTTCTGATCTTAATTTATTATTTCTTGTTATAATTATTAAGTTAAGATAAAACACATAATTTTATAATAAAAAATTAAATCCCACCCAAAACATTTCATGTAAAATAAGTTGCCCAGACTCACATGCTCATAATGCTTTCACTGTTAAAAAGATATGAGATCTCATGTACAGTCAAGCCCCTAACTCTATAAGGCCTAACTCTACAAGCCCTAACTCTATAAGGCCTAACTCTACAAGCCCTAACTCTAAAAACTCTGGTCAAAAAGTATGGCTTGGCAGTTTCGTGGCTGTCACACAGACAATCCCATGGAGTTATGTAAAGGATATGGAGTATGCCAAGGCATACTTTTTGACCAAGATAGTAGGGTTTTTAGAGTTAGGCATGTAGAGTGAGGGGCTTGGCTCTACATGAGATCTGATAACTTTTTAACAGTGAAAGCGCTATGAGCATCTTGGCAACGTAGTTTACATGACATGTTTTGGGTGGGATGAAATAGTTCCATGAAACGGCCAAGTCATACTTTCATACTTTCAGTGAACGCATTATGAGCATGTGAGTCTTGGCAACTTATTTTACATGAAATGTTTTGGGTGGGATTTCATTTCTTTATGTAAGATGAGATCTGTCAATTTTTAACAGTGAAAGCGTTATGAGCATGTGAGTCTTGGCAACTTATTTTACATGAAATGTTTTGGATGGGATTATCTATTACAACGAAATTTATTTTTAAGATTATTTAGAAAATGGATTTTTCTTTCAATACCCTACTTTTCTGTTTTTCTATTAGTCAACTTGTATATACAAGCTGTTTGCACTTTTGTAAGAATCACATTATTACACAGTATTATTTAGGCCGAAGCATTGAGGGTACGACGTATTTCAGATCTTAATAAAATCCAAAGTATAAAAGCTAGATAAATGAAACTTAGCGTATTTCATTAGTGTGGTAACTGCATCTTATCCTGAAAATTTGAGCCCTTTAGTATTAACCAGGCCGAAGCTATGAGGGTTCGATAATACATAACCAGACCTCCCCCCCCCTTTATGAGGGGTTGGAGGGTGAAAGTTACCGATTTCTTAATTTTGTTATTGTTTGTGTTCTAATCCTAGCCTTCATACCAAATTTCAGCTTTCTAGGACTTCAGGAAGTACTCTGCAGGTTTTGATGATCATGAGTTAGTCAGTCAGTCAGTGACGGAATTGACGTATTTTAGATATTAATAAAATTCAAAGTATAAAAACTAAATAAATGAAACTTAGCGTATTTCATTAGTCTGCTAACTGCATCTTATCCTGAAAATTTGAGCTCTCTCGTATTATCCAGGCCGAAGCTATGAGGGTTCGAAAAGACAACGAAACGCTTCGAGAAAAGGTACGTAGTGCCCTTCCTGCCTTCGGCTCGTCTTGGCGGGGACACTGCCGTGCCCCCAGATAAATTTCTTATGTGTTACATTTCCCCCCATTTAAACTATAGAAGTTCGTTCTTTTGGGGAGGTCGAGGATTTTTTTTTGCCAAAAATTATCCTCCAAGCGAGTTCTAGGGCCTACCCAGTCCTCTGTAGAATTGGTAGATTTCTGCGTTTGGAAGTACTAACAATCCGACCTTAACTTAGTCCGGGTCATGAAACGTTAAGAACCATAGATCCAGCGCCCAAGAGGGCCTTCATGGGATATAACAACCTAGCTACTTTATCCCTATTTCAAATGAGATTTTTCTCTGAAATAAAGAAAATGAAAGAGTGTCAACAATAATTTTAAATACAGAATAATTTAAGATAAATTAAGAATTACAATTCTATTACTAGGAGAATTATAACAATATCAATAGACATTAAAGTTAAAAAAAATATTTCAAACATAATAAAATGAGAAACAATAAGAATGCATATCTTCAGCTATCTACAATTGCGCATTCTTCATATTTCCTATGCATGTTTCTATTGGACATTAGAGTGTGTATGTAAGGGCGGTCTGGACAGGTCGGCGGATCGGCGATTGCCCTGTTTTTTTTTTTTTTTTTGGTTGTTAAGATAGGATTGCCCTTTTTTTTTTATTGTTAAGTAAGTCAAGGGCCCGCAAAATTCATCTTAGGGCCCCGAACCCTCCTAGCGTCGTCTCTGCCTCCTCCCCGGTAAATCACGTACTGGTTACGTTCGCCAGAGAAATGGTAAAGCCTTAAAGGGCCCCAATTCGTTTTCATCCGAGGGCCCAAATTATGCCAGACCGCCCCTATGTGTAGATATATAATAATGAGTGATCACAGCTAAGAAAACTGCAACCACGCACACTCGAATGTTAAACTTCGATTGTTGTAATAATGGCTGTTAGTTTCCTTATGAAAGTGTAGTTTTTTATGCGCAAGATAAAAAGTATTGCAACCATGAAAACTAAGAAGTCAGAAAAGAAAAGATTGAATTATAAGCTTCCAAATACGGTGACTAGATTGGACTGGTATGTGCATTATAAATAGAACTAGTGAGAAGTCAAAAGATAAATGAAATCAATGTTACAATAGGCGTAATTGTGAACACTAAAATTAAAGAATTCGTTGTTTGATCATTAGATCTTCACAGTGAACAAACCATAAGGACTTGTGAGATAAAATAAAAAGTTATTGTGTTATGACATAATCAAATGACTTCAGATAACTTACTTGTTTGTATTTAGATATGAAAATACAGTGTTACCTCCTAATAACGGACAGTCATGGGACCGGAAGTTTCGTCCGTTATTGGGAGGTGACCGTTATTGGGGAGGACTGTCTTTTTTTCATTTGTTAGCTTATAGCATGTCATTTAATGAAAAATTACGTACAATCTTAATTAAATTTCAACAATTACCATTGCGTTATGAGAGAATATGCAAATTATTTACTATATTCCTTTTTAAATGAGTGCTAATCTGTTTGTCTTATATAAAATAATGACAAAATTAATTAAGTGTATAGAAAATTAATTTCTAGCCATCCATTTCATGCCTTAAACGTGTCAAATCCTAAAGTTTGACCGAATTCTCTGGCTTTTTCTTAAAGCAAAACACCGCTTATAGGAATGTTCTTTGCATGAGCAGACCGGAACCATTTTATGACAACTTCGTCGATTTTGCTTGTTTCAGTTTTACGAAACTTCAAATTCTTCGAATTTTCGTTTGAATTCACCATCCACATTTTTCTAATCTCATCTTTGTCCTTAAAAAGTTCCCTTATCTGAGTTTTTCCTACTTTAAAACGTTCAGCAAGGCAACGCATACTCAGCTTTTCTTTTTCAGCAACTTCAAGAACATCAATTTTTTCTTTCTGTGCCAATCTCTTCCTTTTTGACGCCATTTTAATTCGCACTAAATTTAATCGACACGTTTATAGGACAGCTTTATGAGGTATTGACATTTACAAAGCAACTGCAGTGAAAAAAAGGGCCTCAAATTCGTGCATTGAATCATGGGACACAGATACAATGTATCAATGTAGGGGGGGGGGGGGCATCGATACAATGTATCAATAGATGGGACACCGATGTAAATACAACCATAATTGTTTGTCGAAATGTTAATCGAAAAAAAAATAATTTTTTTTTACATTTAAAATAACTCCGCTATTAAGAGTGTCCGCTATTCGGAGTGGATAACATGGAATGTCCTATTTTAAGGGACTGGGACCCGCAATAATGTCCGCTAATTAGAGGTGTCCGCTATTCAGGGTGTCCGTTAAAGGAGGTAACACTGTATCTCAGTTTTCGTCTTGGTTGTCCACCTAAAGATGAACGTAGGAGATGTTAAGAACTTTGCAGAGTCCAATATTTAAGTGATAATTTATTTAATCCATTTTATCTTTTTTAATAAAGATATTTTGTTATTCCTTTCCATGCTTGTATCATCGTTTACTTCATCTTTCTTATCTCTGCAGATAAAAATCAATTTAGTGTGAGTAAATTAAATATCTAACATCCATTCAGATAATAAAAAAATCACACAAACTTTGGTTAAGTAAGAAATATATTTAAAATATATCACAACGTTTCGGCAATTGTAAATCCAATTGACTTTTTCAAGATTGCAAATAGACAGACAGAACGGAAATAAATAAACATTCTGAGATTCAAAAAAAAAGGTTGAATACACATATTTGCATTGAAAAATTTTCATATGAAGTTTTCACGGTAAATGATTTAACCCAATTTGTTAAGATATAAAGGATCCGAATGAGCAAAATATCTAAGTCAGGGACATACACACTTATTCAGTATCAAAATTTTCAAAAGAAAAATTTGAAATTTTGATCTAAAAATATATTAAAGGAATTTATTATTTATGACTTATTATATTAGGAATAAATCATACAAATATAAATACATTCCTTATTTAGGAATAAAATCTTTTAATGGTTTGATATGTTCAAAATTGATGTTTAATTTAGACAAGGACTTAACAAAGTTTACCATTTAGCAAAACGTATTACAAATTCAGGAGACAACAGTGGGAATTCATTTTTAATGGAAATTTTTAGTATATTGTAGTCTGCCATATTCCATATGTTAAATATTTAGATTTCAGATTAAATTTACTATTACATTTCAGCAGTTTCTGTGAACAGGAAATCCAAACATTCACTGAGACAATAGAAACTACTGTTCATTTTCTATTTTACATTTCCTTACGAATTGAATTAACTTTGTTGTGAAATTTCTGTTATCCCGTATTTAAATTATGGAAAGCATGACTCTTGTCGGAATAAAAAAAGTTTCATACAGTTATCCAAAGATATTCTTCTCCTTGAATGCTGTGTATCCGGATGCTCAAAAGTTGTATGTGTAATTATTATTATTATTATACAGGACACTACAAAACAATGTGTATCCCAGCTGCCAGTTCTTTAGCTGGTGTTGGCCTTCAAACGCATCGAATTCTTCCCAAGAATCTAGGATGTCGTAATGTATCGGCGCAAAATATGTGCTGATCCAAGCAGTGCGGCTTTTTGGAGTTGACCGATGGAGATTTTGTCAATATTTAGATCTTGTAAGTGCTTACCAAGGTTTTTTGGTATAGCACCCAGTGTGCCGATAACCACTGGAACCACCACTGCCGGCTTGTGCCATAATCGTTGAACCTCGATTTTTAGGTCTTGATACCGTGTGATTTTTTCCAGTTCTTTTTCTTCCACTCTACTATCACCAGGTATGGCTATATCAATTAGCCATATCTGTTATTATTATTATTATTATTATTATTATATCGATTGTTCCCCTTGAGGAGAGCGATTGAACTTGAGTTCATGATTTCATCTCTGCTTGTTGCTCCTCTTTTCCTCCCAGAATCTCTTCATCCTCTCGGAATGCTCTTTCTTCCGTTCCTCCGTCCATTTTTTCCCAGGTTGTCGCGTTGTTCCTTGCTTAAATTTTACATTCATGATTTTATTCCGGCACTCCGTGCGGTCATCGAGATTCTCTATGTTAATCTGTTGTAGGTCTCTCTGGACCTCTTTCAGCCATTCTGTGCCACATTTACTCTCTGTTATGATATCGAGTAGTTTCTTTGCCACTCTGGAGTTTTCCATTCTATAGATATGTGTGTAGAATTTTGCTCGGAGTTTCCTGATTTCTTCTGTTATTGTGTTGGTCTTTTGATAGAGTTCGCTCTGAGGTCTCTTCATTCAAATGCCGTTTTTATTAATTGCCCCGTAAATCTTCCTGAGAATTTTTCGTTCCTGCTTTTCTATTTCCCTAATTTTGGAATGACCGTCGATTACCATAGTTTCAGCTGCATAGGTTGCTTCAGGAAGGATCACTGTTTTGTAGTGCCTTAATTTTGCGTCTGTCGAAATGCATTTCTTATTATAGTGAGTCCATGTTAGCCTGTAGGCCTTCTGGAGTTTGATGACTTTGTTCATTGGCGATTCGGTTTAGCCCTGAGGATTGTATGGTTTCACCAAGGTATTTAAAATGGCGAACTTGTGCGATTTTACCGTATTTTGTGATTAAAGGAGATTTATTTTCTGGCCGCCTTTCCATATATTGGGTTTTCTCGTAAGAGAAATGTATGTGTAATATATATAAAAAACATGCTTTTTTTTATCTTTGCTTCTATTGCATGCAGACTCTACACTATATTAGATTTCACGCAAGAGAACGATATGGTAGGTCTTATAATAGCGGCTGATCTCAATAACACTTTGCATTAGACTCTTGAGGTACATTGCGAAACGAGAGCTTTCTATTATCATCAACTTTTGTTCACATCAACTTTTTATTACATCAACTTTTTATTACAAATTCAAAAGCCTTATATTTCATTATAACGTGTATGTTTTGTAAGAGTTCGAGTAATCATTTCTTTAATGCTGATTACTAATTCTTATGGAATAAGTCAGCATCGATGAGCGAGTAAGCACGGATGAGATGTTGTGAGGTTATTTTCTGCCTTCAATTAGCGAAACAAGAAATGCTTTGTAGGAATACATAGAAACTCAATGTATTAATTGAACCACACTACTTAAAAACATCTCAATGTTTCATAGTGATTTGTAACCACTCTATTATTGCTGAACGAGTAATCTAAATTATATACTTCTATTTTAACATTGACTTTCCTTATAACTAAATTTATGTGATTAAGATTAATTTTTTTTTGTTAAATTTATATGTGAATTTGAATATGATTAGCTCTATGACATCCTTCATTAAATTGCACATGAGATTAATATCCTTGTTTCTTTCTCTTTGCAGAATATTTTGGATAAGTTTAATCCAAGTGCAAGGCAGTTGATTTCGGCTGGTAAAGCCTATCTAAAGGCCCTTCACGGTAAGTTCTTTTTTTCACTGACTTGATATTTTTTATCTTCGCTGACGAATTCTGACATAGATTTACATTATTCTGCACGGCATTACGAAACATAAAATAAAATCAATATCTTCGTTTAACAAATTAATTAACTTTGAATACTTTTATTAAATTGCTAAGTGAAGAATTTCCCCAAAACACTTTACATAATTTGAGATTGATACGGAAAAACATGCAAGTAAAATTGATGACAAATCAGATAAACTTTTACGTAAGTATGCAGATGGACTGGGAAAAATATAATTCTAAATATTTCATAAAACAAAAGAAAAACTCCAAACTCCAAGATTTACAGAAAACAATACTTAATCATAAAAAATATATTATTTGGTTTGTTTTATTTAAATGTGAGACCAATTTTTGTTGTTACTCTTGTGTAAAATAAAAAAAAAAAAAAAAAAAGGTTTGGAAATTAACATAGGTTTATTTTTGCACATGGTAATTTGTAATAAATGTTGAATATCATTGCAATTGTAATTTCAAAAGCCTAATGACGAGGTAAGAAGTTCAATTTATACTATTGGTTAATCGTGTAGAAATCTTGTATCTTAATTGGAATAATTAATTTTACGTGAAAACTTCTTGGGCATTAAAGCAACTAACTTGTATTTGATGAAAACTACTTTTAGAATTTATCAGCAGAAGATTTATAAATGGCAATTGTTATCAATTGTTATTGTTTTGTTTTACAAAAATATATTTGATAAACTAAATAAAGTGTTTAATTACGACAAATGAATAAATTTAAAAACAATATATTATCAATTCAATCTCAGAATACATTAAGCGGAAACATTAATTCTAGAACTTTACTACATGGAAATCATCTGTTCATGAATTTACTCTTCCAGAAATCATCTAATTTTTCCGTCGAATTGAGTTTGGAATAAAAATAGCTTCATCAAAAACAACTGTGAAAAATAACAGATACCAAAGAGACAGTCTATCTTATTTTTCTGATTAAATTCAAACAAAGAAAAAAGTCTAAAAGACTTTATCAAATTTTATGAGTTTTTCTTCGTTATAGATTAATATTAATTTATATTCGTGTATATTCGTGTTTGATATCTCTATTATCTCTTTCCTAATTAGAAAACATAGATTGTAATTATAGTTATTAGTGCCAATTTTTTATCAACATTTATTTCAAGTGAATTTTTTTATTTTAACGTTGAACGATGAGTATAATTGTTAAATTGATTTTAATGGTAAAAAATTCTGAACTATACAAGAATACTGATTAAGTGGCTTAATTAAGTAGCTAAAATGTTCTATGCTTTTGAATATGTTGTTAATGGAGACTAGGCCTACATCTTAATTCTATAATAAATTTGCGAATTTTGAAATTTTATATTGTAAGCATGTTTCATAAATGAGATTCAGCAAATTTAATGTTTAACTTGATTTCAAATTAAAATAAACACAGTTACATGAACACAGTTACTAAATATTGTGGTGATATATTTGTTGACCTGATTCGTGTAATAAATCACGAAGAACTAGACTGAAGCAAGATCTGAACGGGTTCTCTTTTATTAAAGGAAAGCAAGGGTTTATATAAGTTTATGTACAAAGATTGTTGATTGGCTGGAGGGCTTTAAAAGATGATTGGTGGATTTAAATAATAACAGAAATTAATAGAAGGATTTAAATTTACAATGTATTGTGGGAGCCCAACCAGCCGTTGGGATTTAATAATAAACAAATTAAGATTAACAGATAACGGTTGGAATTTGAAATTATACATGTGATTCTGATTGATAAATGAATGAATAAGTAAAAAAATAGAATACACAGGATAAACAGAAAAGAATAAATATAAATACAAATATAAAACTCATCACAATATATAAAGTAAAGTACACCTATCATAAATAGAAAAATATATTTAAGTCATTTGTAGTAACATCATAAGAAAAGAGAAAGAAAGCGAAAATAAAAAAAATAATTAATAGTTAAGTAAATTTTCTATCTACTTAACTGTCAAATTCGAATCTAATCTCCAAGTCTAATGTGATCGGATAAACTCTATGATTGGAAATTGGTTCTTAAAATTCTGCAGGAAATTGTTTCTGTAGATCCTTTTTGAAATTTCATCGATGCAGACTATGGATTTGGGAGTGATGGTCGAATAATAGTTTGAGGTACTGCTTTAATTAAAATTAATTATAAATTGAAAAAATAAAAACGCAAGAGAACGTCCACAGACAAATAAAAAAAAAAGAGTAAGAAAATTATAATTTCAGTAAATATATGAATACGAAAAGAAAGAAAGAAAAATTTAAAGATTTTACTTAAACAAAAAATAAGTCAAATCTTTTCTAATAAAAGAAATACAGCAGTAAGTTTGTTTTTGGCTTTTTTCTCAACCTAGGCTGTCTGCTGTAAGATAACGTAAAGTTCTTGAGCCTTTTCTATTTTGCATAAATCTATTTTGCTTTGACTCTCTTTCGATATGTCTAACATAATGCCCAAGTTTTTCTTTTTATTTTTCTTTCAAGCATTTATCAACTTGTTTGAGCAACAGAATTTTAAACAGCTCTAACTTTTGAGAAAGATTTTTGTTTGTATTTGGTCTGGCGTTTTGGAAACGAAAGCATGATATAACTACTTTCAGTTTTGACATAACGGCCTCGAGATGTTACTAATACCAAGTTCCCGCTAGAATGCTTCGCTTCAGGATCTAAATTTTCAGGTCACGTAAAGGTATTGATATCGCTGAGCAGCTACAGTTTGCTTTATGTGAATATATTTTGCATAGACTTATTTTCTTTCGATATATGTAATGTTGTGCCCAAATATTCCTTTTATTTTTCTTTCAACTTGTTTGTGCATCAGAAGTTTAAACTCTTATATATAGAAAATTCTTGATTAATAAATCGTATGATAATTCTTTCAAACTTATATTAAAAATGATAAAAAAGTTAGACGATATTTGTTGATAAGAGGTTTTTGGAATAGGAAAGAAATTTATGAAGTGAACGCATCTAGAAAAACTAAATTTAACTAAGTTTTTAATAATTAACTTGGTATTTCGAATACAGTTTTTGTTTAAATCAAGTACGTTCTAAAATTAATAAATAAACTTGTGAAACTATTGATTTGCTGAAATGATAGATTATTATTTTTACTATTTATCAAGAAGTTACACAATATTATAGTAAATAATTCCAAAATTTTTCAGTAAAAAAAAATACTTGTTTTTGAAGCTGTATTAGCATGCACTTCATTATAA
Organism: Thereuonema tuberculata; assembly: GCA_023159025.1. NCBI lineage: Eukaryota > Metazoa > Arthropoda > Chilopoda > Scutigeromorpha > Scutigeridae > Thereuonema > Thereuonema tuberculata. The sequence goes on from JAFIDM010012231.1 coordinate 18,853,397, forward strand.
TGAAAGGATAAAGGCAAAGTATATTTTCCAGACTAATGGCTGAAAATGACATGCCAAATGGCGCACAAAAAACCAAGAGTTTTTGGCATACTAATCAATAGTTCTTTTAAAGCTTCCTAATAAAAGTTCAGTGATGGCGTTTCCGTCAAAAGAAATATACAAAGAAAAGGTTTTAGTTTTTGTTGGCTGGTACAATCTAGTTTATTTTTGATTTTTGATTACAACTTAACTATAAAAAAATAATGTTGAAATAATGCTCAAATAATATTGAATATTGATGGCTTATGAGATCACCTTTCGAACAGGTGCAGCCTAACCGAATAACATTCTAATCTTCGGGATAACATTAATAGTCCAGACGATGACACTTACAAATAAATATATATATTGTAAGCAAAATTTGAGCTTTCGAAGATAAATAGCTGCTCATTCACCCAGATTATAGAGCATTAGTTTCTGCACTGTATTTTGTCAATTTTTGACCCATCTATTACAAATGTTACATCAGTCAGAATCTTCTTTTTAAGACCTGAGGCTATCACTAAAAAGTTTATTCCAATTGATTACGGACGGATTCCACGGATGGAAAGAGATATTACTATTTAAAATTGCGTTTTGAACATTTTAATCCATGTCTTTCTGATAAATTCATGTATTAATTAAACAACTAAACATCTGTATATTGGATTCGGTAGCTACGTTCACTATATAGTTAAAAAAAAGAAATCCTTGTAATTGACCATAAAATCTTATTTTTTAAAAATTTTATTTAGTTTATGTTAAATTGTAATGTACGTTTTCAAATGGCTTTAAAGTCACCGAATTGATATTAATGAGATATTTTATTATGGAAGTTGGAAGTTTTGGTGTCAACTGTTGTGCTTCTGAAAGGTGTTACAATTAGTTACCGTTCGCCAAACTGATGATTGATGATACACTTAGGGAATAACAACGGCTACTAATAGTTAGATTTATGGAAATTGTAAGAGTAAAGGGTATGAGTCTCCTAAAATTACTACATTACCATTGTGGAAATTATGCAGGTTAAATGCAGGACGAAGTAGTATATTGATTTATTGCTATTTTGATCGATGAATTAGGAAAGAAACATTAGCCAAGTCTCCAAAATAGGAAATAGAATAACAAATTACAAGTTAAAAAAGAATCAAACTTTCAATTCATCAACTGAATTCCCATAATTAATCTTCCGCTAAGTTCTTAAGAAGTTGTCCTTGGTTTTAAAATAATTCTTCTTCTTCTTGTTTGGTCTTACAGCCCTATTTGGGCATTAACCTCCTTCAGAGTTCTCTTCCATTCTTCTCTGTTTTCCGCCTTTTCTTTCCAATTTGTAATTCCAAATTCCTTTATTTCATTCCTTACACTGTCCATCCATCGTAATTTCGGTCTTCCTCTAGTCCTTATACCCTCTGGCTTTCCATTGTAAACTTTCTTAACTTTCATATTATTGTCCATTCTTATCACATGTCCTAGCCATTTTAATCTTATTAATTTAATATGTGTCTCCGTATTTATATCATTATAATGTTCATATAGTTCATTGTTATATCTGCTTCTCCAGCAGTTTCTTTCTTTGACCGCCCCCAGGATTCTTCTTAATATCTTTCGTTCAAATATTGCAAGTCTTGTACATACATTCTTTGTCAATGTTATGATTCCACCTCATATGTCACAATAGGTCTTATCAGAGCTCGTATATTTATTTTCGTTTTCCTCATTATTATTTTACTTTTAATTATTGGCAGAAGTGCATAATATTCTCTATTTGCTGAATTGATTCTTCTATTAAAGCAATGAGTTCCAATGTTGATTCTATTTATATATTGATTTTGTTGTTTTTTGGTGATAATCATATACTTAGATTTCTCAACATTGATACATTGCTTTTAAGTCCTAATAATTTTGTTTGTTTTTCCAATTCAACAAATATTCCTTCCAAATCTTGTATTCCTCTTCCCGTTAGGACCAAATCATCAGCATATGCTAGAATTTGTTGACTTTTTGAAAAAATAGTTCCATTTGGCTGTATATTGGCTCTTTGTATTGGAATCTCGAGTGCAATATTAAACAAAACTGGGGCAAATCCATCACCTTGTCTAATACCTCTTTCCAAATTTATTTTATCTGTTAACTTTTTACCGACTTTAATCACTGCATATTTTTCTTTAATTATAGCTTCACATAATTTTACCAGTTTTTTGGAATATTCAGTTGGTGCATTGGATCCCATAATAATAATTATTAGTATTAATATTATCAGCCAGCTTTTCTACAACAAAAGTCTTGATAGTAAAGCTGCAGTACCTCAATATAAAAAGAAAATATAAAAAGAGAAAATAGAAAAAAGTTACACAGATTCTACAAAGACATGATGCTGATAATCGTCATGTTCTCTGCTAACAATGAATGTTGGACACATCGCACCTTGTTTCTGAACAACACATGTTGTAATATTAGAAGTTGTATCGGTCGCATCTACAATAACAGAGATTATCGTGATTAGGTTTCTACAGTTTTTTTATCTCATTCTGGACTCATAATAAATCTCTAATTAATTATTTGTTATTATTACAGTATAATTATTATTGTGGGCTCAGTAGCCAAATGGTAAGGCTTTTGAATGCAGTCTGGACGAGTTGAGTTCACTATGTGCAGAAGGTCGGGGACCCATATGCCAAATTTGTAGCATATTGGAAAGTATTCTTAACATTTGGAACAGATATACACATACGTCCACAAATTTCTCTTTTATATTATATATTGACAAGAAGGTAAACAGAATTTTTCTGTTGCCAACAACATTTAAACTCAGTGGCTCTGATAAATTACCACAAAAACCGTAATTGTTATAATTACGAAATTTCGTTACTTTTTTTTGTAAAAACAAAAAAATAAATATCATTCATTAAGTTAATATAAATAAACTTAAACTTTAATTTAAGTTTTAAGTAAATGGTGCTCCACTTAAAATTTAACGTTTAACTATTGGGTGAGTGCAAAAGTTCTACCCGTTTTTGGATATGAATATTTGCAATGGAATTGCCCTCACACATGACGTAATGACGCAAATCGTCTGCCAATCAAACGTGTGGATGCCTCACATATAAATGCATCGTGTCTCACAAAGTTAACCATCTCAAAAAAAAATATCAGAGGGTGTAACATGGAACGCGAGAAGGAGCATATAAGACATTATTTGTTATACGAGTTCGATAAAAAGAGTACGGCAGCCGCAGCCTATCAAAATGTTTGTCAAGTTTATGGGGAGGATGCAATAGACGAAAGCACATATCGTCGATGATTTCGTAAATTTAGGGAAGGAGACAGATGCTGCCAAGATCACGCTAGGAGTGGACGGCCATCACATGTTGGAGAGGACGATATTGACCAAGCCATAAGGAACAACCCGAACCCAACCGTGCAAGAATTAGCGGAGATTTTTAACGTACACCGGACAACGGTCGAGAGATAGCTGGTTAGGTTGGGTTTTATGAGAAAGTTGGATCGTTGGGTTCCACATAGCCCGATAGTTAAGCAACAGGATGACCGAATCGTCACCTGTGTTTCCTTGCATTCCTGGTACAAAAATGACTCATTCTTGACACGAATTGTAACAGAAGATGAGAAGAGGGTTATGTACCGTAACGTAAGGCGTCGTAGGACTGTGTGTCGCCCTTCTGATCCGCCTGCATCGACTTCGAAAGCTAAACTTCATCCCAAGAAGGTGTTATTGAGTGTGTGGTGGGATATCCAGGGAAAATTCACTGGGAGGTCCTGTTACTCAACCAAACCATCAATGCTGCCTTCTACTGTCTACAGTGAGACAGGCTGCATTCAAATTTGGTAGCAAAGCGGCCAGGTCTCATCAATCGTCGTGGTATTATCCTTCATCACGATAACGCCAGGCCACATGCAGCTGTCATCACTCGCCAAAAGTTACTGGGCTTTGGTTGGGAGATTTTACCCCCACCCTTCCTATTCTCCTGACTTGGCACCCACTGAATATCACCTATTTCGTGCGTTGAATAATTCCTTCTGTCAGAAAATGTTTGATGATCTTGATGCTGTGAAAACTGCCATCCAAGACTTTTTTGACTCGAAACCGCCGGAATTTTAACGCCGTGGGATTCATCTCCTACCAGAAAGATGGCAAGAGGTCCTAGATAGCAATGGGGATTATGCACAATAATAGGTACTGTTCATTTTGCGTTTATTTGCTCTTCTTTATGGGTAATAAAAACGGGTAGAACTTTTGCACTCACCCAATAATTATTTTCCTATTCAAGCATTTTTTCAATTGAAAAAAAAAAAATAGTGATGAAATAAGTAAACAAAACTTTACTGTTTTATTTTCATTCTTGTCTTTCTTTCGAAATATAGTTAAATATATAATTAAATTTATAATAATTATTGCAACTTTTTATGAGAATTTCTAAGTTAATGAAAAACAAAATCATTTTTATTTTGTTATTTAATTTTGTCAAAGAATATATTAAATTACTGAAGTAAAGTAACTAAAATAATTTTCCTTAATGTGACGTTTTCAATATTCATTCAGCAAGATTAGCCAAAATGTTACATTGGCTTTATACTGATTAAGATTGACTGTAATTGAGGATTGCATAACCTTAAAATAGACAGTGAAGCTTCTGCAACTCTGCTTCCAATCCAGTTTATCCATTCAGGGTCAAAAGACTTCAAACAGAATTTTTAATGTGAGTTAATGTCACTCCGGGATCTCATCTTTATCGGGCCACAGCATATCGTTCAAATACTTTACGCCACGTTTCGTCCAAATTCAACATGACAATATTACTGTATAATTGGCCATGAATATGTTTAGACCATGTTTAGACTATGAAGATGTTTAGATATAACTTGACAAGAAGTTTCTGAATGACCTTAAAGTCTTCTTTCTTATAAATGAAATTCTTAATTTTTTAATGTAATTATTTTTTTTTAAAGTCGTGGAGGCAAAAGAAAGGCCTACATTAGTTTTCAAATTACAATATTTACTGAGTAAAAATGGACATATTATCGGATTTCCTGTACGGAAGCACCTGCTGGCGTTTAGTTCACTGATCAATATTAGCTATCCAGAGGCAGGACGAGGACCAACCAGCCTACCCCCAATAGAATAGGACATATTGTAACCAAAGCCTAACTCTACCGGTCAATCTAAGTGAGTCTCCTCTACGCCTATGTTGTAGAATGGAAGCAGAAACTTTAGAACATATTCTTCTGAAGTGTATCACACCATGCTCCTCAAGACAGGCCCTTTTATTAGCATTAGGAAGCCGTTTTAAATTACAAGATGTCCTACTTCTGTAAATGTTTTTAGACTTTAGCGGCAACGACATATTATGGACATCGGACTATCGGAGCCAATAACTCTGGACGTCCGTAACAAGAAGAAGAAGAAGACTGAGTAAAAACAGCCCAAATTTGCAGAAAATGATTAATTATATGTCCATTTTTTTGATTGAGTTGTCCGCCGCGAAAAACATGTCAAACCACTTTTAAATTACTGGATACGCTATTTATAATCCCATTCTTTAATGGAATTATAACGGAATTACAATATGGAAATCCATTTAAATTTATAATGCCTTTCAATGGGAATTATTGTCTTCTTATTGCGCTATTTTCTCGAGAAAGACTCATTTGAAGAAAGTGAGGTACAAAACTTTGATCATCTATTGTAGTCCTTAATATTCATACCAAATTTGAAGAGGTTCAAAAGTTAATATGAGAGGACACAAGTACACAGACTAACTTCAATTTCATAGGAACGAAGGCTAAAGAAGGCAGGTATGTGTTTAGTATTTTTGGAGATATCTCGTTATTTGGGGTTTAAATTTGAATAGGATAACGACATAACTAAATGATCCACAATCATTATCATTTAAAAACTTAATCCGAAACGCAATTATCTTGAAGAATATTTCACTAATAAATGTAAGCCTTACATTCAGCTACGATTAAAATTTATTACTTACAGCCTCGATTTAAGAATCATTTCAAAGTTTAGGCTCTGTGAACTTAAGTAATTCAATTGAAATTTGATACTGAGAATGCATTCAAGACCTTCAATTATCGTATCTAGTAGATGTGCTTTATTACGAGTTTGCTATGAATGATTAGATTTTGATGTTTGAAGCACTGTTATTAGAATCAAAGAAATTTATAGATTGCAGCGCTTCATATATTTTTATATTCACAAATCCTTCTTATGAAATATTTTTTAACTTGGACAAAATGTTTCGAAATTATGCACGAGTACAGAGGTCGCAAACGTTCCGGGAGTGTGAGGGAGTGTTATAGTGATAAGATCCTGTCTGTGTGTAGACCTTGCAGCTATGTATTGATCAAAATTGCTTAATGATCAATTGTGGAATCGCAGTCACACATCTAATTTCATGTTTCAGAATTAGTATTATTTACTAAAAAAATTTATATTTTGGTATTCACAAACCACATTCTTATGAAAAATGCTTAAATCAAACTTAGATCACAAACATTTGGAAGTATTTATATATTTCCACTGAAGCTACCTTTAAGACACTTAACTGCGGATTGCAGATCCTGTTTGCATTCCCGGCGGAGATCGTGAATTTTTCGGAAGGTATTTCTCCTCCAGACGAGTCCTAAGGTTCGTCCAGTCCTTTGTAAAACAAGGACGGACATTCCCAGGGATTAAAGGCAAACAGTTGTCGGACTGAACACTCTGACTCAACTTCCGACAAACCCAAGGGTCATGAGAAGACCTTTAGAAGAATATTGTTTTTTAATTAGTATATAGACATTTTTATTATTTAAGAATGAATTTGTAATAACAGAAGTGGTCAGATTTTAACTGAGCAGTGAAGCCTCACTATTCTACTTTTATCGTCTGTTTGCCCATTCAAACACTTTAAATCTTTAAAACGTTAAAATTCCATCAAATTTTTTACCTGCTCCGCTTGAACTATAAGCATCGTTATTTTGATCCCCAACCCCCACTCACTATGAATCCCTTCGTATTGCATACTCAGTCCCCTTCGAAATGGATAGCTGATAGTATGTGTAGTATATTATCTTTTTGCTAAATTATCTTGTTGTTTGTTTGTTTTTCTTATATATTCAGGACTAAAAGATTTTCCCGTTCAAAAAATTTGCTTAAAATAAATTAAAAAAAAAGTCAGTTGCTGTTATATAAAAAAAAAAACCTCACTCAGGATTGGCAATTAGCGATTCTGACAGCTGAAAAAATAAATGAAAAAAAAAACTGTTCATAGGTAAATCACGATAACAAAATTATCGATGGACGAGTTTGAATTAGTTGAAGATAGGAAGTTTAGCATTTTTTTTAAACTTTTAATGAAATTCAAATATTCATAATATTTTTTCATTTAAATTGAATCAGAACACTAAAGCTTAATCAACTTTTAAACTTTCATAATCACAATTAAAGACAGAATTATAGAATACTCTGGGCAAGAATAGTTCGCAAACCATTTTATATACGTTCAGGAAAAAAGGGAACCGAATTCTCACAGATTTTGTAGATTTTTTTTTGTAGATTTTGTAGATTTTTTTTGTAGATTTTGTAGAAAGACTGTGGATGTACTTTACTAACACTGCGATCTGTTCTGTTTTTGGTCTATTGTACAAGTCTTAATTTTTAAGTTACAAATACATAATTGAAGAGAAAAAGAAACACCCAAACTCACGCCAAGATTCGAATCCATGTTCAAACCAATCAGCTGCATGACATGCCATTACCTTGAGTATTCGGTGTGCCCTAACAATCCTAGTTTACGTAAGTCTACATTAACATGTGAGGAACTGAAAAGCAAGAGGACTTAAGAGCAAGAACTAAGTATAAGCTTAGATTCCTTTGCGCAAATCTCGCCTCCGGTTAGAGGAAAGTTAATGCCATTGAAAAAAAAATTCAAAAACTTTATTACCAGAATAAGCAAGAAACTAAAAATAAACAAATGCTTTTGAACCTAATTCTCTCGGTTTTTTTTATAGTTTATATTAGCTTCCTGCAGCATTTAATTTTTCTTTTAATTATCAAAATAACTCAGTAGATAGGGAAATTTACTTATAACTATCATCTTTCGGATTTACAAGTAAAAGTGGATTCTGAGAGACTGTTCCGTTACAAATAAGTTATATTGTTATTTTGTTACCCATTGTTATATCTGTAATACCCATTGGTACTGAACCAGACGTTTACTATAATTATACCGCGCTTTATTATTTTTCATTTAAAATGTCAAACCTATTTACTTAATTTATTACGACTTATTGTATTCCAAACGGATTATTCTAAAAATAAATTCTATTAAAAGTAATTACTTAATTATTTGTTAAGAATGAGCTAACAATTATTAGGAAAAGTTTATGATTTTTTTTTAATTTAATTTTGCAATTGAAAATCAGTTTCCCAAAAAAAAAAAAAAATTAATAAGATGTTTTCTAAAAAAACAAAACCCACAAAATGTTTGTTTTCAAAAAAAAAAAATAATAAAATAAAATGGAGAACAAAAAAGAGAGGATAAACAGCAGTTGGTGGCAGCTGCAAATTTTGTTGTTCCAGCACCATTTAAAAAAATCCATAAGAAAACATGAAATTCGCGAGGAAAAACAAATCAAAACTCATATACTAAAAACGACTCCCAATATATTACTACTAATTCAATATTACTACTGATTTTTGAGGCGCAACTAAGAAATTTAATGTACATGCAAACAACGACAATATTACACTACTACTTATGTGAATAGTGGCACTCCTTACTTAACGACGGAGTTCCATTCCTACGACTAGATCGTTAAGCGAATTGGTCGATAAGCGAGGAGCTGAATCGTTTTTTATTAATTCTGAATAAAGAGGTCTAAAAGAAACTCCAACTTGATAACTTTGTTTCAATTTGCATTTCTTACAGACTAAAGAACATAAAAATACAATCAGCAAAAATCTAAAAATGATGTATCAAAAACATTAAAGTTCATTCTTAAAAAAAAAGACAATCAAATCATCCTAGTGTTAACCAGCAGAGGGATTTCAGGTTTTCGGTATCATTCATTGGTCGCACATGTTCGCATTTTCGTTGCTGTGAAACAAAAAACATTGCCTAAAACGACTGAGAAAAGGTTAGTCGCGCTGGAGAATTGGTTGTAAGTCCTAGCGTTCGTTATATAGGTAAGTCATTAAGTGAAAAATGCCTCTATACGACGGTAATTATTTGAACACGAAAAGCCCTAATATTCAACTTGAATATTTTTCGTCTCCGTTACTCTGTCTTTACACGAATCACATCAGAACGGCTGGATGGACAAAAAAAATTACTTCTGATTGGAGTATGAGAAGTCGTACTATTCCACTTGTATGTTTTACTTTTCTGTTTGTCTATTTGTACGCTCATCGTGTGAAAATGATTGGATGGTTTTCCATAAACCTTGTTACTATGCTTATTGCTAGTCCAACTTTAAACACAGACACAATTATATTGGTCTCCATCCCTTGCATCCTGCTAATCATCAAAATTAGCTAAAATGTCACTGAAATGCCTCGACTGAATTTTTAGTTTGGTATTCATTTAGGACCAAGTTATCGTCAAACACTTCCCAGAGTTCAATGACGTGCTCTGCAGAATGATAGGTTTCTTTCTGGTTTCGATTCCAGATGTCAGCTTGATTGTGTCTTATTAATAAAGAGAAACATATACCGAAGAGTTAAAGAAACAATCAAGGTATATGTTTCTCTTTATTAATAATTAGTAGAGATAAACAATACACCGCATTACTAGGGGAGAATATCCACGGTCCTTCAGTAATCTACAAATCTACAAATTATGTCATATTTTGAGCACGAATCAAAATATGGTTTGAATATTTCTTTCTTTCTTCTGTATGTGTTTCTTCCTTTCAACGACTTGTTCTCAACTTCATACCTTGTTTCTGTCACATCTTAATAACTTCTTATGCCATTAGAAATTGCATACTGAAAAATATGTGCGATTAAAGAAACAAACAAATGTGATCCCACTCCGCATGACCCAAATCCCATACGTTACGGATTTTTTTGTATATATTTAAAGATAAAAATGATTAGTAGACAAACTGGAGAAGTTTTATTGTATCGAGGAAAAATGTAATAAATGACAGATGGACTTAGAAGCTTATTGTCTTTGCTTTTCATTGTTTTTGATGTACTTAGTTGGTTCAGCTAGTTCAGGTGGTTGAAACTTTGAGAATTAAATTTATATTTACAGTTAATAAATAATACAGCCGCCTTTTTAATATTCATGTATGCCAATAAGGATCAATATTTCATATTCATTTTACAGGTTGTCACAGAAAAATACTTGGCATTGAGAGAAAGCCTATTAGATTATATGGAAATGAATAATAAGAAATTTTGTGATTTTTTTTTAAAATTTAATGTTTCAGTTGGTTGCTCTATACACATATATCGAACCGAAGGACAATGATATCAACCGCGTTCTTCTTTATAGCTTCGAAAGTCTCTTCGGAAAGTTTTAGGGTGATACGCGTGTGAAACGGACAAATATTGATAAAAATGTTCGAGTTGAATAATGAGATGCCACGTGCTTCATATATTCAGTCAATTACTGCCAAATGAAAATTTTTCATGAAATGGGTAAACATTTCCTTGATAGGTCCACAAAACATTAACAGCTAAAACTTTCTTAAATATCTGCAACCGATTCAGGTTCTAGCACTCAAAAATAGCATTGAGGCGCGATCTACACCATCCAGTAGTGATATATTACATATATCAGTCTGCAAGTCTTGAAGATCTATTATGAAGCTCCATTACCCAAGCTCCAAACAAGCAATTCTTCCAAGACAAACTGGGTAATATGGCATGGGCATGTCGAGTGAAATTTCTCATTCTTCAGAATATGATAAGTGGAACTGATTTTTTATGGCATTTTTCATACTTTAGTAACATCTTCATATGATGACATCATCACACAACTATTCTTTCCACTATCAAGACCAGCAAATCAAAAACACCTTTAGCATCAATGACAATTCATCTGGCGAGATTTTGTTGGCAAAAAAAACCCCATCGTTTTTTAAGGTTCTTCTATCTTCAACTCTAACAGATCTCAGATCAATAAGATTCAAACCATTTCGACCATCAGGAAAAAAAAAATCTCCTTTTCCTAGAGCAGTAAAAGTGAATGCATCAAAACGAAGACAGATGTCATCTGTCGGAAATATTGACGTCATCGCCTTTTAAAATATCAATGCGTGACAAACAGGTCGCGACAAAAATGGTCTTCAAAGGACGGAAGGCTGAAAACATAATGCTGCCGAAACGGAGTTCTTTTCAGAAGCAACACGTTGTTTTGGAGGGGAGAAAGATTCAGGCTACTTATAGAATATTCGATCACGTACAAAATACAATACGGCTGTTCGCCAAAATTTTATAAAGATAATCGACTACAGTTGTACTATTAAATTTCACTCGATCAAAAAATGTTTTCTTATACGAAGGGTTTGTCTTAATTTACTTGGAAAAAATCAAATTGATGAATATGCCGTTAAACGATGTTTCATTTCCTTACATGAACTTTAAAAATGATAAAAAGAAAAATGGAAAATTTTAGATTTGTTAGAATACGTTTAGAGCAAATAGATCGATGAATAGTTAGACGCATCAATGAACACATTAAGTCTCATTAATAATAAGAGATTTACAACCACTCAAGATTAGCAGGTTGATTACCAAAGATTAAAAATGGGGTAATCATCGCGATTAAATACTTGTGTCGAAGAAGCAAAAATTCTGAATGATCTTCTGCAGAATCACATCCCTGTTTTATTCGCTGTCAAACACACAGTCTTAAGTTTTCAGCAATATATTAATTATGTTTTGTATGGACGTTCATCTATCTGCTACTCTTCATCCATCCGATCACTGTTAAGTATCCTAGCGAATTCGAGTTATTCAAAATAGAAATGCTTTTATGTTCTTCCTTTGCAAAATGTATGTGGGCTCAGACAAATGTGATAATATAAAGAAAAACGCAATATACAGTAAAACCCCGTTATTACGCTCCCGCTTATAGCACTATCCCGTTCTTTACGCTCCTTTCATACGGTCCCTGGAATTTTCTATGTAACTCTGTATACTTTTACCCTCTTACAACGCTTCAAATCCCGCTTGTAGCGCTTTTTTTAATATCGGAAATTTTGTATCGATGAAATGTAACACTGTAAAGATTCTTTTCTTTCCCTGGTAGGAGGGAATCTTTGAACTCTTTTAAGTGCGGGTCTGTGATACAGTAAATTAGTGCAAAATTTCGAAGCGGAAATCCCTTTCTATAAGTGAAAAATTGGAAATTCTCCTTAAGTACGACGAGAATTCTATACTAAGTCAGAAGGATTCACAGAATCTCTGGGAATTCCCTCATCCAGTCTGAGAACAATAATAAAAAATAAGAATGGAATTACCAATGCAGCGAAGGATGGTTGCAAACGTAAAACAGTAAAGTGTGAAAAATATGAAGATGCCGAGGAAATTCTAATTGAATGGATTCATCAGTCCCGTGATGCATCAGTGCCATTAAGTGGTACAATCCTTCAAGAAAAGGCGCGTGAAATAGCGGGCAGTGCACTAAATCTGCTCCGAAAATATATTAGTGTTGCTCCTAGTGGTGTATCAATTGATGTTAATAGTTACTTAAACCGCATTGAAAATGTTATAATCCATAACAGTAGCGCACACATACACGGCAAACCACAATCGAAGATTTTTTTAACAGGAAATAAGCTCATATTTGCACTATATCTTTTGCAGAATAAAGTATGTTTCCTGTAAAATGGTGTCTAAATGTTTCCCTATCTCATAAATCATTTCCCGTCTGTAGCGCTATCCCGCTTATTACGCTTGTAGGTCATGGTCCCTTGACGAGCGTAATAACGGGGTTTTACTGTATCAAAATGTAAATATAATTATAAAATATTTGAATTCAAAATATTTACTAATTTTTTCCCAATGTGAACTGCATGCTAAAAAATTATTATTATTATTAAAAAGAAAGACTCAACTCTGCATATTTCGTATATTTTAAATTAATATTCGTATATTTCTATTAATTAGAACTAATTTCCTTGGGATAACCCAAAAAGTGGACCCTTTTAATAAGTTGACAATACAATAAAAAGCATACTCGCACATTAATAAGGAATCACTTGATCTGTTTTTAGATTTTTCGATACCGGGAATCCAGAACAACTGTTTCAGGTTTCTATCCTTCATTAGCTGGATTCGTCCAGTATCTTACAGTCAGTGATCCCAAGAAACATATAAAGAAAACAAAATTCAATAAGGTAATGGCCCTTCATATTAAAAAACAACAATTAATAAATTAAGAATAAAAAAGGGCAGAAATTTAATCCCC
>JAFIDM010012231.1:18871844-18887727 GCA_023159025.1 Thereuonema tuberculata
TCGCTATCGCTACCTTGTTTAAATTTGTAATATTACTAAAATCATTAAGTCCATAGAAATATTTGCATAGCTTACATTGAATTTTATTATTACAGACTATTGTCAATATGATTGCAAAATTCATCTAATGAATTGTAAAAGAAATTTATAAATCACAAAAGCTTTTATATGCTACTTTGTGGCACTGAAAAGAATCATTGTTATTATGAAGATATATGACATAGAAAAGTTAAGTTTTAAGTTATAAGTTTTATATTTTTACTTTAACGTATTACATTACTTCACCGCTACGTTAAGAATTGAGTGGCAGTAGTTTGATATCATGTTAGTTTGTACATTGCAGCATATTTCATAACGGAGATCTGTTAAAAAGATTAAATGACTTCGATTATTGCTTAAGTGATTGGAACTTTCCTGTTGAAACTATAAGAATCATACAAAATTTATTTCCTGGGACTTCATCCGATTCCTGAGAAAGTTAAACAGTAAATGATTTTTTTTTTTCAAATAGCCATGTCAGTGCAATATTGGTTGAAAGGGCGCAAGAAAGCGATTTCGGGTGCGAGAAAGCGATTTCTCTAGGTCTTGACTTCGGAAAACTCATTAGGGGACAAATGATTGCCCAGGTTATTGTCTACAGTGTTCTTACTTTATTTTAGTTATTTTATTCTTAAGAAATTTGTGTTATGCGCGTTTTTACGTGTAATAAAATAAAAAAAAATTATTTAATAATAATTTTTATAACTTTTTCCTTTGAACGTCGCGTGCATTCACTGCGGAGCTGTCCATTTCCCCGATTAAATAACCAGGTGATTGCTACAGTGTTCTTACTTTATTTTCGTTTTATTTTATCGAGTAAGCTCGATCTTTCAGATACTAGCATATTAAAGAATAATGAAAAAGTGATGATAACACATGATTCGCCATTTTATTAATTTACTGGCTTCCAAGCTTGTCTCCCACTGAATAGAGTAACGGAAACAATACCTGAACAAGGTGTTGGTAATTAAAGTTTAGATTTCGAAAAACTGTAATTGGAAAACCAATCAGCAGAACGACTTCCTATTTCGTATGAGAATGTCCGTTGCGATTGAATTTTGTTTGGTGCAAAAAAAAATTCTTCCGAATCTAAAGCGATACATGACCCTGCAATACGGTAGTAGTTACACATGATTTGTTGTGTTACAAAGGACATGTCCGATTTGGTTTCCCCCAGTATTGGCAACATCGTATCACAACATAGGATCACTCGTAATTTTGTGAATATAGAGTGTCACTCGTAATATTGTGAATACGGCGTGTTTTGCTGGACTTTGGGTCCCCAACCCTGTCTAGGTGTTCACGATAGAGAAGGTCTTTAAGATTCCCCAAAGCTAAAAGTCGCAGGGATTGAGATCCGGCAACCGTGCTGGCCACGTTCTTCGAAAATGCTGATGAATCTGTCGTCGGTAAAAATAGCACGAGCAATCGATTGACGGGGGTGGCGATGTGAGGTGGGGCAACATCCTGAATGAAAACTGTTGGATCCAAACATTGACGCTGTTAACAACGAAAAATGTGTATCCACTTTAATGCATTGCCGTATATCACCCTAGCGGCTACCTTCGGAACCAATTTTTTTTTGTACCAAACAAAATCCAACGCCACGGACGTCCTTATCTGAAATATGAAGTTGTTCCGCTGATTGGTTCTCCAGTTATAGCCTTTAGAAATGTGATCTTTGATTACGAACATTAAATATGTTTTGTAACTTCAACTCTACGAATCAGTTGAATCCTGTTCCGCTTGTAACGGTAAGGCATAGTTGCAATAATGAAACCGAAACAGGTTCCATTGAGTTTAAAATGTTTTCGATTCCGTCTTAAAGTTTTGTAAACAAGCATTTCGACAGTTCGTTTCTTTTTTTTTTTTGTATCAAGACTTTTATCTAAATGACACCATAGATCTTTCTTTTTCCAGGTTATAAGAGTTGCTGGCAGTAGTACATTCTGTATATTTTATCAAACAATCTTGTAGTTCATCTAATACTTCTTTTATTACGTTATTACATTATTTTCGGATAGAAAAAAAGGGTTAAAGCAAAAAGTTAGAACGGAAATTTTACTGTCCCATATTCTGCCCGTAAATCCACCTCCTAAAAGATTTAGATGAAAATTATACCAAGATTATTGACTTGACAATGCTGAAACTTCAAAAATTGTAGCTGAAGGTATAGAAAGAGAATATATTTTTGTTAAAAAGAGAATTCCTATTGATTTCCCATATAGCGGAATCAATAGATAAGAACCTATTTATATTGTCATTCATTAAAAAGAATCTAGATTCCTATAATAAAATTCTTTTCTTCATTATCTCAGTTTCTTTTTAAATTTTTTAGTGTTTTCTGATCTTCGGTAGCTTCCAAACGGATTCTTCTTATTTTCTTTTTCTTAAGTAACAATGGACATGTTTTTTTTTTTTTCGATTTTAAATTGCAGATGCTGAAAGTTGGCACGCCAACTATAGTTTGTTTAAATCTTGCTTTTGAAATATACATTGTTTAACGTTATTGTTTGTTATACCTCAGGCTATAATATTTTGTAAGACAATCTCAGACATTTTATAAGTCAAAACAAATTAATAAAACTATTGCAAAGTTTTCAACAAATTGAAAAGCTATAAATAACTACAATAAAATAAAATGTTTTATTGTGACGGAAAACCCCAAAAAGTAACTCTTAACAGTTACGAAGATTTTTAAGCTAAAATTTAATCATCTGTAACAAGATATGCTTACAAAATTTTACATATGCTGTAATATCAAAATTCACCACAATGTTTTTTTTTCGTGTATGCTTGTCTGTTATAATGTATCATTTAAATAATGTATCATTGCAAAATTGAACAGGTTTTATGCAAATGTTTATCTTTATTTTGTTATAAAGAAAAAAACAAAAAACAAAACAAAACAAAAAAACACTTATGCCCAAGTGTACCAAGCTTCAGTTAATTTTGATGACTGCAGTTTGGACGGAGCTAAAATTAGTGAGGGGGGGGGAGATGCTGCTCCAGAAAAATTTTAGCCTTTGTTTTAAAATTGTGTGAAAGGAAACAAACATGTATAAAAAGAAATTTATCAAGTTTCTGAATAAATTTTCTTTTTATAAATGTTTCCTTTCACACAATTTTAAAACAAAGGCTAAAATTTTTCTGGAGCAGCACCCCCCCCCACTAATTTTAGCTCCGTCCAAACTGTAGTCATCAAAGTTAACTGAAGTTTGGTGCACTCGGGCACTAATGTATCATTTACTGATGTAAGAAAATAAAAGCAGGCCTATTTGTTGTCATAAATGTAGACAAGCTTATTGTTGATATAATTCAAAAAGAAGGCTTGAAAAAGCAAGATGATTCTAATCTTGCGAAATATTGCCAAGAAAGAAGAAGTATTTTGAAATGAAGTCTAATGTATCTGATTTTAAAAATTAAGACAATTTTTGATAAACTTTGAAGTTGTTTAAATGAACTTTTAGTTCACCTTCTGAGAGAAACACTAAACTATTCTCAAAGGTCAAGATTTATTGGTTCATTGCAGATTACTGTATTTAATGTTCCAGGGAATTTCAATTCTTGTTTATTCATTCAATCGTAAATATTTCGATTTCGGAGCGAGTTTACGATCAGACCGCAAATATCTGCTCTACTATAAAATGGTCAGTCACTCGGAAAAGCTATCAGTTAACTTCGAGAACCTTTAACACAGTCATTTCTCCTTCGATGCAAGTTAGTTGAAACATTGGTCATCAAATATGAGATAAATTTTATGGTGAAATAATAATTTGCAGATACTGAGAAAGCGGTCGTCAATGAACTTTAAATAGACATTGAAATTTCTGTAGTGTTACTCTTTTATTCTGTTAAAAATAAGCTCTAATGAATGCAAAGGATTACTGACTGAGCCTGGGAATTAATTTACCATTCAACTTTCATAACAATACTGCATCACATTAAACAATTGACCGATTTCTTGTTTTATTTCTTGGTGTGATTGTTATTGAGTGGTTCACTTAAATTATGGCTTTACATAAATTGCATAACGTACCCAAAGAAATTATTATCTTTGAAAAAAGTATTCGTTTCGTTATTCTATACAGCGGAGCGAGGAAAGCGAGCAGACTCAAGCTCTGATAACTCTGAGTTAATGAGAAAACGTTAAGCATCTTTTAAAAAGAAATGAACGACATTTTAATTTCTAAAACAAGATATCAAAAAAATATTTTTAAAATTACCAACTTTTTTTTAAATGTTGTTTAGTTATTTCGTACATTAAAACATGTTAAGATATTTTCTTGCTAAATAAGTTTTTCCAGATCTACAAAATGATCTTTTTTTACTTTAGTAAAAGTCGTCAATCAATAGCTGTTTTTGTTTATCAAGCTTCATATCTGATTATTTTACTTTTTTAAGTTAGGCTTTAAGATAATTACAGAATTTAGAATATTTGATCTTTTAAGCATTAACGAATATCCTAAATTCAGCTAGAGGAAATCATAAAAGATAATGGAAATTATTGGAGTAAGAGTTATAATTTCTGCAGATGACATTTATTATTTAGTAACTTTCAAAACTTTACAAAATGCTATTTCTTCATGAGAATTCTTGTGAGGAAACTAGCAACGTTACTTAATTGCAAGAGTCCAGAAAGACCGTTTGCACTGCAGTTTTAACGACAATAAACTTATTATTATTATTGTTATTCATTTTCTCAGACTGTAAAAATTGCTGGATGGAACTTTAATCCAATGATGCAGGAAGTCTTTTTAAATGTTTAAAATTTCAAAGAATGATTTATATTGATTTTATTATTCAACTCTCACATAAAATACCTTTTAACAAGTTTTATTGTAGTTAAAATATTTTCTAAGATGAAACAGCCAAATATATAGTTGTGTAAGTTTTAATAGATATTTTAACTGGTTTTGCTTTTATTTCTTACGTATTTTTTTTAAAGAAATTTTAGAATATAGGAATATTGTTCTACTAACAGTAATAATAGTCTAATGGTGACAAAAATCTATAGTAAAAATTACAGACAATTCTCTTCCTGTCCTAAAAACTTCTAATAGATCGTATCTAATTCTTTGCACCAAGGAGTTGATTGAAAAATTAATAATCGATTGGGTTCCGATAAATTCCCAAATAACGATAATTACTTGCCCTACAATACCAAGTCTTTCTCGAGCCTTTAGATCTAGGATCTCGAATTGAGCTGAATTTTATTGTCTTTTTTAATTGGTCCCAAGAATTCTACTCAGCGCTTATTATATTCTAGTTGACTTCTCAGCGTGGGGCTAAGGAAAACGTAAGAGGTGCTAACGAAGAATTTCAAAATGAAATAAGTCCATGAGAATTGAAGTTTTTTGGATTCCACGATACTTTCTGATTATTGAGACCGCTTGGGCAGTCATTTTGTAGTTATACCAATTATCAGTAGAGGTTATCAGTAAAGAAATTATAGAGAATGGAGCAGTGTAAGTGTGCTGACAAATATTTGCCAAAAAAAAAGTTACCCTTGATCTTTATATAAATATTAAAATTTCACTGTAGCTGTACACCTTTCATAATCTTAACCCAAATTTCTCATTATCCAGGGTTCTCATTTCCTGTCTTGACTGTTCATTTACTGTTCATTTAATAATTACTGTTCATTTTAGAGAATAAATAAAAATTACATTTCAAATGTCCCCAAGCGAAAATACACCATTGCATTCAACACTACCAAAACAGAGTATATACTATATATATATATATATATATATATATATATATATATATATATATACTCTAAAATGTTTAGATCCTTGACGGCATTGGTTTAACTACAAAAAAGCAACAAAAAAATCGAAATCTGTTCACGGATATTAGGAGACGGGCCTTAGAAGTAGTGAGGGGACCTCAAAGTTGTGACATGAATAACTGCCATAAATTTTGAGCTTTTGAGCTGAAACTTTTGTGGGTGTTAAGGATTCGGTTGGAATTGCATTTCAACCAACATGGCTCAACCGTTCCAAAATGGCGGCCGTTAGAAATTTCCACTTTTTTTCTGTCTTCAAAACCTTATCCTGAGTTGTTTTTAGAAGTTTCCCACAAATGCTTTAGAGCTTTTAGGGCATTGATTTAACCACAAATAAGTAACAAAAAATTCGACATCTCTTCACGGTTTTTCGGAGGTAAGGCTTAGAAGTCGGGTATGAACTCAGAGTTGTAAACGCAGTTTTAAACCTTTTTCTCATTTTGGAAATATACTTACCTTGGTGATGCGCGACAGAGATTTTTTTATTTTACATTTTTGGTTCTTCTTATGCCTTCGAAGAAACGTACCTGAAAACTTCGGATAATGTTCATTGGAGATAAGCGGTTATTCTGGTTTTTTAGTTTCTTAATGAGGATACCGAACAGTTGTCTTGCCTTTAAATAAATCAGCTGAAAAACAATGTTGGAACGAAAGATTTTCACCCTCAGACGGGAAAAGCTAAGAATGATAATCAAGAACCATACCAGTATTTCAATTTATAAATTTTTGTAATAATCTTATAATAATGATCAAAAATTACAAAATTAGGAAGCATGTAATTTATTACATTAGTTTTTAGTTAATACACTCTGTTTTAATCACATTTAATATTAGTATTTAAAAAAAAGTTCTTAATAATCTAAAAGGCAATCGATATTAAAAAAAATAAAGCACCAAAGTAAAGCCAAGGCAAAAATGTAAAATCTACAAAAGAGGAAGGGTTAAACATTAACCAGAACTCATTAGTGAATTTCCTCTCAGTAATTTCGAAGTGTAGGATTACGGCTTTAATATTTTCATACCTTGAACCGTCTCGACGGTTTTCTGAACCTCTAAGGAATAGAGAAAGTTTGAAAAGTTAATTGACTATTGCTCGAAGAATGAGAATGGATATGTCCCACAGGTTTTCTAAGTTCTCTTGAGGTTCCGTTTTTATTTCCAAGTTAATTTTAGAGAAGAGATAAGTTAAACTTTCAATTAATCTTAATTTGGGATTCCTGTAATTAGGCCTGTCAAAAGAAATTTGTATTTTTAGAACGTGTCAATGTTTGCAGCTAGTGATTATATGAGTTAATAAATTAAATTTTGTCTTATTAAATTAAAGAGCAATGTAAATCGTTGGGGATAAATCAATCCTACAGTTTTAATTGAAAAAAAAATTACTCTTTTTATTTTATTAAAGTAACATTATGTGAATTTAAATATTAAAGAAATATTCTTAGGCGGCTGGTATGAAATTTTTGAATTTCTCTTATTAACTCATATCAGTTACTGATGCTCTGACGTTCCGATATCAGTGATTTTAAATTGTAATTGTGATAGCAGTTTTCATCCGTCCGTAATAAGCAGCAATCCTTAAAGTAGCTGAATGTTTAACTCCTATTCGATCGCGACGTTGCTTTAAAAAAGCAGTTTGCCGAAATTGTTGGCCGTTCTGGCATGGCCTAGTGGAGAAGGCGAAGCCTACCATGAGGCAGACGTGTCGGAACCTGAGTTCGAATCCGGGAGTCGGTAAGGATGTTTTCTTCTTCTATTTCTCTTGATCCGCTGTCTATAGCAGTGACGTATATTCCAAAATTCTAGGGTTTGTACGGTAGATCCTCCGGGAAGTACTCGTAGGGTGTTTCCGCGGCTCTACTCAGAGTGAAGGATAATAAGAACTTGGGAGTTAATGAACGTATTGAGACTAAATAAAAAAAAAAAAATTGATAATTTTCCATCACTTAATAATCAATAAAAATTTACATTTTAATTTTACTTTAATAATCATAAAAACAAAAAATTATTGTGGCTTCCAAATATTGAAGTGTAGAAGCAATTAAAGTATAGAAGTACTTTGATAAAATAGTTAAGTAAATTACATTGAAATATAGGTTTTGCTTCTTCACAATGTTTTTTGGGTTAGTCTATATTTTTTTTACATACTGGATTAAAAGCTTACTTATGACTAACATTCTAGTAGAATCCCAGTCACAAACTTATCATTCAAATTGATTCATCTAAAATAAAATATTGGATATTGTACACTGAAGCTCGGTTATAACGCGGTTGTTTATATCGCGAATTCGGATACAACGCGATTTGCTCTTGGATCCCTTCTATTTTGGAAAATGTGTATAATTCTAAAATTGCAAAATTTACCGTTTTTTCACCTAAAATCAAATCACAGGTGTAAATTAATATGCTTGTTAACTTATTATTTACAGTAATTGAGACTCTATGCCCACCCTAATGTCACGAAAATGCGTCAAATACAATATATTTTTAAAAAATTACCAGAATCGCGGACTTTTTCGTTTAACCAAAATGATTATCGAGATCTATTTTTCTGCCAATGACAACCAGTAAAGAGGCCCATGTAATCTAATAGGTGTATGAATACCTAGTTTCGATCCACGTGACTCGTCGTTTGTACAAGATGCCAAGATAGCGACGCCAAATCGATTTTGGCTGATATAAATCATCAAAGTGTTAAAAGATAATGATTTATGTATTTATAAAAATAAAATTCCCTCACATAGCTCTGAATGATGTAGGTAATCGCGAAATTACCATTTTAAATCGATTTGGAATCGTGTGGGCGATAATAGGGTGCGATATACGAAATTTGACGTCGCGAAGTAATAAAAGTTCGGTTATATCGCGATCTTCGAAATCTTGGATCCGAAAGATCGCGTTTAAGCCGAGCTTTTGTGTATCAATTTTGAAAATTTCATTTTAATCTAAGACCCATAAAACGCAATATTAACAAAGTTAAAATAATTATATGAATTTTGAGCGGTCCTATTAAATTTTAAAAATCACTCTGAAATTCAAAGTCTGGGACCATAAAAATCGCGAAATTCAGATTTTTATCTAAAGAAGATACGACATTGAAAATCTTTCAAATGGAAGAGAGAAGCCATCATTTGCATTTTCAAAATTTTCTGATGTTTTGATCTGATTGTTGTTCATCGTAACCCAAATCCCTTTCTGCTGCAAAGTTTGCTGAAAATATATCTATAGAATAGACTATATACTTAACCACTAGCCTTTGAACCCCCATCTTTTTTTAACATTTTGACCCTGGGATTATGTAGCCCGATTTTTGCGCATAACTTCAATTTCACTGCAACAAATTAAAATCCTGTAACTAGGTAGGGCACATTTAATATTTTTAATTATATGGATTTTGCTGCTTCTAACATTACTTGAGCAGAAATCCCTTTCCGACTACCGTTCGTTTTAAAATTGCTTTATTGATGTCAAATTCACAAAAAAAAGTAATCAAAAGGTACGTGGACTAGTTTATAGTTATTTCTGATTTCTGATGGCAAATCATAATAATAAACATAAAATATCAGTTTTAAGGATATTTTTATATTTATGCTAAGGTAAATCAAATTATTTTAGGCATAAGCTCATCTAGCCGTGCGTAGTGGGAAATGAGTGTTGGAGTCAATTTTAAACATTTAACATTGAATCAAATTTTAAGAAATCAATCCTGATGTTATTTTGTTGTCATTTTCTGAGGGAGATCAAAAAAAATGTGTCTAGACTTCATGTTAGATCATAGATCATAAGCAACGTACCAAATTTTATGGAAATCTGTCCAACCGTTATAACGTAATGATTCTACAAACAATCGAAAAGTTTCCAAACAGTGAAGAAAAATTATCAAATTGAGTACTCAGACTTCACAGATTTAGTTAAAACGATAACACATTTTCAGAAATTTAGTTTTACTTTTTTGTTTGTTAGCTTAATAATTTCTTTTAAGATTTTTTTTTTTCCAAAAATTTCAACAAAATCAAATAGCGGCGAACACAACATCGTCCAGAAAAACAAATCACTGGTTCACATCATTCATTCCCTGTCCCCAATCCCAAACAAAAAACAAAAACAAAGTTATAAAGATCAAATTATATCTCAAAAAGCCACATGCCAGCCGCACCTGCTTCGTAGAATTTTATTAGTAGTTTAGTTGCTATTAAATATCAGCATGGTGAAACTTCAAAATCGGATCTTTTTTTTTTTTTCGAAGTTTGGCTATATTTATCCTCTCTTCAGGTAGTTCGAACATATTAAAATTACAAATCATGGACTTTTACCTAAACACAACTGAAGCTGGGGGCCCGGTAGCCGAGTGGGTAAGGGCGCTTGGCTGCGGGTTGGAGGTGCGGATTCGATTCCCGGCCTCGGCGGAGGGCGGGAATTTTTCCACGCTCCATTCTCCTCGAAACGGGTCCTAGGGCCTACCCAGCCCTCTGTAGAATGGCCGGTTTCTTTCCCGGAGTTAAAGGCGGGCGGGCGTCGGGCTGACCTCCAGACCTCAACCTAGTCCCGTTGGTCCTCAAACTCCGGCGAGCCCTTCGGCCTGCATAGGCCTGTTGTGGGGACCCCTTTAACAACTGGAGCTAAATTTCCTTGTCATATGATTAGTGAGGTTTCTATCTTTAAAAGTTGAATGGCGAACATGAATGGTATATGGTTGTTATTGGGTGGAATGATAGAAAAATTGGGCGACAGGCTCTGAATTTTGTTTTTGAAATCTATCTAACAGTTATGAAAAGAATTTTATTGTTAGTAAATAGGAATATATGTCCGATATTAGCAGCTGAACTTTTCTTTATTTTGTTTCATAAAACAGTGAACTGCATGGGAGGGATTTTATTATTTTCATGAAAATTCTATTTAAGTGCAATTGGTTCTGCTACCAAAAAAAAGAGAATTTTTAAGATATGCTGATTAGAATATAAACTGCTTCACACTGAAGTTGACGACTGTACCTTTTTTTTTAGAGATAGTTTAATAAACTTTCATTATATTCTATCTTGGATCATTGACATAAATAACGTAAATGTGAAGATAATTGTGAAGATAATTAATGAACTTTTAAAAATAAATAGATTTAAATTTATTAGTTAACTAAATCCCCGTTAAATTTTTTTTTTTATATTTATTTAAAGAAATGTTTTTTTTTTAAATATCAGATTTCAAATAATATTGGTTAATGTAAAAGCTTATAAATCCTGTTTATAGTTAAATTCCTGCTAAAATTTTAAACAGCTAAAAATTTTGACATAAAACTTTCAAAAAGAAAAAAAATACTAAAAATGAGATTCTTTAATATAATAAATGTACGTAATTAAAACGTTAAGTTAAAATTCTTTTCAGCCAGCTGAGAGTGTAGCTATAATCATAAACACATAGCAATTCCAAAAGTTGAAACATAATATTAATTAATTGACTATTATTTCAGAAAATACAATGCAGTCAATATATAAATTCCATAACTTATTACATGTTTGGTTTTTTTATTTATTTATCTACGAATATAAAGGTTTTTTTTTTTATATTTATAAAAAAAAAATGATTTTTTTTAAGTATCAGATTTCTAATAATGTAGGTTAATGCAATTAATTATTATCAAAGAAATTTTTTTTTTGTTCGTTTGTTCTTTATAATTCTTACTGAATTTTAAACCTTGAAAATTTACTTTTGAAATAAATAAACATACGAAACAGTTGGCGATAGTAGAATAAATTATGGAATGTATATATCGACTGGATTGTATTTTCTGAATCTGAGATAGTTTAACGGTCTTAGTTTGTAGATAATATTTATAACTATTATTGTTTTACCTTTCATCGACTTTCGCCAACTATGGACCACGGGCTAGCCCTACCTGACGACGTCAGGGTGAGGCTGGGAAATGCCAGAAGGGGGACGAGATTCACATCCCGTCCTGAATAACCTGAGATAGTAAGTCCCAGGGGAGAAACGGACGAAACACAGAAGAAAACAGAAGAAACATCTATGCTCTCGACCGGGATTTGAACCCGGGTACCGGCACATAGGCCGCACGACAGACCAACGCCTGAGACCGCACGAACACACTGGCACGGCTGTTATTGTTTTATTATTGTTTATTTTTTTTTTATTATTATCGTAAGATCCTGAAGTTAATTTCCTTAAGAAAATTCATGAGTAAGTAAATTGTATTTAAATTTGAGTATTTTACTCAAAATTTGCTTTAGTATTATCAACAATACTTATTTCTACAGTATTGTAGAAATTACTAGCCGATAAATGCAGCTTAACAGTTTTACTCTTAACACGTTGACTGTTTCGCCACAACGAGTTATCTCGTAATTGGTATCTATGAAGAACTTTCTCTTTCACATTCAAGCTGCAAGATAACTTCATTAACGTTTGGGTTTCTTTTAATAAAATAATTTTTGGTAATTTTGTTAAAAAAACTAAATAATGTAAAATTACATAATAAATTGGAGTATTAAAATAATAAGGCTAAATCAAAATTGAGTCGGTGACCAATTTTTCCGATGATAGCGTGTCAGTTTACTTGTTACGAAACTACATTAATGACAGACTTTGCTTCAATTAAGATTTTAACACATGTCGTACGTTAAGATCCCATTGAGAAATTCGCTGTTCTTGGAAGACAGCCAACTTTGACTTACAAACCACGAGTCTCAACGGGTATAGTGTCGAGTAGGTGGTGTGAGTGGATTGAGGAAGATCACGGCTCACAACAGTCCACGAAGATAGCCATCTACGAGGAGTTACCTCGACATTGCAACTGCACGAACTTACATCTTGAAAGAGTGGTCTTACACGTTCTCAACTTGTTTCATCGGATGTCCTCGCAGCCTCCGCTCAAACACGTTTAACTGATGTTGTAAAATTGGCGCATTTAATGGTAAAATAAAACAAAAAAAACAACAACATTGAACTAGAGGAATTATGTATAATTATCCAAAAAAAAAGTACTGATCCCAATTTTCTGATAACTTTTGACATTTTTGGCATATTTTTTTCATTTAAAAATTAACCTATGAAGATGGAAATTTCCAGAGAGTTTTTCTGAACGTTAGAAATGTACAAAATTCAAGAATGTTCATTCATTAGTAAATTGCTTATGCTTGAATATTATTCTTAAAATTTATGAAAACTTATGTCAACATTATGTTAACGTTCAATGTTCCATAAAATTATTAGTCTTGTCTCCTTCAAACTTGAATCAACGAAACAGAATATCATAAATTACGTGCTGAATTTTATCATCCATAAGAATAATCAATAAATGAAATTTTCCCCTCATAAGAATAGTATGTAACCTAAAGAAAAAGTGATTAGCTTTTCTTGAAATATATGCATGTAAAACTATTGCAAATAGATAATAAATATTTATAAGAGTTTATTGACAATACCAATTTTACATTTCACGCTGAATTTCAGTTCACATAAATCCAGTGGCTCTCGAAAAATTAGGCCCAAATTCTTAATTTCCGATATGGTAATGATTTTTTAATATTTTATGATAAGATTCCTAACATCTTTTTGAAAAACTTATTTAAAAAAATAGACCTTTAAGCGAACTTTATAACGTAATATTAAGTTGAAAACTTATTAAAGAAATATAAACACACATATGGGCCGGTGGTCCAGTGGTATGGACAGATAGCTGGAGGAGTGAGGTTCAATCCCGTTGGAGATCGGGGATTTTCATAAATTATTTTTACTCCGCACTACATCTAGGTTTCACCCAGCCATCTGTCAAATGAATATCATTCCCGGGGTAAAGGCGGGCGAACGTTGATCTTCACAATCTGAACTTGTCTGGATAGTCAGTTGGAACCTAATATGTTCGGCGCCGGCGGATGCTCTTGTGAAAAACACTACATTCCTGTCTTTACACACATTCACAACGATTGTTTTATTTTGGAAAATTGATTAAAAAATATAACAACGGCTGTAAATAAAACCTCTTCTTTCTCTGTTAGTTAACTAACAATGGAATTACTTTCATGGTCTTAAAGTTTCAATTATAATTTACAGTTTCTTGTAGAATTTACAGTTTTTGCAGATTTTACGATTTCGCATCTTTACTACTTATTTATACTATTGGACGTATCAATATTGTACTCTTCTGAAAGTGACGAATTTCTTTTACTCGAATCATATTAATGAAGTTAAAATTTGGCAAATTATATTCTATGTTATTTTAAATGTATGACTAGTACAGTTAAGGTGCAGCATTTAGTAACTTTAAAGTCCCAATAAAGTCTATTTAAACCTTGAGATTTTAATTAAGGATATTATTATTATCTTGAAAATTATTGTTATATTATTATTATTATTATTATAATTATTATTATTATTATTATTATTAAGCTCATCACTATTGCCATGATCTTTTCAGTCCTTTCAATTTATACTTTATCTGTAAGTATATTCTTACTGTAAACTATGTGTTGATATACTGATGCAAAGTCTATTTATACAAATCTCATGAATTACTTTAAAATAATAAATGATTGTAAGAAATATTATTGGTGACTACATCATAACTGTTGTAGAAATGATATCATATATTATTTGCTAACACTATTGTTTTTTTAAATTAAACATAATTTTGTTCTTACTTAATTGCCAGAACTCGTTGATAGGGACTCTCTGTCCCTAACGAGACTGTACTGTATTATCCTTTTAAAGGAATAAAAAAAAATATTATTATTATCATTATTATTATTATTATTTCAGTATTTTCTTCAAATTCGAATATTTTCAAAAGTTTTATGCTAGAATGTGATCATATAACTAAAAATAAAACAGTGCTAAAATATTTTAAAATCCTAATAAGAGTAAACAATATTTTTTAACTTAAAAGAAAATGATGATATTACAAAGAAAACTTACTGCAGCTCTTGAATACGTTAAAAAAAAATCTAAAAGAAATTCATTTACTTCCATGAAATTGTTTAAGAAATAATCCGCTCCCTAAGAAACACTGAGAGATAGAAACTGCTTACAATATTCAGTTGATAAAAAAATCCAAGATGCATAACTAGCAGATTAAAGTCATTTACGAAGAAATAGTTAAAGAAATGCATTTTTTTAATGAATAGAAAATCGTATACTATTAATTCATCTGCTTCTTAAACGTTGTATATGTTATCTGAATGCGGTATTTACAATAATCTAGATAATAATCTGTTCCTAACTGGTTACCGTTACACTGTTATCTTGAGAAGAATAGGAAGAATCATGAAGGTTGCCTATGAGTCTGAATGTTCTGGATCACCTCCATCTTTACGATGATTGAAGCTTTGGATCCGGAAATTTATTGGCTCATCAAACTGTCACTGGAGTCCCCAAAATACCCACAGAATTGTACGGATTTACCTTTCCTGTAGTTCACGTATCACTCGAACCGTACAGTAAAACGTACGTCCAAATGAAATTTTCTCAACCACTTCCGTGCCTGCATTTATCTTTTGGATCGCCTCAATAACATCAGGAACTCCATTTCTGCAAAGAGCTTTTTTTTTTAACCGACAGAACAATCTCATCATTTTTTAGGCTTCTGATACCGTGAAGACTTATTTCCCCTGTTTTGTCTGTCTGTCTGTGGGCAAGTATCAACTCAGCAACCACGAGGGCTAGAGACTTGATTAGGATGTCGTTGAAAAGATCTTGCCAAGAGTGGTTCAGAGGCGTAGAGTTTGTGTGTCTAGGTGGTCGGACTCCAAGGTGGCGATAGCTACCTTGTTTTAACTCCTGTTATAAGGAGAGTTAGGGTAGGATCACAAAGCTGATGATTGTCAAAGTCGGCGAACGCCGAAAATAGCAAATCCTTTTAAAATATAAATCTATTTTAATTTGCACGCAACCGACTTTTCACTCCGCTTATTTATAAGTAGGCGTTTTGTATTAACTTTTGAATAATTTTCTTCATTCACGTATCAGAAGCCATTGCGAAGCATTGTGATTGGTTTACTAATCGCTATCGCTACCTTGTTTAAATTTGTAATATTACTAAAATCATTA
>JAFIDM010012231.1:18892727-18911002 GCA_023159025.1 Thereuonema tuberculata
TCGCTATCGCTACCTTGTTTAAATTTGTAATATTACTAAAATCATTACGTACATAGAAATATTTGCATAGCTTACATTGAATTTTATTATTACAGACTATTGTCAATATGAACGCAAAATTCATCTAATGTATTGTAAAAAGAATTTATAAATCACAAAAGCTTTTATATGCTACTTTGTGGCACTGAAAAGAATCATTGTTATTATGAAGATATATGACATAAAGAAGTTAAGTTTCAAGTGTTTTAAGTATTATAAGTTTTATATTTTTACTTTAACGTATTACATTACTTCACCGCTACGTTAAGAATTGAATGGCAGTAGTTTGATGTCATGTTAGTTTGTACATTGCAGCATATTTCATAACGGAGAACTGTTAAAAAGATTAAACTGAATTCGATTATTGCTTAAGTGATGGAACTTTCCTGTTGAAACTATAAGAATCATACAAAATTTATTTGCTGGGACTTCATCCGGTTCCTGAGAAAGTTAAACAGTAAATTATTTTTTTTTTTTCAAATAGCCATGTCAGTGCAATATTGGTTGAAAGGGCGCAAGAAAGCGATTTCGGGTGCGAGAAAGCGATTTCTCTAGGTCTCGACTTCGGAAAACTCATTTAGGGGATAAATGATTGCCCAGGTTGTTGTCTACAGTGTTCTTACATTATTTTAGTTATTTTATTCTTAAGAAATTTGTGTTATGCGCGTTTGTACGTGTAATAAAATAAAAATTTTACTTAGTAATAATTTTTATAACTTTTTCCTTTGAACGTCGCGTGTATTCACTGCGGAGCTGTCCATTTCTCCGAATAAATAACCAGGTGATTGCTACAGTGTTCTTACTTTAATTTCGTTTTATTTTACCGAGCAAACTCGATCTTTCAGATACTAGCATATTAAAGAATAATGAAAAAAATGATAATAACACATGATTCACCATTTTATTAATATACTGGCTTTCAAGCTTGTCTCCCACTGAATAAAGTAACGGAAACAATACCTGAACAAGGTGTTCGTAATTAAAGTTTACATTTCGAAAAACAGTAATTGGAAAACCAATCAGCAGAATGACTTCCTATTTCACATGAGAACATCCGTTGCGATTGAATTTTGTTTGGTGCAAAAAAAAAAAAACCTTCCGAACCTAGAGCGATACATGACTATGCACGGTAGTGCTTACACATGATTTGTTATGTTACAAAGGACATGTCCGATTTGGTTTCCCCCAGTATCGGCAACATACTGAAATGGCAACATCGCATCACAATATAGGGTCATTCGTAATTTTGTGAATATAGTGTCACTCGTAATATTGTGAATACGGCGTGTTTTGCTGGACTTTGGATCCCCTACGCTGGCTAGGTGTTCACGATAGAGAAGGTCTTTAAGATTCCCCAAAGCTAAAAGTCGCAGGATTGAGACCTTGCTGGCCACGTTCTTCGAAAATGCTGATGAATCTGTCGTCGGTAAAAATAGCACGAGCAATCGATTGCCGGGGGTGGCGATGTGAGGTGGGGCAACATCCTGAATCAAAACTGTTGCATCCAAACATTGACGCTGTTAACAACGAAAAATGTGTATCCACTTTAATGCATTGCCATATATCACCCTAGCGGCTACCTTCGGAACCAATTTTTTTTTGTATCAAACAAAATCCAACGCCACGGACGTCCTCATCTGAAATATGAAGTTGTTCCGCTGATTGGTTCTCCAGTTACAGCCTTTAGAAATGTGATCTTTGATTAAGAACATTAAATATGTTTTGTA
The DNA here is from genome assembly GCA_023159025.1 of Thereuonema tuberculata. Taxonomy (NCBI): domain Eukaryota; kingdom Metazoa; phylum Arthropoda; class Chilopoda; order Scutigeromorpha; family Scutigeridae; genus Thereuonema; species Thereuonema tuberculata. The sequence goes on from JAFIDM010012231.1 coordinate 18,894,494, forward strand.
ACTTCAACTTTACGAATCAGTTGAATCCTGTTCCGCTTGTAACGTTAAGGCATAGTTGCAATAATGAAACCGAAACAGGTTCCATTGAGTTTAAATTGAGTTCGATTCCGTCTTAAAGTTTTGTAAACAAGCATTTCGACAGTTCGTTTCTTTTTTTTTTGTATCAAGACTTTTATTTAAATGACATCATAGATCTTTCTTTTTCCAGGTCATAAGAGTTGCTGGCAGTAGTACGTTCTGTATATCGAGGGTCCCAAGCCAAAAGGTGCACTTTTGATAAATTTTAGTTCTGTGTGCTAAACGGTTTATTTTGGCGACATCTGTCGTGTGCCAGAAGATTTTGTTTGAAAAACTAGTTCTAGCCTATCAGCTGATTATTCCAAAAGGTTCTATTTTCACTTCTTTTACTTCTTTGAGCTTTCTCGGTGCCGGAAAGTTCTACGGGCAAGAAAATGGCAAAACGCACATAGAACCTTTTGGCTTGAGACCCTCGATATTTTATCAAACAATCTTGTAGTTGATCTAATACTTCTTTTATTACGTTATTACATTATTTTCGGATAGAAGAAATGGTTAAGGCAAAAAGTTAGAACGGAAATTTTACTGTCCATATTCTGCCCGTAAATCCACCTCCTAAAAGATTTAGATGAAAATTATATCAAGATTATTGACTTTTCAATGCTGAAACTTCAAAAATTGTAGCTGAAGATATAGAAAGAAAATATATTTTTGTTAAAAAGAGAATTCCTATTGATTTTCCCATATAGCGGAATCATTAGATAAGAACCTATTTATATTGTCATTCATTCAAAAGAATCTAGATTCCTATAATTACATTCTTTTCTTCATTATCTCAGTTTCTTTTTAAATTGTTTAGTGTTTTCTGATCTTTCGGTAGCTTCCAAACGGATTCTTCTTATTTTCTTTTTCTTAAGTAACCAACGGACATGTTTTTTTGTTTTTTTGTGATTTTAAATTGCAGATGCTGAAAGTTGGCACGCCAACTATAGTTTGTTTAAATCTTGCTTTTGAAATATACATTGTTTAACGTTATTGTTTGTTATATCTCAGGCTATAATATTTTGTAAGACAATCTCAGACATTTTATTAGTCAAAACAAATTAATAAAATTATTGCAAAGTTTTCAACAAATTGAAAAGCTATAAGGTAATTTGGGGGAAGACGCCACACTTGACAGTTATTACTTTTTTACTTGAAAACGAGAAATAAAAAAACTTATTGAAATATGTCAAAATATTACTCCTTCTTATAACTGTTAACTGCAAAAAATTGTAATGCACTACAGTAAATGCAACAAATACAAAAATGCCCTTAAATTAACTTCATGAAAAGTGGCATGTTCCCCCAATATGCGGGGAAGATGCCACAGATTATGAAGTTTACAATTACTAAGAAAAACAAAGTATATTCAGCCAATATTTAATAAGCCTTTATAAACATTACATTGACCATAAATTAGACAAGCGAAACTGAAGAAAAACACTTCACACTGCACAATATAAGTTGTCCTTGCTGCAGTTTTGTTAGAGCCATTTTTTTCTGCATTTTACACATTGGAACCAATCGCATTTGGGACCCTTTTTTAACATAAAAATAATTCATTAAATAAATGAAGTAAAGCATTCAATTAACTGAATTAATTAATTTTGTTACTTTAAATAAAAACGATTGTCGCTAAGAGTTAATATTGAATTGATTCCGTTCTATTTCTTTAATGTATTTTTTTTTGTTTGGTATAAAATAATTTCTACAAACTCACAATTGTTGAAATTGTATTGGTATATTTTGTAAGACTTGACTCAATACAACACTTACGAACAAAAAATAATAATAACTATTAAAATATTAAATTAACGATTTAATAATTCATGGGCATAAAAAAACTCATGTTTTGTAAAATTAATAACGAATAAATGCTTCATATGTCGGATTTTTGATATTTGATAATAATTATATGAAAAATATAATTATAATTTATATTTAAATAGGGTGAAGTATTCGGAAATCATTATTCTTTAATATGTTGCATCTTGCCCCATCCATTGAAGGGAGACACTACAAAGATTTATTTTTGTTCAGTGGGACTTGCCATGCTGCTTCAATCTACCATTCACTCACAAAGAACCACGTGACAATCATATCAAGGCTATATTAAGTTTGCTGTGATACATCGAACGCTAAATCTTAAGTATGGTCAACGAAATATTATAACTTAAGTACTGACCAAGTCCAAAGACTTTAGATTTCAATTTAACTACGATTGAGCTCGATGTAAAATTGAAAACTTTCAACAGCAACAACTTTCAACTGCAAAACTGCCATCTAGCTTCTGATAAATAAAATATTACAAAACTTGCATATTCCCCCAACTTGCATCTTCTCCCAAATACTTACAATAAAATAAAATGTTGTATTCTGACGGAACCTCCCAAAAAGTAACTCTTAACAGTTACGAAGATTTTCAAGCTAAAATTTAATCATTTGTAACACAATATGCTTACAAAATTTTACATATGCTGTGAAATCAAAATTCACCACAATGTTTTTAGTTGAACTACAAACGGCAAACTTCTAGGGAAAAAAAAAAGATATCCTGAAATAACTATCATCCTATTAATAGGCAAAAGTTGTACGATCTTTGTAAATTTGTAATGTGAAATAACCAATCACAGTGCAGCGTTGGAACACGACAGGTATGACGTCACGCCCATGTTTAAAGATGGCGTCACTGCTATTTTCTCCACTTCACCACGACGGATCGCGATTACACAATTATTATCAGCGTATTGAGATTTTCTTTCCCTTATAAATGAAGTTTACACTGAAATGCATGAAGTTCATGGGTCAAAATTTGTCAGAGAGTTTGTAAAACCTCGGTTTTTACATAATTCAATATTCAACAAAGTAGGGTTAGTGACGATGCACGTGCCCTCATTGTTGCCCAGACAGGATTATTGGTATTGGCTGTTGGACATTCGTTATTGTTATTGTTGAAACTGGTAAATCATTTTTTTATTTTCTTTTATTTTAACAAAATTTGGTTTAGGCATTCAAATTATACGTGGGCTGTTGCGGAAGTCATGGCTTTTAAAAAATGAGCTTAGAACATCTTTTTCAACCTTGTGTTTTTCAAAAATTTCAGGTTATTTCAAAAATGTGACATTTGTTTTATTTCCGTTAATATTCCCTCAATTTCGACGAACCTATTCTTTTAGGGCAGCAGGTTGCCATTATGTTTCATAATGAGAAACCGCAGCGCTGGCTACTATGAAAGTGGTAAATCAATTTTTTACTTTTTTTTATTTTAACAATATTATAATATTGTTTTAACAAATAAGCCGATATTCAAATTACATATGGGCTGTTGTGAAAGTCGTGGCTTCTAAAAAAATTAGCTTAGAGCATCTTTTTCAATCTTGTATTTTTCAAAAATGTGGAATTTGTTTTACTTCCGTGAATATTTCACGGGTCGCAACTAGTAATCGTGAAAATTTAATGAGATTAGTGAGTAAAGTTATACATTTAGGTTACATTTTGTAGTCATATTCATATTATACATCTCACTCCTGAGGGGATTCACGAAGATTCACTATTTCCGGTTCTCTGCCGTCCTTGCTAATGCCTAGACTGACGGTTGGTCAGTTGCCGCCCTGCAGTTCTGACACTAGAGGGTCACCAGTTGAGGGACAACATATTTGCATTCGTTTGTCATTTGTTAAATTTCTTGTTATAAGCTTGTAATTTCTTGTAAGTTCACTTGAAAAAGGTCGGTATGTCCGATCGCACCTGGTCGAGATATTAAGATTTTAATTTGTTTTTATGTTTTTATAAAGCTTTTACAAAACTATACAATTAATTTTACACACGTTAAATTTCTACAGCTTTGATATATATTAGTTAATTATTTTTCGATTTCGATATCATGATTCTCAAAAAGACGTTCTCCACCCCGATACACATATACATTCGCACACAGTAAACCCTAGATAAACTTTAATAAAGAGAATTATGACTTTGGACTCTTTCTGTTTTATTTCTTTTTTATTTTTACAATAGATTATTGATACCTAGTTTGAGAACCAATATCCATCCGGATGATTTGTTATCTCTTGTGAATGTGTTACTGCTTAATTGTTTATTCTCTCAATTTTGAGAATAAATATTACTCATTAATGTTATCTTGCTCGTAACATAACTAATTCAAAATGAAATTCAACTGATAAATTTTGATTTTGAAATGAAGTTATATATAAAAATTGTAATTCAAATTGCCAAAACGGGATCTCGCCAATTTCCTTTTCTGTTGACTGTAACTGATTGAAGAGTCTGTCACAAGGGAAAGTCTTGGATGACAGAGCAATTTCGGGGGATTCCCGCCAATAGATTCACTTGGAATCCCACCGTCAGAACAAAAGAAAAGATTGGAATGGAAAAGAAAAGCGGAAACATATGGCTCTGAAGCATCTGAATTTAGGAATTGTTTTTTGGCGAGAAGATTGTTTATTCTTTGTGAAAGGATGTTATGTTATTTAAAAAAAAACGTAGTTTATGCATGACAATATAAAAGAAACTATACATTAAAATCGTAAATTAGTTAATTAATAAATTTTGGTAAAATGATAAATCCGATACAAACATTAAAATGAAATTTAGTTCTAGTACTTTAAAATTGAAAACAGTTCTTCGATTGTTGACAAGCATTTATATATATTTAAATTATTCACTGTCGTATTCGAATTCTTTATAATTATCTAAATCTAGACCAGTATTTTTGATCATGTAACTTGTTTTGATGAATCTTTGAAATCCTGAATGTCAAATGACCTTACAACTAACTTTGTTCTGTTCTGTAGGGCCAACAATTCGGCCGTCCTAAGGTAAAAGGAAGTAACTACAAATTTTCCGATTTTGCGTTTTATGCGTTTTCTACGTAAATAAGTATCTATCACATCTTCCTAAGCAATTTGGTAGAGATCTGCTGTTAAGTTTCGCCACTATTTCGATGATCAAAGATAGCAACTGACTCACAATATGCTTATATATACGGTCAAAGGCAACAAATAATCAGTTTCCAAATTGCTAGTTACTTCCTTTTACCGTTGGACGGCCGAATTGGTAAATTCATCAGTAATTTTGAGGTTAATATGAATTAAAGAAATTTGTGAATTTGCAAGAGCATTTATTGTTTTGGAGGCGAGTATTTATTCTTCCTTCTCTTGACTGAAGATATCGATATTACACAAAAAAAGAAAGAAAAATAGACTACCTCAGATATTCTTGGAATTACTTTGCTATAATCAGCTTCAGTAAATACGCACATTGAATTGCATTTGTTAATCTATTTTTAATTCCAAAGTCTTGTATATGCATAATATGAACTTAAGTTCATTTTAGATGGAAATGTAATCAGTACTGTTCTAGAAAAAATGCAATGCAATGCATATGTTCTAATATCTATTAGGCTCATTGCTTTTCAGAAATAGACTTATGAGAAGAACAATTGCAAGATTAATAACGCAAGATATAGAGGAAATAGATAAATATAAATGGCACGAATTTCTGTTCAAAACGTTTGTGTAGTTTTTTACTCTTCATTTCAATTAAAAAGAAATAAAAGAACTTCAGTATAGATAAGCCATTACTCTCCTAAAGTGTTACAGAAATTTAAAATATTGTAAATGGCATTGTTGATACGCTTTTCATTATTCTAACATATTTCAATCGATGATTACCAAAGTATGCAATAAGTATTACGGAATTTCGCGATTGCTCCTTACAATTTAGTGAATAATAACTTTACATAATAAATGTAATGACATGGACACCATCTTTAATTCATGAAAAATATATGTTTGGTAAACAGGGTGTATAGGTTTACTCTTGTTCTGGCTTTGCGGATTCTGCAAATAAAGTAGGTGCATTAAAGACAATTTATATTTAATTAATGTAGAAACAACAGCATTATTTCCTCTTTTGGTAATATCGAAAATGTTTTCTCTTGTGAAAACAAATCAAAGGGAAAAGAAAGCAAAATTAAGACCATTTATTGCTAATTTCACTTTTTCACCAGTTATATAAATTATATTTCCCATTTTATTACAAATATTGAATTCTATTATAACACGTAAGCCTTTTTAAAAATAACAATATATCAAAATTAAATACTTTACAAGGAAAGAGAAGCATTACTATACTGAAGATAATATTCTTAAGTTAATTTGGAATAAAACTTTATTCCTTTCAGAGATAATATAATTCCAGAATACATTCTTACGTTTGCGAAACTCTAATGTGTTCTTTTTTTTTTCTTTCTTTAATTTTGGAATGTAGCCACCTTGGCAGTCTTGAATAATCGATTTTCTTTATGCTTCTGTCACTCTTTGTGATTGTGTCCTCCTCAAGTCACGTTTCTTGCAAACCTCGAGAACTGAATCAAGACAGAACAAAGGCCTTAGAACACTAATGTCTAATTTATCGTGAATAATTAAAACAAAAGATTCCTCCTTCACCAAATTGACCTGATAGGAAGTGAACTCGGTTGTTCGCGATTTGCTTCTCTGAGGAATTGACTTCTAAGAAAAAAAAACGTAAGCATCTGTTGCACAAATTTCTCGTTTGTGTCCATATTTTTGATCATGCAAGTGTTAAAAGTGGCTTTTTTATTCTTCAGTACAATAAAATACTTGAGGCATCTCTCAAGTATTTTACATTCGTTCCTCGGAAAACACACATTTACAAAGATGTAGTGGGCGTGCCATCTTCGAATACCCCAATCTAAGATCGCCAAAATTGTTCATTGATAAAAAAAGAAATTCGGAAATTAGAAACAGTTTGGAGACTTCCCAAGATTGAGAAGAAAAGGAAAAGTAAGCTGTTCAAAGATAAGCGAAGCTGGAGAAGAGAAGACTACATTGAAGAGAAACAAACTACTTTTTTCTTTCAGATTTCGTGGTATCAGAATTGAATCCAAATCTATTGATGCTTCTTATGTATGGTATATAAGCATTAGCCTTTTGTTGAAATTACCTATTATGTTCTAAAAATCGATAGGAATCTTTCTATAAGAACCTAAACTTCTACAGCTACAGCTCTCTAAAAATACTTTTTTTAGGACAAAAACTAAAGCGAAATTTAAATATCCTATATAGAAGCCATCTGTCAAGAGGTATAAAAATATAACAGGAATATAGTTTGTGTGCAATATTCAAATGCTACTCCAAGACTAAATTTTTAATTCCGAGACAATCGTAGTAAAATTAAAAAAAAATATTAAAAGAAATATAAAATGTTTTTTTCGTTCAAATAATTCCACTTTGAAGTTATACATTTCATCTAGCGATGATGCAACATTTTAGTATCGTTCTAGAAGACATTTTGTGATTCTGTTTCAGTGCTGCTGCAGTTATTACCTCAATAAGTTTTGCACTACTGTTAAATCTGTATCTGGGAAACACAAGGAAGCCAAAGGGGCTAAATATCGTGAGTAGACATGATAGAGAAAAACAATGGTTCTCTTTTGGGCGATGTGATTTCAAATGATCGGTGAGCAGGTGTTTTGTCGTGCAAAATCTAAGAATTGTTTTGGAAAATGTGTTCTTTTTTAAGCTATGTCTTATACAGATGTCGCAGAACGGACTCATTCACAGCGCACTTCATAGACGCGTCCCTGTGTTATGTAGCCACCATGGAACACACCACGACAGTCAAAGAAAACAAAGAACATCACTGCAAATTGAACAAGCCATATTCTACTGTAGGGCAAGTGAGGCATCAGGTGTTGCAGTACTATCCTTACAAGATGCACGTGTAACAGCAGCTAAAGCATGATGATGGAGATATTCGTGTCACATTCACACTTCAGTTCCTGGCAGTAGTGGATATCTCTTGGCGATGGAACATCCTCTGAAGTAATGAGGCCCACTTTACTTAAATGGGGAGGTGACTACGGAGAACTGTTTAGATAAGCTCTCGAGTTATCCATGTGGTCCCTTTGAATTTTACAAAAGTAAATGGTGCGGTCATCATTGGGACAAGGTAACATCATTGGGACGTTGCACCTGTTTCATCACTGCATAGGGGAATACCAGAGCTGCAACAATGCGATTGCTTTCAAGATAGCATATTAAAGCAAGATGGTGCGACCTGACATCTATTATTGTGTCCAGAGATTACTAAGGCCGATTTTACAGATGAACGGATCATCAGCAATTATTTCCAGACATCTTGGCCACCCTGACCATCGGATCTCAACCATGCAACTTCTGGTTGTGAGTTCTTGGAAGAACTGGATATATAGCAAAGGATGTGAAACACTCTGTCAAATGTTTTCAACAGCATTAGACGTCATGGCTATTCAAGTTGACATATTTTACGTTCTGCTGTACGACATGCAGCGTTTCTTCAAATGGAAACTATTATTTACCCCCTTGAAGCCGCAATTCGTTGCTGTTCAAGTAATTTGTATTGCCACAGCTCCATCTAGTAAAAAAACTTTGTAACTATTTTTTTTGCAAAAATGGCGAGCATCCTTTTGTCGAAATTTCTCGTCATTACGAGCCTTAGAACTTGGTCCAGAGCTCTCAAGTAGGGATATTTTAATATTAATAACCCTGTACATTACTATAAATGGATGAGGTTGGGCTACACATCGTGTTGTAGGCCTGGAAAAGGTCTTTAGGCCTTTTGATGGAATTTAGAAAAAAATCAACCTCATACAATTAACTAAACAATGCGTTGTAACATTGCGATTTCGGTTCTTATTAGATAACTCAATATTTTTTGGTGACAGTATTGTCTTAAAACAATTGCTGTTGTAATGGTTTGAAATTCGATCTCTTTTTTTTTTTTAAGATGAAAGTAGTCATTATTAGGCTATTGTTTACTTTTTTAACATATCTAAGGTTTATTTAGAACAATTGATAAGATAATTCACAGTATTGATGTATGGATTATAAAGAATGTTTCGGCTGCCTACAAATTGTTCCATGAGTGTTGTCACGATTATATAACTGATCTGCAATGCAATGTTCAGTCTGACTAAAAACTGAACATTATTATTGAAAAAATGTTTTTAAACGTTGAAACTTGGGGAAAAAAGTTGAAAATCGTTTTTTAAAAACCGTTTTGCAACGATAGTGTATTTTTGCGGTAGTATATTTAAAAAAAAAATGAATCTTTATAAACTGCTCTTGGTTATAAAGCTTACCTGAGGTTTCGTGGGCGTGAACAGGTTTTCGACCCATAGCGCTCTAAGTAGATTATACTAATCATTGAGCTGTGACTTCCGTAAAGTGATGTCGAATAGCGTGAAGAGATCCCTAAGAGTCTATCTAATAAAATAAAACTATGTTTGCAGCAAAAACGTTTTGTTTTTGGAATCTAAATTTAATAGTAATATAATATTGAAGTAAAATAAACCCTTTCATTTTTATAGAACAAATACTTTTCTGACTTCATTGTTCGACTTAAAACTACTTTTTAAAATTTGATCTGTCTATTTTTCTATGCGATTCTTGGGTAAAGCGTTAAGATAAATGTATAATGGTGAATCGTCACATTTTTCTGTACTTTATTTCAAGAAAAAAAAACCCATCACATTTTTTTTTTAATTTATGGAACTAAACAAACATTAAATTTCAATTCGGAGAAATAAAAATAGGATTAACGTTAACATATTGCATCATTGGAAAGCTTCAATGTGTTGGCTTTCAATTGCAGCTTAATTCACTGACATCGACGAATTCAACCATCTTGGCACCAATGTCAGACAGCTTAAAATCCAGACAACATGGAATGTTGGACCTTACGTTACGCAAATGGTATTGTAATCAGCTTCTTTGTATTGATTTTTACACTTTTATATTAGAGTGTTTGCGAAACTGAGACAATAGAAACTAGTTGATGTGTCGCTAGGATGTATCAGGAATCTGCACAAACAGAAGAGTTTATCTCAAATTTGAAGTGACAACATCTCCAGTAACACGGGCGCTGTAACCATCTCTATGATACCAACCTCTGAAAATACACTGAAGCTCGGTTATAACGCGGTTGTTTATATCGCGAATTCGGATATAACGCGATTTGGCCTTGGACCCCTTCTATTTTGGAAAAGGTGTATAATTGTAAAATTGCAAAATTTACCGTTTTTTCACCTAAAATCAAATCAAAGATGTAAAATTAATATGCTTGTTTCCTTATTATTTAAAGAAATTGAGACTTAATGTCACCTTAATGTCACGAAAATGCATCAAATACAATATATTTTTAAAAAAATACCAGAATCGCGGACTTTTTCGTTTAACCAAAATAAATATCGAGATCTATTTTTCTGCCAAAGACAACCACTAAAGAGGCCCATGTAATCTAATAGGTGTATGAATACCTAGTTTCGATCCACGTGACTCGTCGTTTGTACAAGATGCCAAGATGGCGGCGCCAAATCGATTTTGGCTAATATAACCCATCAAAGTGTTGAAAAGGTAATGATTTATGTATTAATAAATATAAAATTCTCTCACATAGCTCTGAATGATGTAGGTAATGGCGGAATGATAATTTTAAATCGATTTGGAATCGTGTGGGCGATAATAGGGTGCGATGTACGACATTTGACGTCGCGAAGTAATAAAAGTTCGGATATATCGCGGTTATATCGCGATCTTCGAAATCTTGGATCCGAAAATCGCGTTATAACCGAGCTTCAGTGTATCTGTTTTCACGTTAAAGCGGGATTAATCGGAGACGGTAGAGTGCCATTCTTGCTCCCTTGATTCGCCTTCAATGCACCACTGGCCAGATAATCGCGATGTTTTAGCACAACCGGCTGATAACCACTATCTCATATGTAGGATAGCTATTTGACATCTCTATCAATGAATTCCCTACTAATTGTTGTAATTATTGAGAAGAAACTGATTGACAATGCTCTCTAATACTAATGCTGCTTATTTTTTTACCTTTTTCCTTCACGGTCTATTTATACAGGAGCGCACAAAAAACCGGCCCCCAAAAGGTTTCAAGATACATTTTACTTCTGAAAATGGACGCTATTTAACGCTATCTCTCCTGTTCATGTTATCTGTACATTATTGGTGGTATATTTTTATTATCATGTTCAGAATAGATGTTGGAAGTGGCCGCCATCACTCGATGCATTTCTCCTTCCGCCGCACAATGTTCAGGAATACACGCATCAATTTTGTGACCATAATACATTGCGATCTCTTGCCGTAGGTTTGTTTTCAACTGATCCAAGGAGGGAAAGTTGTTGTGGTATACTTTCCATTTCAAGAGATGAAAGTTATACGGTGATAGTTAGTAGAACGGGCTGGCCAGAAAGTTTAACTTATTGTCCTTGAGCAGTGACGTCATTGTGGATTCGAGCAAGACAACACCAACATCTACCCAAATTTTTTTTTCCGGCTCTACCCAAATATTTAGAAAAATTTGATCTAAGCAAACATTTTAATGCAGAACAGCTCTATGCAGATGAATAAAGCAGAAAAATAGTTTATATAAAAATGTAGATTTAATTATAAAAAAATATAGATGTGATAGGCAAATTTTTTTCGATTAAGACCTCAGCCAGGGCCCTTTGACGGCCGGGACCCCGGTGATGAGGGACCACCTGACCCCCCCCCCCCTGTGGAGAGCATGCTGCTAGGTTAACATCTTGTTGACTTCTTAGTGCTTCTTTCCATACGTTCCACAATGTCGGCAATAGATTCTGGGCTTCGCACAAGTGGTTGTTTCAGTCTCGTTGCATTGATAAATGAACCAGTGCTACGCCATTTTTAACTAAATCTTCAATCGTTGATTTAGCAGGAACTTTGTCACCAGGATATTTTGCTTCATAACGTTCGTCAACCAACAGGAATGAATTTGTGCGAACATACAATAAACACTCGAATTGAATACGTAGGCGACGAACACTAAACAACACTCAATCAGTGCGTGCGCGACTGTTGCGAACAATACACGGAACGGATATCATCACATGCGCATGATCATTAGCGTATACTGTATAGTGAACATGCAGCATACACCTTGAAACCTATTGGGACTGTGCTCCACCCTGTATATTTGGTAAAATATCGTTGCACTCCAAGCCTTGTTCCCAATATTCCTCTACACACCATTGTTTCTTTCCTTTACCGCAAATCCTATAGCCTAGAATTCCTTGAAAAGCTTTACCTCATTACGGGTAAAAAATAATCAATTATAAGCATTTCAAAACCTAAAATATATTTATAAGTTCATTTAAATGCGAATAGAATTCTTAAACTTCATTTTTAGAACGAACCAGAAACTACTACTTTCATTAAGAGCAATTGAGTATAATGAAGTATAATATTATTGCAGTTGCATTTTCAGAACTTGTTGATTTATATATAATCTTGTATATAAGATTGTATGAAAATGATCTGATTTTGTCAGATAGACTTGTAATAGGTGTTATGATTTTGTAATAGTTGTTATCTAAAAATTTTTTAACTCAGATCGACTAAGTCATTGCAATTACTTGATTAAGTCCATGTGTTCTCCTTCTAAAAACAAAAAATTAAGTTTTATAGTAAAGTTGGGAGAGATAACACATGTAATGTAACTTCAAGAAGGGTTTGCAGTAGACTGCAGCGCATCACATGACCAAAACCCGAGGCCAGTCTGAGCTTCAGTGTGTGTGTAGAGTGTTTGTGCTGAATTGATATATGAGATTTAATTGAGTTTTTCTTCCAATGATATAGCCAGATTTATGCTCGAATTTTCGTTGACTTTGCGAATTTGAAGGCATCTTTCGCTATAATTCACTATGTAAACATGTAAATAGAGTAAGCAAGGTTATGTACCGGTCACTAGTGTCTTGGGCCCCATTAGGTGGAAATGGCGGTGTGGGTCATCTGTTCCATCACTTGCGGAGAGATGACACACGTGTCATCTCTTTCTTTTTTTATTCTTTCTCTTTTATTTTTGTCTTTCTTTTATTTTATAGGCCTATTCATCACAATACAATTACAATTTGCCTAATTTAAAAAATAATAATTACCACTGAGTTTCATATAGACTTAAAAAAATAAAATCTAAAGTATTTTGCAAATCTGATAACTGTAAGTGGTTTCTTCCTTTTAACGAATTTGGCCAACTAGGGACCATGTAACTAGCTCAACCTGACAACGTCAGGGCGAGGCTAGTGAAATTCAAGAAAGGGGGACGAGAATTATATCCCGTCCAGGATAACCCTGAGATAGTAAGTCCCAGGTGGGAAACGGACGAAACACAGAAGAAGAAAGAAACAGCCATGCCACCACCGGGATTCGAACCCGGGTACTGGTGCATCAGCACAACGGCAGCCCGCCGGCTAAACCGCACGGCCACGCCAGCACGGCCTGTAAGTGGTTTATTTTTTATTAAACAGTTTTTTCCAAAAAGTTTCAAAAATATCATTATTCAACTTGATTTTAGTGTTTCATTTCATAAGTTTTTATAAAAATAAAGTAATAGCTTGATTTATGCAGGTCTCTTACTCATATTCCATGTGGTCATCTATCCCCTACTACCCGTGTCATCTGTCCCATAGGTATGGGAGAGATGACTCAATGTCAAAATGTTTTTAAAATTCTAAAAATAAGAAGCTCCATTAAAAACATAAAAAAAAAACGTAAATATGAAAGCAAAAGATAAATCAACAGTTTAAAGCTTTCAAACATTTAAAAAATAAGATTTTTAATATTTTACGTAAAAATTCGAATTGTGTGTCATCTCTCCCAACTTTACCTTAATCATTATTTTATTTTCTTCCGCTTGTAAAATTTAAATTACCAATCTGGTCTGCAACTTTGAAGTTTGTTTACATCCGCAGTTACTACAAGATATTGCAGGTCTCAGGTATAATAAATGCTGCATCGGAGAGACAACAAGAAGCTGTCTGCCCATCGGTGATCAACTATTTATCATAAATAAATGAAAATATGTTAGTAGAAGGTATGTGATAAGAAAGAGCGCTATTAATTGTATTATACATCGGGCCCAAAGCAAACGAGTTATGCATAAAAAAAAACCCCAAAAAAAACAGTAAAAGACATTGGCATTTAACGTTTTTAGTTATGTGAAAAATAAAGCACACGCAAATATCTGATAGAACTATTTACGTATTTTCTAATCCCGAATCTTCGAGCTGTTTACTTTTCTTTCTTAATTTTCGGTAACCTTCAAACGACTACTTATTTACATAAGTTTAACTATTTTGTGTTTGTATTCTTAACAAGCAGATATTTTTACTTCATCATATTTACGTACTTATTGATTCGTAAGTTCCTATAACGCTTATAAGAGTGTTGTAGTTTGTTAAATTATAAATTGCATTAATATTAAAAATGTTAATACAATTATAATTTATATAAGAGATTAAAATTCTTTCTTCGTAGGAATAAGAAGCTTAATAAGAAAAGAAAAGTTTCTTGAAAAGCTTCTCAACTAATTATTTCTGTTTAGAGAAAGTAGGATTCTTCAGTAGGAAAACGAGATTCATCGAATCAGTCAGTCTGTTGTATGGTCGTAGATGTGTTTGTGTCTCCCCTCTCGCCTAATAAAGGATAAAACACACTATTTGCATCTTGATATTCACATTTCAGAACTAGGAATGAACTAACTATTATTTGAAATATTTTCCAAAATGTCGAGTAATTAGCATAGAAAAAACTAAAATTTCCCTAGAAAAAGCAGTGGAATAATGGATTTCTATCTTATTTATATTTATCTTATTTATATTTTAAGTATAATAACTAAACAAAATATAAATCATTCAGTTGGTATTGATTATATAAATATAACTGAAATAAAAACTCATAAAGAAATTTTCGCAGATTTTATAGTTGAATTAACCAAGAAAATTTTGAATACCAATACTTATCCAAATTTATGGAAAATTGCTTATGTCTCACCTATTTTTAAAGGAGGAAATGCTGAACGTTTTGAAAATTATAGACCAATTTCTTTGCTTTCAAATATCTCAAAAATCTTAGAAACATACATTACAAATACCCTTTATAATTTTATACAAAAAAATCATCTTATTAGTGAAAATCAATATGCCTATCAAAACAAGAAGAGTACAACGCAACTTTTAATAAATTTAAATGAAGATATTGCAGATAATTTAAATAAAGGAAATATTATTTACATTGCTTTTATTGATTTTAAAAAAGCTTTTGATTCTGTTGATCATGATTTGTTACTTGAAAAACTTTATTTAATAGGAATACATATGAATTGATTAAAAGTTACTTAAAAAAAAGAAAATTTCGAATTAAAATAAAAAATTATAAAAGCAACTTATTCAATATAAAAAGTGGTGTTCCTCAGGGATCAAATTTGGGTCCTTTGCTCTTCAATATCTTTATAAATTCGATTAACAATTGCATCCATTATTCAAAGATATATATCTATGCAGATGATGTACTCTTGATGACTCATGATAGGAACCAGGAAGATGCTTTTAATTTTTTGCAAAATGATATTAATAATATTCAAAAATGGACATGGAATAATAAAATGACAATAAATAAAGATAAAACAAAAATTATTGTGATTAAGAATAAAAATAAAAAGTTAAATTATAACTTAGATCTACAATTACATGATGAAAATTGCGTAAATTCTAAGAAACTAAATAATTTAATTAAATCATGTAATTGTACTACAATTGAAAGTGTTTGTAAACAAAAATATCTTGGCATTTATATAGATGACAAATTTTCTTGGAACTTCCACTATAATTATATCTTAAAAAGACTGAATACTTTATTATATTTTTTCTATCACATTAAAAATATGTTTCCTTTTAAACAGAAATTGGTTGTTTATAAGGCATATGTTGATTCGATTCTAAATTACGGTTTGGACTGTTGGATATTTATAAACAGACAACAAATTAAAAATATAAATAAAATTATTCTCAAGATCTTTAATTACGTAATGATTAACTTTAAAAACAAAAAACTTGAGGAACAACAAAGCATAAGAAAGAAATATAAAATACTTTTATTAAATGAAAAATTTATTTATAACAATATGATAAAGAATTTTTTTGATATAAAAAATAAAAAAGATAACTTACAAAATAATTCCAACACCAGAAAAGGTTGGATAAAAATATTTAATGTTACAAAAATAAATAATAATATGGGATATAGACAAAAAAATCAAATCCTTTATAGTCTTTTCAATCAATTAAATTGGGAAAATTACAATTTTGAAAGAATTAGTCAGGTTAAAAATCAGTTAATAATAGATATTATTGATGGTAGTTTTAAATTTTAATGTAATTAATCTTAATTTTTTTTTCTTATACTTAACTGTATTTAGATTAAATTTTCAGTACCTATACCACAGGTATTTCTCTTTTAGAAATACCTATTAGGACTGATTTACATTTAAAAAAAAAAAAGAAAGAAAAAAAAAAAAAACCAAAAAAAAAAAAAAAAAAAAAAAAAA
>JAFIDM010012231.1:18911402-18949901 GCA_023159025.1 Thereuonema tuberculata
ATTGTCACTTTTCAGTGACGTTTGAGTTATATTTATTGATGGTTTTTGAGTTGCAAATAGTGATTTTTTCGGTATTCCACCTCAAAAAAACAGTGCTTCTCTCTTTCTTGACTCTGTTTTCTTTACTCCAACATCTGGCGTGTACACCCACATATTTTTCAATATCACATAGGATTTGGTTAAGTAAGAATATTTAAAATATTGCAACGTTTCGGCAATTATCGTCCTAATTGTCAGCTTCGAATTACAAATAAACTGACTGATGTGAAATAGATAAACAATCTTGAGATTCAAAAAAAAGATTGAATACATTCCTTATTGATGGGGGAAAGGAAAGGAGATATAAGTCAAAAAACCATATGAACAGAGTTGAAGTCCCTATGGCCAAATGGATAAGGCTTCAGACTTCCGATCAGAAGGTTGCAAGTTCGATTCCTGTCGCGGATGTTTCATTGTAAAAATTATTTCTATTTTCCATTCTCTCAGAAAATTGCGCCGGACAGACATACAGACAGAGAAACAAAAGATTTTAGTAATATAGGTTGTTTGATAATTTTCAGTGGTTTTTGAATTACAAATAAGGATTTTTCAGTATTCTACCTATTAGAAATAGAGCTTCTTTTTTTCTTGACTCTTTTTTATATTCCAACATCTTCCATGTACATGCGCTTATTTTTCATTATCACACAGAATTTGGTTAAGTCAGAATATTATATTTAAAATATTGCAATGTCATTTTCGAATTACAAATAAACTGACGGATGGGAAATAAATAAAATCTTGAAATTCAAAAAAAAAGGATGAATACATTCCTTATTGATGGGGGAAGAAGAAGGACAGATAAGTCCAAAAACAACAATGAAAAGAGTTGTAGTTCCCATGGCCTAATGGATAAGGCATCTGACTTCAGATCAGAAGGTTGCAGGTTCGATTCCTGTTGCGGATGTTTCATTGTAAAAATAATTTCTATTTTCCATTCTGACAGAAAATTGCGCCGGACAGACACACTGACAGAGAAATAAAAGATTTTAGTAATATAGATTATATATAGAAATTGAAAAAAAGCCAAACTAGAAATAGCGGATTTTACAGTTTAATTTAGTATCTATTTCTACAAGATGATATTTAGAAATTACTAATTTTATTAATAAAGAAGATCTTGAAAATAAATACCAAGAATAGAATCTTATTCTTCTTAGTACATGGCTCCTTTGTTAAATGACTCGTATTGCAGTATTTCGAATAAAATAAGTATCCTATTCATCTAAGGCACGATCGACATTGTGTCGACCACACACGACAGAAAAGGTTCCACAGTTCACCTACTTGTGGTTCAATGGATGCATGGTTTCTTTTCCGGAAACTAACTGACAGGTCTGTGATCGTTTATTCGTCTTTTTGGGTTGATAAATACAGAGAAGATTTAATACCTAACATAGAAGCATATAGATCTGTTTTTGTTTTTCAAAACAAACTCAGCGATGTGATGCTGTAATCTATAAAAGTTAACAACAGTTATGTTATCGTATTTTTGTGAATTTTTGGTAACTTTACAGCGATAATTTCACTTAATTGCTGTTTCCTTTCCGCATAAAGTTCATTAAGTTACTTCCGTATAAAGTATATGTGTCGATTTTTCTGAGTACCAAGTTATCTTTGTTGGAACTTTACTTCTTATGCGGAACTGATGGAACAACACCAACTGTTTCAGATTAGACTGAAGAGCGATTGCCAGGTTTGGAGGCCATCCAAATCCTGATTCTCTGTAAATTATCTTAACTTCTCCAGAATGATGCCTTCCAGACTAAGGAGGCAGCCCCGAGTTATGAATGAAGTAATACGAGACCTTTTCCAGGCCTCCGACCAGCCACAATGGGAGCACATGATCGATATTTGGCTCTAACAGCACGACACCACACGATTGCCAAGCGAATGGGGCTGATTGCGGTCACAGGCCGTCGTACATCGAGAGGGAAAACAGTGAAAACAGGCTCGGTGAAGAGAGACACTATTCACAGGTCGACTGACGATATTTGCAGTGCTTTCGAAGATTAGACCGAAAATAGCACGTGCATTGTGACGACAACAATTGGCTGAATGTCATTTTCACCGAGGAATCCAGACGCAATTTGCCTACCAATTATTCCCAATGGAGATTCATTTCCATTGCGTAACGGAGATGTCGCACTTAAAAAACGAACTGACTGCCAATTGGATTGGATATGATCAATGACTCCACTCACTTGCCTGATTTGGAATCAATTCACTGAAAGTACAGTAATTTCTGATATGTTTTTCTAGCAGCTTTTACTACTTTAAAAAATATATTATAAGAATAAATAAAATAATTCTTATGTGATTACAAGACGGCATCATAAACATGAATTTTATGATCTCAAATTTTAAGTACGGGATTATTACTGGGTATCTGAAGTTATGAAAGAATTAGAATAAAATAAAATATTTTCTGCAGATTATTTTGCAGTAACATATTGTATTTTTAAAACTTTTTTTGAAAACAATGAGATATAGATATAAAACATGTAGACTTTAAGTTGTATTACACTACTTGTGATCTTTATTGATTAATGGTTCAGGTAATTTTTATCGGAAGACAGGTTTAAAAAGAAATAAAACTCACTTTTTTAAAAAAATTCTTCTATCTTGATATGTGGATGTCACGTTATTATTATTTTGTTGGAAAGAAGGTATGTCAAGTCATTGTTAATTTTGGAAAATGTAGAAAAGTTTATTCTTTCCATATATTTTTCATTTTATTTTTTATTATTTATTAAATATATCTTGAGGGAAATCCTTGGGTTACAAGAAAGAAATATCGGTAAAGATGTTGTTTGGTGATTTATTCAATATAAGATTGTTAATCTTTTGCAAGAAATAAAACTTTTTAATTCATGATAATAAACAGCAAAAAACTGCTTAATCGGACTTCATCATTGGTGTATTGTATTACCTCATAGCTTCTTGAATGACAAGAAACCCACATTCAAGCATTTAATAGCCAATCTCAAGGCTGTAATTATCTATTTCTATATTTTTAGATTATTCAGATTTGTTACAACTGAAGGCTGAAGAAAAAAAACAAACAAAATACTTTTGTTTCTTTTTTGTTGTTTATGTTGTCTCTTGTAAACATTTACCATTTCCTGTTACCATTTCCTAAGACATGAAATTAAAATTGTTCTAAGCTATTCCTTTCGTTCGTTTTTTGAAGTACAAGAATATTCAATGCAACAAAATAAGTAGCATTATTTTACAGAAGCAGCAATACAGTCTATTGCACGAGTATCTGATGTAAGCATCTCTGTAAGAAACTGGAAATTTAAAAAAGGTCATGCAAAAGATCGTGCATCATGTTTGATGGTTCCTGTGTGAAGTGGGCTTTTACTCTCCACATGCCATCTTCAGTTTATTTTACAGTTTTCCTTCAAGATTGCTCATGAAACGTTCTGAGTTACTTTATTCTGAAAGCAATAGAAATATAAAACTTTTAATAAACAAATAACAAATAATAAAAAAAAAACCGAAATAATCTCAAAAACATCTTTTAAGGTATAAGCAAAAAATGGGTGAGACCAAATTGTGACATCCTGGAACAGCTGTTTCACGCTCTTTGGCAGTCATCAGCCAGGAGCAGTCACCAGTAAACAACGAGATCTCCGTACTGAGGTTAATATGAATGATTGTTCATTTTTTCTTTTGAGGCACCACTGCGTTTCCGACGATCTTTTAAGTTATCTTTTATATTGTTTCTTTTCTACAATATGAAATAATATTATAATATACACTATATTATAATGTATGTTGTCTTTCTTGTTGAACAAAATAGTCTTAAAATGGAAGAAAGTATTAGGAAAAAAAGGGTTTTTTTTTCCCTTTTCTTTCTTAATTTTTTTAATTTTATATTTTTTAATCATCATTTAACATCCTGTGCAAATTTCATATACCGGTATATTAAAAATAAATAACAATGAGTATGATTTTGTAGATGCAATACGTCATTGTTATAAAGTGGATAAAAAAATATAAAGAAAGAATAAGTTGTTTAAATGTCTAATACTTTTTATATCTTGCTTTTTTAACTCTATACGCAGTATACTTTGAAGTGATACGCAACCACAGATTTTTTTTTATTTCATTCTATTTTTTTATTATGGTTTTCTGCTCATTTAAATTGACTCGAAGGACCTCTTCCTTAGCTCATAGGGATATTGTATTGATTATTCACTAAAATACATTTTCTTATTTTGCTGTTACAGATTTTAATAGCTTACTTAGTAAAAAGTTGAAAAAGCTTAAATAAAATAAAACTAAATGCATTTTTAAATCTTTAATTTCGAATATTTTGTTTTTGGAAACCAGTTCTATTAGGTGTAATTTACACAAATTATTCCTGTGTTACAGGTGCTGGAATTTTAATGTATGACATAAAAAGAAAAGTTAAAATTTTTTTTTTATTCTATTATTAATTAAATCATAAATTAATTATTTAATGCTATTATTATTATAGTTCTCCCAGTTAATTTGACTATATAAATTATAGTTAATTAATCATCTAATCTAAATCCAAAATTGTTAGATGATTTAATAATTTCAAAAACATCTAATCAGTTATATCTAGTAGAAATACCAGTATTAAAATTTTGCTTTTTAATTCTCATTTTCTAGAAGGTAGGCTATTTAAATTGTCTTATAAATAATTTTACTTCAATTTTTAATATTTTATAATTATATCTTAATTTTTAATTTTTGTTGTTTAGTTTTATGTAGTTTTGTTGTGTAGCTTTGTTTTTATAATTAATATAAATATTATTAGAAATTTTAAATATCATTTTGTGTTAATATTATCAATTTGATATTTATTTAAAATATCCAGGAAATTAAGCCATAATCCAAGATAGAATTAACAAATGATTTAAAGATTATTAGTTTCTGTTTAAAAGGGTAGAGATATTTTAACTGATAAAACATAGAAGTATGCAGTTTTTTAACAACATAATGATAATGAGAATTCCAGTTATAACTATAATCAACATGTAAACCTAAATACTTTAATTACTTTCATAATATTACAATAATAATAATATTACAATTCCATTGGCAATTATTAATTGAATTTATATCATTTAAATTGGAGCATGTAGCTTTATGAAAAATAAGAAATTTATTGTAGTGATCATAACTTTAGTTTTATTATGATTGATATGCCTTCTCTTGTTAAATGACCGTTTAGAAAAATCGTTGAGATCATCTTGAAGTAATCTAAAAGCTTCATCTTGAATTTTGTTACTACTTAAAAGTAAAATATCGACAGCATACAAATATATATATATATATATATATATATATATATAGAGGAGTGTTTAATGTATTTACTAATGGATTTAATGTATAAAATAAATAATGTATAAGATAAATAATTAAGGACCCAAATTTGAGCCTTGAGGGTCACCATTTCTTATATTATAAATTTTACTAATGTTTGAATTTTTATTTTGAATTTTCTATTTTTAAGATAGTTTTTTAAAGGTTTATGTACATCACCTCTTATTCCACAATTTTTTAATATTTTTAGAAGAATATCATGATTAACATTATCAACACCTTACTAAAATCAATAAAGGCAACATACGTTATTTTTCCTTCATTTCAATTTTTATTAATGTTATTATTTAAATTATTGAAAAGTTTAGACGTACTACTATTTTTTTATATGCATATTGATTGTAGTTATGAATTCTCATGTTAATAATGTAATTATAGGCTATATTGATTTAGTTAAAAAACTTTCAAATTCAAATGAAGTATTGAAAGAATAGAAATTAGTCGATAATTATAAAATTTATAATATGATCTATTTTTATGAATAGGGATTATGTAAGCCGTCTTCCATAAATTGGGATACATACCAGTTTGAAATATATTTTTTAAATAATTCCTTCAAGAATAATGACATTGTATTCTTGGTATCATTAATTTCATTAATAGCAATGTTATCACATCCAGTATTGTGCGTGTTTTTTTAAATTAATTAAATTGCTCTTAATATTATTTTTAATATTATAATTACTATTTTCTTTTATGATATTATCATCATATAGTATCTAATTATGTTGTTGTTATTATTGTTGTTATTATATCAACATTTGACACAGTACAAAGACAAAAAAACACATCTTTGACTGGAGTTATTGAGCAACTCAAGTCTCACCCAGAGACCTAAGAATTGTCCAAGTATCTTCGTAAAATATAAGCAGTGCCTAGTAATGATGTTTTTTGCAGATCTGTTATTGAAATCTCATGAAGTTCCAAGCTATTAAAGTGTTTTACAAATTCCTTAGATAAAGCACCGAGGGCACCAATAACTATAGGTGTTACAGTGGCACGTTTGTTCCACAAACGAGAAATTTCAATCGTCAGATCCCTATATTTTGTGATCTTTTCCAGTTCTTTCTCAACAATTCGTGCATCTCCAGGTATTGCCATATCTATTAGAAAAGCATCTTTCCTTTCTACAATTGTTATGTCTGGAGTGTTGTGATCCAAATGACGGTCGGTTTGAATTCGGAAATCCCACAGGATTTTGACCTCATCATTTTCTAGCACCTTTTCAATGGAATGTTCCCACCAATTTTTGGAAACTGGGAATTGATATTTTTTGCATAAATTCCAATGAATAATAATATTATTATTATTTTTAATCCGATCATTATTGTTAAGGACCTTACATTGAATTTCAATAAGTATCCCGTAGTCATCAGAAAATATCCCATTCAATTACGCTTGTCATTGTATCATAAGAACGTAAATGAGTAAAGCAGTGATCTATGAATGTTTCCGAAGAAGTTCTGACAATTACTATGTTTCTAGTTGTCTTATTGATAAGATTTTTATATCCTAAATTATAAAAAAAATATTTAGATAATTATCTATATATTTAGTAATAACTTTATCAGAATTTACATCCATATTTATATCTCCTATACATATACATATACAATTATAATTTTCTTTATTTTTATTTTTTATTTCAAGTAGATTTTTTTTAGTACTTTGTAAAATAATATTTTATTTATATGAGGAGGTCTATAAGTTATATAAAAAACAAACTCTGTTTTTTTATTATTTAATTGGTTTTCATAAATGTTACAAATAATATTTTCATGCGTGATTTTATCATTTGAAATATAATCAACAGCATAGTTTTCTTTAAAAAACAGAATCATCCCGCCTCCTTTATTTTCTGATGTCAATTTATAAATTTTATTAAATCTCAATGTATTATAATAATTGATCTCTTTTTTCTTAATGATAACTTCAACTAAAATAATGAAATTTATATTATTTTTACTATTCAATAATAAAGAATCAAAATTTAATTTAATACTGCTAATATTGAGGAATCATCATCATCATGATGTGCGATCTTCGTATATACGAAGTTCCGCGGTCTACGGAACCTAGTGACCCCCGAAGGGCGAACCCCTAGGAGAAGCCGTAGATAAACTAGGGAACAGATACTGGGGGTGGTTTCCCGTTGCCTTCCCCCAGGACGCCATTAAGGAATGACGTCAGACCAGAGAGAAAGTGAAGAAGAGGCTGGACAACACAGGAAAGGAAATTGAAACAGCCATGCCCTTGCCGGGATTCGAACCCAGGAATATAATTTTAATATTGTTATGATTTATAAAGTTTGGTTTCCAAGATTGAAAATTATTTAAAATGTCTATGCAGACGATAGTACTTCTGGCAGATTCTGAGAAAAACCTACAGCTGTTGGTGAACGAGATAGAAAGAAGAAGTGCAGAACTTGGCTTACAGATTAATTATAAGACAAAATGTATGATAATTAAAAGAAGAAATGACATGACAAGGATAGAAATATGGATAAACAATAAAAGACTAGAACAGGTTGACTCCTTCATATACTTGGGACAGCTTTTCACAGAGGATGGACTAGCATTAGAGAAATTAGAAGGAGAATTGAAATAGCTAGAAAGACTTTTATAGATAAGAGAACTACTCTGACATCAAGAGATATCTCCATAAATTTAAGGAAAAGAATGATGAAATTAATGTTATATATGGACAACTCTCCTTTATGGATCTGAGACTTGGACTCTCAGTGGAGAGACGGAAAGAAAATTGGAGAGTTGTGGATTTTGAGAAGAATGTTTAAAATTCCTTGGACAAGAAGAATGAGGAATGAGAAGGTACTAAGATTGACTGAATACGAGAGATCCTTGATTAAGACCATAAAGGAGTGAAAGATGAAATACTTCGGTCACCTGATGAGACAAGTGGATCTGCAGAGGCGGATGCTGGAGGGAAAGTTGGATGGGAGAAGACCCAGAGGAAGGCCGAGAAAGAAATGGTTTGAAAACATCACAGACTGGACCGGCAAGAATTATCAGGAATGCTCCAGAATAGCAAAAGACAGAGAAAATTTTAGAACCATGGTCGCCGACCTCCTGGATGGAGATGGCATGTGAAGAAGAAGAACATCGTTTTCTTTCACCAATATAGTTTGTTTTTCTTCCATTAGCTTTTGACGTTTACTAATCTTTTCGAGTTTATTTAAAATATCATTATATTTTTTATTAATAAATTCCATTGAATTTTTAAGGTCTTTCAAAATCTTCTGTGCAAGATCTTTTTCCACAGGGATTTGGGACACATCTATTTGATCTTCAGAGGGTAGATGGCTAGCGGTGAAACTTTCTTCGTTATTACTATTCTTCACTTCATTATTTTTATTATAATATTTCTTACCTCTTAATGTAACCTTTTTATAGTTATCACATTTCCACTAATTTCTCCTATTTGGTATAGCAATTTCAGATTTTCCTTCTTCATTTAAGCACCTTGTATGTTGTATGTTGTTCAACGTTTGGCACTCAATTCTTATAATTAATCCAGATATAATACATTTAATTTTAAATTTTGAATCCTCATAATTTTGCTGAGTTGCAGTCGTAGAGGATTAATAAGTCTTTTAACAATCTTTCAAGTTAAATTCTAAATAATTTAAATTCTAAATAAAGGAAAACGGAGCGAGGGGACTGCAAGTCTTGCCTTGCGAGACGCAAGCGCCCATCTCCATATCTTGCATATAATTCTATTTCCTTTATTTCCTTAGGTTGTACATATATTTTCATTGTATTTGTAATTTGAGAATAAAAAGCAGTGGTAGAGTATTGGTGCATCTTTATATGTTCTTTGTTTTCTCTAATTCTTGTAAAAGCAATCCATCGCTTCTTTGTCATCAAGAATCTTTTCCATCAACTCATACTATTATTATTGAGTTTTAAGTCTGAGGATGACTTATGGAATCCTAGGAGTCGAAACTAGTTACTATTGATAGTTTTTCAAATGTTTTAATATTTTAATTAATATGCGTTTTTAAGTTTGATTTTTATTACAACTAACTTCTATGCATGTTAATTTTTTTTCATATAATTTTTATTCGTGTAATAATCATTTTTTTATTATTTTTTATAAAAATCATCTCTTTATATAGTAATATTTGTGCAGTAAATCGAAAATGATTTACGCCAATAGCATAGGCGGATCGGGGGGGGGGGCTAGTGGGGGCTATAGCCCCTCCCTTCAGCTGTGAATATAGATTAGATAAAATGGGGTTTACAGGTTGCTGCCTGACATACATTAATATCGCCATGATGACGATTTCAATTGCTAATAAAAAGCTGGCGACTAGCGTTCCCTTCAGACTCAAAGATATAGTCAGCCCTTCAGAAAAGGTATTTTGTCCCCCCTTTGAAAAATCCAGGATCCGCCAGTGGGCAAGAGATATTGATAACCTGAATATGTATCATTAGTTTTATTTCTAGACTTTCCAAACTTTTAGAAAAAATATATTAATGCGTTTAATTAGAGATTTAAGAAGATACCATCTTCTTCTATAACTACTAGATACTATAACTTTTTCCATCGTATTACAACTTAATGTTTCTAATCCCTTAGAACTGCAAAAAAAAAATTTAAAAAAAATAGAGTCAGAACAAATAATTTTAGAATGGAATTTTAAGTCGAAATATTCATGGCTATTCTTCCTTGTTCCTCATAACTCGAAAGCTAAAAATTTAGGGAATTTTATATTAGATTAAAGTTGTAAAAATATAAAAGATATTGTTTCATTTTTATATATCTGACCAATAGACAAGGAACAAAGGACATTATACCACAAATACATTGCCATCAACTGCGAAAGTAATGGTAAAATCTAAAACTATCTATCTTAGAAATCTGAAATTTTAATGGTAACAAAATATAGAAATATCTACAATAAATTTGGTAAAATCTCGATAGGGTACCTAGATGATGCCTATTTCAAAACATACCTTACATCGTCGCTATTTTCTAATTAAGTAGGAAATTGGGAAGCTCAGACAGACTTACTCATTATTAATTCCCTTTCAATATGACTATTTTTGATTGCGATATTAAAGCTTATTTTTCTGTATTAGTTTCCAGTGCAAATTTTAAGTATAACACCAAATTTTGTGAGCCGTTATTGTTTCAAATAAATATTTGAATTGTTAAAATTAAGCAGAAAAGAATTGAAATTTACTATTATCACGAATAAAAAAATATCACGAAGAAAATAAAAAAAAATCGAATTCCTTTTATTATAAAACATGTATAAAGATTACTTTTTCTTTTTTTCCCGAAATCGATTTTTGTCTGAAGATGTTTATTTGTCGATTTAGTCTGAAAAAGAATGTAATTTCGAAGTTTTTAGAGTTTCTTTCCGTATTTAATGAATTCGTCTCACTTTCTTTCTCGAATTTTCCTCCGAGAAGAATAATGAGATATTAATAGGTTGAATGGAAACCGACCGTAGCGAGAGTAACTGCGTTCCATTAAGAAAACACATTCATCCAAATGTCAAGAGTTTCAACACATCTTAGCCCCTCTCAGATCTCTTTCCCCTACGATGAATGACTTTACATATCCACCGCCCCCTACTGTGATTACATCGAAATGGACGATTTATGGCTAGGGAGGGTTGAATCCGCCACTACTGTGGGGCCTGAATTGGACGACTTCGCCTGTATTGGATTTATTTCTTTTTATTATTCTGCTGTGATGAATGGATTCCTTTGTTCTGTTTCTAAATCAGTGACTCCGAAATTGACCTCATTGTCCAAAGGACAGTCTCCACTTAAAACAAACACAAAGACAGAATTGTTAAAATTTTAAATTAGTGTATTTGTGTAAACACAGCAAGACAGAAGCGAAAGAAACGAAATTACATAAGAAAAAAAGAAATATTACGAGAAAATTAAGAAAAAAGAAATATTATGTTAAAATTAAGATATTTTAACATTAAAAATCTTCCTTCTTCAATATTCTTGTAATATTTTGGCGATATTTCGCGAAATTTAATCATTTCGCTTTTTCAAGCCTTTTTCTTCAAAAAGGAAGATTTTTAATATTATATTATAAAAATAAAATATCGTAAGTTATAATATTTTTAACATTTTTCAAATGAAAAATATGAAGTAAACTGAAGATTTGGAATAGCCGAATGGAGTCTTTATTGTTCTAATAACACCTTTTATTTAAGGCTGGCACACCTTTTATTTAAGGCTGGCAAATTACTAATGTTTCAACTAAATTTCTACAGAACTAGAAGTTATCTTTGGCTCATAAGACTTCACTGTTATCTTTTTGGTGGAAAGTGTTATCAATAACCACAGTCGATAGTTAGTAATGATTGTGCTGAAGCCGAGTGAATTTCTTGATAATATTTCGTACGAATAACGTACAAATGGACAATAAATCGAATTACACAGTTCTATTCTGTAACTTAAAAGGCTTCAAATGTCTAACTAGGTTTACTCAGTTTCCCATCGCATAGTGGGAATGAATAGGAGCGATGGGGCGGACATTTTTGTGACCGAAATAATCATATTTTATGTTGGCAATAAATAAGCATTGCATCAAATTTTTAAGAAATCAAGTCGGGCGTTTCAGTGAAGGAATTCCAGGATTCATTTTTGAGAAAGTGAAGATCAAAATGTAGATGCCTATTTTTTAAGTTGTAACATGTAAAAGTAAACTATCTAATTTTATTGAAATGCTTCCAACAGTTTCAATGTGATGCACATACGAATTAACAAACAAACCAAGAAGGAAATTTTTCCCAACTGGAATAAGAAGACTCTACAACCTAAGTCAACAAATGCATTCTTAAATTTGCATAATTTTTTCCTTCCTTTAGCACTCATTGTTATTCTAACTCATCTTTTCTTCTAATGCTAAATACGAGATACTAGCGCTTCCATGCCATGGAATAGAGATTTTTATTGTAAATTCTAACACTCTGAAAGGATTATAACATTTAATAATATACAATTTTTAAATAAGAGGCCACTTTTTTCAGTACAATATTATCAACTTTAATATAGTTAGCTTCTGATTTCTTGGGATCTCCTTTAAATTATGAAGGAAAAAAAGAGAGTTTTAATCATACCTCTAATTTATTCAAATATATAATGCAATTAACAATAAACCTTCCAATAAATTCTCTGTAATTGTTAAAACAAAACAGATGAGTTGTTAAAACACACTTCAAAAATAAATTTTAAGCTCTTAGGAAGTCACAGAAACAAATTTGAATACAGATTTAAATTTTCAAGTGAGTTTTTTTCAGAAACTATTTAATTTTTAATCTTATGAATTTCTGAGATGTTGTTAGATTTTAAGTTTCTTCGCCTTTTGAAATCTTAATGTAGGGTCTCCAAACCAACTTTCTGTAATATTCTCCTAGACAAAACAAAAAATAATTTGAAAAGGACAAAGAGTTAACGAAAACTATTCCGAGTTTTATTCTTTCCCATTTTTATCCAGGTAATTGGAAAAGAGTTGAAATGAATTAAACTTATCCCTCCTTTCAATTTAATCTTTTTCTTCAATTGCAATTTCAGCTGCTCACTTTAATTTAATTGAGAGAATGAAATCCCTGAGGAGAGACGCTAATATTAAATTATATGAAACCTTCAGAGTAGAAATGGTCTCTTATTGTTGTAGTATGAGTTGGTATATCCTTGCAGGTCGTCTCGCTTGTGACGTCATCCCTAATACAGAAACCTTACAGACGGTTAGAGATTAAGGGAACCACGCGGCAAAGAGGGGAAAAATGAAATATAATAGGATTAGCTTTTGCATTTTTCCAGCTGCAATTGCAAACATAATGTTTTTTTCTTGTTATAATTAATTCTATTTATCTTCACTGATATCAATGTTACAGATAAAACTACGTCGTAAATACAGCTTATCTAAGAGGGCAGTTCAAATTTATTGTGTTGCATTAAAATAGCATAACTTTCTCCCACAAAAAACGAAGAATGTTTATCTAAACTCAGAATTTTTTATTGGATTTGCCACAAGTGAAAATGAGATTAGAACAGTCTTTTTGTTCCAATTAAAAATAACATTGGCTTGCAACTCTTAGATTTCAATTACTTTAAAGCCCCCCCCCCCCCTTGAATTTTTTTGGAAAGTGGATAACTCTGACTGATGTGATCCCAAAGAATGGAAATCAGATATGCTCTGGAAGATAATTTATTGATGAAATAATTTAGTATCTTGACATCTATTCATGTATTGAAGCATTGCAACTGATTTTTGTTTATATATATTTGTGATTATGTATGTGAGAATGAACAAGACCACACTGATGTTCGAAGGATATTTTTTTTAGGTTCATTGTATAGTTATTGCTTCAAATATAGTACACACAAAGAAATTTTAATTGCTCCTCTACTATATTTTTTTGTAATAACATTTTCTTAATTTTCTTTCAAAAACTATCCATTGATATAAAATCATTTGTGAGCTCTGGACTTGAAGTGATTAACCCAAGGTTTTCGAATCAAGCGTGAGAAATAAT
The DNA here is from genome assembly GCA_023159025.1 of Thereuonema tuberculata. NCBI lineage: Eukaryota > Metazoa > Arthropoda > Chilopoda > Scutigeromorpha > Scutigeridae > Thereuonema > Thereuonema tuberculata. Next base: position 18,925,339 of record JAFIDM010012231.1, read on the forward strand.
GTGAATGCACTTGGAAAAGATTGCAGATTGATATCAGAGCACTTTTTTTTTCTTTAGCTTCACAATTTTGTAGATACAAAGATATTCTAAAATTTTAACTTCTACTCTTCCACAAATAAAAAAAATCAATTTTTTTTTTGTCTGTAAACCACATAAATCTCATAATGCATATAATTATGTTTTACAATATATTTTTAGACACACTCACTATCATCGCATATTGAGTTCTGACATCATCATTTTTGTGGACCGGTTGGTGATAGGATAGACAAAATAAATGAACCTGTATTCTAAATTGAACCATAAAATCAGCGACGAAGCAATTTTACGAAAAAATGTTCAGTTGTTTTAGCATGTACGCATGTAAATATGCAAGAAACGAGCAGAGAAGTAGAAAACTGTTCAATAGAAATAGTAAAGACTTCTCCTACTTGGGATATAGTGAAAAATGCATGGAATATCTGATTTTGGGATGTTTTGGAATCGAAATCCTTTCTAAACAAGTTCTTAATGAAATGGGAAAAAGAACTATTTGCTAAAGCAGTATAGGTAGGTAACAGCCTAATATGCTTTTACTAATTACCCTTGCACTACATATACGCTCAGCTCTCATCGCATAAAAAGGGACTGACAAAGCAGCGCTGAGGCATCAATTTTGTGTATTTTTATTTTGTATTCATTTTGTACATTTGTATTTAACGTTTTCTCCAGACACTTCTGCCAAATTGTCAAAAATAGAAGTATTTTGACATTTCCAAGTTAAAATGAAAATTTTTTTAACATGCTTTTTGTTAAATAAGTTTTAATCATTAATTGTGTATTAGCCTGAACTTACATTTATAAATGAAGTTATATAAATGTATGCATGTTAAACTTATTTTTAATTCAAGACAGAAGATAGATTTTTAAATTGTCTTCGAATTGTCTTACAAAATTTTTACAAAAATCTTTGGAAGAAAAAATTTTGTGGTTGTGGAAGTAAAAATATCTGCAAATAGTTGTTGTTAGACTTTCATCAACTTTAATCAAACGTGCAGCCAAGGTTGATAGACAACCCTCTGCCTGCTTTTCCAAGGTCAAATTTAATGTTGCAGTAAATGTAGTTTTAAAGGCGGTTTGGAACCCCGTGAGCAAACAGCAGAACACTGCTGCAATTCGACATTGCTTTGAAATGAGCTGCTTTGGAGACTCATGGCAAGGCTTAAATCTAAATTTACCAACCAAACCAAAGACTGAAAAATGGGAACTGGAGAAAATGGTTTTTATAAATATCATTCTTTGAAATTTTTTAATAGTACGATAAGTTTTTAACTAATTTAATAAACACATTCCAGCTTCCATGTTTATTTATCTTTATTATGAGGTTAATTAATAGAAATTTTTTGTTACAATAAGCTGGATAATCATCAGAGAAGTTAGAAATGGCAAATTACATCATTTTTTTAGGAAACTATTTGTACAAAAAGCTTTTACATAAGCTGTTTGTTAGATGACCAAGCTTTCTTCTTGAAAAATGATGAAGATGATGTTTTATTGACGTATTAATTTCGTATATACTTGGTACATTCGCATGGGATGCAAACGTGGCCGTGCTGGCGTGGTCGTGCGGTCTCGGCGGCGGCCAACCGTGGCGTCCAATGCGCCAGTACCTGGGTTCGAATCCCGGTCGTGGCATGGTTGTTTCTTTCGTCTTCTTCTGTGTGTTGTGTCCGCTGGGGACCCGAAATCTGCTCTGTAGGTAGTGGTCCCCATTTGTCTTCTATATGTTACAGGCTATAGGATGCAAACATGAATAAAGCACAAATAAATGTGTCTCATCAAATGACCAATGAGACACATTTATTGAAGGTTAATTTTTAGCGACCCATTATGGAGCTATTGTGACAGCGACCCAAATCGGTAGCTAGTGGTTTGTCCTGTCCGCCCGTCCGTGTCTGTCCACCCCTAACAACTCCCGAACGGAAGATCGGATAAAAAAGGATGTCACCATCGTGTTAAGAGGCCGAAACACTATAGGAATAGAGTATTTTCAGGGGCCAACGCCCCCCCCCCCCCATGTTCGAGATATTTGGCATTGTTTTCATTGTATTTCCGCTATTAGCTTAAATGTTAGAAATGCAATCATTTCATTTTAGTTGTCAGCTTTGGCGTAATCGGCATGATTTTTAATTGATATGCTGAAGGTTTGAATCCGTGTATTTGTTTTTTCGTTGTTTTTCCTCTTAATCTTTTTTTATCAATGTCCGCTCGATTTTTGTTTTTGTTTTTCTTGTTTTCCTAATGTTCTTTTTATTTTTTCCTAATTTTTTTTTACTTTTCCTTTCGTTAATGTACTTCCTTACTTTTTTTATTTTAAATAATAATTTAAAAATTATTATTTTTAAATTGTGTTATTATTATCGGTTGCCTTTATGCTGTATGCTGTAGCACAAAATTATATTCACTTGTTAAACCTTCGACCGATTTGATTGTAATTTGTTAACCTCTATTAATTTGAAAATGTGTTCAACTTAATTGGAACTGGGAAGCTACAGCTAACATTTCGAGTTTGGAAGATTTTAAATTCATTGGTTAGCATTAGACATCAAACAATTTCAAATGTTTGTATTTCTATGAGTAAAGATTGACCATTATTTAGTTAATCTTAAATAATTAAATAGCGTTATTTGAAATACCCTGGATTGTGTATTAATGTGTTCTTCGCTATGATTTTGTAGCGTCTCTACTACGAACGTTAGTTTGCGTTATGAGTATTTATGGGGTAACAAAGTCCATTTATCCGAACTATCTCTTATCCTCTCATCCGTTTCCCATTTTTTTTATTTAATTTTTTTACATCAGTTTTATGTGCTACAGTTTTAGGCTTCTGATAAGGATCAGAAGCCTTATAATCTGACTTTACCCGTTTGTGGACAAATATCATTAAAATATCATTAAATTATCATTAGCAACAATCGAAACAATCACATTTATTATTTCAACAAGTATCATGAAGACAAGTATCATTAAAGTATCATTTTAATTTCCATTAGCAACAATCTCAACAATCACAATAACCGCAAGAATTGAACCTTTTGCATTCGCAACAATCACATTTATAATATAGCTCAGCAGCAATCACAACAATCACAATAATCGCTACAATTGCGCTTTTTGTATTGCAGCAATCATATTTATAATAATAAGAAAATTAAAGCAATAATTCAATATAAATTCAATAAGTTCTGGAAGCTGTTATGGATTAACTTTGAGGTAGCATTATTATATTTTCTTATACATATCAGAAGCCGTTGCGAAGCGTTGTGATTGGTTTACTAATCGCTGTCGCTACCTTGTTTAAGTTAAAAAAAAATGGCTGATTTGACGCTGTTTTTAAATATCTTGGTAGAAGGTAGAGATGATGCTTGTCGTTTCTTTAGGTGAGGGTCCGTAACTTAAGTATTATCTGCAAATATTTTATTTTGTCCGAATCTTGTCTATAATTATTCTGTGAAGTGGAATGTTCGAAATTGTTCAGGTATCAGGATTTCTAGTTTAATATTCTATAATATTATATTTTTACTCAGTTAATTTCACATTTCAGAGGGAAAGTATATTAATATTTGGGCCAATTCATAAATCTTTGGATGTTACTGCACATCAAAGGCCATGAAGTTTTCCACATTAAGTCTTCCTCAGTTTGTGGAATAGAAATTTTTTTTTGATACAACAAATATGACGGTTCTTAGTGATAAGTTTTTATAAACTCTAAAGTATTTTTGGTGATTTGTCCCAATTTGAAATAAACTGCAGACTAGAAAAATAAGAAAAAGCAATAACAGCATCTCCATTCAAATAGGACGAGATGAAGAAGCATTGAGTAGAAACTCCTTTCGCTACAAAAAGATAAGATAAAAATAAAGAAGCGTAAAAAAAAAAAGCTAATAAGAAAAAAGAATTGGAAATCTAATTTGAAGTTGTGAGCAAAGAAAGCAAAGCAAAAACAAAGCGAAACAACACTCATTTCGATAAGGATACATAAAACTCGTATTTACATAATATTCACAGGGTCCATTATACTAACAGACTTACAGCGAGAGTTGGGAGGATTTGTGGGAAGTGAATCCATGACATCAGGTTCTGGATTTGACCTTTAACCTGTTTTTTTTTTTTTTTTTTGGGGGGGGGGGGGGGATGTGATACGTTATCTTTTGAAATCTGCTGTTCAGATAAACATTACTGAATCTCCGTCTACAAGGCTTACTCGTCATTATCCTCTCGCATTGTATCCCTTCTAAAGAATCCGTAAGTCTGTATTTTTTTTTTGGCAAGAAGTCTTTTTTTTTTCATCAAACGCAATTACGATTTTGGTCAAAGGCAAATTGGATATATATATATATACTGTATATATATATATATATATATAGAGAGAGAGAGAGAGAGAGAGAGAGAGAAAGAGAGAGAGAGAGAGAGAGAATGTTAGCTGAAATATCCATTCCACGTTCAGGTTACTAAAAAACGATATCCCGATGTGAATGGAAAAGAAATTGAAATTGTGAGATCACTTCGTAACTTTCCCAGTTGATACAAAAATCACGTGATAGATATAAAGAGTGGTTGCCCATCCCTCACCCCTTTCCGTTTACATCCCTTAGGATTCGATATCGAAAAATCATCTTAGCAATATACAGAACACTCATGACCACTTTCTTGAGGGGTCACTTCAAGACAGATTCCATCACCCCGTTTTTACACCTATTAGGATGAGAATATCGAGATATCGTTTACTATGTATTGTTTTCGATTTTGCCAAAGAACAGCAGAGGATGAAGAATTATGCAAAAAATATCTTAGTTCTAATTTTTGTCACTAGGTTACTATGTGGCGATATTATTCACAAAAATAGTTGATTTCCCGCCACCAGGTTAATATGTATTGCTATTATGTACAATAATATTTTAGTTTCAATTCTTGCACAATATTTGTGTAGTTTCCATTGTCACCACAGATGCATATGTGGCGCAATTTCAGGGATTTCACCTCTTTTCAACCCCTTAGGGGTGGTTAATCAAAATCCCTATAGATTACTTTTTCCAAGTATAACATATGGAAGCTTTCTGCCAAATTACAGATTACAGGTTTTGTGGGAAGTAGGAGAATAAGTGATGAGTCAGTGAGGACTTTCATATTTATATACCGGATGGCCTAATTTGATATAGATACTATGTAGACTATGGGATTACGATTTCGGAGGAAAAAACTTTCAGTTCCTAATATTACCACCAGAGGGGAAACTGGTGCTGTACACTGACAGCCTCCCTCTGACAAAACAACAGACTTCATCATGTAAGTGGATATAAGCCTCAGCATGAACGGCATCGGTTAGTTCGACCTGCTTGACGATGGTGTTAACGTTATTACAGGCAATGCTGTGTTTACGTTATTGTGCGTTGCTCTTAAAGTTTTAAGTAATGCGTCCATGGCATTACGGTTATTCCGTACAACGAAAGGCCTTTGGAAAGGTCCCACGACTATTATCGATTTGCGAAACATTATCTCAGGTTTTGAAAATACTCGATCTTTACAAGTGCAACCAGAATGCGAATACAAACCGGTATCAAATGACGAAGTTGAAACTGTTGCAACCTCCTTAGTGGAATCAAATGCTGCACACGGATCTATCAGTGCTCGGGCAGTATGCAGGCAAATGGATATGCCGCATTCAACTGTATGGAAATGCATGCACAATGTGCTGAAGTTTATACTGAAGGCTTAAGATTAAGCGGAAATATTTCTCTAGCCTACCTACATTTCTCTCATCTGCTCCTAGCTCGGATGGAAGTCGATGATGCTTTGCCTTGGAACATTCTACAGAGTGATGTGGCGCATTTTTATCTCAGCGGCACTGTCAATACACTCACATCTGTCGGATTTGGGCTACTGTATGCTATTGACTAAATGCTATGTATAATATATAGTATATTGTTTACTATAAGCTAATGAGCAGATGTCATTGCATCCACTGAAGGTCACAGTGTGATGTGACTTTACCGCCTTCTTCATAATTGGTCCGTACTTTTTCGAAGAACTGCAACCAACAAACCAGTGACATCTGTCACTGCAGTGCGAAATCAACAGATGCTGCGAAATTTCGTTATTCCAGAACTTCAATAGCGTACTTGTCTTGACACGACTGTGTTCATGCATGATAGAGTTCCCCCTCCCCCTCACATAGGATTGACAGTGCAGTGTAGGTATCAACATTTCACAAACGACCACATAATTAGTCGAGTATTCCCGACAACGTTGCCCGCACGTTCGCCTGATCTCTGCCCTGTGACTTTTGAAGGTCGGGTTATTTGAAAGCTTTGGTTTACCAAGAACACGTTGATAGTTTGCCAACATTGAAGGACCGAATACTGCTTCACGTGAAACAAATTTCTGGAGATTTGCTGCGGTCTGCAGTAGAATCTTTGATCCGTAGAATGCAGATTTTAGACAACGTGCAAGGACAACATATGAAACATTTGTGTAACTGACTAACAATAAAACCTATTGTCAACTGTACGCTTTTGTTTTCCTTCGTACGTCTGATTAGTTCAGCATATAGCGCCAATTTCCCGCCTTGTGGCGCCATTTTCAACTTTTTTTTATGCGAAACCTTAATCCCACGGCTTGAATGTGCTTGATAACTTAATATCAGAAATATTAAAAGATTAATTGCAATATCTCATTGCGAACATAAGTTATACTGAAAATTTCTTCAAAAAATTTTCAGTTTTTTCAATAATCTTTAGCACTCTTCGAATTTCCGCATTCCAATCATCTATGAGTCATCTGAATTTTTATTACTTTTTATGCAGATAGCTGTAAAGGATCATCATAAGTCAATGAAGCAATTTTCATTTAGAATTTCAATAATTTTACTGATCATCTTCATTAAGTTCACTTTTCCTTGCCAAATTATGTACCATAAACGAGCATTTGGTAAAAAAAAATCCTTGATATTGTTATTTATTAATATAAATTAAAATAACGCTTGCTAATTGATATCCTCAAAACTGTCCAGTTTTAGCATTAATATGTGGTCATTACAAGAATAACTAAACCCGGCGACAACTAACGAAGAAAAGTTAAGGAGTTAAGGAGTCATCGCGCATAATAAGAACGCTTAACTGAACACTTTTATCAGTAAAAATATTACTATCACATTTGTTACGAACTTATTACGAACTGGATATGAAAGTAACACTTTTAAAAAATTATAATATATTTAATTTATTTTGTAAGATATCAGATTAGTCAAAGCCAGGAAATAATTCTTCAGGGAATCAATATGGCTGCATTCTCTCTTACTTGACTGTTTCATCATCTTGGTAAAGATTTTCCTGTACAAAGTCAAGCGAAACAAATTGTATTGAATTTATATTTTTAATTTAAGTCCTTACCAAAAGTCGTATTGATTTTATTAGAGCTAACTCAGCAACAGTTTTGAGGCAGCGGAACATTTTCAGTGCCATAAACGAAAAATAGCGGCCTGTCAAGCCGGTTCTTATCGGTCAAGACATCAGAATAGTTTGATCCATCTTGCAATCGACGGAAGATCAATCAGTTTTCTTCCAAAAAAGAAATCTCTACTGCCTTTCCAGTCTCCCAGATAATAAATAATGTCGATGGTCAATATAACTTTTGAGATCAAAGGAAACTGTTGACCATTTGGTAAATCTTCCACTCGGCCGCATTTTGGCGGCATTGGCAATGTCAATTGTTTATGGTTAATTAAGATAAAGTAGTAAAAATTTAACAAATGATGAGGTACAATCAATTTGTTTCTCATAAACGATTTACTTATTATTGCATGAACTACAAAAAAAAACAAAAAAACAAAAAAAAACACACATTTTCTTTTTTTTTTCTTTCTAAATTATTATATAATAGACGATATATTAAAAAAAATCCAGTTATTGTAATATATTGAAAAATATTTATTTAAGCATTCTTGAAATGAAAATTGCTGATGTTAATGATTAATGTTAATATTTATTAAAATCAACTTATTAACGAAAATGACGAAAATTAAATACCCCCCCCCTCCCAAAAAAAAAAAACCCCAACATGTTACACATCTAAAAAAAAAGATAAAAATTAAATTTTTAATTACATACTGATTAAACCTTGAAGTAAGTACCACAATTTACTAGTTTGACACAGTATTTTAACAATGAAAAGGAATTAAAATTGTAATAAAGGAAAATATTTACAAATATATATGGTTATTCGATTTTTTTTTAACTTCCTGTAATTGCGATAGTAAATCACTCGGTGATGTATGAATATAAATAAGCCTCATAATGATCTGATTCTAATAGTTTCAATGATATCTTCATGAGTCGACTTATACTCTTATGTACTTCTTTTCAAGGATATTTTTCCAATTCATATACGAATGCTTCCAATTGAATTTGTATATTCTTTTGCCAAATCTGCAGACAATCTTCCTCTGCAGTTAGTTGCTATAACCACAGTACTTTTGCTGTGGTTTTTGTCTGCAGGCCTTTGGCATTAATAGGAAAAAAATACTTCTAATTCTCTCTTCTTCAGTTTGATCCCCATTCCTATTTCATTATTTTTAAATACCACTGATCGTTTGCCCATCTATTTTAAAATACATTGACCTCTGTAGATCGACTTCTCTGGTTCTAGACATTTTTAAGGCTTTTAACGTTTCTTCTATTTTTTTGTGTGTATGTATGATTTTTAAACTCTAATCTTATCTGTGATTTTACTTCATCCTTTGTTTTGTTATGTGCCATTGCCATATTCTGGGGAGTTTAGAAACTGGGTTTTTTAAAACTCTCAAGTTTCCTTATTACCACCTAAACAAAAAAAAAACCGTATATTACCTAGTCTTAAAATATTCAAATAAACAAGAAAAGCAATAAAGACCATAATAAAAATGGTTTACGTGACTAACTTTAACTATAAAACTAGCAAAAAGTGCTTAATTTTGACAGCCGCAATCTTAACAACGCTGTCATTGAATTAGTATAGCTCCCCTTCTACTAGCGCTTTTGATACGGAATAAATTGTGAAATCAAGTTTGAAGTTAGTTCCAACAATTCCCATCAAAGGGAGATATCTGACCGACTGCAAAAACGCACATCTTCCTTTCAAAAATCCGACTTGAATTGAGTTTTGTGTATGTCAAAATGTAACGTCCGAAACAATCAATCTTATTCTATACTTTTTGCATTGTTTAATGATTTAATGATTAAATTAAGCTTATTCTTAATTCTGTTATACCTATATTATTGACTTGAAAAAAGGAATATGTACAGTTCCTGAAAATTTGTCTCCCTTATTAGTATTTTAATAAATATTTTAATACTAATGCAATGTATGGAAGAGTGTGTTTCTGTCTATTGTTTTATTTAGTTGTGCAAATTTCGTAGCTTCAGAGGGTGCTACAATTCTTAATTTAAGCCTATGTTGAAACGGGAAATTTCTTTTTTGTCAAAATCGGTAACGCCCGACATTCAGAGATTGGCTTCTGTAAAACAATCATTAATCCCAATTTAAATTCATTTTTAGTATTTATTAAGATGTTTAAGTTCTAAAGAAGGTTTTTCTGTAGAAAGCACCTTTTTAACTATATTTGTGAAACCTGTTTTTTCATGAAAACCATGTGCCAAATGCTTGTAACGTCCGAACCAAGATGGCCGCTTGACTTGAATTGCCGGTTGTTTTCAAAATTTTGACGTGAAAATTTTGCTCATTGTAATAGAATCGGATCAATGCCATACAACTAATTACAATTATTAGATATTTGTCCATTTTTTTTTTATTCACCAGTTGATTAAAGTTTATGTGTACGGTATGTCAAATACTGGTAACATCCGCAATGTGCATGTCAAATGTCTAACGCCCGACCAAATTTCAAATAATTAATTTAGTATTTTCTGAGCCATTTCCTGTCTTGGCAGCACTATTTATGGCATCTAGATACCATGCTGGAACAACAGGGAAAAAATTGGGGTGATACAAAACAGTTTATTTTGGGACCTCAAATTAACATTTTGATAACCCAAAATATGGCAATGGCACTTATCTTAGATGCAAACCTATTTAAGCACAGAATAAGAACTTTGAATTAGTTGAACAATCAGGTTTATGTATATTTTTTTTTTTATATATATATTTATATATAATTTTATTTTTTAATTAAAAGCTTTTAAGCTTTGAGAGATAATTATAATTAAAGTAAATAACAATTAATTTGGATTTAATAATGTAACTTATTATTCTGTACTCTAGATGTGAGATTCCATTAGTTATTATCTCTTCAAACTTCTTACATTGGAAAGGTGGAACAGGGTTGTTTTATCGTAATTTTTAAAGAACTTCTTCCTAGGAAAGATAAAAAAGGTTTTGTGTAAATGTCACTTTGAAATGTGTTGATCCCTTAGGGATTCCCGTTAATTAATTAGTGACGGTAAGAAACGTCTGCATCAGTTTTAAGTTAATTAAACTGCAGAAGATTTTCGATTATAAACTGAAATTTTGGATCAATTATAACCAAGATGTAAACAAAATTTGTTGTTTAGACTTTATATGCATTGTTTTCATAAACAAAACATTCCAAATCCGCTGTAGGAACTTCCAAAACCAAAAGATTAGTTTTCAATAAGTTTTCAAAATGCAGCAATCTGCAGTCATTGATAAGAAGTTACATTTAAACTCTGAAGCGTTTGTAGTAATTCGAAGTGAGCAGTATAACACTGCAACTAACGAAAAGTCGGACTAAGATACTGCACGGTTTAGAGATACAACTGTCGTATTATTCTCTATAGAAAATATAGTTTACGTTTCTATTTGAATGCTCGTGAAAAATCGATTCGATTACAAAAAAAATAAAAATAAAAAAAAGATTTCTATCGGAAAGAATTATCTTACACTTTTGAAAAACAATTAAAAAGAATTAGAATAGTTACCATTAAATATCGAAATTGTATCTCAAGAATAATGAAATTTTAGTGTTTATTATTAGATCCAACATTTAGCCAAATTCAGAGAAAAGTGAATTGATGAGGTATCTGAAATTATGTAAAGTGAACTGAATTAGGACAGAAAAACAACAACAAAAAAATATGCTAAATTTATGTAATTTCCATGAACTACTTTCTACAATCACAGCTCTGTGATGATATTAAAGGGAATTAATTAAAAAAAACACACACACTCAAATAAAGTACAAAACCTTATACAGATAGACTTAACCTTGTTTTCAGTTCCTAAAAAGTATAAAGTATTTCACTTAATTAGATAATGTAATTTTTTTAAGAACTTAACAAAAAATGTAGATTGATCAGATTGAAATGTTTATGATTCTGTTGATTAAAAAAGGACATCGAGTGACTTCCATGAAAGCAAATAAAACATTCTTAATTTTCTGTTCCGAACATTACATTAGGTCCTTGACATCTTAGAGTCAAAAGAATTTAATTACACTTAACAAAAACAATAAATTTAAATTTAAATACAAATAGGAGAATCATTTAGACTAAAAATTTCTTGCTTGCCGCTGACTTCATGCTTACAGTTTACAAAAGTCTCTTTTTTTTTTTAAGAAATTCTTTCTGTATTTTCTTATTAATTCAACCTCACTGAAAAGTTGAATTAGGGAGAATGATGCACTTTCTTCTTAGTTTGACAATGAGATGTTCCTGTGTTAACTTTCTTGCGTATTTTTTATTAAACTCCCACAATACTGCCATTTACCTACAATAACGCAAAGCAGTATTAATTTGCTAAGCTATCTAGAATCAGTTTGAGATTTCTATAAATGACTGTTAAGTGAATGACAGTGCTTCTTTTCGTTAACGACACAATAATGAATGTTGAATTGAAATTCATTGCTATTAGTGATGTAACAGATACAAAGTGATCATCAGTTTCGTTATTAGAGCTCCGAATTATGGCCAAAGAAATGTGAAACGGATGTAAATTGGAAAACTTCAATTATCCTACACTTTTTTAGTTTTTGCTACAAAATCTGTATGGTTTCAGACCCAAAATAATATCATTAATTCAAATACATCGCAGAAAGTCAGTTAAGTCTATACAATAAGAGTGAAAGTTTGTTTGTCTCGATATATGTTTGTCTCGAAACAACGTCACAATCAACTGATCAACTGATTTTTACTAAATTTCACATGCATCCCAGAATAATGCTTGAAAACGTCAACCTGGATCCGAACTAGGGAGTGAAACGGAAAGGGGGTGGTGGCAACTTTTTTGAAGGAGACGTTGAAATCGCTTAAACCGCTTTAGTTGGAAATACGAAATTTGAAATGAGTGTTGTTTTTTAAAATCGAAAAGATACTTATTCGACGAATTTTCCATAGTCAGATCCTCAGGGAAGGGGGAAAGGCCAACTTTATTACAACCACGTTTTGAGGCCCTAGGACCTACCTTTGTACCCCACTAGAAGTCCACGATCAACTGCGCAAATTTCCGATTATTGTAAATGAATTTCAATATTTTATTGAATGTATTTTTTTTAGAATTTAAATTTTAATTTAATTTTAGTTGTAAGTTTTAGATCTAGTTTAGTTGACGTAACTTAGTTTTTTGAATAAACAAAAGGTTTTTATGCAACTTACTACATGCAAATTCAGCTCATTTCGACCAAAAATACTTCTTGAGTTCCACTCTTACCACAGAAGCCATAGTGTGAACTGTGATTTTTTGAGATAAATTATATTCCTATGAAGAGTAGAAACATTTAAAATTTCGTGGCATGCTTAATTATAATTTTGTGCAATAAGCAAACAGATTAGTCATTTCGATTTTTATTTTCAAATAGTAAAAAAAAATAGTATATAGTTAGTAAATACAATGCTGAAAGTATTCACCTTCTAGTATCTTTTAGTGTATCGAGTATAGAACATTTCATTGCATTTTGATATTGGTGTAGCACATTTTGATATTGAATTTGCTATATAATAAACGTATTATTAATCAAGAAACAGCAATTCATTCAAGGCATACTTTTTTACTGTAAGAAAATGGCACATTTGGAAAGTGACAACTTATTATTGATTTTTTTTTTTGTTTCATGGCGAAGAACTTTTAGTATGAATTTATTTTCATTGTTACTAGATTAAAATTCATACTGAGACCTCAATATTCTTCTAGCTCTAATCGCAGAAAACTGTTCTTGGATATAAGTTTCCAAAACCTGATCTTATGTGTTGATATTGAATTAAACGTAAAAAGTTTCTGATATCCTTACAAAATTCTTGAGGCTGGGATTAGCAGCTTAGCAATGTTTTATCTTGTTTATTATGATGCTTATTTTGTGTTTTTTTTTTCAGTTACGGGAGATTAGTCAACCTATTATTATCTTGATACTTAAATACTTTTAACTTTGATAAATATTTAAAGACAGTTCTTCTTATATCGAATTATAAAGAATATTGAACCTTGCTTAATCTTCATTATTATTTCATTGTAACTGTTTTCTAATAACTTTGTTTTACTTGCATTAACTGTAAGTATTGCTTGAATAAATGCGTAATGTGCTCTGTAGTTCTTGAATGTAATCAATTTCCTTCATTTTTTGACTAACGAAAGCTGAGAGACAAAAGAAAAGTAGAAAAGCAATGGTCGAATGGTTTGTATTTAATTTAACTCATTTTCAAGAATTTACATATTTAGGATTTTGTAAGTAATTTCGAATAAAATTTTCTTGACTGCAACTTTCAACGCAGGGTAGAAAGAATAATTACTGGATTTAATGAAAGTTGTTGGTAGAGATAAGCTGGTGTACGTAAGTACGCTAAGAATCTTTTGGTATTGTACACTTAATTTAATGACTAATTGAATTATTGGAAATTCCCCTTTGGCAATCGAAATGAATACAGTAAAAGCATTACCCTCGCTAGGATTTTATGTATTTTATCTGGTTTCGTCTTGAAGAGTAATTTTCATTACGTGAAGCTGCAATCAAATTCTGCTTTGTATAATAAGCATATTTGCGTATCTGTCGCAAATGGAAACGGATTTCCATGTAATGATATTGGCGAGAGCGAACAGAATTACGTTTTGGAGGTAAATCTTCGAATATGTTTCAGCTGAGTGACTAGCAGGGCGAATCTCAAAAGCTGATTTAATCTACGCTAACCTCAAAATGATTGCAGCAACGTCGATTCTGTTTGTAGCTGTTAAAAGAGACAATCTTCCCTTTCAAATTACTTTCTGTGTGTTATAGCAGAGCTTTTATTATTTAAGATATAATTGAATTTTCAAAATGTATTAATGTGTAGAATGCCTTTCAGAATTACTGAAGTGCAACAGTGCCAAGTAAAAGTTCAGTTAATCTACAAATGTATGTATGCATTTAGATTACTATATATATATATATATATATATATATAGTGAAATTAATATATTTCGGTATATGTAAATTTATTATTAAAAGTTCGATTATTAACATAACTTATCGGAAAAACAGATTGGAAAATTCAATTTTCTTAAATTAATACTTAAAAATTAACAATTTAATTACTAATTCCTAATTTTGATAATGAAAAACTTTTTAATAATGAAATCCAGACTGTCTGAAAGACATTAATTATATGTCTTAGAGATTTCAGATACTTAGATTTTGAATTTTATAAGAGAAAAAGTTGGCTGATATAAAGAAATAGCAACAGATTAAACATTTTTATAATTTATTGAATATTAAAAATTTGTTTCGCAAATATTTCAAAGCATTTTAATAATGTTTACAGTCATACCTCGCTTATCCGACCAATTAAGTACCAGAGCACCAAAGATTAGCGAAAATTGTCGAATAGTGAAGCATAACTTTTATTTTAGCTTGTAAATGGATTTGGTGGCTGAAAAACGTAAGAATGCGAATGAGTGCGAAACAAAATAGCGCAATATATAATATGAGATCACTGACACAATGGCCAAGAAAAACCATACCTAAGATAAATAAAATAAAAGATCGAAACATTACGAAATAGGATAGGTAAATAAGGCATGTGGTTGATGTAGGATTGTAATTGAATTTGCAAAGTGTTTATATATATTTATATATTTACATTTATTTTATACGTCAATTTCGAACACATTTCCCACAATTCTGATTCCAATAAATGAAAGTCTTGATCTAATTAATCGATCTTAATTTTGATTATTTATATTTTTATTCTGAACTCTTCCATTGCAAACAAATGATGACATTAATTGATTTTGAACAGATCTATTTTATTTTAGATCTTGGTAAGTTTTAATTGATTACTAACCATTACGCACCATGGAAAAATTGGGAAGCATGCTGAGTGTAGAATTGGAATGTAATAAAAGGAAGGTTTCTTTCAGTGGGTGTTCCAGGCCTTCACTAGCTTCCTGTGATGAGGAAGCAGTCGTATTCCATTGAGGGTTCTCAAACTAATGATATGGTGTAATGGCGTTAAAATGAAAACAGGTGATAAAGTGGATTGCAGATTCCAAGAGTTTTTAAAAATATCAAAAATTAAGATGCACCTTGCACATATCAAATAATAAATAAATAACAAAATATAACTTGATTACCATAATAAAATAATTAGTACAACCTAATAATTACCGAAAACTTCTTCAATTTCAGAAAAATTTTTTCAACGTTATGTTCATTGTGCAACATCATTATTAAATGCCATCTTACTTTAATTTTAGTTAAATAAGATGAAACACATTTGTAGATAATAAAGTTCCGCGATTAACTACTGCCCCCTTCTTTCAATTCCTATACGATTGAAAGTTGAAAAAAGTAAAAAGTTTCATATGGGGCAATGTATAATTTATTCACTAATATTTTCTTCAAAATGAATGTAAGATAGGTGACCCAAAGGCGGCCACAGTTAAGTTTTGCTGATTTTTTATAATTTAACGATTGCGGGAATATAAAAAAAAAGGGGTCATCACCCTGAACCTTCTCTAAACAAGAACAATATTGATATTGTTCTTCTTAAAACATATTTAGTTTGCTTTACAGTTATTTTATTAAAAAGTAACTTCCGTGCCACCTTCGGAGCAGGTGAACCTAAGGTGGCCCACATATTTATTTTGTTAAAAATTATATTTTCCAGGGGTTGAGAGGACACTTAATACTTTATGACTAAATCAGTATTTTATAAGCTGCTAGTTTTACATGCCTAAAGTCCTAATACTAAATATGCGTACAAAATATAGATGGAACATCAACCAATTTCCTCCCAATTCCCTTCCCCAGTTTAGTATCTTTTGATGTGAACAGAACTAAAAGTTAAACATATTAATGAAATTGCATATTATGCAAAAGTAATAATTAAAATATGAGATAAATGGATACACGTATTTGTGTTTCCAAGGTGGCTAGGTTGGCGGGCCACCTTGTGTACACATCTCAGCACATTGTTTTCACAAATAAACAATGTCATTACCATGAAATTCTTAAACTGTGACAATACATCCTGAATGAGTAGTGACCGAACTTTCATAAAATATACAACAACTTGCATTTAACAAAACTTTACACGATCAAATTTAATTTATTACTTATCGGAAAGTAAGAACATTTCGTCTCGTCGAAATGGCTTAGTTTTAAGTAGCCAGCGCTAGAGTGCGACAGCTGTCAAGTAGCAGGTGCCATTTACCGACTATTTTGTGTATTACTATATTATATAAGCAGATGGCCACCTTGTGCACTCTGGCCACCTTTGGGTCACCTACCTTATGAAAAAAATAAAGCTTTTTTTGGTCTAATAATCCTCACTCTTCAACAAGTCCTGACTTCCTATTGATGAAAATAAGGCCTTAAAATCAAGACTATTATTCTAAAATAAATTTTTGAGATAGAGGTTTCAAAAAAAGAATAATACTGTTTTACACAGATTCCAGCACAAGTGCTGCAAACACAAACAAGATAGTGATCGTCTTATTTCTACTTAATACATTTCAGCCTACAATTCTTAAATGCATTTGAAGCAAAAATTTTTAAATATTAAGCCAATGCAATAAGTCTATATTGAACAAAATTTAACATTTAGATATATTTATCAATTCCATCCACTTTCTTCGAATTGCATTGTCCAGTTCCAATTTGATCGATTTGGCGGGATTAAATAGATGACCAGTCGGGCGGATCGCGTTCACGAGGCCTAATTGAATCATTCCAGTAGTTCAAATAAAGTTCTGTGTTTGCGCAGCCCAGATTACTCACAATGAGTTAGGTAAACATCATTAGTCTTATGTTGAACAACATCTAAATTCCTGATTGTAAACTTTACAGATATTTCGAATGCGTTGGAGAAATTAGCTCCCATTTCAAATAAACATAGTTAATAAATGTAAAACAAAAACAAGAAAGAAACCTGAAGCTTAGTAAGAAAGTATAAAAAAGCAACTTTGAAAAAAGAAAACAACAAAAAAATTAGAACATCATTTCACAATAATCTTCTTTATTGCTTGTTTACAATATTTCGTTTCTTTAGAATAAGAAACTTCTTCATATTGAGGATAAGAAATGTTCTTTTTCCTCTACATTTCATTCGATAGGAATACAAAACATTTTTAATTACAATAATACTATCAATACAAATTAATTAACATCATGCTAAGTGAATACAAATACTTCGTTTAAAATTTTGTTTAAGTTGGACTAATAATTTAATGCAAATTAATACATAAAATTTTGTTTAAATACAATAACTTTGTTTAAATAAAACTATTTAATGTCTAAACAGTTCTGTATATTATCCTTCATGATCTCGTCATTACTTTTGTAAAACATTTATACAGTAGATTCAGATATTTTACGTATTTTGAAGGAAACGGCAGTATTACAAAGTGATAAGATTTTAATATTTTTAATCTCATTGTATTGGTTGTTTAGGTTTTAAATAAATACACAATAAATTGAAGAAAACTAAACAATAAGTAGATCAATAAAATTCATTTTTAAGAGTTTTTAAAGAGGTTTTAAAGGAGATTTTTTCGGCTTCTCCACCTACTTTAATGACTTCTTTAATTGAGGATCTACTCATTTTTCTATTTATTTAAGGACCTTTTTCTATCTAAACTAATAATGCAATGAAATAGATTATATTTTTAGAGTAAAGTTCATTGCAGAAATATGATGATGCATCCTTTTAGCCTCTTTTTTTTGTTTTCTGGAGGGGATCAGACTTTATTATCTGAATAATTAAACATTTGCTGTGTTGAACTCCAATTCATTATTAATATAAATAAGAAAGGATTAACAATTACTACAGTAAACTAGAGGTTCAAATTGAAGGGGCCAGTTATTTATGTAAAAACATGATCCACTCCTATTGGAGAGAAATATATATTAAAATTAGATGTGATAGTATTTGGAAGTCGGGGAAATACTGGTTAACCAAAGATGAAAGGAATTGTAGATTAGGATGCAATAGACTAGAGGATTGGACCCATATAATTTTTGAATGTGAAAAAATGAAAGAAGAAAGATGTTAGAAACTGAAAAAATCTCCAATAGGGGTGGATGGTGGATTACACAACCGAATCAAAACAGAATTAATAAGGAATTATGTAAATATATTAAAGTAAATTTAGAGAAAATAGAAAAGAAAGAATAAATAAGAGGGGTAAATAAATTTATATGGTAATATTGTTAATATTACTTATGTTGTTGTTAGTATTATATTATAAAAAAATATGATTTTTGTTAATAATCTTATTTGTTGTTATAAATAAAAACAAAAGGAAATTGTATTACTAATATTGTAAAAGAAAAAAGGTGGAAAATTCTCACTTGTAAAGGGTTGACACCCAAATCAAGTATAATAAATATTATATATATATAAAAAAGAAAGAAAGAATAAAAACAAAGATAAAAAAATGATTCTCGTAATGTGAAAAAGTGTAAAATGGTGCTTTCTTGTATTGCTAAATAAACAGAAGAAAATACTTAAGCGTTTACAATCAATCATTGGATTTGTATAGTAATTATAGATAGCCCTACATAATCTATCAAATACAGAACATTGTTTCAAACAAAAGAAATTAAGTAAATACATTGAGACGGCTGAAGAACAACCAGTTTATATATAGAACACAGCCTCCCAAGAACTTCAAAGAGAACTGTTGTCAGTAACTGCCACTACAAGTATAGAAACTTCTGGAGAAACTGATAGTGAAGTGATAAGACCAGCCAAAGTATTAACATAAGGCACTGAAAGCCTATGCTACGAGATAGTTACATCAAATGAAGGAGTTCAAGCTCAATACCTTCTTATAGATTTGGAAAACAAAGCAAATGATCTCAGCGAAAACCAAAGTAGACACAAAAATACCAACTATTCATGCTGCTCGTGATTTCAGAGATGATGACGTAGGGCTTACGAACCACATTGAATAATGAGGAAATATCATTGTGACTGATAAAAATCCATCGGAATGTCAGCACTGGGTTGGTCCTTTTAGCTTCTGAAAGACGTCTTATATCCCCGGTTTGTCTGTCTGTCTGTGGACACATATCCCACAATGCTTCGCAACGCTTCTGTTAGCTCAGTTGGTTAGAACGTCGTGCTATTATCGCGAAGGTCGTGGATTCGATCCCCTCATGGGCAATTCTTATTCTTCATTTTTTTCTTCCCATTTTAAATCTTTTCACAGTTTCTCAACTTAAGTTTTTTTTTAAATCATTAGTAGGAATTCAGTGCATTAACAAGGTTTGACTTAAGACTGACGATTATTCCATATAAATAGGGATGGGTAAGATAGCATGAGGTCGCAAAGAGACTCGCACGCGCATTTTTCTAGATCACCCGGCGCAGTCTATTCTAAAGTAAAGGTGACTCAGAAGCCGTTGCAAAGCACTGTGATTGGTTTACTAATCACTATCCCTATCTTGTTTCCAATTAGAAGCAAACATACAAAAACCACGTCCTGTTCTTTTCAAATAATTTATTCCATTCCATTAAAGTAAATGGAGCAGCTCTCCCTCCAGAATGGCTAGTGTATTCTTCCACGAAAGAAAGTTTGCTGTTTTGTCTTTTTTCTAACTTTTCTCTTACCAAACTATCTTAACTACAGTTTTAGCTTCTACTGGATTCGATGATTGGCATCATGCTTATCTTGTTCAAACTCCCGGAAACTAAAAATCATACAAATTCTCTGCATATTTAACAAGAAAGCATGGTTAAACTGTCACATCAAAGCTCGAAGAGCAAATCAAAGCAGGGAGGATTACTGGAGGCACATATTTCAGCGAGTTATTGCAGTGATTTGGGTAGTATTTGGCTTGGCATTTAGGGAGATAATGAACCATTTTTTCACCAAACAATGGTAACTTTCTTGGATTGCTTAATTTGGATTTCAAATTAATTGCCAAATTTGATCCCTTCCTGTATGCTGACATAAAATCAGTTTCGAGACAAAGGGTCTGTTCAACAGTCATACTTATCCAAAACCATATGTGAAGAGGTTACCCAGTTGAGGGTAATAAAGCTTGAGAAGCAACACTGAACGACATCAATCTAGCTAGTTATTTTAGTTATCAGTCTTTTCAACCGTGATGTTTCCCATCTTGATCAACTTATTGTTTCTACTGTTGATTACAAGTTGAACACTTTCTGATTTGTAACTGAAAGATTACACTGGTGAAAGTATGGCTGATCTGATACTGAACTACTTCAGTGAAATTGAAATAGATTTCAGTAAATGTAGCGGACAATCATACGGCAACGCAGCTAAGATGGCTGGAAAGTATAACGGCGGTTAATAAAAAATTCTGGAAATTTTATTCCATGCACTGGACACACCTTAAATCTAATTGGACGACCCGCAGTTGACTCATGTCTGAATGCAGTGATTTATTTTTTTTTTTGCAAAATAAATCAGCTTTTACCACAGGATGTTGACCTTTATCTAGCAGATAAAATCTTGCACTTCCACCTGTATATCAAACAAGCATATTTTAAAAAACAAAATTTCAGCCACAACGATATCCATGGAGAAAATTCGGATAGCTTTTCCAAATGTAGAAACAATTTTCAGATTTTGCTTGAGTTTAATGGTTACTAACTATACTGGCGAAAGATCATTTTCTAGACTAAAGCCCGGCGCCCATATACAACGGAAGAACGGACTTAGCAGACTTCAGTGGCAGTTTGTAACGTCTATGTCTGAAGTGTTTCGCCGAAGTTATTTACCGTCGAAGACAGAATACCCTTTCAAGAATAGAGGTAAGGAATGGACAAGTCAATTATTTTGTCGTGTAAGTGTTGCAGGAACAATCATTTTCAGACAGTAAACCACGAAGCACTTAAGAAGAATAAGCAGCCATTTTCTCGCTCGATTCACGTTTTCTTTTTTTTAAATTTCTAAGTGAAGAGCAAAAAGCGTTTCGGAGTATAGATATTTTATAAACTTTTGAAAGAAAAGATGAAATGGGCTTTAAGAGATTTCTAAATCAAAATAAAGAAAGAAAATAAAGAAACTGTAAGCGAATAGGTGAGGATGTCGGTTCGTTTCTCAAAGAAATGATCACAAAATCACTATCTACGATTTCTAAAATAAACTTCTAAATAAATAAAATTAATTTCTAATTCGAAGTAGCATTTATTCTTTGTTTAATTTGTAAGAATTGTTTAAATTGGACTATACTGATCTATTAAAAATAAAAAGATTTACTATTAACACTTGTTTTATCTCACATATCGCTGTTCCCAAAATTCGCAGAACAGTCATGGTTTGATAAGGCGGCAACGGAAATATATGCTCTCTATTTGCACCACCGCAAAGTCAGTTCTGCAGCTATCACGTTAACAAATGCGAGGCCAGTTTCGAAAGGATAAAAAATGATCTATGGTCAACAATGTCCGAAGAACGGTCGTCTTATCTCAGCATTCTTAAATACTGGAATAATGATAAATTGCGTCTTACTGATTTTAATGATGTAATTGATAAGTATATATCCAAAAAAAGCTTGAAAGAAACTGTTTAACTTAGTATATTGTGTCATATCATGGCTATGATTCCCCTAAGAATGTTATGCTTTTGAATGTCTTCATTAATTCCATACTTTCGTAAACTTATGAAAAGTTTATGGAAGGTTATGAAAGATTATAAATATTAAAAAATGTTTTTATCAATTCTGAAATTTCAGCAATGTTCTACTTTCATTCAGTAGATAAAGAAGAGAACGGGGTTTTGTTTCACAGGATTAGATGCTTTAGTAAGGTCTGCTAGTTCACGGCCTTCAGTCGCTTTAATCCATGACTGGTTACAGTTGTGACAAGTCTTCTTCATAGTTATATAATAGTTCATAAGATATAATGCATGTTAATAATTGGAGTTATATAAAAATGTACAATACATCTAACAAGTTAAAAAGTTCCGGGACTCCGTCGGACGAGATCTCTTTTCAAGTGATAAAAAAAAAAATAATTTTTAATTTTTATTTTCTTTTTATCATTTGAAAATAGGTCTCGCCTGAAACCGCTAGGGAACCGCTCTTGCTTTTTCCTGTCTGGATATCACACTCTGTAGCGGCGAAAAGGTTAGAGATATTCGAATGAAACCTTCACCATTGTGTTCAGCATCAAAAAGTAGGTGACCACGTGTAAAAATCAGACTTCTAGGACCACTCCCTGACCCCCCCAAGGCGTTTTTTCTTTCTTTTAAAAACGCCTTTAAATGACAGAAAACGCCTTGGGGGGTCAAGAAATTCTCCCAGAGGTCTGATTTTACACGTGGTCATCTACTTTTTGATGCTGAACACAATGGTGAAGGTTTCATTCGAATATCTCTAACCGTTTGGCCGCTACAGAGTGTGCCATCCAGACAGCATTAAATCAATGTTAGCGGCCCCTAGGTTACAGCTTGCCTGTAAAACATAGGGGACCGAAACCTTTACCATTGTGTTCAGCATCAAACCGTAGGTGACCACGTCCAAAAAATCAGACCTCTAGGACCACTCCCTGACCGGAAGTTGTTGGTCAAAAGTGGTCGCTTCCAATAAAGTTTTATTTATAAAAGTTTGTTTATAAAATTGTGCATATTATGGGGCCACTTTGCTTTTGACACTGTCTAAAAGCATTAATTATATTGTAAAAGTTTTGAACTTAATAGATATTTTGTGCTTTTATGATTAGCGCCAATTATTAATATTTTAAATGCACGTAAAAAGTTTTAGTAAGTATTAACATAATGCATGTGCTGGTTAATGCACTGCCTACATTAAAGAATGAGAAATAATAATAGTAGATTGAGCCTAATTTAAATCTGATATCCAAAATGCCTTTTCTTTGTGTAGTACAGCTTTTCCTTAGAATGGCATATTTTCTCTTCGACTTCTTAGGGAATTGAAAGTCTTGAGTGATTTTTAAGTCACTTGTAAGCATTCCCATTTTACGTTTCTGCTGCCTTAAATTCATCCGCAGGCATTGAATGAAAATAGGATTATTTTAAGAAGAAGCCTTTGTAAGATTTTCGTCCAATCTTTTTATTTTCGTCATTAAGGATTGCCCTATTCTTCTTTTACTGATTTTTTCCTGCGTTAGTTTTCTTTGAGTCGCCGGCTGGTCGGCACGACACTCACAAAATTATAGAACTTCGTCTGCTCCGAGATGTCTAGACAGAAGAGACATTCGAAGACAATATAGTGTTAGGACCGAGACACTCTATTAGACCAATTAAACTAAACGAAAAATATAAATAAAAGAACTATTGCAAGTTTTACCGCCATTATCATTAGGTACCATTAACATTCTAAATCATTAATGTAAAATATTTAGGCATTTGTCGTGAAATAGTATTCCTAATGAAAAAGCTCTTTAGTTTCTTGCATAATGCATGTCTGTAGTTTAATCATGAGTTTCACTGTATTGTACAGAAATAAGTGGAAAATTTATAAGTAATTGTTTTGATAGATGATTTAACATTTCAGTTTTCAATGTCTCGTTAGTGCTTTCATTTGACTAATGTAATTGTACTGATTTCTCTCAAATTTTTGTTATTTATCTAAATTTTGTCCATATATTATAGATATTTCAATTTTGTCGATGTTTAGTGAACTCGTGAAATATTGATAATTTCACTTCAACATTTATACCAGCTTTACTTCAACGATCTATTTACAAATGAAGCAAATCACTACTTTTAATATATTTTTTATATACAATTTTTAATATCTTACAAGATTTACTTTGGAATAACAGTTTAATTTCGAAGAGGACGGACGTTCTTCAGTCGTTAAGTAAATTAGAAAGAAAAATCCTTTTTAAAAACGAAGAAAAGAGCAGCACAAGAATAAACAAAACAAAAGGAAATCGCCTTTCTGATTCATTTTATGGGGAGGGAATTTAGAACAGCTGTTTCGAGCTTCTGCGCACTCATCAGCCCAAACCTTGCCCTCCCCGATAAAGGAATCAGAAAGGAGACATTCCTTTGGTGAAGGCCCCTGTCAATCGGACAGTGACCTCCCAAATAAGAAAAGGCAAGAAAATAAAAGGGTACGTCGCTAGACGCTAACCCAAATCCTTTTCCTACAACTCGTAGGCAGAAAG
>JAFIDM010012231.1:18949911-18972946 GCA_023159025.1 Thereuonema tuberculata
AAAATTTGCTATTTTTAGTATTTAAATAAACAATTTTTAAATACTATGAAGGAGTTATTTGGAGTTACTGTTATACTTTATAGAATTTTATTTATTTTATTTTTAATGTGTATTTTGTTTTTAGTTTAGTTTTTCTGGAGGTGCAATTTCCATGCCTACTTATAGTTTCTTAAAAATTCTAAAATATGACGATCTATAAGCATAGATCATCTGAAAGCAATAAATATTCGTATCACGAACACGTGAATAAATTCATTTGTTTTTAAATTTATCTTTAATTCATCTTTCATTCTACTCACAAGTTTCTGATTGAGCTTTCGAAGTCTTATTTATCCACCTGAATAGCTTCTTTTCTATTTCTCCATTTATCTTTTTATCTGTTTGTAAGAGGATCACATTAAGATGGCTAGACAGATTTCTATAACATTTATTGTAGTTGATTGAAAGTCCAGCTTAAAACATATCCTTTATTTTGTTCTTCATCTCTCCCTTCCCTTTAAAACAAGCCCGAAATACAATTCTTAAAGGACTAGATCGATTTCTTTAAAATTTAGAACAATGTTTATTGAAGTTCATCTTAAAATATCAGCGCAATTAATTTGTTCTCAAAATTCTTCCCCCGTCCTCGAAAAAGAATATCCAGTGCATGCGCAGCTATCCATTGCTAGGATGGATAACTGGGTGTAAACAGCTACTTCAATTAGTATGTTTTATTGCTTTCAACGTAATAGATAGGATTGGTTGAAAACGGTTTCGATCATCAGTTATTATTATTTCGTACGCGAGGTCTCTTCGTACTTCTGCCTTTGGCCACGACAGAAGACGAGAACTGTGAGCTGTTAGCCGAGGAATCGTTGATCATAGTAAGCCTGAGGAGGTAGCTTATATTACATCCAGAGAAACAGACGAAAAAAAACAAGAAAAAGAAGGTAAAACCCATGCCGACGCCAGGATTCAAACTAGGTTCCCATACATGGAAGGCCTTGTCTTGACCGCAAGGCTATGCCTGAAAAGCGATAATAATGAACTTATATCAATGAACTATAAGAAGAAAGACAAATTAAGAATAAGATTTTTTTCAATTTTTTATTGAGAATAAAAATCTAATAAAGGAAAATTTTACAGATGTATTGATAAGTTCTTTTCTGAAGATAAATCTGTTTGGAATCTGAATATACTCTTTATTTATAGCAACTCATGTGGAATTCTACTGAGCAAGTGAAGCATACCGAGTTCTCTATTTGTCCACTTTTAACGAGCATCATGCTAAAACCTTTGCACGAATTTCAATTAAAGGTATTTACAAGTTAGATTATTTATGATCCAAAGATAAAATATAGTCTGACTTGCTTTGATCTCAATCCCTTTCATTTCTCAAAACAATATCCGAAATCCTTTGCTTAAACGATTACACGCATTCTTTTAAAAACCCTATGGTAATTTATGGTCCAATTTAATACAGGTGCCCATTTGGTCTTCATTCTCACCTTCATGTTCAGTCACCACAATGTGATTAAAGCATGTATCATTAAAAATAAAGTGAACGAAAAAAAAGCGAAAGAAGTTTGAAAAAAATTTATTCGAAATGATTACTTATTTTTCTTTTAATATTCGGGGGAAATCTTAAAGATGTACACAATAAGCCTGTTTTCCTTTCAATTCCTTTCTTTTTTCGATAGCAAGTTGAAGGAGAAACTTCAAAATAAAAATCCTTTAGGTGTCCCTCATTTTTAAAAAGAAATTATGAATAAATAAAAAAGTTCAACTTCTAGACGCTACATCTTTTTGAACTTAAGTTTGACGCTTGTAATTTGTACAGATGCATGACTCCAGAAAACATATTTTGCCGTATTTTCAATAACTTTAACAAAATATCTTATTAATCTGCCGAACGTAAACTGATATTCCGTCGATATACGTGATTGTCAGAAGTTTCACCAAAACAAAATGAAAAAAAAATACAGGGCAATTTTCCGGGAATACCACTGTCTTGTTTCTCTTGTGTCCACAGGTAATAAGGGCCAATCAACTGAATCGGGAGAGGAAAGCACTTCTGATCACGTCCAAACTCCTCCCAAATTAACTTCTGGTCCGTCTTCTCGAAAAAAAGTTTCTCTTCATTAGTTGCAAGAGGGGAGGAAAAAACCCCAGGAAGATTGATGCAGTCAGGGAAGCCACTTATTTGGGTGCAGTCTATCCACAAGTAAACAGCTCCAAGAGGTGACTGGGTGACGAAATTGGGGTAATTTGGAATTAGAAATTGGACCTCGAAACCGAATTTTCGGATCCTAACTCACTTAGCCTCCAGGGAGGTTGTAACGGTTTATTAGTCTTATTGGTTTCTGTTCTTTTTTTATTGCTAATATTGAACAGACTGAATAGAGGAAACATTACTGTACCTTAACATACACACATAAATGTAACTTCATATTGGTTTAGCGCAGAAATAATGGATATTCTTGATTTCTTACAAATAATTCGCGAAAATTCACTGAATTAAAATTATAATTATCAAGAAACCATGGAAATATCCCTGAGTTCCAAATCTTTTTCCTATTCCAACGTTTTTTAAGGATCATAGATCTCTCACTTAAAGTTATTGCTGTAATAAATTACATAAGAAGAAATTTCCGTAACCTTCAGTGAAAGAAGTTTTTCGAAATTAGTAAACATTTAGTACAATAAATGAAACCTTCACTTGCTGATTGCGATGTTAGCTGCAGCACTCGAATCTGTCCAAAAAAAGAATTCGCGGAAATTTTATAATCAGTTAAAACAAGTTTCTGTAGTTCAGTGCATTTCCAAGGCAGTAACTGCATCCGACGATGACATTGCGAAGAAAGCTGACAAAAATCGAGATTGATGAGAAAACATTTTACATTCTTCATCGACGATTCTGCAAAATTAGCCGATGAATTGTTGGCAGAAACTTTATTTGTTACATGTAGACATTTACTTTTTAGAACTAAATTGAAAAGGATCGGACAAGAAAAGACAACATAAAAATACCTAAACCGAAATGTCTATTTTCGATCACACAGCATGGGAACATTCGATTGGTTAATGTAGTTGAGGGGCTGATTTCAACAAGGCAGTCTCCAGTGCGTTATACACGTCTCCTTATAAATATTTCAAAAGTAACTGAAAATGTTAGTAGATTCACAGCAGTGCGAAACAAACAGTTTTAAATATTTATTATAAGTTGAGAGAATTGGAACAGCACCTGACAGTTGATGAAGTCATTCAGAAAACGACGTTTCTGACAGGAATATCGGTGACGTCTTTTTATGGCATTAAGAAAGAATATCAAAAGGAGGGAATTCTACGCACACTGGTAAGAAGTGTTCTCGGAAAGCAAATACAATACGGTCGGATAAAATTTGTGATTTATTTCTGTGCACTGCAATTACAGGTAAAATACGTTGTGTTTTTTTTTTTCAAAATGAAATACCAACAGTAAGAAATGTATTGAAAGAAATTACCGACGATCCTGAGTTATAAAATATTTCCCGCAGTACATTCTACAGAACATTAAAATTCTGTGAATTTAGGTATCAGTTTCGGCATAGAAATTCATGATTACGTGTCAGTGAAGATATAATCACTTGGCCACACAAATATTTGCATGCAATTAGGAAATTTCGTGGAAGACGAATTTTGGAATCTGAACCACTTGATAGACTGTGAAGAACATTAATTCTTCTGATTCTTCTGTGATCGTACTGTGATTCTTCTGATAGTAAGAGCGATACGGAGTCGTTAATTGGATGTTAAGGTCTCACAGCGAACGCGTGTTTTAAGAGCTTGCTTGATATAATTAAAATATTTTTGGAATTATCCCTTTTAAAATAGATTTTTGGCTTTGCCATCTGTGGTTGTATTCGAGCACTATGAGAAGGATATTCCCTTTTACAGGATGATGCTTTAAAATATCTTTACAAAACAAAGAAAGTTGGCTCCAAGTTCTTTTAGGAACTTTTTGTCTTTTACTTCCGTTTCTTATGAGGAAAAGATAAGACAAGCTGATTGAAAATACTTATTACGCAAATGCTTCATTCAACAAAATGCCCTTGTAAAAACTGAAAAGTCAATCTAATATTTGTCTGTTTGGACGAGCATCACAACGGCCGAATGATTTCCATAAAACTTACGACAAAGTTAATCATAAATCTAATATTTCCTATCAGAATATAACTTACTGCAACATTGAATTTAAAATAATCCAGAAATAACATTATTAGTATTACTTTCGTCTCTATCTTTCCCCAGTTTTTTTTAAAAAAATAATCTATCCCCTATCGCTGCATAAAGATTTTTAGTAGACTTTTTATGGTCATAATAAATTACCACCATAAAATATTCAAAAATATTTTTATGAAAGAAAAATGAATTAATATAGCGTAATTAATAATTCCTTGGCATATTTAAGAGGTTCACATCTCTGCGACAAAAAAAAAATGTAAAATGAAAGACAAACTAAAGTTTTTCATAAATGTTCTTTGTGTTCACCTTGCGTGACGCGCAGGAACATCCAGATCTGACAATACACGATGCAGCATATGACTGTCGATGGTTGCAATTGTATTAATGAAAGGATTTCGCAGTTAGCTGAGATTAGAAGAAAATGGGGCAATGAATAATTTCACATATACCCCCCCCCCCCCCCCCAAAAAAACGAAAAAAGAAATGGAGGAGTCAGATCTGCTGATCTTCGGGGCAAGCGGAGTAAGGATTACCGCAGTCGCAGAACTGAGTCCGCCTTACTTTGTTGTGAACATTGAGTTCCTGAAACAACTATAGCCTGTAAGGCTTCAACATCAGACGCTTGTTAAAATTTTTTCAAATTGTTGTTTGCAATATTCCCAGCTGAATTGTGGCACATTTAGTTTAATTAGAAAGATCCGCAGGTATGACTCCCTCACCCTCTCTACCATTTCTGTCAGAAAGGCCAGGCCATCTGCTGTGCTTTTTCTTTTGCACAGACAGCCTTCACCTTGGAATCTCACATACCAGTTATGATCGCAGATGCCTCTTTTCTTAACTCACTTCTAAATCTTTGCTGAAGTCATCATTGGACTCGCTTTCGAGTATTCCAAGATGCAAAACGTCTTCTTATATTGTAAAACTATCATTTTGTTGTACTTTGAGCCAATTTTTAGCATTGACTTACAGAAAACATAAAACAAAAACAAAAAAAATAATATAAATCTAAATATTTTTTTTTTGGATTAATTAGAAGATTATTGACTGATCTTGTGAAGTGTAACTAATCAATTTGAATATTTTTTCATCTTTGTTCCTATCAGTGTATTCTCAGTCACCATTAATCAATGATAATTTAGTCGCAGCATCAGCACATATCAGCAGGGGACGAATTGTTTGCTCCAAGAATTCTTCTATACCTGTGCTGATTACCCGACCTCATCTCAGTCTCGAGGTCAATGAAACCTTCCGTTGGGAGTCTTAATCGCATTTAAAGCAATGATTAATTGAGGCTGTCTGAAAAATTATTCAATACCCAAATCTCATCAAAGTATTGGCGTTTCTTAAGGAATTTTGAAATGCTAGTGGAAACCAAAGCGCATTTTTATTATAACGGGTTGGTACGACTTAACACTACTGACAGTACATGAGTGAGATCGCATCGATGAGCAGCTCATCTGTTATCTCCAGCTAAAATACAAAGAACTCTTATAAAGATATTGGTATCCTGATTTTGCGTTCATGGTTGAAGGTTGCAGCTTTGATAGTTTTAAAGTGTAATTCAGACAAGCAAAGAGATGGTAGATTATACATTTTCAATAATATCTCTTATTTATCTAATAACTGATAGATTAGTAGATAACTAGATATATTCTCAAGATATCTATTGAGAACTGAGGATGCAGCATTATAGGTCAATTTAGAGAAGTTAGTGAAGGGGTGGAAGTATCTTATCTAATTTTAAAGTAAAGCCAATTTAGCGATAAATTTCTGGGATCATTTTTGAGATATTGGAGGGAGGTGGAGACTAAATTAATTGTCCGCTTTTTTTTAAGTTTGACCATAAATAAACTACGTATCAATTTTAAATCTATCCTGTCGTTTTAACTTGATCCGAATACAAGAAGACAAGAAAAATATTTAGATGAATCGAACAAAATTCCAAAAACATAAAACTTATTATACTTATTTTTCATTATACAAGCTTTCTAGTTTTTTCAATTGAAACTTAGTAATTTGGCAACAAACCTTCAACAATTACAGTAGAACCTCATTATAACGGACCCTATTATAACGGACGTCGCTTATAACGGACAGTTTTAAAAAAAAATTGTAATAATAATAAAGGATGCTTATTTTTATCTGACAAGTTTTACATTTCCAACCATATGTGTTTGAAAATGTGTTTGCATATTATGAACACTTTCGGCTCCTCCGTCAGTTATTAACTGAAGAAATAAGCAGTAAACAAACCCAGCAGAAAATATTTTTTTCAACCCAATGAATGTAAGCAATCAACATGAACGAGGACCTTCTTGTTCTAAAGATTAAGGCAGTGTATACGTACACATCTTTTTCAATTCAGCCTACTATGTTGAAGGTTGTTTTTTTTATTTTTTTTATAATAAACACTTTTTGTAGCTAACTATTGTACTTTCATTGATGTACACCCTGCCGCATTACACCCCTATAAGAATTATTTGTTATAAACCGGACTTTCATTAAAACGGACAACCTTCAGCCCCTATTAGTCCGTTATAATGAGGTTCTACTGTATATTTTTAAGAAACGGTTTTCGAAAAAGATGATGCAAGACTCAAACACAATAACCATCTGCCAACAGCTGCTTTGAGGACACGACAACACTAGGACACGAGGTGATTTTAATGATTTCAGCAAATGGATTGAATCAGGTTGATTCGTATTCTTTTGTTTTTGTTTGTTTGTTTATTTGTTTTTAAGTATATATCCAGTATCATTTTCTAAAGATCTGTATTATTTGTTTGCTATTTCTTTTAACGGGTGCCAGATAAAGAATTTATTGCAATCAACCTATGCTAGAAAAATATTGAAAATTTGAAATTTATAGTATGTAATGCATTACTGAGACTGATTTACAATTTATCGGACAAAATAATATTAAATAACGTTAGAGAATGAACAAAAGTGTTGTTTAGGTGTTAAAAAAAGATGAAACTGGACA
Source organism: Thereuonema tuberculata (assembly GCA_023159025.1). NCBI lineage: Eukaryota > Metazoa > Arthropoda > Chilopoda > Scutigeromorpha > Scutigeridae > Thereuonema > Thereuonema tuberculata. Next base: position 18,957,098 of record JAFIDM010012231.1, read on the forward strand.
ATACGAAAGGAAAAAGAAACAAGACATAGAAAGAACAAGGCTTCCTTTAAATATAAGAAAAGAAATTAAGCAAGCTGGATTTAAAATCTCTACAAATCAGGAAAAGAAAGAAAGAAAGAAAGAAAGAAAGGAAAGTAAGATTAAGTTAGAATGGTAAAAACTGAGAATAAGAAGTACAAATTAAACAAATACACAATCGCAAAAGAAAAAAAAAGAAAAAAAATCGAAAAAGAAAGAAATACAAAGGTGGAAAAAAGAGTGAATTAAGCTGAAAAAAAAAGACATAAAGAAAAGAAAGGAAAAGTCACGTTAAGATTAAATTATTGTAAAAAAGAATATGGATGAATGAGCTGATGGAGCTTAGGAAAGTGAATACGATAAAAGATTGAGGAAATGTTAAAAAGATAATTACATAGCAAAGAGAAGCGAAAGAATATTTCATTGATATTACTAAATAGTTAAGTTCGAAGCGAACATAGAGCTATAAGAAATAAAGCTCTAAGATAAAAAAGAAAAAGAGAAAGATAAGTGACAGAAAATGTGATAAAGCTTTTATTTGTAACCTTGAGCTTTTTTGGTTTTTTTAGTTGTTTTTGAAGTATTCCAATTATTTTTTCCCCTCCTTACCTTACTTTACTTCATCCTCTCCTTACTTTTACCTTAATTATGAAGAAAGGAGTTGTTGTTGAGACAGAGTTAATAACAGGGCATCTGAGATTGACAAGTATAGAAGAATCGTTAATTGCAGAACAGCTGCCCTTGATGATTCAGAACTTCCTAAGAAGGTTAATCAATATTGTATGATAATATATGTCTAATAATTGGCCAATTAATTGGAGAATCTGAAATTTTATGTTTTAAATCAAAAGATTAAATTTTGTTTTGTTTAAATGTTATATATCTAATAAAATTAAAATTAATGTGGATTAATCAAGAGTTTTAGAGGGTAATTAATAAATATCAGATCGTTAAACGATTATGCTTTTCGAAAATAAAATACGCTAATAGGTACTATTATTATTTTAATGGACCCTTCCTTGTTTTTTATGAATGCCTCCTATTTAGATGTTCGCAATCGTAAACAATTACATATTCATTATAAATCATAATTAGTATATAAACGCCATTCCTTCTTAAGTAATTTCGAAATGCAACATTCATTATATTTACGAAAAAAGATAAAGGAAAAAATTTCATTTTGATAAAAGAACCCGAAACCTACATAATCAATGAAAAAAAAGTTACTGAAATAAACGGTACTGTTCTTTCAAGTAACTTTGTTTAATACAACTAATGGAAGTACTAACAAATACTGTGATAGAACGTTTAAAGGATCATCGACATCGTTATCTGTTTTGAAGCCTCAGAACATTATTTTTCTAAGATTGAAAAGAAAAAAAAAACTAGTAATTGTGTGAAGAAGAAACAAGAAGTTACTGTCTTTGCTGGAATTCTACAACGAAAGGAAATGCTTAATCTTTAGACTTGAAATTGTATTGATATTAAAATAGTTTTCTCCTGAAATCTCCTATTTTTTTGTGTTTATGTAGTTTCTTGAGGAGAAGTTTAAAGCATCTCATTATTGTTTCTAAATGTACAGTAATTACAATTGTTTTTACATTTTGATTTCTGAAGCAACAGGATTTCAAGTTAAATTTCAAATTCAAAATTTGGAATCCAAGACAAATTCTAATCTTAAACGGGATTTTCTTTTTTTTTGTTTATTCCCAAAGAATTACAATATGAGAACTGTTAAAGTTCAAAAAGTCTTCAACAATTCTTATATTTAACAAGTAAACAAGATGTTTACGTAAAATATGATACATCCTTGTTTTGCATGTAACTAATCATCTTTTGTTTATTTCTCTCGAAATGAAAGTTTCTTTTTCTTAGAAAGTTTGTTTTGAAATGAGATTTCAGGAAATATTGGATGAATTTCCTGATATCGGATAGAAAAAGAAAAGTCTTAACATGTTTACCGTATGGCTCTATTTCACTTTGATCTCGAGGAAGAAGCGGTCGATATTTACAGCAATAGAATTACAGGTTCGCCTAAGTCTCCTGTGATGCAAACATAACAAAAGATGTGAAGAAAGGAATTAGCTGTCTACCTTTCGGCTGAGGTTCCCTCTGAAAACGAGTCTCTTTCATTCGCTTTCGAATGGTGTAGCGAGAGAGAGCGAGCAACAGATTGGAGGCAAAAGCAATTGCGTTATCACGTCCTTCCATTTAGTAAAGCGGGATCAGAATAGGAATGGTTTCATTTAAATTGAGCCAGACGACGCCAGGCAACAAAAAGACCTCGAAAACACCTTTTCTCGTTCCAGTTTTATATTAAATGTATAACTTTTTAAATAATTTTTGCATTGAAAACTTAAAGAATTTCGAAGTTCTTGAAAGAACTTGATAAATAGGTTTCTTAAAATCATGAATAGCCTTGATTATCCTTATAACCAATTAAATTAAAATCTTTCAGCTAAAATTACAATACAAAGTAAAATTAAAGCTATGTTATGTTATGTTATGTAGTGAATGTCGGTGGCAGAAAAGCCAAGCACTGAGACCGGAGGTCTACAGTACTATCCCATGGAACTAAGGACAGATGGAGAGAAAGACTGGAGAAAGTATGCTGGGAAGAAGTGCAGGGGAAACGGGAGAACCCCGAGAAAACCTGCCCAGCGCGGATCGTCCACCATCATGAAACCCACATGAGAAAAATTAAAGCTATACTCACTTATATGAAACATATGATTACAATATATTCTTTTCATTTTTTAAAATTTTCCTTTTATAAGTCTTAATACAACGAAAATCTCCGGTATTTGCTTTTTTAAAATTATAATAGATGCTCAATACAAGCATGACAGTTTTTTACATATTAATTACTTAAATCATCAGAATCCCAAACTAATTGAAATCACATTACAGCTCACGCAGAATTTTTTTTAGAATTACTAAGCAGATATCTTATGTCTCAGACATCTATAACTTCTATTAAAAGAATCTATACGGAAAATAAATAAAATATGCAGGTTGATCTTTTTTTGACCTTAAATGTTCACGCTGAGATTTAGGAAGATTCATCCTGGCAACTGTTCAAATGATATTAGGGAGGCGGTAGATTGACTGATTAGAGGAGCTTCACTTTCCTAGAAAATAGGATAAAAAACAACAACCTGTAAAGTAAATATTAGTAACATTTCCTCTACGCTGAATTCAGAATTCAATAATTGGAAAATATAAAAAATCACTTTTAATAATATTTCCAAATTGTTTCATTCAGTTTCTAGAATAAAAAATTTGAAAATGAAATATTCCTAGAATAAACACTTTGTTGAAGAAATTGGAAATATAGCGCATAAATAAAAGAATGAATAATGTATGTATATATAAGGTGATACAGAATTACTCGATATTTCGAAACTTTTACCAAAATACGCCCTTAAGTGTTTGATAGTATTAGTTTGAAATATTCGCTGTATATATACAATTTTTGTCTGATAACGTTGGACTGTACTTTTCGTCTCATTCTTGAAATAAACAAACATGAAAATTCACATCTTCAATAAAATCTTTCTAAGACTTTAATCCATCACAGAGAAAAGCATCTGAGCATCTGTAATTCAATCGTTTTCGGAAGCTACGACCCACGGTGTTGAAATTTTGCGATTGCCTTTCGTTACTAAAGCTTAATCTATTAATTAAATCAATGCAAAGGGTACAAGTTTAATTTATGTGATTTTTAAATTTAGTTCTAGAAGACTCACAAACACATACAAAAACACATATTCAAGTAAATTCCACAAATTATTACAGCAGGCAAATAAACTTGCCACTTAGCTCTTTTATTCGATCTTAATTTCTGGTCGTTTTTCAAGGAAGAATGCTAAATCAAATTCGCCAAAAACTACGATTATTAAATCTAGTTGACATTTTACTTCAGAGACGGTTAGGATTTCTCATCAAATTAAAATTGGAATGTTTGCATCATAGTTTTCAAATTGTTTGGTCACGTGTCTCCGTTTGTTTTTCCTTTAAATATCGTGTCTCCCAGTTTGGAAATTAGTGAAGCCCCCTTCTACATGTGATAGAATGTTTTATAATTTATATTTATTTTTACAAATGCTTTCAGCTATAACTTAAAATGTTCATCTAAAAAAAATTATTTGCTATTTTTAAAGTTATAATTGAAGTAAATTTTGGGATTGCCTTTCGTTACTAAAGCTTAATCTGTTAATGAAATCAATACAAAGGGTATTTCTTTGCTTTATACCTTTGCTTTATTCAAAATTTTAATGTAATTATTCACATGATACTATCATAAAAATTGAATAAATAAATATTGTGATGTTTATTTCCGTTCTTAAAACTAAAGTTTATTATTAAAAATATCTTACATTACATTAATTTTTCTTTATTTCTGTTCTGAAATATTTATTTACATTAATGTTTTATTGCTTAGGAAATGTGTTTAGGTTTTTCTTACTAACAAATACTTTGTTTATACTAGCCTGTTATTAACTTTTTTCTACTAAGATGTTGGCATTCGTTGACACAGAATTTTCGCAGATCCTTGTTACCATATCAACATTTTAGCATTGATTGACCTTCTTGTATATTTTTTTCCGGGCATCTTAAGAATTGAGTGGTTTTAAATATTTAGTATTTACAGAGCAACGATTTTCTTTTGCATCAAACTGAAACAAATGTATTTGAAAGAATTATGTGTAATTGGCGTTGAGAAATAAAATCTTTTCTGTAGAATAAATGATTTATTAGAGAGTGCCATTAAGGAATTGTCTATCGTAAGATAGAATTGCAAACTTTCTGTATATCAGAAAACAGAATTTTAAATAAGTAAAGACCCAGGCTCAAAAAAATAGGTCAGACATCAAAATAAAAATGACTTTCTTATGTTACTAAATTATACGTATTTTAACTTGAAATTTGGATGTATTTAAAGAGGAAACACACTACAAATTTTTATTGTGTCGTAAAGGGTTAGGCAATGATTATGAAATATGATAAAAACTTTTTTCGTTTTTAGAAAAGTTAAACTGCATATTTAAGAAAAGTATAATTTAATGATTAATTTGCCATAGTATAACCATCTCATTAACAGAATACAAATTAGTTGATTTAAAAATTTCTATACAAAAGATGATATTACGTTTCCCAAATTAACGGTACAACGTCTTTCTGATTCCGGTAATTGTTCCTTATGTCTAAAATTTGTATTATCTATAAAAGCAGAACTTCCTTTTTCTGAAACCTGAAGACTAATAAATAATGACGAATAGTAAAAGTAGTAAAATAACCTTTTATTTTAACTAAAGGTGAGAAGTAAGTTCTTCAAAAGATGTTGAAAAGTTAAGTATGAGCTTAGGCTTTTCCAGAGTATCAAATGATTGTAATCTTATCCAGAGTAAAATTAATTTTGTCATCCAGAATGTACTATGATTGTATTCAAAGACCAGAAGTTTTTTTTTTATCAAAATTTTGAACCCGCTTTAGGTCAAAGCGAAAAAAATGCCTCGTTTATTAATATTTAATAATAGTTGAACTTTTTAAGGTGCTGTAGTAATTCAGTTTAATCTCCATATATTCAAGATCATTAATCTTTAGCATTTTAGCACTATGAATTTAGTCTTCTTTAAGTAGAAAAAACTAAATTACGCTGTTTCAGATAGGTCTGAAACAAGGGGTAAGCTTCTAATTGATAGCTCTTGAAAAAAATTTGGTAGTACAGCAGTACTGATCACACGTGAAGCTCTTCATTTGTGGGACACAGATTTTTTATCTGTATTTTTTTAACTTTACTTTGCTCTTTTTATAAGTATGTATTTTTTTTGTTTGTTATTACTTAATTTATTTATTTTCATCTTTACTTGTTATTTGAGTAACACATTCGTTTCGTCTTCAGCTATATTAGAATTGAGTAGTGACTATTTTATCTAATGAAATTTTAATAAAATAATATAATAAAAGCTGCAAAGGACCAGAAAATCCTTTAAAAACTCTGTAATACGACAAGTGTCCTTTTTTTAAACCACTTTAAGTGTTGAAACTAAAAAGATGCTATAAAATTAGGCATCGTGGTAATTTTTAATCCGTAAAATTTGACCGACAGTTTATGAATATTACGCCCAAAACCACATAATCGTTAAGATCTATAAAATGACAAAATATGAAAAAAATAACTTAAGATTTATAAAAAGGCTAAATATTTAGTGATAGTTTTCGAATTAACATTCCATTTGAAAGCCTTATGCCCGAGTGCACCAACGCTCAATTAACTTTGATGGCTGCATTGTGGACGGAGTTAAAATTAGTGGGGGGTGCCGCTCCAGAAAAATTTTAGTCTTTGTTTTAAAATTGTGAAAGGAACCAAACATGTATAAAAAGAAAATTTATTCAGAAACTTGATAAATTTCTTTTTATACATGTTTGTTTCTTTCACACAATTTTAAAACAAAGGCTGAAATTTTTCTGGAGCAGCACCCCTCTCTAATTTTAGCTCCGACCACAATGCAGCCATCAAAGTTAATTTAGCGTTGGTGCACTCGGGCATTAGCCGTTGAAAATCTAGAAATATCACAACATATTTTCGTTGTAATAATGATCTTTTCAGATTGTAACCGCCTGTAACATGCTATTGACTTTACTAAAGCTTGTTTATATAAAATATGACAAATAAAGAAATCCATAAAAAAATGAATGATTTACTTCTAAAGTTTTAGAAAGATTCAAATCTCATCAATTTTACAAAAAACTTTCGGCTATTACTTGTCTGTCTTTCTTTTTTTTCTTCTTGTTACTTAAAAAAAAAAAGTTCTCAAATTTATTCCTCTTACAGCAATCCATTTCACAATTTCGAAAATGATCATAATTTAAGCCTGCGAATGCTACGATTGAAATGCAAGAAAGAGCTTTGATGAATCTATCAGATATTGATCAGTGACATAAAGTGGCTGCTCCTAATTGAGCCGCGCTATTGAGAAATAAATTGACTTGAAATATAGAATTGACTATGAATGTAAAACTGAATTCTTGGCTTGTAGACGAACGTCCAATTCTCTCTGAATTTGAAATCTCGGTTAGGAATTCAGGAAACTTCTTATGCTGAACTAAAAGGAAAAAAAAAAGTCTGTAAGAAATAATTTCTTCAAGCAAATTTACATAAAAAGTAGCAGACAAGATTTTTCTCGTTACAGGAATTGTAATAATACATAAATTAAATGAATAATTGAAAACAGAAATCATAGATAACACTCGCGCTATTAATGTTAATTATTGATCCAAATACTTATAAGAAATTGTTTTTATATCTGAATCTTAAAAAACCTCATTTGGTTATTCTTAATCTGAAATTTTTCAACGTGAACTGCTTTCAGTAAAAAAGATAAGATTCCACAATTCTGGTTGTTTCTTTTTTTTTTTTAGTTCAGCCACTATTTAACAAAGTTTTAGTTCTCTACTCAGAAATTAGTAGATATTATCTTTATCCTAATATTAATTTCTGAAATATAGCTGTGTATTCTACATACTAATTGTTTAAAAATTTATTAACTGAGAAATTTAATTAACTAAGACAACATGGGCAAGTTTCAGAATTTGGTTATTCAGGATTAGCCGAATGATCAGGGCCTGCTGATATATCTGAAGCTAAGCTAGGAACCCTCAGCTGCCTTACAGTTTCTTTGTGTTTCTCTCAACGATAATTACTTAATTTAGACTGCATCGTAAGGTGAAAACAATTTATTCGTTAAGACTGCAGAAAAATGCAGTAAAGTCAGCTTTAAAAGGAATGCAATGGGCTTCAGGCTCTCTTGCAAGTGCATTTAAAGTTCCTCGAATCACTATGTCATATGAGGTATAGATCTGCTGTGATAAGAAATAGTTCCCGTCACTACTTCTTCAGCTATAATAGCTTGGTGCCTCTTGATAATATTGAGGGAATTGAGCGTTACCCAGACCTCCACCATACCTAGATGCGATGATCATTTGTTGCAAGACAGAAGCGTGATTCATCACTAAACACAATATCACATCTTTCAAGACCAGACCCAAGGGTCTCTCGGGCACGGCACCACTTTTAAGTAGAAGCTTTGGTGCTAAGTTGTTAAAGGCAGTCCTTCTAAGGGCGATTGGAATGAAGCCCGGCTTCTGCAATTTTTCTAGCAATGCAATATATGGGTGGCTTCTCTATTCAAGAGGCCACAAGGTGCAGAATAAAGCTGTCTGCTAGAGACAATCGGTTTGTTGTGAGGAAAGCGTAAGTGATACTGTTGCGTCGATCGGAGCCTTGGTGACGCGTATGAGTGCTCTCACGCAATCGTCAATCCCAGCACCTTCCCACAAAAGCGTCACTAAGATCTAAATGATGAGTAGGTATCTCGCAGTCCCACGATATAGCAGCTCTGGAAGTTCTGTAATTGCTCGTAGGATCTTCGAGCGCGTCATTGATAGTAAACTGTAACTGTAAATGTAACAGTTCCAGGAAGCAGAATGTGTCTAATTTGAAGCATACCATAATGAAACATATGATAGCGTTTACTGGAGAAGTATGAGAACTCAAATAAACAAAACTTTGCAAATTGGCGTTATTAGGAACACCTGGTCCAGTTAACGCCACCTACTTTCTAGTAACTTAACTTATTTAAAATTAAGAATTATTCCATCATTGTAAACATTATTTGTACAAAATTACAGTAAAAAGCAACTAAATTTGACTTTCTGTAAAAAATAATAAAAAATCACTTCAAATTAACGCAGTCTTTCTAATCTGTAGCTAAAACAAAAGAGGAAATGTAAAAATTAAATAATTTCGGCATTTTCCGATTATAAAAGCAAAATAATAAATAAGATAAAAATCGATATTTTAATGAAACATATTAGTAACTTATAAATGTCGTACGTAACCTAAAATCGTATATGTAGACCATTATCACCACCATGGCGTTAAAGCGCTACTAAGCACATGGATCACAATATAATTTCACTCGAAAATATTGGCGGTCTGCTAGTAACTCACTTCAACACTAGATGGCATGTCATTGCAAACTACTTTAGTGCAGTACCGCCATCTCTCATGTTTATGAAGAATTAGATAGGTGGTGTTAAAGGTATACATGGCGTTATATGGCTCAGGTACCTTAGTTAACAGCACTAGACAATTTCTAATTATTTCTTGAATTATCCAGCCCACAAGATAGACATCCACATGTAAGATACAGATACACTAAAAAAAAATAGTAATAACAATGGGAGTGAATTTCCTTGTAATCGTGATGGAAAATGTACTATGATTAATATCCTATGTATAATAATTCAGAAATAGAGAATGAAATTTACAGTGGTAAATTGCTGAAGTCCATCGATATTGTGCTTTCTTTCTGTTAAATCTCCGTAATACAATATTATCATTATTTGTTGTTATAGCGAGAAAAGAAAGAATGTGTACGCAAAAGTTATTATTAACTGTTGAACAATGGTTCGGAGGAATCGGAAACGGAAAAACATAGGCAGTAATATGCGTAAAATTAGAATAAATTAGTCTACAATATCTTGAGGAATGTAGAAATAACAACTTGAGTTAATTAAAAAAAAAATCAGATCTTGTGACTTATTCTTTTGTGTCGTAATAACATGAGAAGAAAGTTATAGTTCACCAAATGTTGAATTTTAACTTTTTTTTCAATTAGCTAACAATATTTTTAATTACTTTATTAGTCATTTCGCATAATTATTTAGAAGGAATTTGAAATATATTTCTGCCTTAGATTAATGTAAATGTAGACTTAAAGTATCCCACTACAAGCCTATGTGGGCCTTAGGGTCACAGGAGATAAATCTCCCCACACCCTCCCATCTTTAACATCAAGGAAACAAATCCGACCTTTCTAAGATGACTGGAGTAGAATTCAGCTTCGAAAATCCCGTAACTCCGCAGGAGTTTGGACAGGCTGTTTATTTTGAAAACTTACTTCAGTTTTTTTAAATTAAAATAATTATTGGTTGTCCAATGGTTTAGACGCTAGATTGCGGACACAAAGAGCCCGGATTCAATTTCCGTTGGTAATTTTTTTATTATTATTTTGACGGGTATCTCACCTCCAGACAGACCTTAGTCTAATGGGTACCGGATTTCTTACTCGGGACGGGCGAGCGTCGGACTGACCATCCGACCTCAACTAGTCCCGTTAGTCGACAATCGCTGGGAGCCTAAACCTCCCGCTCACCCTGAATGGCCTATTGCAGTACATATTTTTTAAATAATTATTTTCCATTGAAAAAAAACCCGCTTTTTACTCAATAATTGAAAAAAATCTGTTTTAAATATTAATTTATTTAAATTATTTTAAATCTTATTTTTAATGTATTTTATTCTGACTTAATTATGATACCTTTAAAAGGTTTTTTTAACCACTATAAGCATTAATGTCTACAATCAGAAATTGACATTAAAGTGTGCGTTTCACTATTTAGATGTTGTCAGTTTATATGCTTCTATTTTCAGAATATTAGTTTTTTTTTTCCTGAAATCTCAATTTGTCTCTTTTGATAGTGATTTTCTTAGAAACGTTAGCAACTTAAAAAAATATGACTTTCAGAAAAATTCAAGAACTGTTTTTCGAAGGAAAAAGTGGATAAACTTACAGAAAAAGCCTATATCTAGTTTCAAATAATTAAGAATAATCCAGATCGTAGTTAAGAAGTAAACAAGCAAACCAAACCATTTACTTATGTGCTTCTATGGTATTTAAATTTTAAATGCAACGTCATTCTGTCTAACTTAATTCGTAAGAATGATTGGACTGTTTTTACTGAAACCAATATTTCAGTCATTTGTGAGGCTGGCGGGAAGCCATGTTGGCTTCGCTCCATTTATGTGCTTTATTGACTCTTTTTGATTTACTGCACGGAAACTATTTATGATTTCTTTTACTAACTTTCATTTGTTCTCTATAATAGTTGTTGCAACTTTTCAACTTTTCGTCGCAGTAGCTTTTCATATGTTAGAATACTGGTCAATTAAGTTTTAGTAGTTGTTGCCATTGAAATTTAATTTTTTCCAATGTTTGATCGCTTCTATATCAATAGTCATGAGGTATTAGATAAAGTAGGGGCATACATGCGGTTAACGAGAGCCACAATCTGGATTTTACATATGTATAAAGAGCCACATCATAGTCACGTTCCATTGTATTAAATACAGAAATTCATATTTAATTACATTTCTACACAAATGTTAATTGCTGTATAATGTATAAAAAATACATATTTAAAAAAATAAAAAAAAATGAGAAAAAAAACACAAAATAATTAGTTCAAAATTTAATATTTTTTTTTTTTTTAAATTCAATATTTTTATCAAGAGATATTGGGAGCCGCACTTAGCCCAACGAAGAGCCGCATTTGCCCACGTCTGTATTAGATATTCAATCAAATTATGCTTGCACGTTTTGTTTCATTGTTCATTTCAGTTGTTTCTGAACTGGAAAACAACATTTCAATTAAATGTTAAATTATTGGAATATCTTTTATCTTATCTATTGGAATATCTCTTTTCTATCTTAAACAAAAACTTAAAGCCTACTTCCTGAAAATATTATTTCTTAAAATTTGTTAGCAGGTAGGCGGAACATTGAACCATTGAAAATTAATAGATATTCGATATTTTCAATATTCATTATATTTTCAAACGATTTGAAAGGTCTTATTCTCTTCATGGAAAATTATATTTTTCTAGTTTTTAAGAAAATTCGATTTAGTCGTTCAGGCTAAATCTTGATCTTGGGGTCAAGGCGACAGCCTGCGGTGAGGCTGATCCCTATGAACCTGGGTTCGAATCTAGGAATAGGCTAGGATCTAACTTACTTACTTCGTGTTACATTTGTTTATGAGGGTTTAATATGAGCTGCCTCCTACGCTGTACCCTGAGAACGATTCTTCGGCTAATGTAGCTCACAGTTCTCATCCCTTGTCGAGACCTCTAGTAAAGAATGGCAAGAGCTAGGGAGTTGGAAAAAAAAAAAAAGAAAATTCGATCTGGCGATCTTTCGCAGATGGTGAAGTTTTGTGCTTCACTGTAAAACATAGCGGACTGCTACATAAGAATGTAGCAGCCTATTAGAATTTCAGTGTCTCAGTTGTCTATCTTTGTTAGAGTTGCAGAGAGTTAGTTTATATTGGTTCGGGACGGTAAATGTAAGATGACATCTTCTACAATTTGAAATTTTGCAATGACCCTCATATCAACAATAGTTTTCCAAAATAGTTCTTCAATTTCGACAGTCGTTTTCCGCCATTTTGCATTTATCTACTGTCCTGCAAAAGACAGTCACTTAAAATTGTAATTTTCCTGAAAATTTGATAAAAAAACACGTTTTTCCATTAGCTTAAGTGTTTGTAATTTAAGTGATAAAAAGTAAGTGTTTCCCGAATCGTTTGGTTGGAAAATTACAAATATGAAAGTCTTAATTTGGAGGATTCAGCGTTCTGCATTATTACCAATTTCTTTTTTGTTAATCTTTGTTTTTCTTATAAAGTCGTGAAAGCGACAAAACCAAAACACCTACCTTTATATTACATTACATCTACTAAATAAGTTTAAAATATTAAATTCGTTTAAACATTTAATTCATCTGAATTAATGAATTAAGTTATCTAAATTAAATTAACTTCAATTACATCACTGCCAAATTAATGAATTAATTAAAAGTTATTAATATTTAAAGTTTAAAATATTTATAAAAATACATTGTCGAGGTCATATTGTTTGATGATAATTTTTGTTGTCTTATGACACCTACCTGGAAAAGATCTACCTGGGAAAGATCTACCTGGGAAAGATTTCAAATATACAGTAGAAATTAGTTAGTTTCTGCTCCTTAAGATTCAAGAAGGTCCATTAGTGGTTCAAAAGTTGTTAGGAAAGTAGGATAAAAGCAGAAAGAAACTAACTTTGAACGACTTGGCTAATAACGTCTCAATGGAAATATTTAAATAAAAAAAACTGTTTACTACTCTTAAATACGACAATAATAATACTTGCTTCATGTAGGGTTTGAAAGTTATTAGAAATAGATACACAGACACACAGATTGACTGACTTGAAGCGCCTCACTTTCCTACACAAAAGTAATGAGAAGAAAGAGATCGAAGATTGAAAGGACAGTTGAAGAAGTGAAACTCAGGAAACTAATAAATGAGGTTTTGAAAATAGTAACAAAGGGAACAAAGGGAAATGAAATTTAAATCGTCCAATTAAAGAAAGTCTATATGAAAAAAGATTTTTTTTTAATAATACTTTTTAATTTGTTTTTCATGTTGTTTGGAAATTTTAACATTTATTTTTTTGTCTGTACCAATGCGATTATATTTAGTTTAAGTAAATTTTTATTTATTGCCTAGAAACCAACAAATATTGAAGTGGATATGTTGAATTTTTATATCATAATAAGTTTCGAATAAATTATTACAACAATATAAAATGTCACCACAGGAGCTCCATGTCTTCCAATCTTTAAATTCTTCGACATGTTTTGTTGAATGATGGTTTATTTTTGCTTCATGTGCTAATTGTCTACATAATCGCATTTGTCAAAATATTTATAAGACATACTTAGGAATATTGCATAAATTTTTACAATATAAATGTTTACAATTACAACTTTTCATGTAATTCTATGTCAGTACACAGCATTAATGAAAGCTTTATAAGGGAATGTAAGATAAAAGAATGCAACTTATCCTTAAATCCATTTTTTTTCTCAGCTGTACATGGATTTGTTTCCACGGACCAGCTTAATAGCCAGCATAAGAAAGAAGTAATAAAAATGTTCCAGAAATTAAAAGCTAAGCGCAGAGAAAAGCTCGCCAAACATCTGTAATAAATTAATTTTTGCCAAATTTAATTCATAAATTTAAAAACTTCAAAAGAATTGTCAGTAAATTATGTATTTCATAACTAAATTAAATATTAATTGCATAGAAGTGAAATTTATTTAGCTATATTTTCTTGTTTTCAAATTTCATAGAGCTTCTTGGTGTAAACAAGTACAGTACGTCCTATTTGTGAGAAAAATCTCATTCTTACAATAGAAATTAGGTTTCAAAATTTGGATTTCTTTTATGTGAAATAAAGGCATTACCTTCTTTCCAGATCAGTGCTTGACTCGCCTCGGCATTTCAGCCATTTTACGACCGAAAAGAAATTGAAAACGGAGACAGACTGAAGGAATACAAAAAGTTAACAGCCGTCTCTGCAGACCAACTGGTATTGTTGCTTTGCCCTCACTATTCGAATGTTAAAAGGAAAGTGAATTTAAGACTTTTCTTCCTGTTACAATACTTGATTGTATTTATGCAGAATTGTTTCAAAAAGGTAAATCGTAAGTAAAAATAGAAAAAAAAGAAAAAAAAGGGACTTCAAATCTATCAAATTTATTAACATTTTTATTAAGTTTTTAATATTAAAAACGTTTTTCCGTATTAAAATATGAAGCATAAATTTGCATCCCAGTTGCTTAAAATGCTTCCGTGGATCGATTTTTCTGGATCAATTTCGAGAAAATTCATGAATGCTTGTTAGAAAACTAAGTTATATGATGGATACTCCGGTCGCAGTGCTTGGCTTCTCTGCCACCCACATTCACTACATAACATAACGTAACATAACATATATGATGGATATAAACATAAAAAAACCAGAAGATAACATAATAACAAACTTGAGATCATTTTCCGTTATTATCAAAACTATGTTTTCTTTCTTTTAAATTGTTTAAAAATGCTGTGGTAGGATTACCTTGATGTAAATTTTATTGGTACGTATTTACTATTACTGTGATATCTACATCTCCTGTTATACCTTTAGAGAGGTCTATATTCAAAAGGATGTTAGGTGCCAGCTTTTATTTGGGAGATTTAGGAGGTCAATGTCATCTTTAGAGTGATCAATTAGTATCTGTACCAAGTTTAGTGTTTTTATAGATGGAATGACCAACTGCTGAGTTCCAAAGGCAATCTGATTTTCTTCTCCCCCATTAGTGTTGCAGTAGTACTTTCTACATTTAACATGCTATGCTTCTCATTATAGACTTCAATTCAGTTTGCTCCCTTCTTTCTGCTTACTGCACTCTTTCTCATGTATACTATTTTCCCTTATGCTTGCACCCAAATTCTGATTTTTCTTATGCTATTTCTTTTCTATATCGGCTACGCTTTTTATCTAAGTGTAGAATTCTTTGACTAAGGAGTCCGTTTCTTCAGTTTCAGAAAAACTTGAAAAAGAAATTTGGAAAGCTCCAGATGTTAACTTTTCGTTGCTAACTTTTTTTTTTGCTAATGAATTTTTTTACTGCACTTTCTTCCTGAAGTTACTAAAAAAATATATACACCAATCTCTGTTTTACATTCATGAAAATTTATAATCACATAAAAGCTTATAAATATTTACTGATGTTCACTCAGGAACCACTAGTCCTATAATTTCAGAAATTACTATAAAGCCGATATGAAACAATCTACGCATTCCTAAAATTATCTCACAAAAATTATTTACACTGTCTTTCAGCAAAATAAAGGAAATGAAGAAGGAAAATTCATGATCACTGATCTCTTAAATGACCTCGGCTGATGATTAATAAACCGAGAAAAGGCCGACTCGAGGATCCAATAATGCATCGATAAAGTTACTTACCATTTTTAAAAATTTTTAATTAACATAAAAAATTGGTTCAAGAACACACTTAAAAGTAAAGATATTTACAATAAAAACATGATACTTATTAAAAATCCCGGGAACCGGTTTTCAGACCCCTCTGCGTGGTCTTTCGTCAGCCC
>JAFIDM010012231.1:18973346-19015898 GCA_023159025.1 Thereuonema tuberculata
GGGCTGACGAAAGACCACGCAGAGGGGTCTGAAAACCGGTTCCCGGGATTTTTAATAAGTATCATGTTTTTATTGTAAATATCTTTACTTTTAAGTGTGTTCTTGAACCAATTTTAACTTTTAATATGACACACGTTAATTTATTATTCAAATTAAAATAAAAAAAAGAATATTCAAAAAGTCAAACCTTTAAGAGTAAAATCATCTACTATATCTTAGAAGGACCCTAAGTATTATTTGAGTAATTATTATAGAAGTTTCAAGGGTTTGAGTACAAGGATTTTTAGACTACAGCTAGAAAATAACAGTGCTACCAAATGCTTTATTTGAGAAATTTATAACTTTACACCTTATCTGTTTTCAGTCTCATTTTGCTCTTAACTTTCTAAAGTAATCACTAATCGATTCATTTATCTAAATCTTGACTTTCTTCTGAAGTCATTACTTGAAATGGTTCGTAGCCAAATAAAGTAAATGTAAAACATATTTGCTCAATAATTACCAAACTCAAGCCGAAAATCGGATTTGGACAATGAAGAGTCAGGTTCTCATGGAGATTTATTCAGTTGGATAATCCATAAGCTAAGCTTTGCTTTGTCTTCGTAATTCTTATTCACATTTATCATGGTAGTAGTTTTTCATAGTAATATTAATCTTATTAAGCTTTAGTTTTATCCTATTGTCAAGCATTGAATTATGCAACGGCCCGAAATTATCTTCAAAAGAAATTCTATTTTGAATTTATATAGTGATGTATAACTTGATACTCGCTTATTATTAAAACTTTCTTATCAGAAGTAAAATAAATAAAAAAACACTGTTTTCCAACTTATCTATTATTATTACATGTTGTTAATATACTCACTTCCAAAAGTTAAGCACGGAGAGGAAAAATGTTAATTTCCGGAAGCCAATCTGAATTAAAGAGGCTGTAATTTGCTGCAAAGGTAGAAGGAAGTATGCAAATTATATAGGGAACAGCCAATCACGGTTTCGCGTCGAGAAATATGCAAAATAGGCAGTCGTATAAGAAGGGTTACATTGTGAAGGGTTACAGGAGTTGCATGTAAAAGGTGTTTAGAACATTAGTACGATTTGTTTTCAAGCTAGACGTGTTTCTATGGCTTCCAAAAGACGAATGGGAGATTCTGAGCGCTGGCGGGCTGTCGGACGCATTGAAGCAGGACTTTTCTACCAGATGTTGCTCGTTTCTTCGGCGTTCATCATTCCGTCATTTCACGATTATGAAAACAATTCCAAACCAGCCAAACAGTTGTCCGAAGACCTGTAGCCGGTCGTCCAAGGGTTACGACTCCCGCGGAATATCGATATATTGTTGTTGTAGCCAAGCGGAATCGAAGATCGACCTCCACACGTGTGACATCTATGGTTGCAGTGGCCATTGGTAAGACGATATCTGCCACTACTGTTCGTCGAAGGCTACACATGAATGGTATGTACGCCCGTGTACCACGAGTTTGTGTTCCTTTATCCGTCCAATCCACAGGGGCATGATTACAGTGGTGCCGCTATCATGTGAATTGGACTATGACTGATTGGGGTAACGTTATGTTCATAGACGAGTCCAGATTTGCCCTACAACCCGATGATAAGCGTCTGGAGGGAGCAAGGCACACGCAATCGGCCCCAGAACATCACCGAACATCACTCTTTGCGCGGTGGAAGCATCATGGTCTGGGCAGGGATTTCATGCAGGGATTTCATTGGGATATCGCACCGACCTGCACATCTACAGGCGAGGTTCTTTGACGGCTGTACAGTATCGAGTAGAAATCCTAGACCCCATTGTGAAACTGTTCGCTGCAGCAGTTGATCCTTCTTTCGTTTTAATGGACAATATTGCGCGTCCCCACAGAACTGCCCTCGTTGACGACTTTCTGGAGAGTGAGGGGATTGCGCGTATGGAGTGGCCGGCATATTCGCCGAACCTTAATCCAATTGAAAATCTTTGGGATGCCCTCGGCCGTGCTGTATGTCGATGTTTCTCACCTCCAGCCACTCTCAGAGCTTTAGAAACTGCCCTACAGGAGGAATGGCGATTACTGGACTCTGCGGTGGTTGATCACCTCGTAACAAGCATGATCACAGCTGTAAACTTTGTATGCAGGTGAGGGGTGCTCCCATACCCTATTAATGTCGGTTTTTATTGTTTGTATTGAATTTAAACATCATTTTGTTATTGACGCAAATAGGACGTCATCTTATAATTTATGAAAATTCAATATTTTGTTTATCTCTGTATGTAATTCTTTGTTTTGTTTCATGAATAAACATAGAGCTACTTACTTGCAGCATTTCATATCAATCAAAGCAGTACTTGTCCATTTTTTCGTATTTTACCGCTCCATGCGTAACTTTTGGAAGTGAGTGTAAAATTTTAATTGCATTAATTTTATTTCATAAATTTAACATAACTTTCACTACCGATTTCTTAAGTAACTTTTATTTGTTATAATATTATCGTAATTTTTGCTACGTAAGTAATATTTCCTAGGGTTACATTTATTTTGTTTTGTTTTGTTCTATCTGTTGTTTTCGACTTTAATCATGGTAATCAGTAACCCATTAAAGATGTAGACGTTGATCTTCTGATCTTTAAAACTTCTCTTTCCATTTGTAAATCTTAGAATCTTTTTGAAAAGAAGATCGGAAGAAGAATAAATAATATTGATTCCCAAAAGAGATTGGCCATGTTTTCTTATTTAGAATTCTACTTTAAGATATGATCTCTAGCAAAGTAGAAGCAAAAGCAGACATTACGCATGAGCTGAAGTTGGACAGGATTTAAAGCAAATGTTTCTTTTAATTATTAATTTGTGAAGTAGTCATTTTTAACTTAAAACTTTTCTGAATTCTATCTTTAGTCATTTACACACAGCGGAACGTTTTCTTACTAACATGGTTGACACAATTGCATTTATTTCTTACTAACATGCCAATCCTAGGATTGGCATGGGCCATTTTTCTTTCTTGCGTTTGTCCCTTCTTTTGTTCCTTCCGATTGGTCTATGACCGTTGTTATTTCTTCAGTTCTGCAGATAGCATATTTCTGTGGTCTAAGCAGTGTTAGTTTTTCGGAGCGATCCTGTCAACTGAAATAGAAATTCTTAGCTTTGATGGTTTAACATCTAATAAATAATTAACCATGTATTAATTTCCTTAATTGGGATAGCCTTAATTAAAGAGTTGTATGAGATTGAGTAAATTAGGAGTAATACTCCAAAATTATACCGTCGTAGAGGTTTACTATAGAATCTAAAAAGTAGGTCGACTATTTTGTCTAGTATATGCTCAAAATCAAACTTGAACTTTTTGACTTAGGGTTAAAAGAAAAATTAAAATGTACATAACTAAACATGATGCAACAAACTCAGACCTAACGCAAATGAAGACGTTAGAACGATGATGAATATAATATATAGTATAAAGATTATAAGCAGTTCTTTACTTGAAACTGTAAAACTATAAAAAAAAAATTATAAGCAGTTCTTCAAAAATTATAAGCAGTTGTTTCACTGATCCTTGATCTAACAAGTAAGGGCACGACAGGTCACAGAAGTTGCGATTCAGCCCATGAGCATTCGAAAGATATTCCATAACTAAGTCATCCAGCAAAATTGTAGCTGTCAAGCTTATAGAAGCTATGAGGGATCAAAGTTAACATGGTGACCTAGGGGAAAACCTTATAAGTCACTGCAAGAGGCTTATAAGTAGCCTGCAACCTTACATAAGATTATATTAGATTAGATTAATTGAAAGTGAGTGGCATGACTGCCGAGCACGTCGACCTGAACGATCTTTTGTACTATCCCACGGAAAGAAGGACAGACGGAGAGAAAGACTGAGAAAGGATGGTGTGAGAACTGCAGGGGAAACGGGAGAACCCCGGGAAAACCTGCCCAGCGCGGATCGCCACCATCAATGAAACCCACATGAGAACCGAACCCGGGACTCAGAGTGAGAGGCCACTGTTTTAGCGATATTGCCAATCGCGCGGCCTACATAAGGTAAAGGGTGAGACAGACACAATAAGCAGATGTTGATCAGAAAATAAGCAGGAAATTGTTATTGATCACCTTCAAATCAGATACAATCGATGTGAATCAGAGAACAGGGCAGATATTCTGTTCACAGGATATTTAACGAATGCAATGCTGTCACACTTGAAGCATCTGTCATTGACGATCGAGTCGAAGCAGTAGTCGTTAGGACTTAGATATGGATCAGGTTGAATGTCCAGGTACCCGCATTTGTAGAATGCATACTTTATCACGAATCTGAAGCGAGGAGCACTGAACTGATACAACATGAATGACTGGAGAGCCAAGAATCGATTCTTATGCCAGATGTTTACATAGTCCGTTCTCGAATATCACACTGTCTCTGATGAAGCGATCGAAAGACTTATACGAACGGAAGAATCACATGGCTGGATGAAAAAAAAAGAAAAAAAAAAAGAAGTGATAGGCACCAAAAAGATGTGCTTTGCGTGTGTCCGGCAGGCTGATCTGTTCCCGTACTTGACTGTATCCTCCTCCTCTCCTGCTGGCTGTCCTCCCGGCAAACTCGGCCAGTGAACTTCCCCTGGGACATGCTTTCAGGAAAGGTGCCACTTGCCCGGCAACTCTGGTAACGCAGTCGTACCATTTACCTTGTCAGTGAACAGAGTATCTGCCGTTCGCACGCCCAGTTCTCTAAACTTCACATCGATTGTATCTGATTTGAAGCTGATCAATAACAATTTTCTGCTTATTTTCCAATCAATATCTGCTTATTGTATCTGTCTCATCCTTATCTAAGGTTGCAGGCTACTTATAAGCCTCTTGCAGTCAAGTGATTTCCCATAGGCCACCATGTTAACTTCGACCCCTCATAGGTCCTAAACCCTTTGTTGTCTGCCGATAAAATTTTGTTGGTTGATTTGGTCTGAACATGCACATGGTCTGAACCGGCAACTGGTGACGCTATTGTGCCCTTTACTAGTAAGATTTGTTCTGATAAGTTAATTAGATGTGTTACATTTTTATTTATACTTACGTATAAGATTTTTTCTTCGGTATTTGATAATTATTATTCTTTTGGTTTGAAACAACGATAATCAGCCAACAGTGGAAGATCATCGCGTTTTCGTGCAGGTAGCAAAACAATTGGAGGTTAATAAGGGATTTTGGAGGAAATATGGGCTTCTCTCATTTCTTTGATATGTTCATTATTCTTTCCTAATTCACTCTGTCTCTCAAATGTTATCTTTCATATTTGAACCCACCATACATATACAGAATTTTGGTTCTCAGAATGATGAAACTTTTTGTTTAATGGTAAACTGGTTTTTGTGATTTTTCTGTTATCACTTTTAAGATCGATAGCTCCTAATCTGGGCAATGTTTGATTTTTTACTTCAGTTTGATCTTCTCTCGAACACACATTGAATAAAAAGTGATGTTCCTACGAAGATTTAAAGAATACAATGTTTGTTGTAATGTAATGTTGCATTAAGTTTAATGCAAAATCGACGTAATCAAATGACGTCTATATAAGATATCTTAAAGAATTATGACCTCTTTTTGCCTATCATTCCAGATAAAGCATTATTTGTCAGTCAATGGTTTATGGATGGTTTTCGTCAATGTCATGAAGAAAATAACAAATGACAGTAATCAAAAAAGATTACTGAATTAATTCCTAGATGAATCCCATTTCACAACCTTATACTTACAGAAAACATTGCAAAACTTGATAAGGTAGTTTTATTCCACTTTCAAATTTAAGGGAGAAGTTACAGTTACTCTGATCTATACGATTTTTATTACTTGAAAAGTATTTACTGCCTATAATTGTTTTTACACTGAATTCAAAAAGTAATCGGAAAGACCGCTTCATTTGCAGTATTTGTCACTCACGTTTGTTATATTTGGCATTTAGGTGAGTTTCTATGTTATTCTTTATTATATCAGATGAGCTACTCTGTTTATTATTATTTATCATTTACACATGATTCGAAATTCCCTCTACTGACTTTAAAGATAGATCAGGAAAACAAAAAACAAGCCTTATTTATATTGTATGTCCTCCAACGCCACCCGACTGTGCTAGAGGGCGGTCTTTACCAGCACATTAATTGGATAGTGTGAGTCATCTTCATTTGAAACGTTGACTTTGCACGAGTAGGATGTATCGCTTCACTAATCTGAGAGAGCAGATATGCATCTAGCCTATGGGACAGCGAACGGAAGGACGAGCCGATATATGATTGAATCGTGAACAGTTCCCCAACAGACGTATGCCCAATCCTTAAACGTTGGTGCGTTTGCGTCAAGCTGGATCACTCGATTTCGAGCATCTACTGTGAAGCTGCTACGTCATGTTGTGGACATATAGTCCAGCAGACGGATCTTGACGATCGCGTTTGCATGAGAATTACGGAAAACATGAGATCTGACCATTAGTCTCTTCAGGAGGTGTAAAGGAATTTAGTACTTTGAATGTCTGTCACTTGGAAAATGCTAGTTAATGAATTTATTGTTGTTATTGACTGTTTTAAATTATGAAAAGTATATTAAAATATAGCAAAAGTCTCATGCATTTCCCCGTATTATAATTCATTTTAATATTTCAATGAAATGTAATCATAAATATATACGAAACATTCATGCATTTTTTATTTGTTTTTGATTTTTGTGATTAGCAAATAAACTAAATGAGAAATCGTGTGCCTTTTTGATTATTAATTCGTTAATGTAATGTTGCATTTTAAATTTAAAATCGATTGTCTTATATAATGGTATTTATATAATCCTGTTATTTTTTTTTTGTATTTTGTTTTGTTTATGTAGGAAAATTTTTAAATTAACGTTTTTCTAATATTTTAGCAATTTTTTTTTGGGGCGATCAGTATGTTCGACAGCTCTTCCGTCTAATTTTGAGGCCCTTAAAAGTACCTTTAAAGGTAAATTCTGGTTTGTTTGTTTTTTCTTTCAGCTGTTGTTTCCAGTAAATAACTGCGTGAATTGGGAGATGTATGAAATATGTACGAGTAGCTTCAGCTACTCTGTCTTGAACTCTTTCTAAAGGAATGAGAGGTCTTCCAGTAATTAATTCCCTCCGAAAATATTCTTCAGCTTGCAATATTATTTTCCGTGCGCTGCTTCGTGCAGCACTGTTTCTCGACATTTTGTGAGAATACTTGGATAGAGGCTATTCAAGCGTAAATTACGTGAAATCATGAAAAAACGAGATCGTCAAGATCCGTCTGTTGGACTGTAGAGCTAATAAACATATTGTCTAACTTATCTGTTGTCTTTTATTTCTGAACCTTACTGTACCTTCCAGCACATTCGGGTGGCGTTAACAGACATACGTTTCATTGTGATTAGGTTTTTTTTTGTACTCCTGATCTACATTTAAAGTTTGTATAAAGAATTTTGAATCACCCTGTATACAAATTTATGTTGAATATTTAAATACTCATCATTTAGGGATGAGCCAAGTACTATGACAGAGCCAAGTACTATGATGCAGAGAGGAAAACTAGAGCCAAGTACTATGTTGGTAATGTGGAATCAGAGAAAAAATATCTGTGTACTCTTAGATAAATGTTCAAATAAGAGACCTAAATGTAAGAAGAAAATTTTGAAGAACCCTTAAGTGAAGTAGAAAAAAGAAGCATAGCAATCTTTCAAAAATGTTTCAACTACTTTACTTTTTAGGTAAAGCGATACACGTTTTATATTGTTCTTTAGGTACTGAAATTTCCCGAAGTTGTGTAAGTTAAGAACTTTCCATGATAGAAAATGGAAGGTTCTCAATGGATATTTGAGTTCATTAGAAGAAATACTCTCTTATCTCATTAAGTCATCTCACCCAATATCACCCAATATCTCAGCCAATATTAAAAGATGAATTCTATTTACAATTTAAAATAATGCGTGACAGGATTCGCAATGCTCGTTTTGCCTGTGTCTTCAGGCTAATCTTATGTGTAGTGACTTAATGACTGAAGAGATAATTTAAATAATATATATTTTATTTAATATGAAAAATTATTAATCGAATTTTAATTAAGGCTTCAACGGCAAAAGTTAAATAATTATCTTATATGCAAATGTAATAATGTCATACAGCAAAGTGATAAAAAGGCGAGACAGAGCCTCACTTTAGTAGTTCAGCGCAGTTGAGCAGTTCAGCTCATTGGCAGTTCAATTTAATGAAATGGTCTGCAGTAGTAGTGTGCAGCAGAGCAGTTGAATGCAGTCCTATTCAGCTGTTCAGCAGATTAGCAGAATAAGCAGTTTCAGAAGAATAGCTGATGAATAGTAATTGGAATTGTGAGAAGTCGCTCCGATATTCACCGTAAGAAGCCACTCCGTGCAAGACATAGTCTCCAGAAAATATAAAGCTGGCGAGACCGTCGCCTATAAGAAGTTATAACCCGTTACTATTAGTCACGACGTCGCAGAGACAGCGAGACCAAAAGACGCGACGAAGCAGAGTGAGTCTAAAGAATTAATAATTCTACAACTTAGACGATAAATAATCGAATGGGAAAAAAGAAGAACGGTTAAGAAGAGAGCAAGAAGCTTTTTAAGTTAAAAAGGCTAGAAGATTTAGAAATAACGAACGCTTCACATAACCAGGCGAGACCATTTGGAACCAATTGTTGCTTAGGAAAGTTACCGCCACGAAGAGAACCAATCACAAGGAAGACTGTCACATGTGTTTGGAGAAGACAACAGTTTGCAGTATTCAACATGGAGGAATTACTACAGTTTGACGAATGTTTCCAAGATAAATAATTCAAGTCAAGAATACGTGAATTACTGTGAGTACTGTCTATTATTTATGAACTATTAAATTATCTGAAGCAACGAAATTAAGAAGGAAAAGTGCATTTGTTAAAGGAATGAATTATCGTGAATCAGTCAAGTCAATTGATTTATTTGCAAGGCTGTTATTAAAGTGATACTTATATGTGCTTCGATATATATATATTAATTAATTAGTGAAATTAGAATATAAGTGAATATTCTAGAATTGTGAGTAACAGTGAATACTAAAGAAAAGATTAGTGCTATATCTGAACTTAAGTTATCAACCTACCTTATAGTGAGACGATACCAAACCAGTGCTTCTCAAACTATTCAGTGTTAACTATTATTTATACATATTTGTGAATTATTCATTCGTTCGAAGTGAACGTTAGTAGACTAGTATGTTGAACAATGATCAACAGTGATTATTTAATTATCAAGTATAATTAAGCCAAGTACTTTTGGAACTTTTCAATATCCTTTGAAATTCAATACCAACTTGTTAAAAGCTCCTGTTCTTTTAAAGAACTCACGTGTAACTCTTTTAGTACTCTGAAATTATTACAAGTAGTGTAAATAAAAAAAAATACTTATTTGCCTTTAATAACATTAGCGATTAACATGAACATATAAAATTGAACGTGAAGGAAAAACTACTGTTGGCTTCCAACTTTGCTTTTTATGATAAAAATGTATTAGGCCTATTTGTTCTGTTGCACAGTACTGAACAAACAGTACGGAAACACTGTGCGGCACCCCTCGAGTGGAATGCGTCAGAATCATGACTCCGCGCGAACACTATACGCTGTGGAACATTCCATTGCCGTGGTTCTTACTGGACATGTGATAATAGTGCTGACAATAGAGGAAACGGTGTTTGTTATGGAGCAATACAATTGCTCAAACGGATTAGGCCGTAATAATTGTCCTCGTATACAGCGAGTGAAGATGTTTGAGCAGCAGCTCGGCAAACCTGCTCCCAGCAACAGCGTCATCCTAGTAGTGATAATTTTGGACGAACCGGTAGTGTTTTCACGCAGCGCCGAGCGTCCCAGAACTGTAACAACCAATTACAACCAAGTCGTGACTGTATCAAGTGTTTCATAGGCTTTGCCCGTCCCGATATCGTGCAAGAATGTCCACTGCATTCGGAGAAAATAATCATTTGGTATGTGATATCAGGGAACTGCGTCATTGGTCCCTACTTCATTGAGGAAGATGGGTTCCGGTGACACAAAACCAACATCGCTACATGAATACACGCCTACTCCCGTTCGTCAGTGACCTTCGTGCCTTCTGCGGATATATATATATATATATATATTTGCTTTACAGATCAATGATTCCAACAGAAGGGGGCAATCTGTTCCAGAACACGGATGTGCAGAGACTTTTTCATCAACATCTTTCATGTAAATATCATCTCTCGGTTCACAGACTTTCCGTTGCCGTCACATTCGCCAGAACTTACTCCTCCGATGCGTACATTTGGGAAATGCTTAAGGAAAGTGTCTTCCGTGCCCAACCCACTGATATTGCCGAACATACAGAGGTGGTTCTTCATGTCTCCCGTGAAATGCAGCAGCCCCTATTTCGGGATATGCTACAAAATTTAGTGAGCCGCTACGAACTCTGTGTTGTCAAGGAAGGGCCCACTTGGAACATGTCATTTGCAGACGTCAAAATCTTTAACTTCACTGGCGGAACTGAAACCATGACGTACTGTTTGTTTTGGGCCATCCTGTATAATCAGAAACGTGCACTTCCATTCGATTACATGTAGTAAGGTTTCTTATTTCCTCCAAATAGTTATATTGGGAAAACAGTAATCAGACAAACTATTTACGAATACAAAATATTGGTTTTCTATTAATTCGTAAAGCAGTTTAAAGAATGATCTATAGAAGAATATTTCATTAATTTATGACCCGATTTGAACAGGAATTTCCGCCATCCTATCTTTAAAATTTAGAATGTCATTTTTGACACATTTAATCTTAAATGTATTTCGCATTTCAAAATTAAACAGTGTTATCCAAACTTCATTACATGCTGTACGTCGGTTTAAGAGTGATTTCCCAATTTGTGCCAAATTATTCTAGTAATTTTTCACAGAATAATATATCAAGTTACATCAGATTAAAATTTCAGGTTTAAGGTCTAATTATTTACAAATGATTAGTTTATGATATTCATTAAGAAAATTTATGGAACATATTTCAATCTAAACTCTTGAATAATAGTAATGCATGAACTAAATATTTAAAAAAAATTCTAGTTAGATTTTAATGTTTTCACCTTTTACATTCAAAATCATTGCAAAATTAGGGTAAAAGCTGCTCTATGTTACCAATAATGCAACTTTATCAATTTTAAATTTCATATTTACTATTCATCCGTGATTAAAGTTTATTCTTAGTAGCATCTTGTTGTGGGCGAATTTACATTACAAAGGAAAACACGGTAATACGTTTAGCAATACAATCAGTAATTTAAATTCAGTTTCAAATTGGAAATTGAGCATAATTGATAATGTTTTCATAATCCAAATTATGGACCACTTTTAAATATAGGCAAACATTATTTAAGAGGCTACACTCTTAAATAACGATATAGTGATCTGAATTAAATTTTTAACCTTGAAAAGTCTAGTCTTGTTGTATATTTGATTTTTCATATCTAGTTTATAGGGCCAAGGATTGTGTTCTTTTGTAACTCGAGCAATAACGCAATATTAATTAATACATTTTTTAGCCAATCATACGTGTGCAGTATACAGATAAGATTTTTGCATATTTACCTCACTGCAAGAGCTACTTTTTTGGGGCCAAGCTTCCTGGCTGAATAAAAAAATGATATTACGAAAAGTATTAGAAAATCATGCAAAACTTTCATAGCTCTCATATTAAATGGATATTCATTAGAAAGCTTTCATTATTGATGGATAAGCAGCAACAATAATAAGTACATGTAGATTATACAATCTATTGCAATGGAAACGTTGAAACAGTGAATGTTTATTAATTTTTGCTACAAGTTGTTTGTAGTTATATTCAATTTACGAAAAGAATTTCGACTTTACTTTTCAAAGATTTTCCAGCAATGGAGAATTGCAAGCAAGAATATAACAAATTACTGAAAGACGACATGATTAGTATAGATTGGGGAATAAGACCTCAGGCTATTAGTACAATTAATGTTTAAGTCAAGTATTAAGCATGATTTCGACAAAGTTTTGAGATTCCTCTGGGTTCAAGGGATTAACTGAGGCAAACAGTAGCTATGTAGCGATTCCCTTTCATCACTTAATAAGTGTCAGGTAGTTTCAAACATTCCTATTAATCTTAAAATCAATTTGCAAGATCAGAATTAAATTATGTGTCTAAATAAGTTTGTCAGTGATTAGGAAGTTGCAGTTAATCAGTTTGTGAGTACAATAATTAACCAAAGATAGTGACACCAAATTAAAAATGAATGTTTTCAAATTTTAACCCTAAATAAAAAAAAAGTATCAATTGAGAATTTTATTATTAAAAAACTATATTTAGAGCTAGTTAACAATAATGTCTGTTTATAGAAAAACAAACGAATGATAAAGAAATATAAGGAAATGTAAATGAAATGTAAATAAAACAAATCTTACATCACCCCAAAAGAACCGAAATGATTTTTTTTATTTCAATTTTTTCCCTTAGCAACATTATTTTCACATTCAAAATTCGTTCTTGCTGAAAGAGAGGCGACCTTGACAATTCGTATTTCATCCAATTCTTTTCTCTTTCGTTTCCCTAAGATTTTAATTAGCCTGTGACGAATAGGTTACCTTCTCATTCATACATTAAACATCTCTCCTCGGTGGAACTTCCATTATAATCCTAGTACCAAATGCTTACCTTACCAGCTGTTTCCGTCCTCGTTTCGAGCATCCACCTGCTTTGTTCATTTGATCAAGTGTCTGCCAACCAATTAATCTTGTGTCTCCTGAATGTTCCTTTTCTAACATTGAAGAAACGACTCCAACTAGTAATTTCTTCATTCTTTTATTCTTAAAATTTATTTTCCCCATTACCTTTCAAAAAAATTAAAAGTAAATGCATAAAAATAAGTAACTTTCTACGTTTGTTAATCGTAAATTATCATAATATCTCCAATTGACTATAAATGCTTTAATTTCGTCAATGCTGAGATTTATTGCGAAAGAAGATGTATTAAGCTCGTTTTTCTAATTCTGTAGACATATTAATAACGAATATAATTTCTGCAAGCTAAACATCTTTGTATAACTTTCAAAAACTAGTCGTGTCATATTATAATGCCAATGAATCCCAGTATATTTTAAATTTTTTCCAGTAGTTGAATATTTACAATTTGTTAATGTTAATTACTAAACAGATAGAAGTGTTGTAAATAACACTAAGTAATAACACTGAGCATTTTAAACAGTAAATAAATGTAAACAATAAATAATGCACTGCAATATGTCTTACTGCAATAGTTAACAACAAAAAGTTTCACACAAAAAAATTCAATATATTTTGAATTGAATATATTTCGAGTAGCTTCTTCTAGTAGTGAGAAACAAAGAAGCTTCTGAAAGTATCTCTGATTAAGAAAAACAAAAGGTAATCGTTCACGGATAATAATACGAAAGGGCAAGGAGAGGGCAATTTTTATCTAGAATTTTCAACTTTTAATATACTCATAATTCAAGTTACTTTCTTCTGAAAAAGACTAGCATATACAAAAAAAGTATGAAAATTTATTTAGTTAATCGTTTTATTTAAATTACTTGATGTTATTTTGCACTGCAAAGTAGAGTCAGTATGCCTAATATGAGACCCCAGCCTACAGAATGTACTAAGTGCTGCCGCCTGGCGACTGGAGCGTGAAACAGTAGTCTAATGCATCATCTGTCAGCGGTGAGTCAGTCGAGTGTTTCCTAGTTCAGACAAAGGTTTAGTAATTTTTCCCCTGAATTTGTGCTCGTCGACTTTTTTGAACGTGTATTTTCATTGGCTGTTTTCACCTTTAAAATAAGACTCGTTTTGAAACTCTTAGTATCGGATAGGTAGCTTTAACTGTGTAGTATAAACATACCGATTTGTTTTTAAGCTAACGTTAAGCCTAACCTAAAAAATTCGTTGGCGTGTATGACAACGCGGTCGTGCCTAATATGAGACCCCAAAGGATGCCTAATATGAGATAGGGTCTGATATTAGGCATTTTTTTTTTCATCATGCAAAGCTTGTTAACATTTTTTTTAAAATTTTTAGATGCCTTCCGAAACAAAACGCAAAAA
Organism: Thereuonema tuberculata; assembly: GCA_023159025.1. Classification (NCBI taxonomy): domain Eukaryota; kingdom Metazoa; phylum Arthropoda; class Chilopoda; order Scutigeromorpha; family Scutigeridae; genus Thereuonema; species Thereuonema tuberculata. The sequence goes on from JAFIDM010012231.1 coordinate 18,987,474, forward strand.
ATGGGATCCTATAATGATGGTACGAGCTGTCAAAGCCGTAAGAAGTCGTGATATGGGCTACAAAAAAAACTGTAAAATATTTTGAAGTTCCAAAAGGAACTCTGGAGCGTTATGTTAAGGATTCAGAGAAAATAGCTGAATCACTGGTAGACGTTAGTTTGGGAAGACGGCCTACTTTAGCAAAACACATTGAAGATTCGTTAGTAAAATACTGCATTGAGATGGATTCAAGGTTTTATGGCTTAAGAAGGAGGGATATTAAAAAAATGGCATTTCAGCTTGCTATGAAAATGGTTTAAAGCATCCGTTTTCATCAGAAAAACAATGTGCTGGTGAAAAGTGGTTAAAGGGATTTTTATAACGACACCCACAACTGTCTCTAAAAAAACCTCAAGCAACATCGTTTGCAAGAATTAAGGGATTTAGCCCAAACAATGTGCAATTTTGGAATCTAAAAACGAAAAGTAAACAAAACCTGAAATAAACTTCAACTAATTCGTTTAAATGTCATTTTTCTTTTTTACGTATTAGCGATGAAGATAAATATTACCTAATTATTGTTTAAAGTTTTGTTTTTGACGAACTTTTCAGTAATTACAATTCATTTTTTTAGTTATTGAAGAGGGTCTCATATTAGGACTACTTTTTTCAAACCCCCAAAATGTAACATTTGTGTTTAAAATTTCATACAAGACAAAATGTAAAGTTGCTTTAATTTTCTGTCATTGTTATTTGTAGTAAAATGTATGCCTTAAAAGAATATCACGTTGGTACTGTAATTCCTCACTTATTTTCCTAGTTATAGATGAAAATCAAAAAGGGTCTCATATTCGGCACACTTACTCTACAGTATTTCAGGGTTTCTTTTTTTCTCTTCCCCCCTCAATTCTCTAAGGAAGTAATTGATAGAGTATAATGATTCTTCTAGAATTCTCCTTATTTATCTTTTTTTATGATAATTTATGAATTCTAAATATTATTAAAAATAAAACACTTTTGGAAATTTTTGGAAATAGTGGTTTTTGGGTAACGAGAACAGTTTACTTAACAAAATTAATGAAACAATTTGAAAAAAGTGACAATTCTCAATTTACATCAGATGAAGACATTTTGTAAATTCTTGCTTGTGTTTCCTGCATTGGTAAAGGAAGGTTTCTGAAAAGTATGCAATATTTTTCATAAATTAATTTTCAAATTTGGATAAATCTAAATCTAACTTGTAATGTACTAAACCAACACATGTCAAAACATTTAAAGATATATTTTACCATTTCATTGGCTTTTTTTTTTGCTTTCTCTTACTTGACTTCCTTTTAATTTCCGTTATCCAATTCTTAAAATCTCTTTTTGAAAAAAATTAACAATTTGTTCAGAAAAATTTGAGCTTTTTCTTTGTAATTTTCTCTGAATTTGTGTTATACATTGAACCTTGGTTTCATAAACTATACGGAATGTTAACGAAGCTCAATGAATTTTGACGGGTAGCAAACTTATCACTAGTTTTAAACTTCGATTTTTCATAATTTGGGATTACTGAACTAAACCAAAGCAAGTATAACTAAAGCAGCATTATTTGATGGTTTTCAACTAAAATTTAACGGAACAATACAATGTGGTAATAGTTAACAATTAAGACTTTTGAATGGCCCAAAGATTTTAGATGTCTATGGCAACGAAATCTAAAAGATAATGAGTTTTTTTTTTATAACTGGAATGTTTATGTAGAAAAAAAGGGTTTTTTGTATGGGAATTTTTAAAGTCTTTCTTGATTACTACTAAAGCAAAATTTCTACGACTTCAGAGTGAAACCTTCCATCTGCCCCAGATGAGGGATTTTAAAACATAATTACCATTCGCTGGTTCTTAATATGATGGCAGCAAGCCAACAGAATCTTTTTCTTTTGCTTTTTTCGCTGTTTAAAATCGATTTACATCAACAGATTTCGCTGTGTCAACAGATTAAATCTCTCACGAACATAAACCGAAAGTATTTAATAATGATAATTATTGATATCCCTGAAACCAGATTTCTTCGAAAATAAGAAGGAAAAAAAAAATACCTATTTTAACAAAATAATGGAACTATGTCGTACCATTCAATTAGTGATTTTCTTTTTATTAAAATGGGATACATTTAAAGCATAAATGGTAATGTCGTAAGGATAAAGGGGTTACTCCTCGTAAATCGAATCAAGGTAAAAATTTGCCATCCCAAATTGTTATTACTCTATTCAAGAGAATGTAACACGAAAGAAAACAAGATAAACACTGATACACACACCCACACAAATGGACTAACTAATTGGAGGATCTTCGTTTTCCTAGGAAAGTAGGCTAAAATCAGATTTGTTTTCTATTTAGTTTATTTTCTTTGTTTAATGCTTTTTGGATTGACCTAATAGTCATCAGATCTTTAATAGAATCATTAGCTTGTCTTACGAGAGATTTGAATCCAGATTAAAGTATGGTATTTTAAATTCAATCCTTTTTCCGTTCTAGGCTTGTTTTCTCTAGTCTTTCAAACTATTTCCAACTCTTTGTATCGTCTTGTCTCTTTGGCTGTTAATTATCCTGCTGAATGTAAAGATATCACCACCTATTCTCCCTGGTAAACTGTCCACACTGAAAAACAAATGTATTAGCTTCAATCTGGAAATGGGCAATATATTAAAGCAGATTGATATTGTAAGCAAATCGTTATCGAAGTATATTTGCAATAACTTAAATTTAAAAATCTAAATATTTTACTTGATAGAACGGAACGGCATTGTGCATAATTACATAACTACTAAAATAGGAAAGTTCTCTTTACAGTAAGCATTAATTTTAAACTAGTCTGTGATATCTACTATCTCCATTTCTTTTGAATGATTTCAGAGGATTTTCACCTTAATTCCCTCTTGGTGACAAGAAGGATTATGAGATTCCTGAAAAACAGATGCCCAAAGGGAAGAACAATCAAGGAAATCTAGCTGATATTTTTTCATAAATTTAAAAAAACCTGAAATTAATATATCCCAAAGTAACGTCTTGGTTTCTTTATTACAGCTTGAAATTAAGGATTTCTTGTAGATTAGATGATTTCTTTTTAGATTAGCTGTCATTTCATATGAATTCTCATAAAAGCTAAGACGCACATTGCTCTAAGATCAGTGAAAGTTGGAAAAGGCATTAATTTTTTTACTTACATTAAGGCTATGATGAGGATTACATGAAAATAATTGAAAACACTATATTCAGATATGAAAAGTTGTCTGGATTAGAACTCCAATTTATCACTTTTTGTTTGTAGGAAAATGTTGTACATCTCATGACAGTTTGTGTAAATATCCACAAGTATGCTGTACTTTTTTTTGTATAAAGGTTGACTCCCCCTCCGCCATAGACCTTAACTATAATTTTGATTAACTTTTCTGCAAAGATCCAAGACTATTACGGGAATTTCCTGTAAATAAAGAAATGATTGATGACGAATGTAGGTGGTCCAGAAGCAAAGCATTCTGACTGTAGGTCTTTTGTACTATCCCAGTCCTATTTGTACTATCAAATGATGAAGAAAGAATAGCGAAAGCAGTGGAGGGGAAACGGAAGAACCTTTCAAGCGCTGATTTCCACTACGATATCCACATGAGAACAGAATCCCTGTACTCAGAGGTGAGATGTCGATGTCTTCTCGACACACCAACTGCGCGGCCTAAGAAATATCTTACCCTAGTTTTAATTTACATCATCTTTTGACTGCAAACACTACAATTTTCTACTTAAAAAACTGATAATTAAGTTGTTCAAATCCAAATAATTTTGATCATATTATAGTATAAACGTTAATCTGTTACAAATCTACAGAAACTTAGTTTCTTTTCAGATGCTTCAGTGGAAATGTTTATCAACAGGAAGCTCCAGTTTCTCAACAATTTTTCTTGTCCATATAAGTTTGAGGAAGATCCATTCAATGATTCAAATTTATTAAGAAACGAACACCAACTACACATTAATACAATGATTTTCTGAGTGATATTTTCCTGAAGAAAGTAGAATAAGTAACAAAAACTTTTCTAAGTTTAAAAAAAAAGTGGCATGTCTTGTTATCCGGATAAAACGAGTTGTCTCTTTCATCTGGTTCATCGATACAAATTCAGTTAATAAATGAATCTCAAACGGAAGTTGTATGGATTTAAGCATGAAAAGCTGCCTTTAGTATCGATTGAGCTTGGCTTGTGTTTGTTATCGTCCACTGCAGCAAATCATCGGGGAACGTGGCTAATCTCCCGAAAGAAATGATCACAACATGTACTCAGTGAAATTGAATATCTGCAAAAATAAATAGAATGGAATGTAAATAAAATGATCAGCATCGATTCCATTAAATGTACTAGCTAATAGAGTAATTTGAATCGATTTATTTTTTTGTTACTGAGTTTTATATTTTTAGAACATTACAGATTTCGTTTAATGTTGATACTTTTTAATACTTTAATTTATAAAGGAGAGAGAAAAAAGTTAAAACTGAAATAAAAAAGAAATAAAATGTAAAGTAATTTTATCTCGGAAGAAGGATACAAAGTAATTTCATGCAGAATACGGATATACTGTACATCCGCTTTGGACAAGTCAAGTGATAAAGAAATTGGAACTTTTTTGTAGATGTTGATTACCAAAAGAAACATTCCCCTTGATTTTGATACGTTTTGATTTCGAAGTAAATCCAAAAATTCTCGTAATAAATGGAAAGTACTCTATTACGATAGCTGAAACTTATTGTTACCGATCTATTTATTGATTCTTTGACCGGAATTGGACCCATTACAGTAATAATCTTGAAACCTAAACGTATACTTAAACTATTCAATCGAATAGCAATCATCGTCTTTTGGATCTTTCCTAAGAAAGTTATCTTTTTCCTAATGGTATATATAATATTTGAAACAAAAACTATGAATTATAATGATTAACTTATTGATTGGATCAGTAAATATTTATTTAAATTACTATATGTTTCACAGTGAATTTACTAAATTTTCAAGTGAGTAATTGAAACACCAAATTTACAATTTACAAAGATGCTACAAGAAATTTCATTGTTTTTTTTTTTCAGTTTTTGTAAAGTAACAACAATTATTAAGAGATATACATCAAATAATGCTCTAACATAAATTGTGATAACAAAAAATATTGTTGACATGCTAAGAGATTAACAATCAAAAGGATTTGTAACTTTGGCAATTTTAAATTTCCTGTTCATTAAGGTTGACAGGCTCGCATTAAAGAATAAATCCGAAAACACATTATGCGCCCTGTGCAGCATATTCATTGAATATATATATATATATATACTGTATATTAAAGGACCGAATCTAGTTATTGTTTTTTAACTTTTTATCTATTTTAATATTTGACTAGTGCGTCGGCGTCACGGATATTATTCATTTTAGCACAAGTTAATAATTTTTATTGACTACGTATGTACTTATTAAATCAATGAAACGCAAACTTCAGGCCGATGAACAAAGGGACAAAGACATTCTTCATACAGGAAGAGAGAGATTTAAAGTTGAAGTGTTTTTCCCTATTCTTGATAAGTTATATACTGAATTAGTGAGGAGAAGTTGTAAATTATTGTCAGACATCTTCATGGTTTCCAGTCAATTTCTCGAAATTTCTCCAAATGTTATTTCCGAAAGCGCAGGAAGGCTTAATGTGAAACTGATTTGGAACCATCCTTCCGAGGCGAATATATAGACGACATTTTGCGGGACTTCTAAAGGCCAATAGATCTCAGATGCACCAAATTGAAATGATTACATATGAACGGTTAAAGTCTGTGTTCCCAAATGTTGACATTGCTCTCAGGATACTTTTATGTACCGCAACAGTTCAGCTGAACGCTTATTTTCGGTTCTTAAAAGGCTGAAATCTTACCTTCACTCATCAAACAAGAGATTAAACGAATTGTTCATTCTTCACATTTAAGCCGATTTCTTGACTGATGTTCATATCAGCTAATAAGATATGATAGATGAGTTCACTGCTATGACTAGTGAGTTCTTTCCTTTTTAAGTTTCCAGGCTCTCAATATTTCTATTTTGTGTCATTTTAAATTTTACTTACATTCTGAGTTCTATACTTATTTCGAGATAATTTAATAGAATTTAGTCCAGGTCAATTTTTTTTGTAGAAAGTCAAAAGTAGTGTCTCACAAATATTCAGTATAATGCCCAGTCTCAGCATGTCGTCGATGGGAATCCGGAACAGCTGTTTCAGCCTCATTCTGAATCGTCAGTCGATTTTTACCCTCGATGACAAGCTCAGACTGCACGAAAGGTAACTGATTTCACTTGCATTTTCGGAAGTGATTTCCAAACAACAATAAAAGAAAAATAAATAAACAAACAAATAAATAAATAAATAACTCTGTTAAATACATGTCTAAATGCCTTGTCTTCGATCCTGTCAGGCTTAAAGGCAAAAATCGAAACATGAAACAATTGAAGGAAAAAATAAAGTTTAATGTGCGTGCAAACTGACGCACATTATGACGACGAAGGTTAAACGCACAAATGTACTTTTGCCCTGTCTGAGCATGTCATCGAGGGGAAAATTGCTTCATCCTCATTAGGAAGTATAATTGTGTGTTGCTACTTTCATCTTCAGTCAATCTGTTTACATGTAAACTTTATTTTCTCATTCTGTCTTATTTTTCTTTTTTGAAGAGGGCGCGTATTATGTTTGTTTCTAAGGGTGCAAAACTCATCTGTTCATAAAGGCAGCTGTAACTGACTTTGCAGCGATGGAAAAAGGGGGGGGGGGGGAAATCGAACTCACATTGCATCAAATTTTAAGGAAAGTACACCAGTGGTTTAGCTTCACGACCTGAAGACAAATATAAGAGAAAAATACTCAATTGAAATATGAAGACTAGTTGGAACTTTTACTGACTGAACTTTCTAAGAATACCATGCCTTTCTATTCCACTTGGAAATTTTCCTTAACTATCTTGTTTATTATCGTATCACACTGAAACAATTGGACTGATTTCTTTAAACTTCGGTGTGAAAGTTAGTTGTAGTTCAACTTGTTTTAAGAGCTTGACTATTTTGATTTCCATACTTCCTCAAAATTAGCACTTTTAGTGCTCGCTAAGCGATGGATAGTAAGTTTACTTACATGTTGCAATATTTCAATATAATTTTTTTGACTGTGCCTATTAGCTATGCAAAATCTCACTATTCAACTTGAACATTTTTTTCTGTTTCTCTGTCCGTCTGTTTGAATTCAGATGCTCTGAATTGGCTCAATCGATTTCCTTTTAACATGAGACTTACAACAACCTAATTTAAAACATGAGAACGATTATTTGACTGTCATTGTATTTTTCGCTGTAAAACGATTCTTTATCCCTCATCAGTTTCATTAGTATACAGTGGATAGTTTAAAATATTCCTAGTCTTACGTATTAGCGACCCTCCCCACTTCAAATAATGCAAAAATCGACAACAAGAGTTTCAAAAAAAAAAATATTTTGTTAGTTTTATTTCTGAAACCTCAAATTAAATAATAAGTTGCAGAATTGCAAAAGAAAAAAGGAATTTTTATCTTTTTTCCTACTTTGTCTTGAAATTTGAAAAATTAAACTTGCATATGTTTTCTCCCAGAAGGAAAAGCAAAGAAAACAAGTTTTAATAACCCTCCAAGTTTGTACGATGCATTGCTGGTTAATCAATTTTTTATTATTTTTTTATATTTTGAAAATTGATAAATAAATAATTGATCACTAATTGAAAATGTCCTTGTATTTTAAAGTTAACGTCTTTATACTTTAAAGTTGATGTAACGAATCACATCTTTGAGATTTTTAACATTATTTCTTTCAATGGAAAGCAGTTGAACATAAATTATTTTTAATTGCTTTAGATTTTTGTCATAATTCATCGGCGAAGTCTTCAAATCTAGTGAATAATTTTTTGGAATCGATGCTATTTTAGTTTATTGTAACTAAACGAGAAAATAATACAAACTCTTAAAACAGAGATTATTCTTTGAATCCTATCAAGTTAGTTTTTTTTTTTTAAATCGTGAATTTGGTTTTGTTTGTTTAGTAAAAAAAAAAAGTATCACATTTTTGCTTTTTTTGATTCCACAAGAAGATATTTCTGTTGAATGGCAACTTTTGTGTTCTCTACTAATTGTCAAAAATGGGAAAAAGTATCCTTTTGGTATTACTTAGTAAATACATAGGGGAGATCGGGGTCAGTTGGCATTAGGGGCTAGTTGGCATACAGCTTCTATTTCCTGCCACCGTGTAGCTAGAGCGCTGACATCTTGATAGTGGGAAGTGTATGTAAAGATCTGATACACCCATTCACTGTGACTTTAGTTTGCTTGGAAGTGTCACGAAGGAACGACCCCTGTTTTATCGTTTTTCTGACTGATGAGTAAATTTTTTATCGTAAATTTTTTTTGTTCTGTAGATCGAATTGAGGTGGTGCTGATGGCGGCTTTCGAAAGAGTGGATAACTGTGATTACATGCATGTATCGTAATCTTTCGTTTCTGATGTTTGGGATTGTGTGGTATTCATCTTGTATGGTAACTAGCCCCACAGGGTATACACTTTTGGAAATCCCTGTGGGGCTAGTTGGCATAGCTAGGTAGGGTCAGTTGGCATAGCTATGACAAATAGTAAAAAAGGGAAAAACTGGAGATGGCCAGACGAGGAAGACTCAATTTGGTACGACCAAATTAAATTCTGCGAAAATTGAACCCACCTGTTCAAATAAGCGAGCGCCCAACCCCTACATTCGTGTTTGATATCAAACAACTATAGGTAGCTAAGAATTCATTGTTTGTTCATACATTTAATTTAATTTATCATACAGTTGTTTTTTGTTCAAGTATTATTAAAATAAAATTTTGGATAAAATAAAATGTTTTTTCTAGAAAATTGTTGTGTTCTGCTCAAGTACCCTTAACCATATCACGCTATGCCAACTCATCCCTAGAGGTATGCCAACTAACCCCGCACCCGGGGTTAGTTGGCATAGTTGCAAGCTTTTAGGAAAAGTGTCCTAAACACGGATTTAATTAATGGGTCCTACATAATTTTGTAGTCAAAAAGTTAAGCTATCCGCCGCATTCACCAGAATCCCTCTTATAAGTATTGCACAAAAAATAGAAAAATCAAAAACCAAAATCTATGCCAACTAACCCCGGTCTCCCCTACTAGATTTCATTGATATTTTTCAAAAACAGCTTTTTCAAGATTTTTGTTTTGGCATTTATTAGCCACTTATTAGAGATTTCATTTATTTTATCCTTCTCTTAAACTAATTACGATAAAATATTTTGATTTGGGATGTAAAGGAATTTTACCAAAGATGTTTAATTTAAGGCAGTAAAATAAAGATCAATAATTATTTCCCTAAAATGATGACAGCTACAGTTTCTTTATCAGTACATTTTATTGTAATTTTCTTTATGGAAATTTCATCTGTATTATATTTTATAAAGTTTTTAGAAAAATCATATCACCCTTATCATCTTATCACCTTATTATTACATTCAAAAAGTAGTAATTTTTGTTTAAAACTGAAAATTTAATCTCAAAAACGACAGCAAGAAATAATGTTTGTTAGGAAAATTTTTTGTTATTCTACTAATATTTGAGAAGTAGAAATATTTGAGAATATTTCATTAGTCTACTTTCTTAGGTAGTCAGGCTTATGAAATCAACCAGTCTGAGTGTGTGTATGTGTGTGTGTATGGATAACTGTGTGGGGGTTTAATAAAGTTTTGGATGGCTCATCTTGAAACTTTATATGCACTACAAACGATATTTACAGGGTAATTCAAAATTCCTGCAGAAACTTTAAAGGTAGGTCAGGAATACAAAAAACAAACCGTATTCCACTATGAAAACGTCACCGCAAACGTCACCCAAATGTGCTTGAAGGTACACAAAAGTTCAGAAATAAAAGACAACAAGTAACGTAGACAACATGTTTATTAGCCCTATGTTTACAATATAATCGTTGCCGAATACAATCAAGCATGTTTCCGTCGAATGATCCAGTTTCACAAAATCTCTGCTGCAAAAGCTCAAACGTTTGATAATTTGGGCACACTTATGTTGAGGAACAGTCAATATACAAATGTACAGCAACCCGTCCATTCGTTGTCTCTTAGGCTAGGCCCTCTCAGCATTAGTGAAGCGATACATCCTAGAAGGCAAACGCCCTCTAGCACATTCGGATGGCGTTTGCGGACATAACACTACGAATTCGGTTTGTTTTTGTATTCCTATAACTACCTTTAATGTTTGTACGGGGAATTTGAATCACCCGTATATTTGAAATCTTTTCTAAGTGGGAACTTCTCCAGAAGGTGATAAAAATTATCTCAGAAAAACCATTAGAAACGGAACAATAAAGTCCAACAATGAGTTTATTTCGTAAATGTAATTCCGGGCACTTTGACCCGATTGAAATTAATGGGAACTTAATAAAAATAATCTTCAAATGTTTTCAGGAATATCTTGATTTTCTCAATTGCTAACCTTTCTTTTGATTTTTAAACTTAAAAAAAAATTGAGATTCATTTTATATTAGTTTTTAATTTTTTTTCTTCACTTTTTTATTTGAAAAGGATTCTTCTACATGTTACATTTTCACTTACGCTTTTTAAAATTGCAGAATAGTCTTAAATATAAAATTTAAATAAGTGTAAGAAAAAATTACACTTTCATCCCTTCTCAGTTCCCCTTTGTTTATTTCGCAAACGGAAGTATTGGTGTGACTTGGAATCTTGAATGATTAATGAATGTAGTTCCGTGGCCATTGAAGACACGGGGAGGAGCCTTACCTTAAATTTTCTTTTCTGCATCTTTGCGAAAGCGTCACCAGTAAACAGTTGTTCTCTCGATCCTACATTCAAGGAGATGTGAAGATGTACATTTTTTTTAATAAATCATCTACAACTTAATTTTAATAAACTAGACAAAAGGAGCTGAAACAAGAAATGACCCTTTTAAGAAATTTACAAAGATTGATTCAATAACAAAATAAATACATCCATACATACATTTCTTATTATACGTTTTTATGGATCATTTACCACCTATTCTATCACATCGTTTCTTTATCATGAAACAATTCTATTTTCACCCAACTTTCTATAGGATATTTGGTTACTTGATAATTATTTTCAACATCTGATAAAAGTTAATGCCCTTTTGGATTTTTAAAATAAAAATGAGTGTTTTAAAGTAATTATCTAAGCAATAAATCAACAGGAAATCGACAAACTTCTTTGAGACCTATCAAACAAGTTACAGAAGAATTGTAGGAAATAGCCTTATATTAAAGTTATTACAGAATATTATATTGAGGTGCTAATATCAACGACCTATCTATAAATTGCGGCCCTATTATAAAATTTTTCTAGTTGTAATCTGAACAAAAATTTCCTTTCTCTTGAAACAATAAGGAAGTTAAAAATTTAGACTGGATTTATTTGAAATTAAAATTTTGTATCTAGAATTTATGTTTAAAATGGATAGTAAAATTAAAATTTCATCATCTCACTTTAAAATTTTAATCATCTCACTAGTGTTCATCATCTCACTTTAACTAGCAATAAAGCTTTGGATTCCTAAACCTCCACGTACATCATCTGACCAAAATAAAATTAACGTTAAATGTGAACGGACTTCACAACATTTTTTTATTTCATTTTGTCCCTTTTGAAAAATAACGTCATTCTTTCAATGCATTACTATATTTTAAATAGAACGAATTTGTTTCTGTAGTTCATGAAAATTCACATGCATACAAGCATCTTAAATTAAAACGGGTGTTATTTAAAAAAATAAATGAAGCCTTATTAAGATTAATTTATTTCTTTATATTCTGATAATTTTGATGACTGAAAGAGATTGTTCTTTTAGAAATATTTTGTTTTAGTAAAGACCACTTTTAATTTTCTATCTTCGTAAATAATTGACTTGAAATTCTACTTCAAGAAAATTTCATTTTAACATTTTAAAAATCCGTTGCATTTCTTTTTTTATCAAAATGCCATATGTTAACCGTTGCAAAGACTTCGAATGTATTTCCTTAATTACCTTCCTGACTGAAAAACAAACAAACAGGTGCTGCGACTGGATCAATTACTGCCAGGTGTTATGTTTAGGAACAATTTTATATAGAAAGACAGAATCATTTATTGCCTTCAGTATATAATCTAAAGCACATAAAGCAGATCTCGAATGGAATTTGCCTGCTGTGATGTGTATTTTCAGTTAAATTAAAAACAAAATAAAAAATAAAATGTCGTTGCTAGAGATCTGAAAAGTTTGAGCTTTTGGTTATCATAAATTACGCTATCGTTATATTAGATTTTAATAAATTCTATATTATTGTTTTATTTTTTATGCTTATATGATTAAAGTGAAGAGAATTTGAATATCTGTCCCTTAGCATTTTTGACAAAAAAAGGCCTAATATCCTATCTATCTGATCAACTACAACTATGATGCTTTGTATTTGCTTGTAAGTACAAGAGAACCCTGGTAATACGAACTAATTGGGGCTGGGGTATGTGAAATGTTCGGATAATCTGAAAAAAACATTTTAGTGCATAAAAGACAGTAGCCGATCACGTGAACAGTATCTGCAGTACGCCGGAGTGTTCGATACTTTTCGGTCGACTTTTTTTATCAATAGCCTACAATTCAGAGTAAATCAGGACGAGTTATAGTTATGTATTTATGATTTTTAATTTTAAATTAAGTGAAAACAAATCTAGTGTTTCGTTGTTGTAACATCGTAAAGTAAAATGACAAGCAAACGGAAACATAGCTCGTGTACATTAAAAGAAAAACTGGAAGTTCTCAAGCGACTGGACAATGGAGAAAGTGCTACAAAATTAGCTATTGAATTTGGGTGTAGGGAAAGGCACTATCAGTGACTGGAAAAAATATAAACATGAGCGCTACATAATTAAAGAGAACGTATTGTTAAACAGTTCATTAAAATACAGGTACGAAAATTAAAATACTGTAGTGATGTTGCATTCCGCTAAATACAGTACTAGCTTAAAAACTGTTATTTTAATATTACGCAGAGTGCTACGATTAAATATTGTACTTCCTGCACATTGCAAGTGAGATTTAAATTTTTTACTGCTTCGTAGATTCTATCCGGATTATCCGAAATTTCGGATTTGCGGGGTTCGGATTACCGGGGTTCTACTGTAATTATAACAAGGTCGAAGCTGATGAAATCCCGATCTTTCGTGATTAACGGGCCTACCTTGAGGTCGAGTGGTCAGTCCGTTGCCCTCCTATTTTTAATCCCCGAATAGTATATCCGTACCCATTCCACAGAAGATTGAGTGGATCCTAGAACCTGTCAATGTGGAAAAATCCCCGACCTCCTCGTGGTTGGGAACTGAACCCGTTACTTCAGGCCTCAGTGAAATTTATTACCGTTTGGCTACCGGACTCATTCTACGTTATAGATACAAAAAAAAAAGAAAGTAAAGTAAGGAAAACTGAAATTGATAAAGTAAGAAACCAAGAAAGGCGAGAACAAAGTGGAGGTCACCCCCGCACCCTTCAGTGACCCTCAAAATCAAAAACAACAATAATAAATATAGTGCTGTAGTGTATACAAAAAAAACCTTTTTCCTAATAAATGGATTAGGATTAAAGGCTTTAAATTATAAAGAAACCAAACATCCAAAAGGTAAATTAACCCAAATATAGAAATTTAACTTGAAGAAAAATTATTCAAAATATAAACCAAGGGCTGCACAATTCACAAGCAGAACGAAACGGCCATTCCCAAATCCCTCTGATAATAGACTAGACAGGCATTTCTGTTTATTCATTGTGCAGCCCTTGCCTTATATTTTGAATAATTTTTCTACACCTTACATTTCTTAATGAACAGCGATACTTATCACTTTAGATATCATATCACTTTAGTATTTGTTATAGCTGATCGAAATATTAGAATATTTCGATGAAGAAGTTGAATAACATATTGGAAAGTATTATCTAACCTAGAGGATATACTGTATTTATATGTGAAGGATGTTTTGAAATAATGAAATTACAGATTACTATCTATTAGTGAATAAAAATAAAATCGGAGATACATGATCTCGTAGATCATGAATAATCTCCCAAAAATTATTTTATTATGTCCTTATCCAAAATGAAAAATTTTCATTTTCAGCCACTACATCTTTGTTATTCAGTAAGTGAGGTGATCAATTTGCTGCTTAAGGAATACTCGCCGTAAAACTGCTTTTTTTTGTATTTTTATCCTGCCCTTTTCAGCGTTTACCCTGTCATCGTTTCGCTTTAGTTTGTCAGCAACAGTTGGTAATTGTAGTAGACTCTTCATCCGCCGATTGACAATTAACTCTCACGTTGTTTTAAATGGACTCAAATCGTTCGAAACTTTATCTCTGGAGAGAAGATAAATATTAATGAGTCCGTAGAATTGCAAGCGTGACTGTAGCGACGGTTGCTTCATAAATAACTGAATTCCTAAAATTGCTTGACATACAATTAAATTAGTACAGAACAGAAAAAAAAAAGACAGAAAATGGATTCAAGAATAACTAATGAATATTTAATGAATACGTTTTTATTTTTTAATAAGAATTAAATTTATTATTAGGGTGAAAAATAATCAAGCATTTTAATTAAAATACCAGACGACGAAGTAATTAACTAATACTAGTGCAGTATTTTAAACGTCAAAACACACATAATTATTTCGCATAATGTTGCATCAGATAACCACTGAAAGGTCATCAAAAACTTTCTATCTAGCAATTCTAATTATGTCCGCATAGTAATCTTACTGTCATATTTGATGACCTTCTAAATTAATCTGTAATATCAACTTCTGTAGATGTGAACTGTGCTAAAGACAATCTCTTAACCATTTTAAGGGATTACTAGATATCAGCTCTGTATAGTATTGGATTGGCCAAATAGTTCGTTCATTATTTTTAAGTTGGCACTACAGCACTAGTAGCGCTTAGTCTGTCTTTAACGTCGTTCGACACCATTTTGTTAGATTGTATTGCGACAGTTGTCATATCAGCGTGCATTTAAAACTTATCAAAATTGATGAATTTTGGGTAGCCTGTTTAATATTGAAAATGGAAGACAATAAGGACTCAAGACTCCATGTTTCTTTGATGACGACTAAAAACTGTTATAGCTTGGCTGGGAAGTTCTGATTCATCCGCCGTATTCACCAGACTTTGCACCTACGGATTTCCATTTATTTGGGTCTTTACAAAATTCTCTAATGTAAAAACTTCAATTCCCTGGAAGATAACAAAGGCACCTGGAATATTTTTTTTTACTCAAAACGATAAAAAGTTTTCGGAAGATGGAATTATGAAGTTGCCTGAAGGATGGCAGAAGATAGTGGAACAAATCGCTGAATGTGTTGTTCACTAAAATTATTGGTGTAAATGAAAAAAAGTGTCTTTTATTTTTACTTAAAAACCGATCGAACTTAGCCAACCCAATAGTTCGTTACATTTTTCAAATTAAATTATAAAGTGCGAAGAAAATAAATATTATAGATCGAATTTGGCTTTACGTTATTTTGTTATTTTTATTAGGAACAAGTAAATAGACGAAGATGCTTTCGTAAGGGAAAAAAACTCAGAAATTCGCATTTTTTTTGGAATATTTATTGTTAAGGAAATGCAAATAGAAAACATCAAAATTTGCTAGCGAGAGCGGCCTCAATGAATTTTTTTAAAGCATACGACTTCAAACTGCGTATTTCAAATGTTAAAAAACAACAATGGATGGGACCAAGTTATTCAAAAGTGACATCCTGGAACAGCTGTTTTACGTTCGTTGGCGATCATCAGCCAGAAACGTCCCAGTAAATAACAAGGTCTCCGTATGAGGCTAATATCGGAAGCGCAGTGGTGCCTCAAGGAATAAATTGCACAATGAAAAACTCACCAATGAAAAAAACCAGTAATCAAAAGTTGCTTTCCAACAAAAATGTAATTATTTCCATAAAATCGAAATATTTCTAAAAGATTTTATTTCGTTTCCTGTTAAATATTTATTTAATTATATTATTATCATATTATTTATTGTTGATATTATTTTATTATTATACGATTATTATTATAATTTTATGATGAAAAACCCAAAGTTTTATCTTCAATAATTACCCGAGTGAGAGATAAACGAAAACATGAGGTTTTAGATAAGTCGAAAGTTCGGAAAGGAAGGATTAGACTAAGTAATTTGCCTAAGTAATCAAATAAGTCATATACATGTGTGTGTGTATGTTCTCTCTAATAAATTTTTAAGCGCTGTATAAATCATGAAACTTGGCGTATACATTTAAGGACACAAGACGATCTAACATTTATATTTAAAATTTTTCGTTTGGGACCTTCTCGAGAAACTACCGCGAGAAGATGACAAAAATTCCCATGGAAAAGCATTCAAACCGAAACAATGGATTTCTATCGATGTCTTAAACAGTGAATGATAATCTGTTTATTAATGCTCTTGAATTCCACCTTTAGCATGATTGAATGTACAAATAGTTTTAACGTGTGTTGTATAATCCAATGAGTTGTTAAAGCCACAACACATAAAGGTATTTTTAAAAATTAAAGTTATTTACAATTAAAAATTCCACTACGAGTTTCACAAGGACTCGGCTTACTCGCTTCGTCCTGTGGTAAATACAAAGGCACACCAAAGATCTTTGTATTTATCCACCTGACGAAGCGAGTAATGTGAGCTCATGCAAAACCCGTAGTGGAATTCTTAATCGTAAATAACTTTTATTTTTTTAAATAATTATGTATGGTGGCTTTAACAATTCATAGGATTAAATTAATTTGGAATAAGTGAGCTAACGCGGATTTTAATTATTTTTTTCAGAAAATACAAAAATCTCTTCTCTTTGTATGATTCATTAGATAAACAGATCAAAGATTTCTCGCTTGTATTTTTACGACTTTACGAAAAAATAAAAAAATATAATGCAAGATTTAAAGGAACGTAGTCTTCAAGTTCTTTCATGGCCCTTCTTGTCTTTGTTATGAAATCAATCACTTATCAGTTAACTACCCCAATGTATTTTTATAAAAAAAGAAGACTTTTCCTTCACTAATTCTGACCATTGCATTGTAGGGTTAGTGCGATAGATCGAGAAGGATGAAAGCACTCATGGGGTGTGCCCGCGGTCCTATGCCAAAAAAAAATTAAAAAAAATAAAAAAGATTTTTTTATTAGAAAGAATTTTAGTTAAACCTACATGAAATTCTTACAAAGGTGCATGTTTGGATAATTTATGAAGCGTCAATTTTCCTTTCCTAAATCCTCTGAATTGCTATAAAGCGGTTATCTAAATTTTAAAACTTAGGATAATAGTACAAATTAATTAAAATAAAAATAAAATAATTTAACTTCAGTTGTCCACAGTCCACTGGTTTTAGTAAGAATCCAAGAGTTTCCGTTCATATCTGTTTCGTTTATCTACAATGATAGGATCGATATACAGTCAAACTTGGATAACTCGAACTTGTTTAATTCGAATTTCTGGATAATTCAAATTTTAGTTTGGATAATTCGAATTTTTCGTACGATTGTCCTTAAAATATTACGGTAAAAATTATTCCTGAGACTTTTCTCAGCTAAGAGACACTATTTATTTTGACGGACTTTCTAAGGAAAACAAAAGCGAGGGTTGGAATGTATTTTTGTATTAATTGATAGGTTGGAATCATATGCTATGACTCAAAGATTGCATTCAATGAAGCAATTAAAAATATCTGCCTTTTTTTTTAAAGTAATGAATAATTAAACTAGTAAAAAATGGTTGATTTAATGAAAAAAAAATGTAGCAGTATTCTTAGATAAAGTTTATGTGTATCTTTGATCGTGGAGTTAATCTTTTTTATTTATCTCTTCTGTTTGAGAAAATGTACGTAATTCGAATTTTTGGATATTTCGAACTTTTTCTCTGGTCCCTTCAACTTCGAATTATCCAAGTTTGACTGTATATCCCTTCCAATTCATTTTATTAAATTTCATATTTATGATTTCAAATAACACTTTAATAATAAACTAAAAACTTTTTAAACTTTTTGTTTATTATTAAAGTGTTATTTGAAATTTTAAAGGCTTTGAAGTTTGTTCGTATTTATGATCTCTATTTATTCTCAAATAGCTATGTTCTCTACATTATTCTCAAGGGTTTATTCTCAAGTTTACCTATGTTTTGCAAGTGTCTACTATTTATACGTAATGTCTAATTATCGGCGCTCTTTAATACAAATGTCTGCAGTATTGAAATGCCTACATCTTAGCTTAGAAAGACACTTGAGATTTTGCAGTGGAACTATTTACTTTCCGATATTTTACAAATAGGGCAACAATTAGCTCGGGCAACCGACCTCACGCACTTTTTATAAAACAGTTTTCATGTCTCTCTCTCTCTCTCTCTAATAGAATCACGTAGACCAGGGGTCGGCAACCCGCGGCCCGCGAATCGTTTTGGTGCGGCCCGCGGGGCGTCTTAAGATTTTCCTTTTTTCTTTTTTTTTTTTTTGGTTGTTAAAATAAGAATTTCTTTCTTTTTTTTTGGTTGTTAAAATAAGATTTTGGCCTTTTTTGGCCCTAGTGCGGCCCGCAGTAATCCCCACATAAAATATTTGGCTCTCTTACAACAAAAGGTTGTCGACCCCTGATATAGACAATGTACACATATATTATACGCGCTCGTCTAAGTTTATTTATAATTGTATTTAAAGAAAATATTATTAAAAAAATTTAATAAAATAAATATTATAATAAACTTTAAATGGAAAAGAGAATCTTATTGAATCTTTTTATCTGTCCATTTAACTGTCAATCCTGTTTGCACTTAGATACATAAGCATTAAATTTTATAATTCTGTTATATATAAGTTAATGTTTATCCAAAAGTTAGCAAATTTATAACAAATTTATAACAATTTCTATTATTACCTATGCTTTGAAACTTAATTAAAGAATCTATAGATATTATTTAATATTATGAAATCTCTTTTTATTTATAAAAAACATTATATTTTTTCATTTAATTTTAAATTCCTGTTTTGCTGTAATAAAACTCATCATATAATAATAATTATAGAAATATGTATTTTATTTTTCATGAACTGACTACAAGTGGTAAGCTAATTGAATAATATTTGATGCTAAAATAAATCAAATCTGTCCTATTTTATTTTTAATATTAATGTAACCAATTTATCTAATGAAATTTTAAAATTTCATTTTTATAAGATCATTAATAATTATTTGAAATATTGTTTTACTCTTTTAAAGAATAGTTTTTATTATTTATAAGAAGCGCAGTATATTTCTTTTAAAGTCATATTCCTAATTGTCTCCTAGCAATAAACAATAGAAAAGAAAAATTACATAAAAAAGCATTAGTAATATGATTAATAACTATTTCTTTTATCATATTTTCATTTTCATCATCGCATCATAAAAATAGTGTTATTTTCTCATCTCAGTTATTAGTAAATGAAGGTCCTTGTTCATCTGGCAACAAATATGTTCTCGTTAATTAAAATTTTCAAGGTTCTACAAATGTATATTTTAGTTAAAACATAGCACCTAATAAACAGGAAAAAAAAAACCAACAATAATGGCCTGTAACGATAGTTTTGTAAAATCAAGTAAATGATCAATGAAAGAATATCAACAAAATAAAAATTAATAATATTTTTTATAATTCATAATAAACTTTGTAGATAATAATAAATACATTAGTAAGTGATAATTATAATATACAAACAGTAATAATATAATTTATTTATAAATACCGGTACTATAAATAACTAATAATAGTCAATAAGTGTTACAGATCTCGTGATTTAAGTGACTTTATATGTCATTTGTCTTTTGTCAAAACTGTTTGTTTCATTGTCCCCTGAGAGAATTCAGTTGCTCCGAAAATAGAAAACGATCCTAACTAAAAAACTGTCCAGATCAAAAAGATTTTGAATGCGATCATCCTCGCTCACTATTACAAGCTGTTTGTGATCATAACACAGGAACGACAGAAAAATCTCTAATACCACCTTTCTATCCTTATTTCACCTTACATCCATAAATAATAATGTAAATAATAATAATTAAAATAACCTAATTATTTTTAATGATTACGTTTCGTGCTGTTCTTTCCGAGTACACTTTCCTACTTGCTTAATTACTCGGTCCATTACTTTAAAATATAAAAATCTGAAGTAATTTGCATTTGTCATTAAATCCTGCATTCTTTGGGAAATTCTTATCAATTACAGTAATACGAAAAAGTTTTAAAAATCTCTTGCATGAGAAACAATCATCATTAGCAGAATTCAGGAAAAAAAACACCAAATGTATATTAGGAAACACGAAACTGAAAGACAGGGAGAGAATTCCTTAAATTAATTTCGTAATTAGCAGTCAGACATTTCAATTAAATGGGTGGGGGTTACATCCATCTGCGAGCATCTTGTTTTTTTCGTTGCTTGAAGCTCTGAAAATTTGATTATCGTCGTTGTAACTGATAGAGGAAAATTACAGATTTTGGTAATTATGCAGGGAAGCATTCCAGAGTCTTCCTGATAAATTTCTTCTTTTTTACCCATCCAAAAAAAAAAGCACACAAACAAAACTTTTCAATTAGAAGTTTAAATCCTTATCTAGAAAAAAGTAGGATTAAAAAAAATTAGATTATTGTTGAATAATGGAAGATAAACTATGTAGTTTTGGCATTTTTCTAACAAGGTTTTTAATTTCTTAAAGTATTAGTAATTAATTTCTGTGATTAGATTTATACGAAAATAAATATGAATACATTATTATACTTTTTGCTAAAAAAAGAAGCGTAAAAGAAGTCTCATTGTGTTTTAATTTTGATCATTATTTTTAAGTTAGTTTGTGAATAAAGTAAGTTATTAATAAAATTAATTAAGAAATAGCTTACAAAAATGTCTTTTGTTAATCAATACATAAACAATGGCGGAAACATGATTATAAAACCGATCTTAATTTTAAGAATTTGTTTGATACCGGTATAGATGTTTTTGTGGACTTCTGAAAATAGTTGTAATAACCTTGTTGTTATAATATTTATTTTTCTTATTACCTCAACTTGTTAGTCGCATTGGTCATGGAAGACAACTTACCTCTCGCGATTCTAAGGGCCACACCTGTAATACAGAGCTTCTCAAGCTTTTTTGCATCATGGCGAACTTTTATATTTCCCAAAATCCCGCGACATTTCTGTCTAGTGTGAAACTGAAATTCATGATAAATTTGCACTCAGAATTTTCTCGTGGTACACCAGTTTAGAAGCCCAGTTGTAATACTGGAATACTTTAACGTAACTTAAAAGTCGGTTACTTCGTTTTTTCATGTAAAGGTTTTAATTAATTAGAATTTACTAAAATATAATTCAAAGAATATCTAAAAACATTCCATTGTTTATATCTTAAACATACAACACACCGTTTTCAATTGATATTATATCAGACATATTCTTTGAATCAAGAAGCATTTAATAACTTTTCAGTTAACAAATTTTTTGTACGTCTTGTACGTCGAAAGTATTGAGATAAGTAATCTTATCCTATCCTTTATGATTTTAATTTGCAATGATTTCAATATGCAATTTCTACATTGCTCTGTCAGTTGAGGCATATTGACATACTGTATTATAATATACTATAAAATATAATATACTGTAATATAAAAGTGATTTTTTTTTTAATTTTCCCAACAAATTAATATATAGTATACAAATTAATACGTCAGCAATGACGGGATAGCAATGTGATGACTTTTACTAGAGATAGAGTATTTGCCCGTCATTTGTAATATCTTAATTCATGTCGAGAAATGTCTCTAAAAGACTTTTCGGTTTGTCGCTAAGGGCGAGCTTCTGCATCTAATGCTCGTATGGCTTGCGCTTGTAATAAGCTAAAAAAATGAACATTGAAATTTCAATTTTAATCTAGTGGGCTAAAATTAATGCGTTATTTTTTTTCCTCTAGCTCTATCTCATTTCGTCACATGATTGAGAGAGGGAATGATTTGAAATATTTAACAATAGTTAGAATGGATAACAATAGTCGTGGCCTAATGGATAAGACGCCTGAAGTTAGAACAGAAGGATGCAGGCATCGATTCCCATTGACAACGTTTGATTGTGAAACCATTTCAATTTTCAAAAGAAATTAAAATTATTTTACAAACACAGAGTGTGTGTTACGGAAGTGCGTTGCGCCAAACACAGATCTGGAAAACTATATAAGAGATTAGAAAGCTTAAATAAAGAACATAACTTTCTGCTTGTAAAACATATCCAAGCATCCCTAATTTTTTCGTTTACGTTCTAATTGCCTTTGTCTTTATTTTTTGGGATAGACAAATCAATTTTTTCTGTCCTATGAGCTAGTTTTCTACTTTTTTTATTTTGATTTATTTTGACTTATTTTGATTGGCGACTTTGTGCTGAACTTACCAAAGACAAATTCAAAATGAAACTTGGCTAATACCTGCACCTGATACACCTCAATCGTTAATCGCTCTTGTTTCATCATCTTTATGAGGATTGTTTTCTTAGTTTAGTTTTGAACTGCTTTGGAAACGTAACATAGCATCTTACTTTGTAACATTTCATCTTAAATATCGTAATGTAAAAAAAAAAAAAAATTAAAAAAAATCGAATAATGGAATTCTAACTTCAACTTAGGAAATTGGTTTGTTACTGTAATGCTTTATTTTAAAACTGTTATCCTAAGAAATATAAATATAATTATAGAATTAAGAAATAAATGAAAATAGGTTTAGAACCATGAAACGCTCTTATTGTAATTCAAACTTATTCACGCTTTCAAAGTTGAAACTTTAATTGTAAATTTACGTAATTTAAATCGTTATAGACATACTTACTTATAGTATCAGTATTAGTATTAGGCAAAGAGTATGCTTTTAAATCTGTTTGAATTTGATCTGTGAGTAATCAGGCAGGGTAAGTAACATGCCTATACGTTTATATTTTACAGTATTTGTAAAACTATAATTTAGATACGCCAGCTTGTTTACCCACAATTAATTTGTATCTTAATCTCAACAATCAGTACTAAATCGTAGTTGGTATTTTTGGAATGTGCAGAATTGATTTTAATGACTTTTTTTACCAAAAAGATTTTTATATTTATAAATTTTTAAATCACTTAAAAACATTCTATTTTAATATTTTATTTGTCTAAATACATATTTAGTAAAATATGCGTTTCAAATATGCGAATATACTTAATTAAAATATACGTAATATAGTAATTGAAAACTTTATCTTGTAGATTTTTACCCTAGGAATTACTGGGTCTCATAAAAACGTTTAATGATATAAATTATACAGGAAACAAAATAGTGAATGTTACTTTGATGCAAATATTATATTTCCTTTTACCTTTTTTGAAGTGAAAAGGAAGAACATATGTTATTCAAAAATTGCATATGGGAAGAAAAAAAAATTAGAAAGTTTATTATGTTTGTAAAAAAAAAAAAAAAAATCAGAAAATGCTATTTTTTTCTATGCGATTAAAAAATAAACTTATTGAAATTTACAATCAGCCTCACATCCGCTCAATAACAAAAAATTCAAACATTTATACATATTTAAAGATAAATGTGTTGGATTCTTACCGATCTGATTCTGTTGTTCCTTTAAAAATAACAAAATTAGTTATTAATGCAATGAGATCGCATTGCGAGACTCCATTCAGAAGAAATAATTCAATCTGTGATATAGCAGCTGCTTCTCCTTTCAGCTACAGATTGGATTGGCTGGTCTGAATTAGTGAATCGGGCGCTCCTCATTTAGCTCCTGTGCTGACACGTAATAATTGGGTTATTAATAAATAATAAAAGACTACGTGAGGATGTGTAGAGCGACCGAGCAGTCACTGATTTTGGAAGCATCACTCTTTTTAATATTTAGGAACTCGTGGAATTCGTTATTTGTACCAGGGGCTGCTTAATCTCCATGACATCAAGTAAATTGAAAACATGTTTCTACAACAGGTTAGCCCTCAATTATTAAAATCGAGAAGAGCAGGACTTTGAAGCTGAAGTTCATAAATACAGTTAAAAATAAATACCAGGAATAATACATAAACGAAATTTAATATTTATTTTATATTTTATATTTAATTTTATGCATTAAAATATTTTCAGATACATCTTAAAATTTATAATATACTTAGATTTAAAACAATTTTTTTTTCAATTGTAACAATTCTTATATTAAACTTAAAATATAAAATAAATAAATAAAATTAAAATACGATGAGTTTTAAAATACACTAATTTATTACATATACATAATATATTTACATTAGCAGGGCTTTGTTATTACTTATAAAAACAATCTACTTAATTTTAAAATAAAACTATAAACAGTAATATTCATTGATATTACAGTTATACAATATATATTAATTTACATTAGTTAGAGCAATTTACTTCAATTAATACTACAAACTTCTATAACACCAAATATTATAGCAATAATATTATATTATTAACTAAAGCAATTTTGACATTAATGTCTTTGAAGAAAGAACAATTTCTTTTGAATAATTTTATTTATCAAATGATCTTCATATTTTTTTTAAACTAATTGTACATGAACAAAATAATTAAACAGATTAGAGTTTTACTTGTAATTGTATAGACTGAAATCAACATAGACTAAATAAAGATTTAAAAATCAGAATATTTGTGTTTCAGCGATGAACTTTCTCTTGAAATAAGTCTCTCAAATATCTTTTAGTTTAATAATGTTCAAATAATTACTGTTGGTGAAGGGAAGGTTTCCTTTTTCGTATGAACTAGGCCATCCCCGGTGTACAGATTGAGATGGATGTTAGATGAAGTACAGTTCGGGGATCTAAAGTCTCTGTCTCTCTCTCTCTCTCTGCCTGATGTCGTTCGGAGTCTAACCTCTGTCTCTCTTGTATCTCTTCCTTAGGTTCCTAAAGTTGTCTCCTTAGCTCTTGACCGTCTTTTACGTTCGGCTTCATTCTTTCGATCCAAATCTGTCTGTTGTGCTTTTTCCAATTCTTTCCTCTCGATATCTTTCACAATATCGTTTATAAAATGTGATGTATGAAAATATACAATCAGCCCGTGCTCTTAAATGACAATCAATATACATTCCTAACCTTATTTATTGTTAACTATTTGGCTTGGTGATTCTTTGAATTTACAGTAAATAAGGTTAGGAATTCATAATGATTGTTATTTAAGAGAACGGAAAATCAAAGAAGAATCGCTTTCAATCAAAGCGGTTATGATTTGTTGAACAGTTGAGCAAATAGTGATATGTTATTCCTTTGTGAATGAACACATTATTTGATAGCGCGCGCCATTGTTGAAGGAGAGAACGCAAAATTTTGAAGTTCAAAAATGCTCATTTTGCATTTGTCGACTTCCTCGCAACAATAACAACTGAACACCCATTTTCCGTTGTTGTACTACCATTGTGAATATTGGAAATCACAATAATTGTGCCTGTTGTATTTGTCGACTTCCTCGCAACAAAGCAAAAGGAAACAGCATTTTCCATTGTTGCACTGCGCCGGAGAGACAGACAGAGAAATAAAAGATTTTGGTTATATATAGATTTACTCTTAGAGAATTAATTAGATGATATCGAAACATAAAATAAATAACTTCCAGTAAACAAACCAATTCCTAACTGTTTCGCCATTAATAATTATCACTGACACTCCATTGAATAGAAAATCAGAAATTCCACGGAAAGTAAACAGTAAACAATTACGATTAATTTTGTATATTGTGTAGCATTTTAAAAAAAAAAAAATATTCTTCTCTCTAGAAAGGTTTCTAAATAAGGTTATTAGTTATAAATTTAAGTTTTATTTGTAATTAATAATTCGAAAGAAAAACTATCTAGCTTGAAAGTTCGAGATAAAATATTACACTAGATGGTATTCTTATTGGTAACGGTTACAAGTGTATAAAAAAGTTTCAGGATCAAAGTTGTAAGAGATTCGTACCGTTTTATAATATTTGACCGATAATAAATACACAGACAGATGAATTTTACGAAATCTAAGTGGAAAAGTTTTATTACAGAATCATTTTGGATGCACTAAATGTGTTGTTGAATTTCTATTGCTGTGCATCACTTGTTTAGAGAGGTGGTGAGGAGTCTTTGTAGTTGTTTTCTAGTTAGGTCTCTCTATCAATGAATTAAACCTGTGACAGTTTCTGTAGTGAAAGTTTCATTTTTAAGATGTCTCATTGTAAATTATTTTCTTTTGTTGTTGTTTTTTTATTAGTTTCATATGTAAAACATTAAAACGTATAGAATGACAACATGTAATCTAACTGTAAAATTAGTGTCTCTTTCCAACAATAATTAAATTAATTCTCTTCTGTCAGCTTCTGTCACATTTTTAATTGGCTAAAACTTCCAAAATTCATGTCTCTTCTTGTACTCAAGCAAAATTACGGTATAATCCTGTAATTGCCAATCTGTAGATTAATTGCTAAACTCTTCCCAAGTTTTTTATCAGCATTTAATATTATTTGTACAGTATATACTGGCCAAACCTTAAGATAGTACATTCCACTGTAAGAAATAAGAATATGCAGCGATTATTTGGATTTCTGACGTCTTGTGGTAAGTCTTACGGCTGACTACGTATTCGGTAAATTGTTCACACACAAAAAATGGAAAAAAATGGAAGAATGTCGGAATTCGGAGTAGGTCATCGGTGCACGTTTAACAAAAGAACTAACCGGATTCAGAGAAGAAAACCTCTCTAACAGTTAGCGAATATAAAATAAGTGGCTCTTAGGAAAGTCATACTTGAAGAACGTGTAAGACGTGTTCTGAGGAGAATGTACGGAAGAACAGATTTCTCAGCTTCCCAAAACTGACGCTTGGTTTCAACAAAGGTCAGCATCCATCCAATTGGATCCATAACATGCCTGAGAGATGAAGAAATTGGGTCCTGCAAGTCATTCCTTCGGAATCCATTGGTCTCAGTAAAAGAACAGAATAATTCATTATAAGAACTTCGTGAGCAGAGAACAGATTAAAATGACCCGATGAGTCTCGTTATACATTGTTTCTCGTACCGATGAAACGTGAAGAGTTTGGAGAGAATCTCATGAAGACCTGGAGTCACCCTGTAATGGCTGCTTTACACGCTCTCGAAAAATTGCATCAAGCGAGCTCAAAAACTTGACATTTGCCATTTACAGCTTGACTGAAAAGCGATCGCTTTACTCGTGAGAGCGGCAAATCTCGTTTTGATCTCAATAATTGTCGACGCAGCGACGAAACAGTTGATTTCTCAGCTTTGCTGTTAATTCTTATCTCATTTCACAGCAGAAATAAAGAAAAAACTAAAAAAGGATTTCTGAAGAAGAGAATGTAGTGAATGAAGCCATGGATTGAAACCACGAGTAAAGAATACCCAGAATACCCAGATTTCCGCGTGAAGTTAACAATGCCGTAGTTTTTAAATAAATTTTCTCGCCGCCAAGAACACTAATGTCGACTTGCTTCTAACATTTGCCTGAATTTAGAACTTGTTTTATTTAGAGAACCTGTTGATTTTTAGGGTAAGTGGGAGATTTTCGAGCCACTTGCCGGTTTGAGACAAGTTTTCAAGAGCGTGTAAAGCGGCCGTAAATGTCGCAAGTCGAGGTTTTGAGCCATGATAGTTTCACGATTTTTTAGTTGCAAAAGTAGCTATCTCTGAATCTAACCTATCTTAGCAATCTCTTAACATCAGTTCCGTGTCGTAAAATTTGCTTTGATTCGTAATAAAACAGATCGTACTTAGTGTTATTAAAAGTTTTTGGCAATGTGTGTTTTTGTTAGTGTCTCGATTCTTAAAAGTTCTTCGTTAAGTTAAACTGCAGCTTATATTTCTAGATGGTGCGCTATTCTTTTTATGTTGTAATGGATTTGAATTGCTATGAAGAGTAAAATACTACTAGCTGAAAATAAAGATTGAATTCCATTCAGCTGCATTGATTATTATCATATCAACAATTTTTTTCATTAGTTATATTTTACATTTACATCATTTAATGAATGTTGTACGTTATCTTGAAGTTTTTTTTTTTTTTTTTCAATTTAAAAAACTGAACTTTTATAGGAAATAAATGAAATGTAATACACAATAGAAGGACCAAACAAATAATCGAAATAAATAATTGTTAGCATATCATGATTTAACTGAGCTCAAAATGAATATAAAATAAATAACTGTCTGGGTCATTGAGTATTTATTAATTATTAACAATAAAACCTTACAGAGA